>CM037923.1:4869209-5511709 GCA_021346845.1 Apeltes quadracus
TGCACGCCGGCGCGTTGGCTCGGCTTTTACAGGCAAAGGATTAAAAGCATATGCTGCTGGTATGGATTTCACAGTAGTAGGGGGGAAAGTAATTAACTTGAAATCGAGTGAAGAACAGGTCCCCGCCTAGTGCCCCGGCGTGGGCTTTGTTTGCCCTTCCTGCTCCTCACACTCCACCCGCGGCCCAAATTACTGCCGGAGCCCGTGGTTATGCGGTGCGGGAAGCCCTGTGGTATTGCACGCCCACCAATTTTCTTTTGCCCTGTGAGCTGGTCGGCAGGGCGACTAAGCAGCTCCCTGTGCACGCCGGCAGACAACGGGAGCACATGCATGTGCGCCGTGCACGCGCACATTACGCGGGCCTAATGTAGACTAACATCCACTGGCACTTGACCTTGCTGTCGATATCGATCCTCATTAAACACCATTCGGCCGGCCGCAAGTCCACTCTAAATGGCATCATTCAGCGCTTACCAAATTATGCCTTACATAATTTCTAACAATACTTTTCAAATATGGCTACATGTCTTGCCAAAGCAAGAGCCGCTAGAACTGCCAAACAAAATGTCTCTGTAACTGCAATGATATTATCTGTTTTCTGTATGTGGCTTATGGAAAGAGCATAAACCCCTTCCTGGAAAGAAAAAAAAACAGTTTAAGCATTAAACCTAGAGCGTTTTTTCTAAGAATCTCATCAAAATCATTTTCAAAGCGATCCTGTTTTAATGTTAACCTCTCCATTTTGCCAGCATTGGATTGCTTTATCATTAGATTAAAACATGTAGATCTCAAGTCGGAGCTTTGCTGCAGAGCCTGAGAGCAACTCATTTTGAAAATGCATCTCCGTTGTTCAGTCATGCTTATACTTAAGACTGTATTGAATTATGTTTATCATCATGTATAGTGCTATATTTTCAGCACAGATCAAGTGCAGTGACCGTGCACCGGGGACGTACGAATGTCGAAAAGGCACAAGCGGATGTTTTCCTGCCTGGACCGGTTTACTACTCCCCTGGCCTTGCCTTGCCATTCATGGCCCCAGTATGTGCAATACATTGCAAGCTATCTGGCACAACTAGCGCTCGGGTCTTGCGGGACATGAATAAATGCTAATAGTGTGAAAGGCAACGTCAGTCGGTCCTCCAGTTTGGTCCCGATTGAAATTTCTCAATTATCGGATAGACCTTCGATTTTTTACAGACGTTCATAGATAATGAGTGAAATCCTTAGACGAGTCACCAGAGTGAGCCTAAGTGTAATCTTGCCCTTAAGTTCACCTTCACTAAGAACAAAGTATTTTTCTGTAACTAATATGACATTCAAATGCATCATTTACTAGTGTCTGCCGTCACACTGCGCCCCTGCCAGTGAATGATTGACATCCACCCACCTACGCCTACTTACTTCCAATGCGTCACGAGGCCTCTCACAGCCACAACTAAGCAGTGCATGGCTCAGTGGGGCCCACAAAGAACCCTTTCTCACTTTGAAATATGACCAACAAATAAATCATCTGTTTAATTAATTAAGCAAATTAGGCAAATCCGGAGACGCCTTCTCGGATGGAGTCGGTGCCCCGGCACAAGGAGATTAATTAAGTGGATCCGTGCGAGAGCAGTGAGAGCGACGTTACAGTAGATTCAGCAACCCGTAGGATGTTGGTGCAGATAGCGAGCAACAGAGGGAGGAGGGGGAGGGGGGGGGGGGGTTGTAAGGTGCTTGTTGGCTTTACATTTCTTACTTTTACATTGTGTCCAATTACAGCTTTTAAAAAAAATTAAAAAAAAGAAAGATTTTACTTCTCTTAGCCACTTACCTGACATTTTCCTGAAACGCAGACGCCTATATGCTGAACAGATGCATCAGGTGCACCGCTCCGTCGCCGCCTCAGCCATCCCTCATTACATACCACCCCCCCCCCTCTCTCTTATCTGCTCCCAGGCTTGATGTATGCACCAGCATCTGACCATGAAAAATATGTGTCAGACTTTAAGCTTTCATCTCTCGGATTGGCCCACAAGCCGCCATCCATTACAGCCGACGTGTCTCAGATTCCACGCACTGGTGTAAGTGGAAAGAATAGAAAAACCTTTCGGCAGCGTTTTACATGCACAGAAACACATGATTAATGTGCTGCTCAGGCGTGGCCACAGTGTTTGGGACAGTGCGTTTGCATAATTATTCACCGGAACAAAAAAACTATGACAAGTGTGCGTTTTACTTATTTTTCAACCCAGTGACAGTATTTGTGATGGAACTTTGATATTAATCTTGCCAGACTTTGTCACCCACGCGCGCGCACACCGCCGCACACAAAAGGCGCATCTCCACCCACTCACAGCCACAAACCCCCACCCTTTGTAAGCTGCATTCTATAATCAACATTCATTTATCACGCATGTCTATAAATATTGCTCATTTTCCCCAGACGATTTTCAAAGTGTCAGACAGCCGGTTACGTGTTGACAGGACACATGATGTGAGGGGAGGAAAAAGTGCCTTTCTAAACACGCAAGAAGTGCTTCTTCTGTGAAACACGGCTTGTGTGTCAGAAAAAGAAAAGAAGCGACGTTCCCAGTGTTTGCTATTTAACACGCGTGTGCATGCCTGTGCCTGATTTGATATTTGGGGACCGTAGATCCCAAAGTAGGCCAGCATCCCCCGCAGTATGCGTTGCCAACACACCAAGGCGGAAACACGCACAATGACACGGTGGCAAATACTCCCACAAAAGCTTCTCCGGCTGCGGAACAATTCACTGGCAACATCTGGATGTGTCCGCTTACGGCACCGGGGTTTGGGTATTACATTATTCATTTGTCTTAGTAAAACTGCCAAGTGATTTACTTTGGATGTCAACCTCTTCATCGGCTGTTCCTTTAGGACATTGCACCAAAAACACATAGCGACCAAACGGTGTCAGCTGCATGTCCCCTGTTCCTATGGGGCCAATGCGTGATTGATTGTCGTGTACGAGTAACAGAGCAGAATGATTGATTTACAGGACTGCACAGGTGTTTTGGAACGTTTAAGCCCATTCATGACAAATCATGGACGCCTGCTTTGCTGCCTATCATTTCTCCAAACAGTTCACGTTGCATTTTACGATTGCTGAATGCTTTTTTCCCTACCTTTCATACCATAAAAACATGAACTCAAAGCAATGACATATGTGACGGGAGGCAAATGCTATCATCAATCGAGGGGATTATGGTAAGCTTGGAAAAAGTTATACTGCAGTTAAAATTGAGATGAAAAAAAGCCAACTTATAGCACAGTGAGATTGCATACAATTCCAACTAACTGCTGATCCTGTGCACAGCAGGTCACAATAACACTGCTCTCAACCTACAGTATATAAAACGTTCTTTGTTCTTTGAGAGAGGGTACTGGCATTGTTACGCTGTTATATTGTCATCATGTAATTAATCAGTGGCGTAACGGTCTGAAAATTACAGTAATATTTTTTATTGCAATTCATTTTGGTGCAATAATCGCCCAACAGAAAGTAGTTATTGTGACAGCCCTAGTTTTATCCTACTATTCCGGCGCAACAATGCATTTCGGGTCGGAAGATGTGAAGACAGAGTGGTTAGGTTAAAACTGACACATACAGAGCGCACAGAAACCAAAAGAAAAATAAGGCTGAGCACATTATTTTAATCAAACTCAAGGTGGCGCAAATGAATCCACCAGCAGCGTCGCGCTGTAAAGCTTGCGTCCCAAAGTAAGCTCAACTAAAACAGTTATGTTGTTACCTCTTATCTACAAGTATTTAACCTATATTTGTCGTGGTCGGCCTTGGTGGCGCTCGGCGGTCTCACACTAATCCGCTGCCACGCGATGTCTCAACCTCTTGTCGCGAACGCGCTCTAAAGACGAATGCAGGACGCATTGCCGTCCCCTGACGTCTCTCTGTTGAGCATTAAGGCAAAACTAACGATGCCGGAGAGCGTGTTGTCATTAGCGCTTCATGTTGAACTCCGCCGTCTCCGCCCTGCTCCAACATCGCGGCGTAAAAAACTATTTAATTAGCTTGAAATCACCCATTAATGGTTTTAGCCGTATCCAATTAACACTGCTACGGGCTATTGCCCCACTCCCAACACTCCCTACATCTACACCCTACTTGATTGTGACCAGTCGTTCCACACCCACAAACCACCAGCGATGATTTCTTTTAATCGAAACTTAAATGACTTCATTTAGTGTGCCTCTGACACGACCCACAGTAGACCAAAGAGAAATGCTGCAGAACCATAGAGTTACCCAGCTGTGGGGAGAAAAAAAAAAAAAGAGTCCTCACAACTTGATCTGGAGATCTTTATGCGTGAAATGATAAAATAAGCAATTCTCACTTTACGCAACATGCTCCACAAAGCCAAAGCGCTGTTAATGGTTCTTTGAAAGCAATTTTGGTTAATTTCCTATTGCCAAGAGAGCAGAAGACTGAGACGGGAGGAAGAGGGACAGATCTAAAAATAGATAGAAAGACAAAAGGAAGGAACAAGAGAACGGCAATAAGAAAAAGTTCCAGGGTTCCAGTTTCAGGAGCAAAAAAACCCTGCTAATTAGCGAGAGGAGACGTAGACGCCAAAATTGGGACAGACATAAGTCCAAAGGCTTTTTTCTCAGAATCTGGCCCTTAAATAGCAAAAGGAAGCAATCCTGAGACTGCTTCAAATCATGCCAGTCCCAAAATGCAATCCAATCTTTCTTCTTCTTTTTCTCCACACATCTGCTGCGCGCAGACGCAAACACAGAGGCTCTAATGAGCCAAACTCACCGAGAGCGGCTGGTGCGAAGAGGCTGGCGAAGACGAGCAGGCGTGCGGTCCACATGGCCTCCTCCTCTTACCGCCCGCTGCCGATGGTCCCGGTTGAGTTCAGTCTTTTGCCTCCTTTATGGCTGCGTCCACTGTGCCACACTTCCCACAAGACCACGAGTCGGGTTGCTCTAGTGCCAGAAAGCTGAATGAAAAAAAAAAAAAATCAAAACATACACGTTAGCTGAAAAGACGACTTCAAATGCAAATTCATTAGGAGCAACTTGTCTCTTCCAGTAAGAAACACAACAGATGGACGCACCATGGCTTCATCATCCTTGCACGCGCAGCCCTCATGGCGCCGCGTGTTGTTGCGAGTTGCTCAATCGCCCATCAGCTGAACTCATACCGGGTGAGATCAGACAAGCGCTAAGCAAGGAATGGGTCTCCCGCGCTGACGGAGCCCCAGCTTCCCCTCAGCTTCCTCTCAGCTTCCTCTCAGCTTCCTCTCAGCTCTTGCGAGTAGTGGCACTGGAGGAAGTCATCCCGAAGCCATCGCTGGTTCGATCAGATGCATGTGATGGGTGTGAGATTAACACTTGCCGACGCCGATGTGTCAATATTCACAAAAACAGTGTGTGAAAACGTGCAACTCTGCATCTTATGTGGAAACTATGAACCGCGTTGGATGAGGACAAATTGGGTTTTAGCTATATTCTGATGAGATTCTCCAAAGGGGATCATCCCCATATCATAATATTAAGGTTAAATCAGCTTTAATGATTAAGTAATCCAAACCCCTTGATTATCCACCATCAACCGTGATCTCTTGCCGAAATCTAATCTGCGCAAAATGCTAAAGCCACTAGTGCGCACAATGCTGGCATCCTCCACGCGAGCATTATCCTCGCTCATCAGGCGTTCCGATACGCATTTTACATAGTGGGGAGTTAATCCCAGTTTAGGACGTCAGAAGGGACGGTTACAGAGGGGTCAAAACGCGAGCGCTGCCTCAAGGGACACGGAACCGGGAAAGCCGACTGTCAACATCTCAGATGATGCCAACGCCATTTTAAATACACCTCTTACCAGACACCGCATCCCTTCACGGAGCTATGCTTCCCATGTCACGGTCACATGTAGCCTTCTCAAAACCTAGTTCTTAATGCCCATTCAGAAATCCCAGATTAGAGCAATCAGATTTTGGGAGCAGATATCATAACCCTCTTAATCCCATTGGGTTCAAGAGAAGGGAAGCAAGACTTTTTCTGCACCAGAACATTTGGGCAATATTAACGGGTCAAAGGCCAGCGTCCTCATCGGCAAAGGGTTGGCAGAAGAGCGTGAGTGAACAAAACTACTATCACATCTGCTCCTGTTGACTTCATTCTATGACAAACATTAAGACGTTCAAAATGCAGTTTGGAGGAGTGTATTTGATCAAAGAAATATCCTTGAGAGTAAACAGCTATTTTAATAAAACACTGACAGCTACATGAGAGCTTAATTTAATATGCCACCAAAATCAGATGCACTGTCTACCATGAAAAAAAACACATTATGGCAGGAATAATCACATTTGAATACACTGTCCAAGCGGCAAATTAGACCTGAAGTGTACGAAAATGTCTAACTTGTAGATAAGGACCCAAAGGGATGCACAGGCAATAACATGTTGAAAAAGTATATTAGACATGACAGCCTAGCACAGAGTTTGCCTGTTGGCAGATTGTTTTAAAAGATTAAATTCAGTCTTTTCAGGTTTGCACCCAAAGTGTGAAAAAGTGTGTGAGCAGCGATGGAGGCCGTCTTCGCTGCGGAAGACAATGAGTGTGTGCAGCGCCGTGTGCAAGTATCCGTGTGAGTGAGACTGAACGCGCCATCTCTCACAGTTTAACCACTAAAACTACTTGCACAGGTGTTACTTGGAAATTATAACATTAAATGAAAAACACTTCACTATCGCAGTCATTAATTTGCTCTAAAAAAAAAAAGAAAACTGCTTTACACCGCAAAAGAACACATCATGAAGTAGATATGCACAAGAAGGGCTTGGACCCGGTTGAGAGTAAAAAAAAACATTTAAACATTTTTTTTAACGAAGCCGTAGTCAGGTATTGCCAACTGGTCTTGTATTCCAGAAGGAGCCGTGTGATACATTACGGGGCTGACGTTTCAAGGGTACTGACTCGGAGGGGGGATTTAGGATAACTCCGTTAGATAAGTCGGCCAACATTTAGCAGCTTGTTCTCAGCCACATCAAGGAGACTTCTTCAGTACTGTCTCGCCGGTTCCTGCACAACGACTCTTTCTAATCAGCGATGTTGTTGTTGTTTTGGTTGCTTTGGTAATCATCCGTGTGCAAAGCGGCTCAGATGAAAACTGACAGATCTAATTAATTGACTTTTTTTTTTATCCAACTAAGGCCGAGCGGAGCCGAGCAATATATAGTAACAGCAATACTCGACGAGGGGTAAAATATGATGCCTCGCGGCTATCGGGCGACTCGGGGAAAAAGACAAATGGGAGGCAAAGAGCGTTAAGGGAGATGAAACCTACTACATTAGTTTAAGTTGGAGTCTCAATTAAGGCTGCATCCAAAGGGCTTGAGACAAATTGAGAGCAAAATTTCCAAAGAAAATGCAGTCGGATTCTCCTTAGATGAACACGTCGATTCAAATGAATGCATTCATTATTCCTTTGTGTTAATTTTGCCAAACATCTGTAAAGGTGTGTCACCAGATGATTCACCACTTGCCAACACCTGCCACCATCTTGACATTGATAACGCTCCCGAGCTGCTCAAATATCCCCTCTTCACGGTAGCCATATTGACACGAAACAGTAAGCAAACACAGGTTCAATTAATGAAAATAATTAAAATTCATCCTAACAGTCATTGGAGGGTAAACACGGGTGTATTTGATCACATTAATTGCAGCCCACTTCCTTTTTTCTGGGGTAGCGTACTGTGCATGGCGGCTCACGGGAGAGGCTGTGGCATGCAAAATAGAACGGGGCAGCAGTTCATTTGATGAGGGTGTCAAAATGGCTGCTGTGTTAAGGGCCCGCACCCTGGCTCAGTTTTATCTGGAGTTATTTAGTATCGTTGGAAACACACTTGTTTACCTACTTATTTCATGTCAAAACGGCTGCTGTGAAGAAAAAGGTCTGTTGGGGGGGGGCGGGGGAGTCAAATTTATAATGTTCTAATTAGGCTGGACGTGTGACTGTACTTTATCAATCGCACAACACCTGGCAAGCTGGAAACCTAAATACAATTTTTTCAAAAACGAATGAAATCATTACATTCTGTATACACTGGCATTTGGTTTAATTACCTAATTTAATTGCCTAATTTCTCACAGAAGTATTTTGAGGGCCATTTCCTTACTTTCCTTTTCTTATTTTCTCCAGCTGCTGAATGAATGACAGTGTGCCCATTGGTTTGCATTCTTTTTACATATACGTTTCATATTTAAATACACAACTTCCACTTTACATAATCGGATTCTCTCCACTGTAGTTGCTGCTCTTGCTCTATGAAAACAACTCATATCCTGTCCGAGAACAACGGCAGCTCATTTGAATCTCATGATTATCGGAAGTACTATTTATTGTTTTATCTTTGTTTTGACGGTTTTTCAATTTCTTTTAATTCCGAAGCGTTTTTATATTTTTTTATTTCCTCAGTTAACAGACGCATTTGACAATGTATTGTAATTAAAAAACGAAATCTTATTTTAAAATTTTTATTTTAAACTTACAAAATACAAAAATGTATCAAAATAGAATAGAGTCATATTTATGGCCATACAGCAGTCCTGCTTCTGTAAATGTATCATTACAGTCACAGATATTAACAGAAAATAAATGGATTATGATCGAACAGAAGCGATAGCAGTTACACTTCAAAAAAAGTGCTCTGCCTGATATGGAGGGATGCAACTATTAGTTACTTTCATTTTTGCAATCAATGATTTTCTAAATCAATGATACTGAAAATTCAAAATTATATATATATATATATATATATATATATATATATATATATATATATATATATATATATATATAAGAATTTCCCTATAATTTCCTATGTAGCTGTTTTCTTTCTGGCCAACAAGACGACTAAAAACAGCATTAAATACTGACTATTGAGATGCTCCGCAATTACACATATAGCTATGACTTTTAAAGCTTTATCACACATGCGTAGTAAGACAGTCACCCCAGTTTACCACCTCAGGGCATTCTCCATTTTCCCTCCCACTGACCCGAGGAAAGCAAACACGAGTTTCCTTTATTCACACACATTCAATGCAATAATGCTTCTGCAACAAAGTGAAACGCGATCCTCGGCGTTATGCGATGGGGACATACTAAGTAGGACGTCACCAGTCACGCCTGCTTCACGCCCTCCAGTGTAACACTACGTAATGAAGTGGGATCTTGTTGCCGGGTTAAATATCATGTCTCCGATTTTCAAATGCTTCATGTCCAGATGCTTATCACACCTTGTGAGGAGAGCATGGTAATTTGTATGAGACAGTGTGTTCATGCAAATGAAGTGCCTCACACGAAATGAATATTAATCCAGCACAGTGTCGGCATACAGTTTGATAGATGAGCACTCACTCGGAACCCGGAGATGAGCGCAGATGATTAAAATCGAGACGATCAATTCAATCCATCTTTTTTTCCACTTGGTATGGCATTCTAACCTTGCCGATGGTTTAAATTGAGCTTGGTATGATAAACGCGGCACCTGTTGAAAGGTGTGAAAAGCGGAAGGTAAACGGAGAGTGCCCCGAAAGTCATCGTGCCCTGGAAATTGACAACGTGAGCAGCAAGGCATTCACTCGTACAATTGTTTTTTTTTTATTTCCACAAGGGACCCCAACAGAGCTAGCCAGTGACAGGCAGATAATAGCGCTTACTTGGGCCGACCCGTCTCCGAATGGTCCTACATGATAGGCTTGTTAAGTGTGACCGATGGTCAGAGTTAAACAATGGGACCCTCCAGGCGCATGAAGGTATTGTGACCCCTCCTGACACACAAAACACGTCCCGACTACAAGACAAAAGAATCGACTTCAACTGATGATTGTGACAAAAAAAAAAAATGGGGAATGCAAAACAAAACAAATTTCCATAGTAAATATTTCATAGTAAAAAGGCACATATTGGGAATGGGCTACATTCCCACAAATGGAGGGAAACAAAGCGTGGGGCCCGGGCGGACGTACAGTTGGGTTTATTAATGCAAACGGATGCGTCTTTTCTATCTGCCTTGAGACAGTTCTACATTACAATGCAAAGCTCAGACACTTTCCATTTTCTACCTCTTCTTTTTCTATCCTCCCTCTCTTCCTCTCTCTGCATATCTTGCCTAATGCAACACAAACTGATCCTGAACAAAGGTAGAAAGAGAGGAAAAGGGAGGAAGGACAGGAAAGAACAAACTGGGAAAAGGAGGGATGTAAAAGATTCAAGGATGAAGGAGACAAGGGTGGGAGAAAGAGAAAGGGAAACCAGTGAGATGAATGGATCACATTGATTCATAGATAATCTTTTTTTTTAAGAAAAAGAAAACAGAGGTGATATCTGAAGGTCATGAAAAGCACTCGGCTGTTGTTGATAAAGGAGGCTTATATCATTCAAATTCAAGGAGGTCCTGACCTCTATGTCCATCAAATGAAATCAACAACATACATGTCCTCTTCATTTCAGCAGTGGTGGAATGTAATTCCATTAGGTCGAGCACTTTACCTAAATACATTATGCATTAGTGTATTAGTAAGTATTTCCGTTTCCATCCATTTCTGCTGTTTCATACGTCAAGTAATCCACAAATGGCATAAAATATAAAAATCAACTAATAAATGAAAATGTATCGTCATGAATCCCGGCAGCATATAACGTTTTTTGAATTCTCACCAGCTTTACCAGCTGCAAACTTCAAATGCTGCCCAACTTCTATAGTAGGAGCTCTATTTCCTGTGAATCTGCAGAAATGAGATGTGGCTGCGCAGCAGAATATGAGCTCAAACGGCAGTTACTGCCGTTCTTACGCTCATTGGTCTCGATGTTTTGCATATAGGGGAGAAAGCTGACCCACGGATCTCAGTCCACCCAAACCTCCTCAACGTGTGTAGTGTGACTTCTGTTTCAACAGGCCAAAACAGCCTCGGGTAGCAGGTTCACGTACTCCGGGCTTTCACCTCTCTCACATCTCTCGACGCCGTTGTTCTCTCGCACAATTAGCCGCGGATGTGATCGGCTCAATTGAGTGAAGCTACTGCTGTATTCCCTCGATCTGCTGCCCTAACACGAAGGAAGGACAGAGCCTTCGCTCAGTCGGGGGCACGACCGCCGTTCTGCGATGCCCTCTATGGCGGTTCACGTGAGCGGGTTACCATGACAACCTTTGCTGTTGGCCATCAATCTCCTTCCCGTAGCATTTGGCATGACACTGACTGCCAGATTTTGGGATGTGGGCCTTAAAGCAGCAAAACGTGGAGGCATAAGACTCTACATAATCAAACAAAGATTTTATATATATATATATATATATATATATATATATATATATATATATATATATATATATATATATATATATATATATACACACACACACACACACACACACACTGTGACCTCGAAGGTAAATCCTATGCCCAATATGGATTTCCTTTTAGACAGCGGCATCAATATATTGCCGACATAATATGCTTACCAGAGCAATTCCCCGAGATACGAGTTGACAGCATTGGCAGGCTTATGGATATGATGGATACGTCGTTTGAAAAAAAGTCTGACCTCATCACCTTATCCCTACTACATACAGATACATGGCGAGCATTGGAACCAATATACCTGTTAAAAATAAGCGCTACACTATTGGCACGTATCATTTAGCTCAAAACGCCACTGTGTCCAAGCATAGTCGGTATAAACGGTGGAAGTTATGAATGTATCTGACTGAACTGAGAATTGGTTGGTTCTGATTAGCGAGTAAACCGTTACTACAGGCTAGTTTACAGGTTACTAAACAGACAACAGATGGGGTCAGCTGCAAAGAACATAGAGCACTGTAACGACGACCTCTAACGCACCACAAGGAAACACAATATTCACACCCCATTCAAACGCAAAACAAAGGTCTGCCAGACAGTCTGGAATCAGCAGAGCCGCGTTTGGAAGCATCTGCTCAGAAAATGCTCTGCTTTTAGCTTTATTCTTTTCCCATTTACTTTTTTTTCCAAGTCTCAATTTCCCTGCATGTTTTATTCCCAATAACGGCATTAGCATAATTGCCCAATAGACACTTCATTGCCTGCCAGATTTCAGAAGAGAGAGTAAACCGCTCTCTCTCTCTCTCACACACACACACACACACCAATTTTAGCTCAGCCTCTGAATCGGGGCTACAGCAAATTCCAATGTCAATAACACTGATCCCGGTGGCGCATGCATTTCAATATCTGATGCCGAGCCAACTGCACAGAATATAATGAAATCTTAAAACACGATTGCAGATCATCCCTGTCTTGGCAAATGTCGCGCACATTTCCTACAAGTATTATTAGTCCTATGCTTACAGACCTGATTACAAAGTTAATTCTCCCATCCATCTGGTGATGCATGTCGGCCGACCGCAAATCGCAGTGGTGCGTTGAGGTGGCATCGTGATTGAAGAACGCTGGCAAGAACGGGTTGTAAATGGTCTGTAAATGAGAGGTAGGAGTGTTTCCCGAGCAACCACAGTGGTCACGACCGCAGGGAATTCAAATGGCTTCCACCTGGACTCCACTCACAGCTCAATTAGAGGCTGAGTGGGAGGGGAAGACCATGGGGGAGGCGGGTTGGGCTAAAACTCAGATGTGTGCATCTACTTGTGTAAATGTTTAATTCTTCACCTGATATTAAAAAACTGCATACAGTATGTAAACAAAGTTAGTAAAAAATAAATAAAGAAGGTTCCCATTCATGTCATCCACTACTGTGTAGTTTTATGGTCGCCAGGAAGGTCCAACATTTGTAAAAACAGAGCGATCATAAATGACCAGTCATACCAGACCAAGGAAGGCCACTCAATGTGTTAATGATTACTGATTTAACTTCTTATTAATTGGTCTCCCTTTATGTTTTTTTTTAAAACAAGATTGTCATTCACACTACGGGTGTCAACGAACATTCTAAAACAAAAGCATATTCAAATGTGTAAAAAAAATGCCTGGAGTTTGAGTACAAAATTGAACAGCAGTGCCTTACAACTTGTGAACAGCGATCACTCTGAAGTCGTTATCACGTCAGAGATGCTCATTTACGACGCTGGCTTTTCAAACCAGACGCCCCGCAGACCGCTGGGAATGGATGTCAGGGGCAAAAACACTCCAAAAATACAGCTTTGAAAAGTTCAAATGTGTTTATCAAGAACAAACATTTGAATATTCTTTTTGGCCAATTTTGAGGGCACTAATTCACTGAACGTTACTTCCTCGGGCAGTGTGAACCCAGAGTTGCATGAAATAACATAATAACATAACTTTCCAAAAGCTACCTTGATGGAATGAGTTGTTCTCTGAGGGGAACAGAGAGTCGGTATAATTTGGGACCGCTGCCGTGATTCACTGCTACACACTGAACACTTGAGGGCCCTTTTATTGAAGCTTAACAGTTGACATTTCCATCAAAACAGATATTGCTAAGACCTGCTTTTGTCTTCCATTGTGTGAAATGCCCTGGTCATAGCAATGTTCTGAATGTGAAAATAACAATATGAAAGTGTGAACAGATAATCGATGTTGGCGAGACAATATTGATTCACTGGCACTAACAGTAAAATGCATTCTTTTGTGATGATTTCTTTGTTCGGCCTTTTCACCTTTCTGAGACTGTAAACATAATAAAAGACAATTTAGCCTACTGAAAAATATTCTTTTGCATATATTGTCTGTAACGTTGTACATGTAGCAGCTGTGCTATCTTTGTTCATAATATATTTTATCTTAATATTTGCTTTTAACCCTTTAAAGTGAATATGAAATGAATAATGTAATACATTATCTACTCACACTGGTCTCGATTCACTTATTTTCTCCACTGCTTTGATCTGACTGAGCACGACTCAGACTTACTGAAAAGAAAGAATAAAGAATAAGGTGCGCAAACATTCACCACTCGGGATTATTTCCCATGTGGTCAGCAACAGGCCATTTCCTCGTTGAATGACACTTTCTTATTTACCTCGTGTTAAAAGGTAAATAATCAACCAAACATAGTTGACACAAGGGTCAAGGGTCATCGCGGTGAATTGCTGCAGAGGCTCCTTTGGTGTTGTCTAGCGGGCTTTAGAAAACGCAGGCTGAAACGTGAGAGAGCTTGTCCCGTCGAGACCTCGGTGACCCGGCTTTAGAGTGATCGATTAGCGAGCGAGAATAAACTCCGAAGGGACACTCGAGTGCTGACCTCCAAACTCAAAATGGGAACGTTAAAAAAATAAGTTAAAAAAACACAAGGAAACTAGTACATACCGTCTTTGTTGTGGTTATTTACACACTTTGCAGTCAACCCCCGCACACAGCTGCCGGCCTGGCACAGATCCCACAAAACCATTTCCCGATCGTTAGGGTACAGGTGGCCCCCGAGGAGCCCTCCTGGCAGCTGCCAACCCTCCTTCCTCGAGTCGTCAGAGTCCAAGTTATCGCGCAACGCTCAGAGATAACCATCTGTAATTGGGCATTTCGTATTTCCAAGCCACGGGGAAGAAGCGCCTGCCGAGGAACGTGTGGGGGAAGCGTGGAGAGCCGACGGGTAGCCGAGGCCCATCAGCCTTTACCCCGGACATGCGGAGAAGGGAGTTTGATGAAAGTCTGATTGGTCTGGGCAAACATCCTCGTGGGGAATGTGTCCGGACAAAGAGAGCAATACTCTCCTATCCTGTTGAGGGCCAACGCTCTCCGATCTGACAAATCAGGGCCGGTCTCGAGGTGCCCGGTCTTTCCACGAGTTCTATAACCTGATGAGATAGCCGCAGCCCTCGGGAAAACGGCAACCTCAATCTAAATGTCTCCTGAATTTCAAGCCGTTTCTTCTGCTTCTGCCTGATATAGTTTATAGTTCCCAAGAGCCCACTAAGTACATTATGTTCGGTGTGGGTGAACACAACGGAGAAAGTGAGACATGAGATTTGCGGCAGGATTGCATTAACTCTGTAATGTAGTCCTCGTGTAATGCACTCAGCAGTACGGAAGCGCACGCCGTGCTATTTAGAAGTAGAAATAAAAAGCCATTTAGGCCTGTACTGGTTTCATTTCACTAGATGCTGACTAATTCTAATTAAGTCATTATAAACTCACTTTGAAGTACAAATCTGCAAACACAAGGGAGTTAATGAAGGGACTTGCGGAGCATTGATACCATGTTGATGCCATAACTGGTTGTTCCATTTCCTTTGTTTGTGAGCGTGTTGGGGGAGGAAAATTAGTCAGATGTTTTTAGGTGTCACATCGGAAGCTGCAGTACACAGTGGGAGGGGAGGACACCATGTGACCTGTGTGGGCCTTTGTGTTTCATGCCCTCAGACACAATTTGGGTAGTGGCTCAAAAACAGACACACACATCCCGTTGACCTTGCCCTGTGTCTCTTGGCTAAGCAGTAGAATGTGTTTGGGTTGGACTCTGCAGGCAACCTTTCTCATTCTAAAAGTGGAGGCCTCCCGGGGTGAGGCTGCCACATAACGGTTGGGGACAGTTAGCGAATGTCAAAGTATGGGAACAGACTGTAAATCGTTGCTTTTACACTGCTGTGTTTGGGCCTGGCACACATGCACAGTGGTGCATCGGGTTGGCTGTCGGAGGAAGAGCCTTTAGTAAAATAACTAAAAATGCAATCATCCTTAGAAAATGGGAATGGACTGCAGAAGAAAGCGGGAGTGCAGACACTTATTATTCTTTGTCAAATGCTCTTATACAATTTCCCCCTAAAAAAGTATTACATCCCCGACCTCCTGCACTTGCTCCCTCTTTCTCAGTTGCTGTAAAACACAAAACAACACAAAAAAAAAAACACACTTGACAAAGTACGGATCACAACTTGTGACCCAGGTCCAAGTCCTAATTGCACTCTGGTGCAATGTTATTTATTCACTTGTACCATGGCCACAAACACCCATGTGCTGTGAAAGCAAGGAACTGCGTAATTGCTTTTGACTTATCAGATAACAACCGCTCAAAGGACGTGGACATTTCGCAGACCCATTGGGAGCACAGTCTTTCCAATGAGAGTGCCTCCTGCTTATGCTGATGGCATAACTGCAGACCCTCGCTGATGGCATTGGCCTTGTCCCAATCAATATGGAGCGATCAATGCTGGGAGGTCTCTCCAAGCAACCGTTATTTGGCCCAAAAAGATTGGCCCGTAAGATTTTGAAGGGACAGCTAGTTTTGGAATGCCACAGTCTCGGTTTTCAACCCCGATTGAGATTCATCCAAGTGTCGCTGCAGTCGGATGCGATTGATACCTACATTTCTCTATGGTAAGTGGCATGGTTCTAGTAGGGGGGGGGCGGGTAATGTCAATCTGTCATTTTGTTTACCACTCTGGTTAAGACTATAACATCTCAACAGCTGTCGCAGCATAAAAATGAATCAGGTCAAAATGAAAGATTCACAGTTGTGTTTGCCGCTAACTAGCAATGTTAGCATGCTCAAACACAAGGGTGGTTGATAGGAAACATGCTAAACATCAACATGCTAGCGTCACGATCCTCTTTAAACCCAAACACCTCACACCATGTCAGGCACAGCCATAAAGTCCTGCCCGTCACCTCTATCCCATGCTTTCAGTGGGGTGAGACTTTCCACCCCTCCATATTCTCTGTTTTCACTCTCATTTCTTTTTGTAGAAATCCAAATCTAGGATGTTATTCAACTTCCACAGGCAATCATGAGTGAGTGGGAGGGGACGGGGGGGAGGGGGGGGGGGGGTTGGGGGGCACCTTTACAACAACCTCTGAACTTTGTCCCACCAGCTCCCCCTTTGCAAATCCACCCCACCACGATTCTGCAGTGAATCTGGCAAACGCAAAGGAGCTGTTTTTACTTTTATGCCATGAGTGCGGGGTGTCCGCTTTAATGCCAGACCTTCCACGAGTCTGGCATGCGATTCTTGGTCCAGTTGGTTTTCAGCACGGGGGGGGGGGACCGGGGAGGGGGGGGGGCTCTGCTTTGACAGACGTCCAAGACTCGCAGCTGATGCCTCAGGCTGGCAAGTTTAATAACATCATCTGAGTGAGACAGTACTGGTGGATCTCATTTATTACCCGATGTGTCCGTGGGGAGGCTGTTGGGGGGGCCGCCACCAAGACGCGCATGTATTGCATTTCAGGATGGATCTAGTTAGGCAACTCTTGGTATGCAAAGTGGGAAATTAGGAGAATACCTGACAACGGGTTCATTTCGACTTGTATTTGATTATTAACAAATTACTTAGTCCTCCCTGTGCAGTGGCGGCCTTCTCCATGTTGCCATCTTGAGATTGCGAGGTTTTTCATCATTCAAGTTTTGTATAATAATTTATTTACATTAAAAGGTCACCAAACCAACTAAGTGGTTAATTAAACCGGTGATATTCTATTGTTTTCTTGCTGACCAAAAGATGATTTGAGTTTGTATCACGTTACACATCCGACTACCAGTCAAGCCTCACTACAGCACAGACAAGACAGGAAAGAAGTGAAATGCTCTCTCCTTCAATATACACACACACACAAGATTGGCTAAACTCTATTAGCAGGAGTCAGACACTTTCACAAACAATGACAAAAGGTGTCAGTATGCTCAAAAAAAGCGCTGTCTGAAGTTTTCCTTAATCTCACGCTGCAAAACACTTTTCCTGCTTCACTTCACAAAAACATAATCCCGGGTCTGAGACGTATCTGATTGCTGACCATATGCATGTAATCACCACAGTAAAAATGTTCTCTAATTTCCTGTCTTTGTGTCTGATTTCCCTTAAAAACCTGGTAAAAAAACAGGAGACGAGTTTCCCCACCGGCTCAGCTCTGGCACTTCCTGCCACGACGCATCACAATGGCATTGTGAGGCTGAATCTTTAACGACCCCCGTCATTGAGAGCTATGCCTTTCATCCTTTCTGACACATCACAGCGACTGGGTCTCCGAGCTGATTGATGATGGCACCGTGTACCGCTGCGCTCCCGTTTCCTGTTGTCTGAAAACGTGCACGGAGAGAGGCCCGCGAGCTTGAATGGCAAATCGCTGCTGCTCGGCTCGCTGCAGCCTTATCTGCATATACGCGGCATCTGCTTTGACCTCGCACTTCCCACAGCGGAATCAGACATCGGCCAAAAACACATTCCCTTGGTGAGCGCACGCACTGCGGCCGTAACGCGAACAAGGATTCCTGCCAATCATCATAGCGGGAGATAAGGTTAAGAAGAAGGCTAATGCAATTCTATTAAAAGAGTGAAGATAATTTAACTACTTTCAAAAAGAAAAGAGCGGTAGGAAACAGATGTAGTGTGAACGTGCTGTGTACGGTCAGGCCGTATTCAGACCGCGGTGGCACGCTGGTTTATTTAAATTCTGTGCCATTTGCCATTATTAAAAAAAGTTGAGCCAATGACATTCATTTTCTTCTTCTTTCTTACTTTGATTTCCCATCTTTCAGCACTGCCTTTAAATACCACAGGGCCTCAATTTAGTTTTGGAAAGGACAGGAGGCGGCGCACGCGACATTTCCACAAGCCTGTTGCCGGGATGGAGAGTGCACGCCTTAAGTGGAGTGACACAGAGCAATGTCCTCTGTTGAGTCGGGATCTGCACATCATTATTCAGAGTGAAGCACACCTCAGCGATCCAAGCCGGTATCCGTGCGCTAATGCTCGCCGCAAATGGCCCCAATAACTCTACGTTTGAACGATTCAACCCCCCCCCCCAAACCCTCTCGAGCTGATGCTGACAGTTTCTTTGACGATCCCTTAAAAGATTCAGATGGCTTGCGTGAGACGAAGCGCGGTGCTCGAGCTCGGCAGCCGAGGACCGCCGGTGCCCAAATGTGCACTGCAAGCGTTTTGATCAGACTTACCGGACTAAATTGATTTTGATTTTATGACAGTTTCTATTTAAATTAGTTTAAGTGTAATGCTGCTAGTTCAGGTATTTTGACACAGTAGTGTGAGGCTGGATGTGATGCGTCATGTTTTTATTTGAACTTCACATCACATGCATGAACGTCATTCTTGACCGCAATTGTTCAATCATATCATTATTAATTACTTAAGCACATTTGCCCTTTGGTTTAAAGGCTACGAACAATCAAATGTTACATTTCCTTTTCATACTAATATTACTAGGACTAATCCATCACACGAGGACTCTTATGTCCCTTTCTACCCATGTATGCATCATCAGCTGACGGCTACAGACCGGACAGCTGTAAGCAGAGAGAGAGTCAAAGTGAGTGTTCATGCACACGCAGCACATCACAACACATCAGCATCAGGAGCTGCGCATTAACAGACCAGAGACCACGGCCATTAGGCCGAGGTCTGAGAGCTGGCTCACGTTTCATGTCAGTTTCAGCGGGAGAGGTACGAATGCACATCTGTGTTCATACGGTGTGCAGATGCAGCGACAGTGAACGTCGGAGCAATGCGTCACACTTGCTGACAATACTTAAAATGAACGACACAATAAATGAACACAGACACAGCCCGCGGGTCAAATCGGAAAAAAACACTGGCTTTTAAATTTTCATAACGTGTCATATTTGAACGATTGAAAACTTAATTATTTAGCGCCTCCAGTCTTTCAAAGCGCTCCTTTATTATACTTCTGCAAAGCAATTTATCCCTTATTGCTTTCTAATAGGGCAACGTATCCTGGGTCACATCGTCAAACAGCTAGGGGAAAAATAAAAAATGCTCTAGTGTATTAGCAGAGACAGGGCATCGCAGTTTGTGGGTGTCAAATTGCCTAAATATGCATATAATGTCCCGTTTACGGTGTGAAGCTCGCCCCCCCCAACTAAATGAATAATAAACACAACGGACCTCATGCAAGTGTGACAAATGAAGCACTCGGTTTGGCACCGAGACGACAACTTGCAGTAGTTTGAAGGCTCGTAGTGTTACATGACTTTGTAGCCACATTTAGCCGTGTTGTATTTAAACTGATGGTCAAACGGATTCGTGCAGACGGTCTCTGGCATCAGAAACGAGGGGAATATTAGTCATAGTATGGAAGTAAGTATGCTTGACCCATTGTGTTCAGTATCTTGAAGTTTGAAGGTCCTTGAGCCTTGAACATGGCCCTCCTCCTCTCGGTGTGCGCTGCGTGAAGATACATCGCAGACGTATTGTTCATCTTAAAAGGGAAGCTCACTAAGAAATACAGCCGAGTATTCAACGTCCTCGATCACTGTCTCCGCACCAGTTCTTAGAAGCTGTAATAAATGGCCTCGCTCAAGCCCGGCGACACAATAGACCGTGTGGAGTGAGCTGGATATCAGAGACGTCTGTCCGTGACCAAATATTATTCTTGGTTAATATGTATGCATTCAAATTCATACAACTCTGGAGGTCATGTTGCGAAGTGAGACACGTCAGACTTATTTGTGTGGCAGCTTAGAATCTTGGCCGAAATCCCAGCTCGGAGCGTCTCGTCACATATAAGTAAATATATGTGCCGAAAGTCTCCCAACCAAGTGAAGCGCATCGATCCGTTTTCCTTGAGGAGAAGAAAAAAGGAACAACAAGAGACGAGACACTGGGAACGAACACTAGTAGTGAGAATATATCTGCATCGATGCCCTCGATGGCCTTTGTTAAACAGTCAGTCACTGAATCCCTCTCTCCGTTTTGCATTTTCAAGGGCAAATGGCAAACTGCTGTCGAGCGATCTTCTAGAATCGGTTGCAGCAGGAAAGACTTCCTCCAATAACTCTTTTTAGTGGTTTCCACATATGTTACCATCCCAATGACACGCTCCGCTGGGTTATTGATTGGTTCTACGGATACAAACAGCAGGGATAAATGGAAATGCTAAGTCTGCATGGAGAGAAAAGTAATGTGATCCGATGAGCTTTGTCTGCATGGAAGCAGAGCCCATCCGATGCGTCTTTAAATCATTACTGAAACAATTGTGTCGCAACAACATACAGTTCGTCATGGTTATTTTCTCCTACAATAAAACCAATATTAGTGGGTAAATTGCTGCAAGGTTTTACCAGCGAGAATGATTAAATGTCAAATACGATGAGAAATAATGATCTGTTCAAGAAGTGGTTTATCCAAATGCACCTTATATAACAATTATTTAAAAAAAAATAAGATTAAAGAAAGCTCCCTCGAATATTTCCACAAGGACTACATAATAACATAATCACATTTTTAGAGATTAAAATGTCTTTCACTAAGTACCGTGGAATACCATGCAGCAGCTTTAGGAATCGAGCTGAGACAAGTACCATTTTATTTTCCTAGAACAAGCCGGGGAGCCAAAAAGCCCATTACTCAATCTCGCCATTCACCTCAACAATTCTGAATAATGGTCTCCAGTCCACTAAACGCAGCCCACCGCATTTAGAAATTACAGAACAAATGCCAATATACGGTCTTGAAAAGGATACGAAACAAAGGAGCCAGAATAAACACATCCCTTCCCCAGTCTGGCAACACAGACGGATTACAACGCTGGAGAAATCCAAACCAACGGATAATGCAGACGAAAAACCATTTACAACCAGGATTAGGGGGTAAAGGCGGTGGAAAGAGGGGCGGCTGGACTAGAGGAGGAGAAGAGACTCACAAGGAAGGCACTTTATTTACACCGTCCTCGCGTTCATTAAAGTAAATATAGAGCCCTTCCTCTCGGGATGTGGAAAAACAGTCCCTGTTCTTTTCCTCAGAGGAGCTGCGAGCCGCTGCGCCGGAAATAACTCCGGAGTCCTCAGGTGAGGGCCCACAGGGACACATCCGGAAGAGGAGGAGTGCTGCAAGTTATAGCACCCAGCTCCCATCTCCAAATACTTCCACTGAGAGGTTGACACTTTTCGTGGGGCAGGGAAGACGCTTTACCATGGTACAACTTTTACATTTTTCACACACCGTGGCAGCGAGAAAGACTCAGGAGAGCCAGTAGAATAAATGTATCCGAGCGGGACGCAACAAGCCTAATATACCCTCTGAAGTCTGCAGTGGTTTGAAGTTTAGATAAAGATATAAATAAAGTTACGTCTGTTCCTTGCGGCTATTTTATGTCCGGGCAGAAGTACATCTATTTAGTTAAAAGCGCAAGTGCCATTTTTCAAAAATTGATGACGGCCATGTATGTATAAATTATGCAAACTCTTGTCCTTGTGCCAAACAGTGCATCTACTGAATAATAACAACTAGAGGGATTTGGGGATGCGAGTATGCAGATTAGGAAACGCATGCCAACGTCGCCTGTCATTTGTGGCCAAATCAAGGAAAGGAGACGGGGCTGCAGAAGATAAAGGACAAGTCCAAATATGTCAACGTTGGACACAACTTCTTATTCCTTTTCATTTATACACTTGGTCTTTATCAAACATAAACTACTCTGTGGCTCAGCGGCCTGTCCATTTCAACGTTTTACATCTCACCAGCTCAAGCAGTGATGTTGTTACCGTCATCTGCAGGACTGCAGCACCAGTAAAAGACCTCGTCTGGCATGTAAATGAACAATCCATTACTTTATGGTCCTATTTAGTGGCTGGGATTGCTGTTGGACATTTACAAGTAGCCCATGTATTCTTTTTTTTTTCTTTTGCTGGACATACTGCGGCTTGACAACTCAATGAATAAAGCTGTTAAATGTTCACACTGGGTACAACAGAGTTCAGATGGATTTTACACGTAGCCACGGATGGATCTCTGCAAAAATGTATTCTTCGATAGCTGATACGAGCTGAACATTTGGCTTTAATAAAATAATCTAAAATGTCAGTTTTATGTCCATAAAAGCCAAGAACAAATTCAATATGGTTGGTATAGGGTGCCTCGATCAGACAAAGTGCTAGAGACGATACTACAGCAGAAGCAAACTACTGGCACGGACAGAGCAGTTTGGGGTTAATTGTTGCTGAAATGTAAATGTAATTAGCTTATTTGATCGTCCGGTGTCCTATTTCGGCACTGAAAAAAGTGTCTGATGGCTGAGGAGTCCATCAGCAGAGTGTCGTGCAGCTTCCTTAAGGAAACGACTTCCTTGTTCCGTTGTGCACACGCTGTGTTGTTTATTTGGCAGTAAGTGGGTATCAGGGGGACGGCTTCATTTCGGGTGTGAAATGTCCTCCGCACTTAAATAAATAAACATTGTCAGAGTGCACTTCAAGGTTTTAAGAAGTGCATCATTAGCGTTTTCACAGAGAAGATTGATCAACTCGTTTTAGCCTGGTATGGATGTTCTTATCTAACTTGTCTGGCAAGAAGGCAAATAAGCATATTTACCAAAATGTTAACCTATCGAAATGTAAATTAGAAATCTCAGTAGACTGATGCAACCTAGTACAGTAATTTCCCTTGGGATGTAAGTGAGACCATTGGCGGCCATCTCACTGAATACCACATGAATTTAGTGGCTGAATTAGTCTGCTTGTTTTGTGCGTGGAACATTTTGCTAGCTTATTCCGCTGGCGATCACTTTCATTGTGGAAGAGAAAGCGGGAAAAGGTTGATTGATTTATGGAAATTCATTTCGTGCCTACGACATTTGTCAAGCTGTTATATCAATAGCAACACTGACAGCCACGACGGACGCTCTCACTTCCTGGGTAGATCTTACAAATAATAAAGTACACACGCAGGTGCCACACGTCGGGGAATACAATTATGTAAAAAAAAAATAACTTTCACAATGTGCATTTGCATTTGTCACTTCTGTTATCCAAGAAGTGCATTGCTGTCTTAATTCCTCAAAAAGAGATGTGATCACAAAGTACAGAGGAATTGATGTGCTTAAATACACACACACACACACACACGTCAGCAAAGTCATGCGCACATCTGCTTGTCAGTGAGCCTGTTGGAAACTGTCACATGCTTGGCATGTTCTGGAACTTAGGCAGATGGTAAAGCACAATTAGGCTGCCTGAATCCCTCAATCAATCTCCCGTATGAAGAACTTGGACCCGGTGCTCGTCTACTGTGCTCTTTCGCTCCCTATTTTTCTAAATGCCCTTCACCTCACGCATTTCCTGAAAACGGATTATATCCTTGCTTTTGTAGTTTGTGTTTTCTTTGTCTGCCTATTCTCTGCAAGCCACACTCACTGCTTGCCTTTTCCCAACACTTCCTAACACTCCCCCACCCCCTCCCACTTGAGTGTTTCTCCGCCCTTTTCTGCCTTCTCTCTTGGCTTGTTTAACCACCGGCCCCAATGCAAGACTATACTTTAGACAATAGGCGAGCGCAAGTGTTTCGTTCACACCCCAATTACGGTCAAAAGGATTTTTCTTGCCAGAGTCTCACCAAGGACCAGAGGAACACAATATCCCTGGCGTTTGGCGTCCTGTCCCACGTTCTGCACACTAAAGAGAAGAAAGGCGACCCAGTGCATGCGACACCAGTGGGGGGTCATCAGCCCGCGCCGGTTAAATGAGGATAGCTCTAGCTGAGCCCCTAACAGAGCTTGCGCTGGGCCCTTGTCAACCCCCCGAGGACTCTGCCTTTGATCAGGGAGATTTGCAACAACCTTCATTCAAGTACTCCAATGAAACAGCCTCTGAAACAGTTGAGCGAGAGAGAGGCTCACCCACACTGGAAGCAGATTAACACAAACATATATGATCATATATGTATTTGCAACTTGGAATATAAGCTTAAAAAGCTCGCCTACTCGCTCCGGATAGAGAAAAAAAAAAAAAAAAGAAACTTGGACGCCGACTTTAACCTTCCTGCAAAAAAGAAAAAAAGACGTGTCCTCGTTTCCAGCGGAAGCAAGCCAAACACCTCACTCAACAGCGGGCCAGACGCCACCTTTGGACTGCCAATCCTGCTGTTGTATTTCCCCCACCTGTGACGGGAAGATGATTCACTAGGCCCGCCAGACTGCATCTGGGGACTGTGTGTGCTGGGGCGTGCTCAACGCCGGCACAGGCAGAGGGTGGGGGAAAAACACCACTTTGGGCCGTGCACTGTGACCTGCAAATGCGGCTGATGAAATAATGTGGCCCGTGAGCAGATGTATCACACTCTACCTATTTGGGGTGTAACAATTCACCAATTTGAATCAAGGCGCCGGGCCAAATGATCACGATATGGCAGATGGGAGCAAAACTGGGCCTCACACACGCACACGGGGAGAATGTTAAAATCAGTTTGTCGCCCCGCATTTGACGCTATGACGGCAGCAAAAAGGCATCACGCGATTTTTGGGAGAATTGGATTTTTTGGGTCGTAGAACGTCAGCTCAAAAACGTTCAAAATCTCACTTGGAATTTATAGATGGGCCATGCTGATTTCCCAAGCAACATAAACATATGAAAAAAGTTTACGTTTCATTGCATTATCTCCTGTCATACCTTCCTCGAATCTTGTTTTTACCTCGACTTCATCTGTTGCACATAAATATCTGAAATAACTGCGTGACACCATGACGATTGGTAGATAATCAAGGCTTTTTCGTGATCTGCAGTAAACTATCCTGTATATGTAGCTGTACATTTCTTGCAATAGGCTTATCAATAAATTGATCAATACAATTATAGACTGGTCAGGAGACCCTGGAAGTATCCTTACATGATTATATTACAGCAATTGAATCAATTGGAAGAGAGGGAAATTGGTTTGCAAATTATATTATTGGCACTTTGAGTGATCGTAATTCTAATCTGTGCTTAATACATTTCAGTATATCTCTAACTGTGTTATGCCACGGACCACATGTCAAACAGGAAACCAATTTAATCAGGTCGAGAACACTGCCCCATGCGCGTAAATCGTTTAAAATGAATAAAAAGAGAATGAGCTTTATGTTGAAAGACTGGGAAGAAATGGAGAAGAAAATGCCGGTGTGTAATTATACAGGCCGTCGAAGTTCAAAAGTCTTAATGGAATGTCTCGTGCCCAAGTCAAATTATTATCCTTTTTCCACGCCATTTCCAGGTGTTCATTATTCTAACCATGGAGGACATCCTGAGGGTCGTGCTGTGCTCTAATTCCTAATTAACTGGCCAGAACGGAGATCATGGTCGGCAGTGACCCTGACTGGCGAACGGGGACACTCGCAGTCTCGAGGTATTACTCTTACTCAGGTTTCAAACCCGTCGTTCCCATTAAACAATCCTCTTACAGTCTCTGTACTTCGGGCTCCGTGAAAGACTACCTAAAACCTGCTGGATTTTTATTAAAGACGCAACTGGAACCACCTGTGGACATTGGGGCTTACATGCAACTATGGTTAAATATCTCTGTTACAACCGGCAAGACAGAGGGGGGGAAACACAACAAATGAATTATTCCCTACTTTCTGGCTAATCTCGGGAAAAAGCTGCATACCTATTAGTCGGCTCGGAGATTAGCCATGTGTGCACTCGCTGTGCACATACATATTGGGGCATTAGTGGCAATCACAGGGAATACAAAGGCAGTGGCGTCAACTAAACGTCTGTGTTTGCTTTAGAGAGATCAGGCGTGCCCTCTGTGTTGCAACGCGGGCCACCTGCAGTCTGGGAAAGAGGTTTCTGGGGGGAATTAGAGGATTCTGATGAATGAACAAGACAGACATGAGTAACCCGGCCCAATATACCGCTTATCTACAAGCTTATGTTTCACAAAGGAGGCCGATAAGCTAAGACATGCCAGCAGAATGAGGGAATGGAGAAGAGTGGAAATGAGGCCAGGGGTGGTGGGTGGTGGGGGGGGGGTGAAGAAAACATACCCAGGTCAAGATCTACAGGAGTGCGGTCAGTTGCGACAAAGCCTGGATGCTTTGAACTGCCGCGGGACAATTAACCATTGACCAGAGGGACGAAACCTGCTGCATAGCATGGGATTCATGTCACTCATGATTATTCTATTCCAGAGACCACGACAACAGAGCATAAAGTCATTCTCAAAGCCCCTACCTGCCCGGGGCAGTGAATGCAACACCGGTCAATGACAGAGAAAGGCATTGTGGTTGGTATTAGACGACAGGTGATGTTATTCTGACGTGTGGTAGACTGCTACCGTGCCTGTATGGATACGATTGTCTTGTCTATTAGAGACCTACTGGAGTTCGCTGGTCTGGATGGTAGCAGCGAACATTCCATCGCAGCTGTTAACGCGTGAAGTGAAGGAAGGACACACCTATTCTACAGCCCAAAAGTGAGTCACCTACATATTCATTAACTTTATTAACTGTTGCTTGGGGCAGCAAAACACATTACCATAGTTAGGTGGTAGGCTTTTGTAAAACCGGTTTGGGATGTTTTTTATAAGTTCCTTTTTAGTGCCTCGCTACCTGCCTCAGTGCCCCTGTTCTAAAAACTACCACTAGGAGTCCCTGTTCAAGTCCACACCTTCCACTGGGGACTGTATAGCTGTGACATCATTAATTGGAAGTCCCAATGGCTTGTTTAAATAGGGAACAATTTCTGAATATGGGCTGTGTGCATATCTTCTTGGATTGAGTGTGTTGATACCTTAATAGCATTTATATGGCACCAGAAAAATCCTTTCTACAAAACCAAGCCATAATACTGTTTCCAAAATGTGAAACATCCATCGTCACCCATTTTGCAAAAATGCCATATTTCATATTTCACGCTTCAAAACTGCATTCAATGAAGTTTTACGGTAATTTGCTATTTATTGGCCATTGATAGAACAGATCAAAGAACAAATCAAAGAAGCCCGGGATATGTGTGGTCCTATAAGCCATTTCATGCATTGAAGGCTATTACCAGCTGTGATGAGTCAACACTGTTCCCATGTCTGATCAGCGTTTCTTATTGTCGGGTAAATGAATAGTCCTGCTTAGGCAGTCCTCTTCACAATAATCCTCATGTGACAAAATTGAACTTCAGCTGCCACTTCGAGTGCCATAATTCCATCCCCTGTGTGTATTACACAATCTTCCACAGCGCTAGGAAAAAAGTCCCATGGACTTGATTCCTATTAAAGTGTTCTACTTGAAAATCCTTTATGCTCACTCTTTTCTCCGAACCTGGGGGAAAAAGAAAGAAATTACTTACTACCCATTAAATACCTCTACCTATTTGAGAAATGCATTCCTCTTAGCATGTCAAGAATCCATTCACAAGAACCCACATCCAATCCTTATTTAAGCCTGATTAGATGTGGCACACAACACAATGGGGGTTTCAGAGTAAAAAATAATTGCCTAAAAACAGAGTGACAGAGGCGCTTGCTTCATTCTGGGGAAAACGTGCGTCTTGAGACAACGTGTTGACGGAGTAGGGAGGGACAGTGAAATGGAAGGAGAAAGGATGAAGCTGAGGCACCGTGTGCACTTTCCATCAGCAAACACTACATATTTCTTTGAGTGTTCTCAAAGTGTTAAGTTAGGCTACTCTGCACGCTGTCAATAGCGGCGTTCATCATATGGGCCGCCGCAGTCTATATATTGATTAAACCATCCATCAGTTAAACTCTACAAGACATTATTTCTAATTAAAAAGTAAGTCGTAAATTGTGGGCTTTATTGCCAGGCTGAGGCTGTAAATAAAATTCAAGGGAGGGGGGAAACAGATTGCGGCCTCTGTCCGCAATTTAGAGCCACCGTAAAAAAGGACAGACGGGCTTGATGGCACCTTTGGGATCTCTGCGCGCAGACTAGCGGGGCTGACACCGGGGAGGTGCCCTGCTCCGTCCCAGATAAACAGATGCAAATCAATAATTTCTCTGGTTGGGTTTTTTAAGACAGCCGTTGCACCTCAGGGGGGCCGAGGAGCAGGACATGCATATGGAGACCAAATATGCAAATTCAATTGTCACCAACCCCGGGGGAATATGTAAAGGGAACAGCAGTGGATGCACTTGAAAATGATGTAAACGAGAGTCCATGAAGTCACATTTTCCTCTTTTAAACAACCATTTTGCTGCCAAATATGCAGTCGTCGGGCATTATTATATTGATCAAGAGGCCATTAGTACACCCACACTGTAGCCAAAGCTGTGACGTGGGTGAGGCGCACACACGCAACACACTCCCAGTCATAGCAGAGGACACTTCCCGTTTGACAACTTCTGATTACCTCGCCGTATACGCTGATTGTCAGGCGGTGAACTCCCCCGACAGCCAGCTGCAGAGTGGCAGACCGTCGAGTAGGTTTTTGACGTTCACCGAGGGATGTCTGATTTTTGAGGTATCAGACACAGGGACGGAGGAAATGAAGCGCGGAGGAGGTAGGTGCGCGGATGGGAGGACTGGGGGAGGGGCGGGTAAGAAGATGAAGGAAAGACGTGTGATGGGACTCCACGGCCTCCGCCGCCGACGGAAGAAACGCATGTGCAATCATTGTTCATCCGTCTGGGTTTCATCTCCTGGGCCGATTTTCTTTTGTTTTTTTTTCTCCAGACCTGCCAGAACGGGAGCAGCTCTAACAATCTCTCAGCTGGGGAATCATATTTGGTTAGCCAGACAGGTTCTTTGGCAAAGTGAGGGAAGTGGCCATCATCTCCAGGTGTGACACAGAAAGAGTCTCTGTCGGTGGGGGGAGTCGGGAACTAATGAGTGAGCTAAAGAGGACAAGATTGAGTGATCTTCTGTAAGAAGCCAGGCAGTAATCTCTCCGTCTCGTCCCGCTCCTCTACTACTAATGTCCTATGAGATCCCGGCTCCTCCGTAAATCCCGGCGCCTCTGCACATCTGACGGAGCCGATTAGAGCCGCACACCTTGCTGCAGCTGCAGCTGGAGCTGTGGCCCGGGTGCAGCCCGAGTTCAACAGAGGCTCTGTGTTACAGAAATCCAAAGAGGCAAAAGCCCTCCGAGTTAGCGCGCATCTCTCTGGACTAGATGCTTTTGAATCGCTTCCACTGAATCAGCATGCGACTGCAAATGCTGACTTCAGTGTGCACTTACCATATCTCTAACCCAATGCCTCCCAGCTCAAATTACATCGGTGTCTTTCAAATTAGGGCCATTGCTGCTTTTGGGATTCTTCTGTCATGTCAGATGATATCAGCGCAGCCCCAGAGGTGCAGGCAGAGTTTGAATCTAATTGTCAACAGCCGAGCGTCCTGTTCGTTTACATTAGCATAAATGGTCGCGGTGAGGAGGGGGGGGGGGGTAGGAAGACCCAGTGGAGAGAAGGAGGGGGAAGACTTGGCAGAAGACGATGGGAAGAGAAGACCGCTGAGCTGCTGTGCGAGTTCGCTGTCAAGGGTGTTGTTTTATTGAGACACCCAAACTGTCAGGGCAGGTATCAGGAGAGCAGCCGTGCACATGACAAGGTACTTGCAGGAACATCCCAGTAACCTCTCCCCATACCAAGACAGCTCAGTCCAGATGTACCGTTCTCTCCGTCACACTCAGGCACACTCGCGCCATCGTCGGAAAGGAACTCACCTCTACCAATCACGGCTGTGGGAAGCATCCCCTACAAAGGCGCTCCTGGACTGAGGCGGTGGGTTGTGAGAAGCAATAACGACGTGTACGTGTGTGACAGATAAATGTGTGTTTTTTCAGTGATCACTGCACTAGACAAAGGGGTTTTAAATAGTGAAACATTCCGAAAAGATCGATCCCTCCGCCACACGTATGTTTGTGAAGCTACAGTCACATCCAGTTCCTTTAGCACGGCGTTGTCCAACGTTGAAACAAAAGTGATCTACAAGCAACCTCTAAAAACGCACAAATAAGTGCAATAAAGATGTTTGTTTTTACAATCATAATTTAAAGGAGGGTTACAAGCTGGAGTATTTTGTGTCTGTCACTATAAAGTCACTGTGCAACCAGCAGAGTAACTACAAAACTACAAATTTTACAATATTGAACTTCAGAGGTGCCGGTCAGCATTGGTTGTTTTGTCTAAAGAGGGAGGGAGAGACAGACGCCAGCTAGCCAATCTTATTGCAGAGCTTAACAAAGTGCCTGTTGGCAGATAGATATTAGAATGTTATCTTCTTTTACAACTGTTGTCAACATATCAGCCTTTAACCTTCTAAATTAACTGGGCCCGAACAATTAATCATTTACAGAAAACCCCCAATTTTATTTAAAAATGCATTGATGCATGCATTAAAGGACCACTGAAGACATGAATATTGTATATAAAGAGGTGGAGGAGTGGACACTCAGCTAACACCATAGACATGGATGCACATGTAATCTATGAAAACACAAACCCACGGACATGCAAAAATACAGAAAAATTCGGTTATTTATCTTACACTGAAGTCATTCCCTGAATTTACCTTTTTAAGCATCATTTTAACCCCTGTTAATGAGCATATGATCCAAAAGTGCACTGAGAGATATTTTCATGCAGCTGCACCAATACTCTCCCCGTTGGGACACATCTGAGCACATATATTTCCAGCAGTTGTCAAGACAACAGCAATTTGTGCTGGAGGGTCAACAAATGCATCGGTATCAGCCAGGCGCTACATAAAGCAAGGTGTGCCTTTTAAATAATTCGGACACTTAGAGGGTTTCGATGCTGTCCAATACCCTTGAGCCGGGCTGCTTCGGAGCTGACCGTTGTTGCCCGAGTAACAGGACAAAAACAACAAAGACGTGCTAAGTCAACTAATTTGGGATTCAAATTCAGGAGCACTGCTGACCAAAGGATTTCTCCCTCTCTTCCCCCAATTCAAATGAGCCGTTTTGCATCATTTTGAGAAGTCCGGGCTGGATGGCGCAAACTGCGGGGCTTAAGATAACAGAACTAAAACTTGGTGGAGGCTAATGTCATCACAAGCCATTATGGTCAAGCTAACTTGAATGGATGATGCTTTGGGCAGCCATGATGGGTATGTAAAGCGTTGTAGGAGGTTCATTCCCTCTTAACAGGGTTGAAAAGAAGTTTCTGGATATTTCCAATGACGCTTTGTTTGAATAACATCATTCGCATCTTAATTCCAGAAAAATCGTACCACTTAGCCTCGTGATCTGCAGAATCGTTACAAAATAGTGTGCTTGTAATTGAAGGATTTTATTCCTTAGCCCGAAACGGATGCCCCTGAAACAGATTAGTCTAATCCAAATTGAACACAAATTAGGCAAAACAACGTGCAGCAGATCAAGGTTGTTATTTCATGCTGTAGTGCATTAGGTAACGTGTCGTCGAAGCGATCCAAGGCTTTTTATTCATTTGACATCCTTCAGCACTAATACAGTATCGGATTTCTACACACAGTGGGACACTTGGAGGAGCAGCAGGTTGCGTGAAGACTCGCTGAAAAGGGTTTCTACACACAACAGAGACCACGGCCATTCTGTGTGTGCCACATTTGACACATTAAACCCCCTCCCCCCCCTCCCCCAGAGCCACGCGCGGCTATCGCCCTCTGCTCCGCCCACCGGCATTCTGGATAGAGACGTAAATTGAAAGGTAAATTGAAAGGGGTGGGGGGCTGCGAGTCTGTTTGTGCGTCGACGGGATGCGCCGGCGAGGGCTTCAGCTAGCATGCCAAGTGAGCGGGGACGAGGAGTGCACGAAGCGGAGAGTAAACACAGGGTTGCAGAAGACAACGACAACAAACCAGGAGAGCAAAGAAAGTTTTTGGTGCTTATGGGATGGAGGGTTGGGGGGAGTGGGGGCATGCACGTGAGCACAAGGATGGGAGCCAGCTGCGTTTTTGCATGATTATTACACCGACACAACCTAATTTGCATCAGGGAATGAAATCCAAACACGCTCGGCAGATCCGTATGGTTGGCGACCAAAAAAGCCCTCGCCGCCGACGGCAGAAACGAAAGGTTTACCAATGATGTCCCGACGAAGACGAGTACCTTTCGTGAAGCATTTTCATAAACATCCTATTGCACGCAAAGAAACACCCCCAATTGGCCCACATGAATGTTCTTCATTACTGCGCTGTGTACTGTAATCTGGGATTGACACGTAATGAGACACAACAGCCCGGGCGGCTCGAGTCACAAGAGGTAATACAGCTGCGCAATACCTTCGTGCGAGGCGGAGTGGGGGTCTGAAGTGGTCTCCTCACCAATCCTGTAGGTCACATGCCGGATAGAAACACCATGATGTGTCCTGTGAGGAAACAAGAGAGAGAGGGAGAGAGGGAGAAGGTTAGGAGACGTTGAAGGATAGCATTAAACTAGTCAAACATGGCAGCATTTAATCTCACAAAATACACATCGGGGGAAATAATTAAACCGTCAGCAGGAACTCGGACGAACTTGTGATGTCTGCCAAGAAGATTTCACTTCACGTTTAACAGGCCTGTGCAGAGCCACCAAGACTTGGATTTACTTTGGAAATAAAAACAAAAAGAACAACTTTTATTGGCTTGTCTCTTCTGGGTCAACCATTATTAAGTAGCGTCTTCATACATTTTTCAGCTTTTGTCTGGTTCCCACAGCGCTGATAGAGCCGGACTGCCGCTGTATGACGTGCGATTCAGGTCACATCAGCTTTTAATGTCTGATTTATTAGGGCCCGACAGGGGCTCGGTGACGGGCTGCGGGACAAAGAGCCTGTTTTAAACTGCATTAACACTCTGCAGTAAATATCCCATTCAGCATTAGCATTTTGATGACTGCATCCCGCAGCCACCTCTGGCACCGCCTCGCTGTTCCACACACACATTTTCTGTTGCCCCCTTGCTCCGCCTCTCTGCCTTTGTACCAGTCCATATTTTGCATGTGCCAATTTCTCTCTTTCAGCCTTTGCATCACTCAGACACTTTTCTGACAGGTTTTTTTTTTTCCCCCCTCGCTCATCGTGCTCAATATAAATATAAATCTGATACCGGTGGGCGCGGGTCAAGTGGTTGAGTTTAATTACGGCTGAATTAATGAGCTATATGAACGTTTCACAGCGATAAATTCAAATTGTATTGAGTGAGATTGCAGTGGCACATTACTTCTTCACCTAATGCTAAAAAAAACACATATAAAATAACACATCTCTCCTTTGACTCTCATTATTGTGATGCAAACTATCTGTACACACTTTATTAAATCTGACCTGCAATTGAGGTTTCAATGGGAAGCTAGAGTCAGTAATAATAAGCCCAACAACAATGAATTAATAGTATCTGTGTTTACTAATGAAATTAGGTAGATATTGGATTCAAGGTCATTTAGGGCTTTCCACACGTATTTCAATAACACTGGGGGATAACGTTTCTATCTACCTTTCTTTGTCAATGACTGAAAAAAAGCCTTCATTGCGGAGCTTCAAATCAGGTTTGATAATGTCTGTCCCAGATCACAAACTCTGAATACATCGTTATTCCCCCCCCCCCCCCCCCCCCCAAATAGCGATAGAGATGCTACAAAAGACGAACAAAATAATATTGCCAAACTTCATCCAAATATCATCTGGGCACAACGGCTGGCGGATTTTGGTCTCCACACCAGTGCTGGGGCTGTGCTGTATGAAATCTGCTGTTCATTATGTTTGATCAAAGTTTAGGTCTTGGCGGGGAGGGGGGGGGGAGGGGGGGCAAGCAGATGCGATTGACTCAGACTAAACAGCCGAAGCTAGTTTGGTCAACGGAGCATCTGCCGGTCGTTTGGCCGGACACAAGTGTTTGGAAAGGAACACAATCACACCGATGGTAACAATCCCAACAGCTAGCTGCTGCGCCAAAGAACAGTTCACCCAAAACAACTATACTCTGGGCAGTTTACTGGACTGTGGCTGGCTGTCATCATCTTTTTTTCACCGGATACTGTTTTTAGGAATCCTTTTCAGAAATGACCACATCTATATTTTTTCCATTTATTACCTTTCATGAAACCCATATTTGCCCGTCTTTCTCGCGTGCAGAGACACCGTCAGAGTCCACTTCAAACTCGCTCATCTGCGTTTAAGTTCCGGCTGTCGAAGAGAACTGAAGCTTCTGACCCATCTTCAAAGGGTTTTGGACGAGACAAATGTACACCAGGCAGTTCCAGGCACTCGAGGCGTTCTCGTACCATTAATGTGGATGGATTCTCATTCCAAAAATATGCACTTTTATTGAAGTGCGAGGCATGGACGAACCGATGCGACACGGTTTGAGGCGGCGGCTTATAAAATGCCTGGTTGCTGGTTAATGAAAGCATAACCGCAGTTACTCAGGAATGTGATGAGTTAGCACTATAAAACCGTATAGATGGCATTAATGCAGAACTTTGGGAACAATATGTGTAATTCTTTTTAGCGATACTGCCACTAGGATAATATTTCATGGTATGATAAGAGAATATTTGATGGGGCTTTTTAATAAATGCCTGATAAAGAACTGCATGGGACTAGTAGCACCACAACATGTTAAATGGCTTTGAAATAAACATTAACAGAAGCGGTGAGCCTTTTAGATCATTTTGTTGGATTATTAAGTCAAAATGAATCAGAGGTGCGTGACGGAGCAGCCAGACGGCTCCTGTCTGTACACATTTAGTCATTCCCTTATGTCAGAGTTTATTATCAGAAAATGTACTTTTTTTACCTCCCCTAAAAACATACATTCAAATGGAGGCCTTTAATTATGGTATACATAGTGTTAAATAGTGACGAGTGTCTTTCATCTTTATGTAACTGTTCCGATGCGAAGCTGCTTACGCAAACGTTCAGCCCCTCATTTCTACGGTTTTAGGTAAAATGCTTAAAACCAATCCGACTTTGGTTTCCCATCGTGTTTTTTACTGCTAAGGACATGCCACCAGTCCGTATTACACGGAACACAAAGTGATGGCACAGCGTTTAGTCAAGCTGCCAGCCAGGATCAGTAGATACCTGCAGGTGGATGATTCCCCATCACAGAAATGCACAAATCCAAGAGGAGAGAGTAATGTGTATAACATGGGTGTTTCCTTTAAAGTTTTCATCGCCCAAAAAAGAAGCCAGGATGAAAAGGGTGAAAAGCAAAGCTTTCAGGGGCCTTTAACAATCTGAATAGTGTTACGCATGCATTTGCCACAATGTAACAGCTGACTGCCATTCCCTTCAAAAGCATACCAATGAATAAGCTGCTCCTTCTGTCTGACAAATGCTTCGCTGATGATGAGGAACTATTTTAATTCATCAAACATTTTGGAGCGGGTCCCTACTGACTTAACCAAGTATACAAAGCACTTGAATGCAACTACAACTCGTTTAATCACCATACACTCCCTTACAAAAGCATGTAAAATATTCAGACTTATTTATTCAACTACTCCTTACTAAAAACAAGATCAAAAACAAGGGAGCGCAAGTCTCAGGGCGACAAATCAAGAGAAAGTGCAGACTCTTCATTCATTCAAATTAAACATTGCTTTTCACATTAAAGAGGAAGGTTAACTGTAACAAAAAGGTTGTACCAAATCAAAGATGTTGTACCGAACGGAGCTGAAAAAGATCCATACGAGAACCTTGTCTGCTTCTGTACTTGTGCGTATGTTGGGTTTGCGAGTTTCCTCACTCTCTGGCTTAATACGGTTTCAAAGTAATAATGATTAAAAAGTACAGACCCATGAATGTGTTAAGAGACACGGGCAGGGCTAACCACACTGCTTCTGCCTTTAGGCCAAAAAGTAGCATTGTTGAAATACATTAGCAGCTCCAGTAACGGCTTATCATTGCGTTCTGAGAGAAAAACTGCTCCCAAGAGCCAAAAGAACATGCGAGGAATCAGTGGTCTTAAGCAGCCGCCGTATGACTGATCCAAGTCGACATCCTCTGGTGCGTCTCTATAAAAGCATTTACTGAGGCGCAGCCCCGCGGCCCGATGAAACCTCATCAAAGAGTGGCTTATTTTATCAGTCAAGTGGAAAATGTGCTGAGAAAGGGAGGGAGAGGCAATAGTGAGGAAGTCAGCGAGAGTAACTAGCTATTGTGCCCGTCGCTGACCCAAACACCCCCGTTACAGTAGCCGTGGCTGCTCACAACAAAAGCTCTAATCGGTGGAGCAGGGCTCAAAATTAAATGACCCTGTGGTTGTAACACTGAAACTGACAAGCCTCCCTGCGCATGCTGAGGCCAAAGGCAAAAGGAGATATAGCTAATGAACTGAAATGGATTGGAACAGGGGGGGGGGCACACGAGCAGAGTCAGTCTGGAGAAGCCTTTACACGCCTGTGTCAAGAACTGAAACACACACTGTTGGTGCTTATTTGACAACAGCTACTTCCTAGATACACACTTTTGAAGACAGATATAAGCAGGTTACATAAGGATCCCGTTGCCTCCTCAGGCAGACTCAACCTGTATAGTTTTAAAATACGACTTTCAAGAAACTTATTTTGTACGCTGTGAGGGAGAGTCTGCATCCGTTTTAAGGTTACACTATGAAAAAGTGGAAGCAAAAGGAGAATATCACATGACAACTGCGTCACACACACACAAGTTCATGTAATACGACAAACTGTATCGCACCGCTGTCATCAGTTAAGTCATCCTAGGCATCCAGGGTCTGCTCATTTGGAGGGGCGGGACAGCTTACCGAGCCCAGTCAATGGGCAGCATGTATAATGCATGGACAGCATTCCTACCCCCGAGGGTCACATTAAATTCAGGGAAGCAGATAACAATTGACTGAGGTTGCTGGCTGCTGCAGGGACATGATGTATACTTACATGTCTGCTGTCTCATTCTTTATTCTCACTCTCATGATCTGGCTTTTTTATTTTCCTGTACCCACTTGTCTCATGTTGTGGATTATTTTTGTCACATCTTCCCCTCATATTTCTATCTCCTCTCACATCCCCTTGAGTCATCATTTCTCCCCCCCCCCCCCCCCGCACGGTGTTGCTGGCATACCAATGAGAAGAGGTGGTGGGGGACATACGGCGGCCCTAACCCCAAAGACTCCCTAATACACGGGCCCTAATTGGCCCTAATTGCAAAGGGCTGTAGGTTACTATGTTCTGTGTACATGGATTTATTCTAGTCTGTGGAAACCTACAAAAGACAGGGGATGAACAGACAGCCTCAAGCGTAGCGTGTTTCATAACGCCTCTGTTTGGAATTTGCATTCATTGGCGTATACGAGCGTGTGCGTTTGAATATTTATGTAAATATCAGGTTTTTGCCTCTTAAGCCAAAACGAAAACATGATCTCACTAGGAAATCCCAACTCCCAAAAAAAAAAAAAGTATGTCTATGGGCGGTAAATATATATACATTAAATGTATGGACAAAAACAAGCTGTCAAAATGTCACACATTCACACAGAACACATTAGCAGGAGAATATAATTATGACAATCACGCATGTCTTTATTTGGAATACATAAAATATTCCCAGCACGCTGACCAACCTTGCAGCAGAACATAGAAGTCAATAGAGGGGAAAATTGTATGGGTGACACTAGAGGGACTTGACACCATAGGTCCTTCACGAGGGCGCACATGGACAAGCTGAGAGAGACAGCGGGGACGTACTTGGGACGAGTCAAAAAGAGGATTACCTTCTGTCGTATATGAGGGTATCCATTAGCAGAAATGGAATATATTGTTGATAACAGTTGACTGTTCACAAATGAAATGTTAGCTATCCACGTAAGAGAGCCGTGCTGCAGCGCCATGCTGCCACAGTCGTGTAGAACCAAACTCTGGCTCAGTAAGTGACTCACATAGTGAGAGCCTTACGTGTTTGGTAGTTCTCCGGCACACTATAAAATATTGAAAAATTGTAAAGAGGGTCGACGTCCAGTAACTAGTCTCAGACAGAGGCTTCATTTATTTGCTTATTTGGATGAGCTTGAAAACTAATGAAGTCTTCCCTCAGTGAATAATGTGCCGATTATTTGATCAAACAATAGGCTTATTGTATTCTCTTTAATAGAGTAGGGGATGACAAAATAAAACTCCATAATAAACTTATCCAAATTTCTTTTGTCCAACTAGTTGCTCATAATCTAAAATATTTTTAAATGCATGGAAATAGCAAGAAGTAGATATTTAATGAATGAATGAATCAATCCCCAAAACATTGTCATTAATTTTCCACAAATCATTTAATAAACTGAAAAGCAATTACAAGCCGTTTCAGCTCTGATGATGAATCGCTTATGAATAAAAAAAAAAAATGCTGATCATTTCAATGACTTTTGCCGAAAGGTAAACACATTTGCTAAATGCAAGCAAAGGACACTGTGTCCCACAACTGCTGCCTACTCAACTCAAAAAGAGAAAACCTGCAACTGATTGAAGCAGCAGATCAAGTTACAGGTAGTCTACTCCTCAATCCTGTTTCCATGTGCAGGCGTGTGCAGTCCAACCAACCTTCTGCACCCTTGCCCCCACCCCCCACCTGACAAAAATGGAACTTGACCCTTTCTAAAATCTGAAGCCGCCCCGCACACTGAATGTGACCGTGGCATGGGCGAAGGGAGACAGGCGTGTTTCCAATAAAGAGCAGTCTTTGAGTGTGTGTTTGTTTGTGAAAGCGCATGAATGCATACTCTGTGTTTTTGTGAAATTATATTGTGTATATCCTTGTGCATGCATTGTGCATGGGTTTGCGTGGTCACGTTTATTCATGTTTGACTGCTTTTAGGTGTGTGTGTGTGTGTGTGCGTGTGGGTCTGTGTGCAAGGGTTCAATAACCATGTGTACAGCAGGGGGGCTCTGGAGTGTCTCAGCACCCAAGGCGCCAAGGACATGGCTTGACAGGTGTGTGGAGGACTAGTGGTTTGTAGAACGGCAGCGGGCAGCAGCACAATGTGTCCATTCAGGCCTGGAAGGAGACAACCGAGATATCGCAGGACTCCTGTGAGGAGGTGGGGGGGCGGTCAGCTGGGTGCACGTCAAACTTTGCACTGTGACTACAGAGAAAGACATAGCTATAACTGCATCAACACAGTAATGAGCTGCGTGACCTCATGTTGGGTTGCCATCCACTGGTCCGTGACACATTTGGGTTGTCGACAATCTTTACACAAGTCAGATAATGGAGGCTAAAAATTGGGTTTGATGTAGAAACATAGGTCTTGATAGGTGAATGGCTGAGAATAGCACATCAATGTCATTATGTAGGCCAAGAGTGAAAACACTTGAAAGACTTGTCAGAAAATATGATTAAAGACTAAAGTCCACCCTACAATGCCGAATGTGAATGTGCCAAATATGTCAGAAGGTAAACAGGCCGTTAAAAATACATTTGCCCTTTTCTAAAATCTCAGAAAACCAATTTTCATCATCTGTCATTTTGGTTAGGTTCAACAACAAATGTTGCTGGTTTGACTAATTTACAATTTGGTATTCATTCCCCATTTACAAGGATGAATGAAGTGGCCATTCAGGTGGTAATATTTTTTATTATCTCTGAAATTAATAAATGGCGAGGAAAAAAAAGGCCGTTTGAGTAATTTAAGTACGGTAGCATGCGTGCCCACTGACAATGAATTATGGTTTCATACCCACTCCAATGCATACCAATTTTCACAGACAGACACACACACACACACGTTACAGCTAGACCACCAGTACTCACACGGCAAATCACTGCCATATACAAGCTAATGGTAGGATGTGACAGAAATGGTCATTATCTGGAAGAATTACATGGCTGTGTGCTCCATACGTCCTTAACACACATCTGACAAGAGCTTTTAAAAACACACAATGCCAACGGCGCTGCCATCCATGCAGAAAATTGGACAGCCATCCTTCAGCTGCGACATAAATCTGTGGGGTAGCAAACCACACTGGGGTGCAATATAGTATAGAACGAGCCTCTGCTGAAACCAAAAAGTAATTGAATGGAGGATGAAGGGGGATGAGCGTTGAAGGAAAACATGTCATACGAATTTGATGCTCTGTGAGAGAATGCTTTCAGGGAATATCTTGCATGGAAGGACGGGTGGACTCAAGAAGGAATAAGCAACTATTAAAGACGACCAAAGGAATGCTGGAAAATGGGAAATGGAAAATAATTTTAAAAGTTTAGTGCTCCGTGAAGATGACCCTGATGTCTTTGTGTGAGAATTCATATATATCCAGTTCCACAACAACCGCAGGATAACCTTAACCTCCACACGTTCTTTGGCATATACTACACACAGGAGGTCTCTGCAGCAGCGACCTCCTAGTCCCAAGGCTATCTGCCCGCTAAATCACATTTGTAGAGTCATATTAAACATGTAGGCCTGAGGAGGGTAAGAGCTCAGCAAAAGAATGATAGGCATCTTTCTATCACTGAAAGAATTCACTGCATTATTCCATGCTAGTGGCTGGCGTGATAACGAACGCCAATTGACTCCTTTAACGTTACATAGTGGGGTCGAGAATGCTCATTCAATTCTTCTTGGGCACAGCGAGAGATAAGGCCCATGTTCACATCAGGTCACCTGCAATGAGCTAATGTGACTGAACTGAAGGGATAGAATTGTTAAGGCAAAGCCACAGTGTGGAGAAGAGGAGGGGGGGAATTATAGTGCGAGCTACAAGAAAGGGCAGCACAGGAAAAGAGAGGAATTAAAAGTCTGATGTTCTGCAATATGTGCTTTTGGAATGGATAACCTTTAGGCTCAAGTCTGAAATCTCCCCTAGAGCCCCCCGCCCATAAATCCCACCTCCAACAATTTACTCCCGGAATATGTGATCTTAACAGCGAATGGGCAACTGAAAGGGGAGCAGGCACACGATAGGAAACCTAGACCGTCGAAGCAGCTACAACAACAGCGGACACATGACCACAGCTGTCTAATTAATCCCAGCATCCAAGGATAAATGTCCATCTGAGTGATTGTGCGAATGAAAGGATCTGCCTCAACGCCAGTTCAGTGGGACATACATTTTTATATATTATGATGTAATTCATTCAAAACAGAGCTTATTTTTTTCTTTTTTGGTGGAGGTTGGGGGTGGGAGGGTGAAGTTTGGGGGGGTCTTAAAATGTCCCCAGGGGCCCTGACAGAAAAGGTTTGGGAACCACTGGCCTAAGCTAAGCCTAGCCTTGCCCTGACCCAAACTGTATCTTAAATTATTTATTTACTAGAATTTACTAGTTGCCGTTGTTCCATCATGGTTAGTGTTGTTATCGGTACACACTGGTCTTTCGTCCTTTCGTCAGTTTACTTTGTAAAATAGCTCCTGACTTTACGAACCGTTCTCAGAGCAGCTGGAGCGGTCTCTCTGACCTCCTAGCTTTTTTTGTTGGCTTTCTAGAAATCAGGTCAGAGGAGTCAAATTTCTTTTTTTAACTGGGCATAATAAGTCATTTCAGCCACTTAGCGAGGGTAACAGTATATCAGGGCACCAAATGGAAAAGCTTTCACAAATGCAAACTATATATCATGACAGTCGCTCTATTTTCTCGTTCCTGTTACTCGGGTCATGCATAGGTTGATATTGAGATGTTAAATGAGGTTTGGAGGTCATGAGACTGGTTCAGCATATTTTGCATGCCATTAAAATTGTATATGGGTACCAAAACAAACCAACAGTACATGGTAACAGACACAAGGAGACAGATGGCTGCCCGAATGGGGTTTCTTATGCATGACGAATTGTCGCATATGCCGGTGTGTGTGCGAAGCGTGCGGTCAGGGGAAGTTCTCAAGAAAACAGAAGGAAGCGTCTGAAATCAAGCAAAAAAATGTCACCTGTTTGATAAGTAACACATCTTTGTATACTCCGCAGTCACGTGCAGCGGCGGACAGGCAGGAATCCCGCAATGACCTGAGGACAATCTAGCTTATGATCATAATCAATATAGCCATATATCCAAAAGCTTGCCATAACATGTCATCCATGTTCCAAAAGTCCACACCAAAGGTTTGTCAAAACCGATCACAGAAACCATCCAGCCTCCCTCAACATAAAGTGCTCGAGTGGCCTCTTTCCAGACCTGCCTTAGTGCTCTAATTCCTAATTAGATGATGTACATGTGCATTCATTGTATTAAAAAGAAAGCAGTGGGGAAAAAAGGGCCATGTATGGAGCCCTGCTAATTTGCTTGCAGTGCAGTAATAGAGAAAGCGAAAGTAACAATTGTCTTTCTCTCCAGTGCGTCTACAGATGCAAAGAAAAACGAGAAAAAAAGAAAAAGAAATCGATGCGCAAAAAGCACTTCATTTGTGCTCACTTTCCTCCTTTATTGCCAGTATAATTAAAAGTGCCTTCGACGGACCTTCCAATCCAAATCTCTCCGTCAGCTGGAGGTGGCCTGCTCAAAGTCATGTGGCGCAATTGAGGGGAAAAGGTTTCTCTTAACAGGGACTGTTAAGGCATCAGGTATATCAACCACTAATTTTGATTGCATGGGAGGTCGGGCTGATGGACAACTACCCTGGCAATTCACTGCATGAGCATGTGCATGTTTTCTGCAATGACAGATGCTCATACAGATATTTATATTTGAGGGGGTTTATTTAATCACTGCATTACCCCAATTGCCTGACCCCCAACCATCAAACACCAGGACAGTGCAAAAGCAGCAACTGGCACAGAAACCATAGAAGCCTCTCTTATGCCAGTTGTTGGCTGTAGTAAATCATAAAATCATTTTTACACACTATTTCCAAAAGTGTCCTGCATTGCTAACACCAGCTGAGAGACAGGAATTAGCCGTTTACCTGTGTGTCATTGCTGCATTCAAGCCACTGGACCAATTATTTCTGCTCCGCTGCAATTTAAAGCCCTCTCCAGCTGTGTTTGACACAAAGCTGGCTTAGGGAGGCTTACTACTGACCAAAAACATAAACAAGATTACAGGAGGCTAACCTCTTACAGCACTCACGAGTGACAACAGAACCTCTGCTAAATGGACTTTTGGTCAGAAGCCGGCGAAAGCAGGGGGATGTCTTTCTACCGATTTCAACACCTCTTTGGGAGAGACTGAACTGATAAGAAACTGAGAAACAAAGCAATCGTTGTTGTCCATTCCAATCAATACAAGGCTGTTCATTAGCAGAGACAGTATGGCACACGGAATTAACAGAAAAGGACGGATCAATGCTTCAAGAAAGAGACCATATAGGCAGAGGTGTAATGAAACCGGATTACAGATGGCTGCTTAACTGCAGCATTCCACTGATGACTTCCCAGGCAATAACTATACATACCTTATTAATCATCATGGGCAGAAACTCCATAAAGGGTGGACCTGAGATGACCTTAGGGAGCTCATTGTCTGGTGGGATGCCACAGATTCAGATTTTGCATGCAGAGCTAGCATGCTTCTGTGTTAAGCCATTTCCCTACGTCAGCCTGACTTTTTATTACATTTATTATGTATGAGAGAGTAAAAGGGCTCCATGAGAAGATTATAAAAGCTTAACATTTTGATGAGCTTAATCTAGCGATCAATCTTTGCATGCATACAGTAGTGAACCAATTAAAATGTGGCAGCAAACAAATAACTCTGAATGCATGTTCATGACCTGCTTAAAAATCTCTCCCACACGTTATTTGGAAGCGGAATTATTGCCGCACAATTCACCATAAGAATATTTATATCGTGTTAGTAGGGCGGGATAGCAGGGGGGATATCAATGCATCACTGTGGAAACATTTCACAGGAAGGGAGTGCATGCGAGTTGCACAGAGAGGACAATCCGACATCTCAACTCCCACTGTCTGTCATTCCGCCTTGCCAATGATGTATGGTTGTTATATGGCACAACTCCCCGAGCAGAGCCAGTCAATATGACCATGCTGAGGAACTCTATTGCCAGACAATGGGGGACTGTGACCCTTGTTATGGAATGACAGAAATCCTTGAGGGTCTTGGGGAAAGGGAATAGGGCTTAACATATGCATGGGGCATTCAATATCACAATATCACATTGTCGGCATTCCTTTGAAAAAAATCATCATAAATGCAGAAAAATAATTGTAGGTTTAATTAAAATAGAAAAAAAGGTCAAAAGCACATTCAGATATCTACATTTACAGCGGCCAGTTCAGCTGTTCTAGTGCTACTGGAGTTTATATTTTTGACACAGCTTTTAACTCAAAAGCATATTTCTGCCAGAACTCTTTGGAGAAAAAAAATACAGACTCCCTGTCAGCACCTCAATGTGTGTTTGCCATTAACCTGAGGGAGGTCGCCGAACAGACGAAACCTTCAGTCTGCCGTATGAAAACTACTAAGATGACGTCCCTGCGTAGGCAGACGAGAGGAAAAGCTCCCCCCGCTCATTCTAGCTCTTCGCCGGGGGAGTGTGGGGTGGGGGGGGGCGCCGTTATCTGCTGCTTATTATTTGGCTGAATGAGCTGGAGCGGGGCTCAGGGGGCTCGCTTCTGACATAATGACTGATTACAGTCTTGTGGCTCCCCTCTAAGAAATCCCACAGTTACCACCATTGTGCCGCGGCGGCTCAGCATCACTAGGAAGGACCGATGCACGACGAGCTGATGGAGGACTGGGGGTAGCTGGTCTTTTCCAGTGACGGCGAATGACTGCTAGCCAGCAGGTCCTGCAGCTGTCACGACTGACAGGAACACCGCTGGACACCTGGGTCATAAGCCAACGTATCATCTGGTGCCTGGTTAACAAATGCTTTTTGTTCGAAGTCATGGCCTTGTATGGGAACATTTCAAAAAGCCAAATTGCAAGAAATGTGACTAATTTGCCCATGAATAGTAAAAAGCAGATATATCCCTCCTCCCTATGGCAACGGTACCTTCTAATGCATACGGACTATTAAGCCCATTAGGATAATACATAACGCACGGCCTTTGCAAAGACACCACCCGTAGGTGGACTTCGAGACACGTGCTGGTGTCACAGCGGTACGAAAAGCACCCGAAACAGGCTGTGTCAATAGCACAGCGTTTCCAAACAAAGAGAAGTCCTTCTGTCAGCACTTTTCAAACGCCAGCTTTCAGGCAGTCAATTAAGTTCAAGGTGAGACAAAAATGTGTTGTCATTTAAATGGTTTTGCTCCACTGGGGCGGTGCATCAACTCAGCCATCTTCATTCCAGAGGTGACAGCCAAAGGGCTGGCAGAGTTCATACTTGCGTGTGGGTACAAAACATCCGCTGTTATCATACAAAGCACGGTAGGAGGTGTACAAAGCGCACCGATTTAGAATGCTCGTAAAGACGGGAACAAACAAGCGACTCCTCTCGAGGAGCCTTCTGGCTGAGGCAGTGGGCCGTGCCGGATCCAACAACCTTCCAACTCCCACGCTCCTAAGTCCAATCCTATGCTATCGATTAAGAGAATCAAGTTGGTCCAACTCACAAGTACAGAGGGAGATGCAGAAATGCTGCAATACATTTGGAAGTTACAAGTGACATCAGACTGGGATTCAACCAGGTTTAATGCAGTTCAAATATGCCTTCTCTTAAGAAAAAGAGTAAATTACCTTTCACCATGGGAACATAAATCTTTTATTGTGGAGCTACCCGCTTATGTGAAAATATTTTTTCCAGCCTGCAAAACTGATTCCACCCAGTGTAAATTGTATTATGTATGAATGGGACATAGTATTCTCAACTAATAGGTTCAGCGGGATATTGTAATCAACAGTTCTGCAAGACAGTCACGCTTTGTGTTCCATTACAAGCTCTACAAGCAGAAGGCTAAAAGTATAGTAGAATGAACAAACACTGCAAACATGACAGTAGTAAGATGAAACGTTTTTCAGTCAGCTGTTTTATAACCCGAGGTGATGGTGACAGTGGTGGTGGTGGAAAGGAGGGGTGGGGGGGTCGGGGAAGGGGGGGGGGGGGGGGGGGGGCGCAACAACAACGAGGCAAGAAACACCATAGAGACACAAATCAACCACAATGACGCTCCACAATTTGTTGTTCGTAGCAGTTGTGTCTCGGTCTGTGTGGCAGTCATGGGTTCTAGTCCGATGCAGCAAGGCTGGGTGGGTTCAGGGCCCAGGGGCCGAAGGTCTTCTAATCCATCAATGCTGGGAAGCTAATGTTCTTTGTATAACCCAAGTTATACAGCAAAGCGTTTTGACAGTGTATATATTTGAGGTGTCTTTTGTACTGATTTACTATAAGCAGTAAATGTAAAGGTTTTGTGTATGTGGCGCAAGGCGGCGGATGCGAAGCTCATCAGAGTAAATGCACACCTGATATTTGCAGATACCGCACAACGTACACAAGTAAGCTTCGTTTCTCTTTGCTGACCAATTAGTGGTCAGATCAGGAGGTCTCAATGGTTTAGTGAGGCGTAAATACTAACCGTTATTTCCATTCATTTGTATGCGGCTGCAGGTGCACTACCTTATTATGTATTCAAGCCCAAACCTGCCTCCCAAAGAGGCCATAAATTAACTTCTTTTAGAGCTTTGGCCTAGGAGAAGCATTGCATCTTTGTTTGAATCCTCTTCACTGGTCCAAAGATCAAGACGAAAAAGAAAAAAAAAAAGACCCGCAACAACGGAAAGCAATCAATTGAGTTACGAAAAAACTTTCCGTCATAGTGTTAAAGGCGCAAAGACTTGTGTATCAGACTTTACGGCGTAGTAAAAAGGTTGATGTACTGCGGCTCAGTGAGGCTTTGTCAGTTTGATAGCTTTTGGGTACCTTTTAACACCACCAACAGGGTTGTAAGAGTGGCTTGGGTTGCTTTAAATGCTAAGTGGACATTTTTGGGTCTATATCTGCACTCCGGCCAAGAAGGTATCCTTTTCACTCGCAGACATTCATTTTTCTTGGGCCAGTTTAACCTCAACGGGGCTACGGTTAACAGTGTCATACAAGTACCGTATCGTTTCGTCAAGAATCTTAAGCCTTTTCCAGCGATAAGTACTTATCGCTGGTCAGACGTACTGCGGTACGGTAGCCCTCCTCCGCAAGAAACATCTCATCACAATCATTGCGCCGACACAAAAAAAACATCTCAGTTTATAAAACGCACAGCTGCATTTGAACAAGCCAGTCAACGCTCCGCGCTCACGTCCCCTCGGCATGAAGACTTGGTGTTGAAATGCGCCTGCCAAGTGTTTTGACTGCCCTGGGGACAACTTAACTACGTGTCAAATTAAGAGTGGAGGGTCAGTGATGGTGACGTAGACACTCGAGCATGAGCTTGGTATGTTGCCGAAAGTACAAAATTGTACCAAAATGAGAGAAAGAAAATACTTTGTTTAGTCCACAAAAGTCCACAAAAACCTTTAATTTTGGGGTATATATATATATATCTTGATCCAGTTTAGGTTATTATTTGCATCGTTCAGCACATGAGCAGTCGGAGACATTTTCCAAAATCTAGTTCTAAAATCAGCTAAGCATACATTGTAATCAAAGCACCACACACACACACACACGTCATTTTTTGCAGTTGTTAACCTGCTTGAAATTAATTTGATAATCTCCCTAATCATGTTGATATTTATAGGTGAACTGGTGGATGAACAGTTTGGATTTGTACCTTTTTCTCAAGATCGGTATATCTCACACCGTATTTATATAACCATTTGGCTTAGTGTATATTGCAACACAAATACGAGGTTGCATTCTACTTTGTTTTGTCAATCTTCAAAAGAGTCCTTTTTATTTGAAGGGCTGTAATAAACACAAAAGAACATTGATGGGAAACACTTCAACCATCCCATTGTCACATATATTCAATAGTACATTGACTCTGTACCCTTTCCATTGAGAAGCTCCCCAACATCAGGGTTGACTCTTCACAGAGCGTCAGGAGGATCCACAAACTTAAATGTTGGTTCTTTCCATCAAGCACCAGTTAAAGTCTCCATCTAAACTGTAACCTCTATTTCCTGCAAAGGGTTGTGAAAGCTTGTGTCAAACCCTTTGTGTCCAAGCTCTTTATGAGAGAGGACAGCTAAAGTGTTGAGAGGTGTAGACCTTGAGGACCTTTCCTCCGCCATGTGTTTTCTTTTTTCATTTCCAGCTTTGAGCTTTCTTCTTTTGTGACATTCCTGCCAGAGAAAGGGCCCCATGAGTCCAACCTGTCTCCCTCCTAACAGCATGATAACTCTGCTCTTTTGGACCTTACAAAAACCAAAGGGCCTCACTGTAGCAGTGGGTGCAGATTTGGCTCAGAGGAATGTTAATACAGTACAGAAGGGGATTGAGGGGCGGTGTATGGATTTTTGGCCCCCAGACTAAGCAGTAAGTCTAAAAAGACATCAAATGTACATATAAATTATGTAAAGAACATAAAAACCAAGTTTGTAAATCCACGAGCCTTCTGGTCAATAGGGTTACCCTGCAGATGTAACCGGAGTGCTTCCTAACGTCAGTGCTAATCCCAATAATTTACCATGGGTTTCCTCACCGGCCTTGGGGAGTTAAAGCAGATATCCACCGGCTAATAAACTGTGCGCACACACACACACACACACACACACACACACTGCAGTGCTACGTTCTCAGCGATAATATAATATTAGCGCTGACTTTTGTGCCGGCCCAACTGTCAGCCGATAACCTCGCAGCAAAAGCAATTGATGCGGCGGAGAGTAAAGTGGCTGCAAGTGTTGCAACATCGTGGCTCCGGAGGCGGCTGCGGTGATTGCCTGTTCTGATGGATGTAACCTCCTTGTGCATAAATCTATGGTTGAAAGGTGACGAGAGGTTAATGTCCCTTTGCCCTAGCGAATCGGGTGCGGTTGCGCTGGTGTAGGGCTGCGGGTACTAGTAGCACAGTTTTGGGCCTGTCAGGTATTTTCAGTTACCACTAGAGAGGCGAGAACAAAACCACAGACAAGTCGTATTACTTTGCAAAGGGGATTCTAGCCACACCGCGCTTGCCGTGCCGACATCCGCCGAAGCTCCTCGGACCTCCGAGTTTTATTCAAAAAGTTCACAGAAGATAACAGATTTGCATACGAGGGCGGGGCTTCACATAACCTCCTGCCAGGTGACGAGGTCATATATCCTACAATGCAATGCAATCATTTACTGTGAGTCACTCAGGGAATCGCCGTTGTCCGAGTCCACGAGGACATTCTACCTAAAACAGAGGAGTCCACAGATACCTTGATTGATCCGTATCCTGTTTCCCATCTGTTAGGTTAGTGATTTGATCAGTCGGTCACACAGAAGGTTCAGCGAGGGTTTCTTCCTATTGTCTTTGTAATGACATTAACTGCTCAGCAACTTCAACAGGATTGACCAACACCCCTTTAATAAATTAAAGCATACTTTCCACCCTCTGGGCCCTATCATTTCCCTCCTGTTTATGCTTTGTGATTTATTAATTATTATTCGCCTGACAGGAGAGAAAAACTCCCACCAAACCTCTTTGGGAAAACAGTGGGAGAAATCCATAAGACGGAAATACTGCAAGCCGTCCCCAGGTCTTCTAATCATTAAATCATAACAGGATATTACAGAAATTATGTTATCTATTATCGGTTATCTCATTAAATCATATTCACTTCACATTGCATTCAGATGTCATTACTTAATACATTTTCAAACAATACTTTGGTTACAAACAACATTTTTTGATTTGGGTATTCTTAGACCGTGGAAGGGCAAGTTCTTCACATCCGCACCTATTTGTTCTCCCACTTTTACGAGGAGTTGAATCCATGTGCTTTCAGGTGCGTCTATCTTTTTAGATGCAGCTGTGGGCCTCGCGGGTCTTTTGTTGGTGCCTCTGGATCTCCCTCTGTCGATGTCTGCTTTACGTCTTAGCTCGAAGCTTTAAGGATGTGTCCCCTCGCTGGTCTCTCTCCTCTTCCACAACCGTCATGCTTCATGCGCCATCGCTTGGTCTGACCTAATGAGTAGGGATCGCTGGTTTCTTCACTGACGTTGAGACGGCAGCCTTCTAAACAGGCTTTCCCCTTTGAAGTCAGGCTTCCCCAACTACTCGTGGTCATCACAAGTTCATTGCACCGATCCTGGTTGTTTAGGGAAAAGAGTTTGCAAAGAGAGAGATGCATCCAAGTGGTTCTTTCAACTCGTTTTACAGCTGTTGCAGTCGTCAGGAGGATCCGAAACGGTGCCTCCCAGCATGCATCACTCCACATCTTTCTTTTAATCTCACGGATTAACACTCAGTCGCCAACCTGCACAGAGATGGTAGAAGAGACAGGTGAATCTGGCAACACATTTGCTTCCCTTACCCCACTCCCAGTTACGGTCTTTTTCATATATTCTACTATTGAACGTGCTTATGCACGTTACACATGCCCTACAAAAAAATTTAAGTAGTTTTTTTTTAATGTTGATTGTGTAACGGTCGTTTTATTATGGTAACCATCCCTCCTGTTGAGGCATGGCATCGCCCATGGCTCATAAGGGCGGCAGCTCTACACAAGCTCTCTAGAAGAGCCGGATTTCTTTCGACGCACAGGACGTCGTTTAATTCTGTGGCTCCTCTTGTTTTCTAGGAAACCCTCACTTTTACTGGGGCGCATGTTTGCGTCTCTTTTATTACATCTGCATCGAGTGGCTGTGATGGTGACGCGTTCAATGTGTTTGTTTGCAGTTATTTTAAAGAGCTGACTGTCTGTGTAGACCGTTAGATGTAACCCCTCCCCTTTTCTACACGCCTCAGTCAGTGTAATTAGGTACGCCGCCTGAGCGGAATGTGGGGGGGGGGAAGTGTACCTGAAGCTACCACTTCCCCGTCCTGTTTAATTACTGGGTCCTTTTCACGCTTCTGTTTTAGGGAATATTGATTTACACAAGGTCGAAACGCGCTCTTGGGTCTTAGTATTTTATGACTCTGTATGGTTTATAGTTAATGCGTTAAACAACTCCTAAGCGACGCAGAATATCTCATTTTCACTTCCTCCTTCTTTCTTTCTCACATACCGTTCTACTATCTGTTTCCATTTTAACTACCGTTACGTTGGGACTGTTCTGTGATTTCCATTGATTTCCTCCACTCCCCGACATCTGATCAGGGCAGTCGCGAGCAAAATGTCCATTTTTTTCCACAGTTCCAACAACCTTCTCCGTTTCTACTTTTCATTCTCCCTCTGTACTGACCTCGTCCTCTTCCTCTGCCTTTTCCTCCTCTCAAATCCCTGCCCCGATAGGCAGTAATTCCGAAATCGCCACCATATTCATGCATTACGTACACCTCTGGTCCTGTTTGCATATTTTGTTTTATTAAATTTCCCGCGTGGCGTCCGTACGTCACAATTGTGTCAACACTCGTGGTTTCCCAGGTTACGCAATGTTTTTCTTTATCTTTATCCACTCGCCTATGGGTCTCGATAGACCGGACTACGGCCAAGTCATCTGAATCAGTTTTTGAATACAGTGTCCTCGGCCGTGGCTTTTCCTTTTTGTTTTTTCGCTTCTGTTTTTCTCTTTTTTGCTTCCGTCTGTGCCTGATTGCGGACTTGTGCGGCTTCTAACCAACATTCGGCTTGTTCTAATTCGTTATGTTTTTTTTCACCATCTTTTGGTTTTCTATTTATCATAATTTTCGCTTTTATGTCCTTACACATAGTTTCTAAAATTAAGACGTTTAATTTACCGGTGAATCCATATCTCTTTTTCCACTTCCGCAGGTATTTCACACTCTCAGGATTTTGTTGGAACATAAAAAGAGCATCACCGCTTAAAGCTGCTTCGGCTTTGGTACATAAATTACCCATGATAACGTGATCGTAGATATGCTTGTTTTGTACCCCAAAAAAAATGCCAATCTGTGGTTTTGTCTACTTCAACAGACCGTTGGTTTATGTTTACACCGGTAGGTTTCGGCCAACGCGCTGATTCAACAAACCCACAGCATTCATACAAACACAGAACACACAAAATACAGAGAACACACAAAATACACAGAACACACAAAACCCACCCCACAATACGTATTATTATATATATATATATACATTCGTACGAGCCTTTCTTTTCTCTCCAGGTCAAAAGGGATAAACCTACGATGGTCCATTTATTTTCGTGCTAGAGGCAAACATGGATAAAAACCTAACGTGCACGGTCCTTCTTTTCAGGGTAAAAGGAACAACAAAAACCATACGCACTCTGTCTCCTGGTTCGCCTCTCTTTCGGTCCTCCGATCCGCCGGATCCCGTCAACCCACGACTGGACCCTTTGCCTGCGGAAGTTCTAGCCACTGGCCGGGAAGAGAATTTACTCCCCCGGTCTTTGTTTCCGACTTTGTGTCGGGCCGTCGACGGGCGTTCAGTGTATCCGCAGGCTGAGGTCCAAACGTAGATATGTTAGGATCCGGGTCACGGCACCAAAATAATGTCAGGTATTTTCAGTTACCACTAGAGAGGCGAGAACAAAACCACAGACAAGTCGTATTACTTTGCAAAGGGGATTCTAGCCACACCGCGCTTGCCGTGCCGACATCCGCCGAAGCTCCTCGGACCTCCGAGTTTTATTCAAAAAGTTCACAGAAGATAACAGATTTGCATACGAGGGCGGGGCTTCACATAACCTCCTGCCAGGTGACGAGGTCATATATCCTACAATGCAATGCAATCATTTACTGTGAGTCACTCAGGGAATCGCCGTTGTCCGAGTCCACGAGGACATTCTACCTAAAACAGAGGAGTCCACAGATACCTTGATTGATCCGTATCCTGTTTCCCATCTGTTAGGTTAGTGATTTGATCAGTCGGTCACACAGAAGGTTCAGCGAGGGTTTCTTCCTATTGTCTTTGTAATGACATTAACTGCTCAGCAACTTCAACAGGATTGACCAACACCCCTTTAATAAATTAAAGCATACTTTCCACCCTCTGGGCCCTATCAGGGCCTGGTACCAATATTGGTGCATACATAATAAATAAAAAAAACTGAATTAAAAGACAAAGCGTCATTTTCCCTTTTTTGAAGATCCCCAAGATGTAGCGATGTAAAAAAAAAAAATCCACTGCAAAACACGTTTGAGAATCCATCATTTAGACCAACTTTGTGAAATACAGCATGCACTTATTTTCTGCTGCCCATGTTGGGTCCCAAAAAAAAATTCTATTGGATAACTATAAAGTAATCAAATAATCCTTTCAGCTCTAAAGAAAATCCATGCCATTGCACTGGCTTCAATTGAAGTAAATGGAAGAGGGAGGGACCTTACATTACAGTAAGTGAAGCCATCAACTTTGATTGTAGCAAATTGATTACAATTCCAGCAAAGTGTATTTCCTAGCTGCCAAAAAAGGGTTCAAATTTAAAGCGTTTGTGATTTCTACCTTTACCAACTCTGACTTTGATGAATAAAAACATCACTGAATACTTCATATAGCCTCATAAGTGCTAAGATCCGTGAAAATATGAAAAACAAATCAACCAATCCAGTTTCAAATCACAAAAGAGATGAAATAGCTGAAAGAATATGTGCAGTATGACCTTGAGCATTATATTCAAGCTGTAGTGAAATGCCAGACAAAGCATTTAGATTGGCATGAAAAAGGTATTCATTCACTCAGCAATTCTCCTCCAGCGCTTCTCAGACCTGGGTCGATTTGTATTTTGGAGTCATAGGACAGGGAAGGGCTCACTAAATTCAGCGTCTTTAAAGTTTAAGGTGCTGAGTTTAAAGCGAGAATAGGTACATTCATTCATTTTAAAACAAAGGGATCCACGAGTGTGTGGGAGAGACAGAGTACTGTTTCAAATGCTATTTGAAGAACGCTTGCCCAAATGAATATGCTAAAATGTCCTTAGAGCACATAGTGTGTGCCATGGCGTTGTACCTGTTACTTAATGAAGACATTGAGCCCACATCCTTTTAACACAAGGCAAAAAACTAAAAGGCCTCTAATGATTGAACATAGTTAGATGTTTGAATGTTTGAAACAATTATGTGCATAAAAAAAGGAGATGTATATATTTTCAGTTTCAAGTGCTGAAACAGTGGCAACAATCAAGTGCAGTAAATCAGTCTGTAACCTGCCAGTTTCCATTCATATTTATGGAACCTTGCTATTTCAATGCGTCCCTTTAGACAACCAGTCCAACCGATCATCAGCACACTGGCTCACACAAACAGAAAACAAAAGTGTGCAGGTTGAGATAACCGTTTGCTGGAGGAGGTCAAGATTCTTACTGTTGGTAGAGGAGATGTATGCATGTGTGATCTGCTCAAAGACACTTTTACCAATGCAGATGATACGACAGATGGTGCTGCAGTTCAGGACATAATAAATGTAATTGTCAAATCGGTATACAACCAGCAATATCATGTTTGATATTCAGATATTCACACATCTGAAGAGGCCTAATCCTGGTAAAAAAAAAAAAAAAGAATCTCGTTTCCATTTAACAACATTGTTTTGGATCAAATTTAAAGATAGGAACAAATTTCCAATCATTATTTGGAAATGAAAGGCTTTGCTCTGAATCCAGGCGTAGTTACCGAGTCCACTTTGAGTCCGCTGTCCCTGCATCAAAGCACGCAGTCCGACGCTGCACTTCTACAGTGTTCCTCCGCAGGGGCATCCGCTCACTGCTACCTCAATCACAGTGTCCATTAAATGAAGAAGTATCAAAAAAGCTATAGTAATACTATCAAAAACGGTGTGTGTATGTTAATCCTTCATAGTCCATATACATTCACATATTTGTTGTATCTTATTCTTAACAGATGCGCTGCATACACCCTCACTCCTCTTGAACAAACAGAAAACAAAGACCTGCATTGACACGTTTTGGGGGTTTTTAAGTCCTAGATCATTGCCTCACAGTCAGCTCCGGTTTCAGGGCTACACCTTTTCAATTTAAAGTGCAATAGAGGAGAGGCTGTAAACAATTCACCAGCATGACTTCACAATGCTTGAACTTAATTCATAGGTATGCATTCAGAAGGGAACTTCTTAGCAAAGCCATTTTCTGCACATTGTTTTGAAGCACCATGTGAATGACACAGAAAGAACCTTTCACCAAATCAACAATCCTCCGGATGCATTTGATCTTAATCCCGCAGTCCGGCCGAGCGCATGAATTAGTCCGACGGGAAATTGAAATGTTCATATCGGCTATCAATACGTGGCGCCTCGATCCGCGCTGATCACACCTGAAGGCATCGATATCCCAGTTAAAGTAATTAAGAGCGCCGCGCACGCCAGAGCCGACATTAGCGAGCACATCAACACTGCAGCGGGGATACATTACCGGGCATTACTGACGCCCGCGGCGGAATCTAAAGATAATGCCGATGATTGTACAAGTGCGCACGGACACGGACACGCGTTTGGACGCGGAAAGTCACACTTACCGCGCGTTCAGGAACCACTGGTGATACGCAGGGACGGCTCACGTCCTTCCCGGCAAAGTATAAGCGAGCATTTCTCTCCCTCAGCTGTCTGTGAGGCGGCGCGTGCGGGGAACGGACTTGATGAGAGAGAAGGGGGGCGCAGGGGGGGGGGGGGGTCCGAGGAGCAACAAAACAAAACGAATCCAACAACAGTTGCCTCCGGTCGCTCCGGTTCAATATCCAACCGTGCAAACGCTGTACGCTCGAGTCCGCCGTGCGCGTCCCGGGGTCCGGGAGAGTCCGGGGGATGTATCCACGCCGCTGACCCTTACATCCCTTTATGGCACGAGGCTGCGTCCTTTCTGTGCGAGGAGGGGATGGAGGAGGAAGAGGAGGGGGGGGGGCTACATCACGTCCCGTGGAGCTGAAAGGCGAAGCGCCAGCAGCCCTCGCCACTCACGCACACAAACACGCGCATAAAGAGTAGCCCAAAATAATCCCGAACGCAGCAGGCTGAGAGACTCGGACAAACCGAACGGTGCGCACTGGGCGCGGGTGGCTCTGCGTGGAGACTGCGCGCCTGTGGAGGGTGAGAGGGAGAGTGGGTTGCCGCTCTCGCCGTATACTCGGGCTCCACCTAGCAGCAAACACTGGATAGCATGCCGCAAACCTGAGGCTCACACTACCCCACTACATATATGTATATCGATATAAATATATCAATCTCGCCTGCGGCTGCCAGGGAGTGCTACGTTATATTACATTCTGTCTGTGCGCGCGTGTCTGCAATATTTAAGCCTCTCTCTCTCTCTCTCTCTCTCTCTCTCTCTCTCTCTCTCTCTCTCTCTCTCTCTCTCTCTCTCTCTCTCTCTCTCTCTCTCTCTCTCTCTCTCTCTCTCTCTCTCTCTCTCTCTCTCTCAAGATTCGATTCCTCCTGAAAACGAGAAGTGCCCATCAACAGCTTAATAAAAAGGACAGGTAGACTTCTTTATGCCAAACACGGTTTTCAGGGGTTGGGCAAAAAAAAAAAAAAAAACTGCAGTACTACACGTGATTTATCAGAAATGTCTTCAGGTGTGAAAAGTTTATAATCAAATAAACCGTGTTCTCTGGGTCACGTGTTTGTTTTTTTGTGTTTGTGCAAGTATTGTGTTTGACAACAAGTCCTCAAGAGTTTGTGGCACTTTTCGTGCTGAAAGACTTTTTCAAGGCGAAGGTCGACGCGCCATCTTGTTATTCTGCCTTCACTACAATTCCAGCTGCTCTGCATTTATAAAGAATTAAGTTTAAGCAATTAGCAAAAAAACAAAGAAATAGTTGTGAGGACCTTTGAACACTGCAGCAGCTCCACATCTCCAGCTAGAGGCAGCCAGCATACCACCTCTCAATCATCCGCTAGCCAATTAATCACTTCAATAATCCTCATCAAATTCCAACAATAACAAGTAATCATCCAATCACTCACCAGTGATGCACTAATGAGCCCATAGGGAACACAGACCTGGTAAAGCACATTGCTGCACTTGTTTCCTGTCTCAAAAAAAAACGTCAGTGCCCCGATGGAAAATAACGGGCGGCCTGCGTTTGAAGAGATTCCCGTGTTATCTCCCCCCTGGCACTGCTTTCCACGCACCCCCGATGCAAATGGGTCTCTCCAGGTAGAGCGCTGACCAAAGCCGCCTGCCATGACACTTGCATAAACCACGTAGCTTCAAAGAGGAACCTTCATAGACTGCTGACGTCTTGAGTGCATTACACACACGCGCACACACACACACACACACACACACACACACGAGAACTACAAACAAACCCGCTCAATACCAGCATTACCACGGTGACCGGGGATGCAGATGCCTTCGAGCTGGTAAGATACTGCTCCGATTTGGATCGGTTCCCCTCCGCCTTCTGAATAACTCACTCCTCGTGACAACACTCTGAAAAATATTTGAGTGTCCTCCTTTAAAGTGTAAAAGCATTTCAGAAACATGGAAATGGGGGCACGTTAGACCCGACTCGGTCCTGTTTTACTGCGGAAAAAGACAAAAAAAAAGAAAGAAATCATGAAAGCGCGAGTCCCCTGAACTGTGTGAATTCAGCGGTTTCCTTTTTTGAAAATTAAAAAGGAATGAATGAAGAATAAATGTTGTTATCATTTCAATACTTCAGACAACAGTTAGATACCGATGAATATTTTACCGTTGAGAAATAAATCAAAGACGTCAGTTTTATGTTTATAAATTGTGCCCAATAGCAGCAATAAAATTACATTTTTCTATTATTATCATTTACAATCGACCATCTACAGTAAGGGGATCCGCAGAGGATTTATTCCTTACCTCATGCAGGAAGAAAAACCAACTATTCCCAATACGGAGATAACACTGCTGCTGTCAGACAATTCAAAGAAAGCAAATAATACATTTCACACGCATCTTTCAAATTGCAAGAATTAGAATGGGTTCAAGTTTGGAGGTGAAGTGTTTTCACATAATCAAATTCAACAACCACACAACGCATGCATTATGATACAAACACGATCCAAATTCTCATTAGGAACAGAAAAACGCAGGGTTTAAAACAAGTTCATTGCAAGCACCATTCCTCAGGGAACAGAGCAATGACATGTTTCTTAAGTTGGACCAGTCACATCTTTAAAACGGATAGAATCAATGTTTTACTAAAACGTAGTCACGCGTCTACTCGCACTACAACTTCAGTGCTTTGGTTCACAGTTCTCCTCGCCATCTTCTCTGGGTAGCTGTCCGCGGCCGTTTTCAGTGAAAAGTGCTCTTCCCTCCGGTATCGATCGGCCGACAGGAAGAGTAAGCAACTGGTGAACCTACAGGAGTTCACATATTCGTAATCAAAGCTAGTGCACAAATATGGGGAAACGAGTGGGTGCTTATGTCGTACCGGGTTAATATAAATCAACCCTTAATGATGCATACTGGAACGCTATTTTTACGCTATTAAGCTATTTTTTATTAACAAAGCCAACTCTGAATGTATTCGCCTTCACCAAAAAGAAATAGAGGCAAATAAAACTAAATGTGTTTACTGTACATAATTGTTCTATTTATGTTGTTGTATGCAAGTAAGCCAGAAGCTGAACACTGTATGGCGAGAAATACAACACTTTCTGAGCCAAGTCATTTGCGTAAACAACAAACTCATCTCAATGTCTATTTCCTGGTAAACAACATTTCAGTTGCTGGAAATACGTACAATTCTGTGCGCAACATGCTAATGCTAAATTTCCAGCTGCCAGCGATAGATTTGCTAAATACAGCCGAGTTAAGCACCTGACACGCAGTCATAGTTGAGCACCATAAAGTGATGCACAGCACCATAAAACCTCTGTGCAGCCACTCAACGTGCTGTTGTAAGAAACTCCTGCCAAATATAAAGCTGTTCAGGAAAATTAAGGCTTATGGGGACAGCCGTTGTGCAAAGTAAATCCAAATGATGTAAAAGCCATTTTCCCTGTTTACCCATGCTAGCAAGACCAGGAATTATTATCTCTGCAGTGCTGACACATACGCAGCAGTACTCAAAGTGCTAAGACAACGAGACAATATTCTTCAACTGTTTGTGGAGAACTGTGTCGATTAATAAAGGGGTCCACAGAAAAATTGTGCAATATTGGAACAAAAAGTACAAGGTGGGAACATGAGAGATACTCGTTTACTGTATTGAGCAATGGTGGCCATGTTGGCAAAATTCGAATCCAGGTCATGGTAAGATGAAATCAACGTCACCTGCCACACACAACTGACATACATAGATCCCACTGTTTAAGTCACAGCTGTTCTTGACCCACCAATATGCCTTGAAAAGGTCTTTTAACCAATAACAATGGCTGTTTTTTTCTGGGAAGGACATAGTCTGCTCCAAACGTATAGGATGCAATATAAAAGGACAAATAAAAATGGAAAAAGGCTACAACAAAACAAGGCCTTGCATCAAGACGTTCTCATCCAAGCCAAGTGCAAAATCAAAAAAGGACCAGTTATTATTAGAATACTGACCATTTGAGGGTTTTTTTTCAGACTTACTAGTGCCTTTTACCGATTACTTTTCGGCATGCCGGTTGTGTTGAGATCCTCTAGTGCCGCATCTACAGTAAGAAAAAGGGGGACAAAACCCGCAGTCATCGTTTCACAAAAGGTGCATTGTGAAGGTCAGCCAAAGCTCGCACCAGGCTTTAGCAATCTGAGGTGGGCAAACTGAGAAGGTTTGAGTTTTTTTCTATATCAAGCAAATCTCCTTCTGTGTTCCCTTCCTGAACCATGGAAAATAAGATAAAGATAAAGATACACCTGGTCGGATGCGTTTCCAGAGCTAATAAGTAACCATACTAATAATATATATATATGCTTGACAAAGATCCATACTCAATGACTGATTTGGGTAATCCAGATGGCCAATTAATATTTTTTAGCGCAGTTCGGTAACTCTGCTTTGTTCTCACTTCTTAGAAATAAAGTTGGTCAAATGAAGAAATATCTCGGTGCTGGATGTAAAGAGTAAGAATATTTACAGCATCAGCATACACATGCAAGATCATGTTTCTTGTGTTCCAAACAACAGTACAATGAGGCACCTCCTCGCACAGCCCATCTTGCGTCATTAAACCCATTGTGTAGGTGATTGTAAACGTGTGAAAGAGTTGACTTCAGTGCGTGCACGCGCATGACACCCCACAGTCAGTGGGCACCACATGCCTGCCTACATCCAGCATTACATCAGCTGTGATAAACCACCAAGCAACACCTACCCATCTTTCACCCACTGTGGCCTTAATTCTTCAACAATGGAATATTGTGTAGCAAGAAGCTTGAACAAGATCTGTCCAATACTCAACATTAAGGACAGAACAACAAGACAAAAAAAAAGAAAATTCAACTGTATTTTCTAGATTTTAGAATCGGTCGACTTACTAAACTTGAAAAGCAAGAATGAGTCAAGATGGTCTAGCTGTCACGAGTCAGTTAACATTGTGAAGTCCAACTTGCTGATCGTGACGATTGTATGTGTGCGTTTGCGGGGGTGTGCGTATAAGCCTCGTTTTAGATCGAGGTAAAAGATTTGTCTTTTAAAATCTCATTTATATGATAACCAAGACATGTTGGAGTCAGCCCAATATCTATGTTTTTTATCTATTCATACCATTGAATCAACAACAACAATTTCCCTATCAGAGTATCGGCTGCTATGCGCTTCAGATTAATCTGGGTCCTAATGAATAGTGGTATAATGATTTTGACACCAACTTCGAAAAAGAAGTGTATTCGGAGTGGTGAAATTAAAAGCCGGATCGATGACTCTCGCTCCTTGAGCTACAGCGCGTCTGTGTGTCTGCAGTGAGTGTGCGGGAGCGTGGCAAGATACACACTCTGACTGTCAAGTAGGCAAAGCTTGTGCGTCTGCTTGTGTGCGTGAAACCGAGGAGGGGGGGGGGGAGGGGGGATATGTGATTATTAATAATCACATATTCACCAACAGTGTAGAATTGGGCTCGCAGCGCATATACAGAGACGTTACAAAAGGCAAACACTGGCGCTTTGTTCTAAAACAGATCTTACTCGACCTTTGTTTCAGAACGGCCTGCTAGTTGCACTACAGATACAGTTTGAGAAGTTTTATTCTCAAAGTTATTATATTCCATCCAATCAATGCCACTTGAGGAATTTGTCTCTAAAAGGGTGTTAATGTGTTTTGGGGGTGGAGAACATGTCTAAAGCTATTCAAACTAACACAAAACTATGACACGCGTACTTTGTGCAGTATTTCCACACTTTTGCTTTAAAGCGAGATCACTGGAAAGCAATTTTCTACTTGCCATCTAGATTTATTTTGGCCAACACAAAGAATACCACACCATAAAAGATTTTCAATTATCGGTAAACTGTTTGGAGGTAGACACATTCCTTACCTTTAGATTAGATAAAGTGGAGAGGGGAAACTAGCCATCAAATATGGGGACGCAAAATTGGTCAATCCAGTTCATAAGCCTCCTGTTTTGGTTAATCACTCTGACTGTAATTATGAAAGGAATGAATTCAATGTTTCTTACAGATAGTCCAATGAGATGATCAACATGCTATTAGGTCTGTGCTTCAACTTTCCTCAAGGAGGTGGAAGTGTGAGGCAATTAACTTAGTTCAGCCTAAAGACTGGAGGCAGGGGAAACAGCTAACCCGGTTCTATCCAAAGTTGAAAAATATGCCTGCGAGCTCCTTGAAAGCTCCCTAATTAACACAGTGCATCTCTCTAGGATAGAAAAAAAAACTAAAATGTGAAAGCATCAATCCAGTGGCTCGTCTTGACAGTTACGGTGCCGGGGAACATGAGAGTATTGAGCGGGAGAAAACATTAAATAACCCCTCCCGAAAACAGAATTTTAAATTACGACATGACTATGTGGGTGAGAATTGAAGAAATTACACGTGTGTTAATTAGCTTGTTTTTAACCTTACATACAGATTTGCTGTTCACCCCTGCTTCCAGCTGTTATGTTAATGTTAGCTAAGCTAACAAGTGGGTAATTATGGCTAAGCTTCGGCTAACGACTTTATAACTCTAACCTTAGTAATTTTTACTAAGGTTAGCTGTTACTGGACAATGCCGCCTTAATACAATGACACGTTTGTATTAAATTTAATTTAGGAATTGATAGCCACAGGAGACAGGTGTTTTAGAGGTCTAAAAATGTACGTAAACTAGAGCTACGTTCATAGAAGTAACATGGAGATATTTAGCAATAACCTAGCTTTAGCATGCTGGAGCTATTTTCATGGGAACAGACGCGAAAGCAAACTAAATATTGGAGATACACTTACCCGACCAGAAACATGACGGCAAACCAATGCTAACGTTGCTCGGTGTACGCTGGATTTGTGAATATATAATTTCCCTTGCCTGTCCCCAAGTAGCCAAAAACATATTATTGCTTCCCCCGCAGGCCTTTCTCACAGCAGGAAAAGCACAGGTGTTATTAATAACACAAACACTGGCTGTGTCCCATTCAGATGTTCCATCAAGAGCGGCATCCAGCCAACGATCACAACACCAGGGACCTGAAATCAAAGCGGCTAAATTTAATTCGGCCATCAATAATTCCATTGTTGACACCTGGGCTTTTTCTACCATGAGAAGGCAAGATGTGTTCTGTGGAAGAAAGGCCACTGTTATCCAAAGCAGGGTTGAATTTGAACAAGTGGGTTTTACATTTGACGTCAGACATTATTCAAAGTCTGTAACCGTTCAAAATATGAAATGATTAGAGTGCTATATATTATGCACACAAGGGACTTTTTAAAAAAAATCATACCCTTTTGTCTTCTATATTATATTACGACTTGGTAAATACATGCACAAATTGAGGGTGCACACAATGTACGGTGTCTTGTGTTGTCAAAAAGATGATGCAACTATAAAAGACATGTTATGTCATTAAACTTTGATAATTTTATTGGTCTCATTTACTGTCATCAACAGCCACAGATCACATACAGAAAAGAGGATGAGGGAAGGGGATACATCAGTCTCTTATATTTCTTAATTAGAAGGACTTCTTTTGGCTTGTTAAAAGGAAACGGTGATGTTTCACTAACAATGTACTGTTAAATCCAGGTAGGTTCACTTCCATTAAGTCCAATTGCATTGTTGCGTTTTATCTTGATATATACCATTGTGAATCTGGTTTAATGTTTATGCATCTCTTGTTCTAACGTGTTGCCCTCGTTTGTTGTATTGTCCATTTTGGCTTTTGCACATTGAGAGCAACCGGAGACAACTTCCTAGTCTGGGTCAGCAAACACGTCCATTAAAGCCGATTTTGACTCTGACTCGTGTTGACTCGAAGACGACCAACTGTTAACGTGGTCCGTCATGAATAGTGCCGTGTCCGCCTCTCTGTCCCTCTCCATCAGGCACGCCGAAGGGCAATGAGGCGCGTTCAGGGCGCAGCATCCCGTTTTAGCCCAGTTTACCTTCGCATTTCAAACGGCATGGGGAAAGTAGTAGTTCTGAAACACGCAACGTGCTCCCGGTGTCTAAACGACGAGCCCTTTAACGCAACGGTAAAACATGTGCACTCACTGTCCTCCGCCGACTCCCGAGCCCCGTGCGCCGCGCGCGGTTCCGCCGTCTGCAAACCGCCTCCGGCCGGTGGCGCAGCTTTCGAAAAAAAAAAACGTATACGCAGCGTCAACGATGTTGGCTCCTACTTCAGCCTCCAGGCCATGCTGCTCGCAACCGAGTCGTCGTCATCCGGAGGCGTGGCCGCGCGGTGCGGGTGAACCGGACCGGCTGACCACCACCACCACGCAGCCGCTCCACGAGACGTGTTTCGCGGGTGGATGATGAGACAAACTCAAGGAAAAGCCATGCGTGAGAGTGTTAATGCTACTCCGAGAAACGCAAAAGCGACGTAAAGTTGCTATGTTGTAAATGCATCTCAACCACCTGTGGTGGGCATGCACGCGCACACGCTGGGGAATAGAGCTGACGCACTAAACAGGTTGCAGGTGTTCGTATTCGGCTCTTAATTCATGTTGCTTGAGATGTTGAAGCCGCTGCTTGATATGTTTGTGTCTCTGATATGTTTGTGTCTTCACAAATGTAATATGATGTTGACGAGTCAGTTATAGCAGATCAACTCTTTCTGTTTCAAGCATTCGTTTATTGAGTCCTTTGCGTCATAAAGTAGAAGATCAGTCAACAAGTAGACCGTTTTAGCAGAGATTTTTAACACGATGCTTCCTCACCCTGTTACACAAGGGCAACTTCCTCGGCAATTAAAAGAGAGCATCTCCACAAACGACACTACATTATTTATCACCATGACAAGCAGCTGCAACTCGCGCACACTTCACTTTACTTTAAAGTGTGGTGGATAAATGTCCCAAAAAGTTTAAATCATTAAAAAGTGAAAATCATTCAAATGCTTCTGGCCACAAACTGTTTTTAATAATCGTTTCACCCCAGTCGTAAGTTCCAACCTCTTGGGAATTGTAATTGTTCAAGTTATGAAAGCAGTTCTGTGAGGCGACAATGGAAGCCTTTTTAAAGTAGGATTTTTTAAATGTCTCTCTGATCTTTCACAAAAATGTATCTCGAAAGATAAGCGTCATCCCTTTTCCCCTCAAGTACATCTGTCTAAAACGCTGGCATATATGTTGACCTGTGGTCGTGCGTTAGGCCAGCATTTTAAGGATCCTTAAATTCCCATTTGACATCCTCTCTGTAAACCAAGCCTGACACAAAGGATTAGTGAGCACAAGACCTGCATCAGAAGCAATGATGAACATGAACAATGATGAACTTTTTTTGGCTATTTCCAGACACCATCTTTATTCAGCTGATAAAAAGAAAAACAGGTTACATATCCTTTCTTGTTTTAATGTGCTGCTCGCTGCAATATATTTAGTTGCAGGCGGATAGAAAAGTCTTTGAGGAAACAGAATGTCTCTTCAAAACAGCAGTGAATGACCTGCGGCGTATTTGAAAGTCCGGATTGCAATTTATCTTTGACAATAACAGATGCTGTGGACATGCGAGTCGACTGTAATCATCAATCAAAATGTCTAAAATGAAAACAAGTGAGACACAGAAACGACTGTATTGCGTAGATACATGTATACAGACTTTCAATGACAGCGCTTACATTTAAACAATGAGCGGACATTTCATTCATCAGAGTTTTCCCCAACATTTGCAAATACAGATATTATTTAACCTCACTGCTTCTCACCTCACCTGCCGTGCTCTCGAAAGCTTTTGGCTTTGTGGGACAGTCGGTGCTTTTTGGGCCTGTTAATTGTGGCTGTCAGATGTACGGAGGTCAAATAGCCGCACTAAAAGCTCTTTTGAGTCATACAGGTTGCAATTTCCGCTGAGTGTGATGTTACAGAAACTTGAAAAGAATACGGGAGGAAAGAAATTGCTCGTAATAAGCTACCGAGCCAGGTTAGCAATCATCGACCTATAGCAAGCAATCGCACAGCTGCCAAGTCGATGGCAAGGGATCCCAATCACATTTACTTACACCAACCTTCTACTTATCGCACTGTGAAGTCTGAAATGCATCTATGAGACAAATGATGACCTTTTTTTTTAATGGGTTTCACTCATCAGTGATTCTTTTACGCGCTGCCGTGTTCATTTGTCTGCTGGTGAGGATACATTTTCTATTGTATACAGAGCTGTAAAAGGATTATAGTCAAATGATTCGCAAGACTTTTCGTTCCATCCAGGACCTTTTGTCCAGCAAACACATCTTTGATACTGGCAACATGAATTGAAGAATTGCGTTCTGCATCAGAGCCCGAGAGAAAACTCGAGGTCACCCCTCAGCAGTTATCGCAGAAAGGATTCCATTTTCATGTCTGAATTGGCTTGGCTTTGGGCGTGTTCCCAAAGGGGCAGAAGACGATGGACATTGATGACCTCTTTGAACACAAGCCTCGATGTCAAACTGAATGCGGCCATATCCGCCTCTAAAAGTCTCCAAAATATCTCAAACTTGGCGCCAGATTGGCATTCAAATGAAATTTCATCTCCACCTTCCGGTATCCAAGAGCAACAAACCTATTGATTAGGTGTAACCCATGAAACCTTTACTCTACAATACTGTCAGGCTAAACTTTGAGTTTACAAACCTGTGCCCCCAAAACCAGAATCAAGATAATCTTCAACTTTAGAAAACTCTTAAAATCCCCAAACACTTTATTTGGTCTTGTAAGCTGTGTGCCATTTCGAACCATTGACACAACATGCAGCGAAAACAAAACAACTATTAATCATGATGGTGTATTCTTTCTGTGAACCCTTTAAGATATTTTGGGATGTTGCACTTCTCGAGGCTTTTTGAATCTTGATGCATTTATTGACAATAAATGAGGAAAGCCTTTCACTTTGGATTTGTGATTCCTTACGGGCATGTCTTTATTACACCTCACAACTATGCCCTACTGGTATCCAATAAAGCAGGATGTGTGAAAAGAGAGTTCCTTTAAAAGAAAGCGCGTGGTTTTCAAGCAGTGATGTCAGTTTCACTGTAGGGGTGGTGGTCACGTTATTGCTAAACTATGGTGCCCTTGATTAATCACTTCCGCTATCAGTCAGCACACTAAATCACACCAAATCACTGTGAAGCAGCGAGCCACGTGGACATGAATGGCACAAAGAAGTCAGCTATCTGTAGACCGTTTGTTTTGACCTGTCAGACCCAGGTGTTTCTAACAGCGTTTATCCTGACAGCACGCTGTCGGGGTGTGCTAAATATCTCCGAGCCGGGCGCTTCCTACGTTAATGTTATTACTTACACCCGTCGTCGTGGACAACGTGACACGACAGTTGCCACTTATCAGGTAAATCAGTGTGTTCTTTGACACAAAATACATCGATTGACCTATTTAGCTTTGGCTTCAACGAGGCTGTATAATAAAGTCTAATAAAGTGAACAAATGAAAGGAAAACCTAACACTAACAGCATGAGCAGGGGAAAAAAAAACGACTGAAAAAAAAAGGGTGACGATTTGCATCCGGTTTCCACGGATCTGGTGTCACTGAGCGGTCTCAAACAACAATGACTATTGTTGAGTGCTCGTAATAGGCAGGCATAAAAATACAAAATGCTGAGGCCGCCTAGCACCGAGCTGAGGTCTTTTTTTCCCCCCTCCTCTCTCGTTTCAATCTCTTGTCTCTTTTACCGTTTGGCTTAGTCAGCCCTCCCACACAAAAGTGGCTTATTGTCAAAGTGAGAGGAGCGTTTTAAGGTGGATGAGTGAAGAGAGAGGTAGAAGTAAAGATAGAAATAGTGACGGGATTTAGTCAGTATCAGCTCTCTGAAACAGCTTGAATCCCTTTCTCCTTTGTTGGAATGACATCTTCCACAGTGACCTTCCTGCTCACTCCTGGGATCCTGATCCATTCAAACTAAAAGTTCCTCAGCGTCATTCGGCAGATCAACAGCTTGTTGGCCATCTGAACAACCAGTACCTAAGAAACAGACCTTCACTTTTTCCCCTAACGATGAAGGGAAAAACAATGCAATAATCACATCATTGCTATTTTGGTGGCTTGGGATCTGACTCACTACTTAACACAGGAAACAGCTTCTATCCCAGTGGGCATTTGATACATTTCATTTTGTGTAACAGCTCATATCAAATTTGATAAGCACGGCACATTGCCGCCTGAAACGGAGTGCATAATCCTGTAAACAGGACACAGGCGAGAATTCTGGTTTTATCAGGATGCTGTGTCCTTTTCCAAGGTGCTTCCTTGGCCTGGACATGCTCTACTTTCCTCTTGGAATTGAAAATCACACCATACTTGGCTTACTGCACTAGTCTCCATTAGTCTCACACATTCAACTTTAACCCATTCTTCTGTGGATGTCAGCATTAACTACGTTTAAGACAAAGTTCTATTAATTACACCTGACTTGTATACAGTGTACTAGAACAGTATTCGTGGTCCACAAATAAACTAAACATGTAAATGTGTATTATTAGAATGAACCGCACACATCTTGCCTGACCAATGGGCAATAGGATACCCAGCAGCAAGGTTTGTGATAGGCCAACATTAAAGAATGTTACTATTTCAAGGACTTAATCAGATACCTGAGACAAAACATCATGCGTTTGACATTTTGTCTCCCAAACCTGCTCATTAAAAAAAAAAGATCCTTCAAGGTAACTGTCATGAAATTCACCAATTCATCAGTGCACACAATGCAAACTACGGCAAAGCGCGGCCGAGGGGGAACCGGATGGTGGGTTCGGTTGTTGTTTTTTTTTTTTATCAGCTTTAAGCTCTGGATGCTGCATGATTGAGCAGCGGCGCGCTGCGAGCTGACTGCTGGGGCGCGCACACATATTCACTGAAAAGGGAAACACACCGCCGGCCCGGGCCATGTCAACAAAGCGCAGAGAAGATCGAAATATAACACACAGAGAGATGGAGAGTGAATTCCGTCTTCACTCAGGTAGACATTTACATTGTAGGATGGGGGTATATTAATGCTGTAAATATTGTACAGAGCGCCGTTAAGGACACAATGCTGACTACAATATTTGGCCGGAAGGGCCAGCCTGAGGCCTCTTTGTTTGCAGAGACCAGCGGCTCCTCAGCTGAGATGCAATCTTTTTACCGTAACGTTTGTTCTTTAATAAATATTCTTGATTCGAACTTCATCCACAGATGTCTCCTGTTCGTCCGTTGTTTCTTTATTATTTGAACACAACAGTAGAAAGCAGGGGACTTTGAATTTCACTGATATGACTTAAATGCTTGAGTTGTGATATTCCACACAAGTCCATTTCAGCTAACCTTCAGGTAACGTTACTGTTACCAAAAGCTGACGTTGAGAGAACGTTTTGGGAACCATAAATTGTTAGCTAAGTACCATCCTTCGTTAATATTATTAAGTGGGGAATCTTAATTCCATTAAATCACAGTGCTAACACCACGGGGGGCCATTATGCAGGTGACACCAGACACCCATCGCACGTTAATCAACTCATTTCAGCCTCGAATGTATCAAGAGGGCCCCGCTTCTCTTAATACTGAAATAAACCCGTTATCATTTGCATTGTGACTAGTTTACCACAAGGCCCTCGAGCCCGCCAGCGCCTCCTCCTCCTCCTCCCCCGCCTCCCCCTCCTCCTCCTGCGGCTCAACTCTCCGCGGCCGCCCGCTGAAAATGTCCACAGAGGCTCGAGTTACACTACGCCCCATCTTTAAGCCCCCGGTCCGCGGGACAGTGCGCCGCTAGCCAGCAGCACAAGCAGAGGACTAGGGCCGTGGGACACGCCGCGCTCCGCGCTCATGTAAGTGATTCTCTTGTCGGACGCGTTCCGGGCCGGTGAACGGCCCGTTAACGGGAGATTTGCCGGAATACAGCGACGACGTGGGACAAGAGTCGCGCTGCTCGCTACAATGTCGCTAATGAGAAGGGGGAATGCTCGGAGACGCCTGTTGTCGCGGTGAGGAAGAAACAACGTGAGGAAGAAACAACGGGTTTAAAAGTGTTTTTTTTTTAAAGCTTGTGCTTATTTTTACGTCACTGTCAGTAACCATCTTGGACGTTTGGAGAAAAAAAAGTACAACAATAAACACGGCGATACTTCTTCCTCTCGGAAAGCCTGTTGCTTTGCTCCATGGATGAGAGGAGGGGGAGGAGGAGTTGAGAAAAGCGGATTGCCCCAAACGCTTTTGCGACTTTATTCAAAATACGAGCAATAACCCGACTGTGTATACCAGCGACACACACAAACACACACACACACACACACACACACACACACACACACACACACACACACACACAATAGTCTATTGTAGCAATGAGGATGAATACGCGTGAAATGTGCGCGTTATCGAGGGACGCCCCCCCCCTTTGTTTCGGAGGAGAACTGCCCCGTGAAATGACAACCCGTTATTAGCCGCCTGTGGTCCACGGCAAAGCTCGCATGACTCCACCCGTGGTTGTTTTTTTTCGCGAGGACGGTAAAGGACTCCCTCGGGCCTCCTGTGGATCATTCCACGCCGCTGGATACGTGAAACCCCGGAGAGGGGGTCACGTTGGCCCTTACTCGAGAGCATGGACCGCTCACCTCAGAAACGTTTGAACTTAGAATTGTCCCTGAACGCAGCATTTATGCTTTTTGTTGTTGTTGCCATATTATTGTAATAGATCGGGTCAACCATATAAATCCAATCGCAAAAGCATAGTTGTGGCATTACGAATGTACACGTGCACAGAAACTGAGTTTTTTTTTTGGTTTCACACCAGTACAGCAGATACTTCCTATTAATTAATAGTTATTCGATACATAAAGTACACAGCGGCCACATATCATGCTCGGAAAGCTCATTAGTCGGTTTCAAAGTTCTAAACATTGGATGAACTGAATTAAGTGAACATAAACAAACCAGTGCTGCAGCGATCCCGTTGGCACATGCACTGCAGCTATTCTAAGATTCTATATAGGGCATTTAATGGTCTTAACAATCTCCTTTAATCGTGTAAAGTCTCCCTGCCTGTCAAGAAGCCATTATTAGAAACCTGCGATCACAATCTGATGGGCCTATTATATATACTCAACACATTTGAGGTTTTTTGGTGGTTGTGGTTAGAGCGTTAAAAACATTGATTGCTGTTGATATGCAACACAACTTTTAACAAATGCAACCAAAAAGGTTTTTAAATTGCATTTCCTGTTGGAGCTGTAAGAAAAAAGACATAAAACATTGTGTTGTTCTTTGCAGGCCTTGAAAAAGGGAAGCACTACAAATTGGTGTTATTGAGGAGAAACCACATTCCACTGAAGTTCTAACAATGATAGAAACAATGGGTAAGTAATCACCTTTTCTAGTCCTTTCATGCTCAGTGGATACAACCAACACCACGTGCTTCGCTTATTCTGCTGCATTGCCGCCATTATAAACAAAAACAGTACGAATATTATCCCCACACACCATCTGCGCCTTTTTATTTCTCAATCTTCATTTTTCAAGATGAGCTATTTCATTGGTAGAAGAGTTTTTTTTTTTTTTTTTAATCAATCTGGTGTCCGTCTTTTCTGGCTCGCCATCCGCGTTTGGCTTCCGCTGTTAGCTCCTCTCAACCCGAGTAAGAGGCACTGGATTCAGCTCAAGGCGTGGGGACTGCCAATGTTGCCGTGTTTGATAATGTTGCCATGTACTTGATTGTTTGTTTGTCTCCATAGAGATGTATGAGTCTGACTGTCCAACGCGGAGCCAAATGACCGCCGCCATCGTCTTTTGTTTTCGAGCTGCGACCAGCGGTCACTCTCGAAGCCGGCCTTATGACCACGTACTTACTGTAGAAGTGAGACTCAGTCACAGATGATGGAGTATTTGGCCAGTGTGCAGTTACAAGAGGGCTTTATAAAACATTCTTATGGGTGCACCACCCTAATGTGTGCAGGCTTTAAATGTACCATGATGTAGAGAGAAGGCAATGATGCAATATGATAATAATCAGCTTTTAATGGAATTGGGTTGTTATTATCATTCAATTATTATCATGAGCAGATGTTCACCCAAATTTGTCTGATAAAGCTCACTTTAAACTAATTTCCTCAATACAATTTCTTCATATGCCTGCATACAAGTCAGTGTATAGCTGTACATATTATAAATGTTTGTTAATTCAAACATTAATTACATGAGAACATTTTCAGTAGTTTTCTTGTTTCGAGCATTAAAAAATAGGCTTTCGTTTAGAAAAGATCTTATTTTTCCCCGCAAGAAAAAAAAAAGGATTTGAAATATGAAGAAATATGTATGTTACAGGTGAACAATATGTCCGTAAAAAAAACTTTTTAATGCAATCGCAGCTTTAAATGATTCATATAAAGTTTGACCAGATACAAAAAATAGACTGCATTTAGCAGTGCACAATTCAATATCAAATGGGATTTGTTTTCAATGAATCCAACTTGGACTCCAATTTTTGATAGGGTTATACCAAGGCTCTGTTCCAGGACCACCTTGTCTTTTGGAACAAACGCAAACAGATGGACAACCACATACATGCCAACCTCTGTGGGGGGAGAGGGGGTATGAGGTGTTCCTTGTTATGCTTCCCGAGGTGGGGGCAATGAAAATGACAGTTTCCTCCAAAGGACAAGTGGCGCACACAGAAGAAGCCCCCCCGCCCCCCAGTGTTATCGGCTTGTATACAACCTTTGTTCAGACAACAAAGCTCCGTAAGTGCAAAAAGTGCTGCGGCCCTCGTGCACGCCCTATTAGGTGTTAGTCACAGTGGGTGAGCTCCGGAAATTGCTTTATTTTCGTCCAGCTGACGTTGTGCTTGGCCCATCCTTGCTAAAAAGCCACTCAGGAGTCGCTCGATTGCGGGGGGCTTATGCAGGGTCCAGCAAGCAAACGGCGGAGGGACTGGCGGTCTTATCCCCCCGTCCCCCCCGATACCAATTCAATGCTCCTGTGAATCGACACGAAAGGCCAAAACAAGCACAGGGTGCTACTACAACTCTCAAGACGAATGGCGCAAGGTTTCTTGCGGCGCGATTGTTCCTTCCACTTTGCTGATTTATCATAAAAAAAGCTCATGTGATTTGAATGAATACATGTGGCCATGTCCTACCCCCCCTCCCCCTCCCATTCGCCCTATCTCTGGCCATGAACTGATAAAGCCTCTGTCCTCATCCCCTCTCTCTCCACCTCTATCTCTGCCGCGCCTGCATCCACTCACACCACCCCCCCACCACCCCACCCGACCCCTTCAATCCGCTGTCATTGAAATATGCGGCGGCTCGCAGATACGCAGCGTGCCTTGCAGGCGGTGGAGCGTCTCCAGGCCAAACTGAAGGAGCGGGGGGAGGTGCCCACCGAGGAGAAGCTCAGCCTCCTGAAATCGGTGCTGCAGAGTCCCCTCTTCCACCAGATCCTGGCCCTGCAGAAGTCCGTCCAGCATCTCAGAGACCAGGTGAAATGAACATTTCTTTCTCACGGCGGTCCACTTTCTACGGCGTTCGGTTCAAAGTCGGAGTTGTCACGTCAACAACGCAGCATTCATTGTTTTAAGCCTTCGAATTACAATGACGATGCTGCGTTCAAAGGAGGGATGGGTTCCGACGCCAATGGAAGGTTACACGGTTAGGGTGCATCGTTAGGGTATGAATATGAACGGCACCATCCCACTTTGTCAGCACAGGCGTGTTATCAACAGAAGTGGTCATGACAAATAAGTATATGAGTAATATATAAGTAAAACTGTATTTTTATGGTCACGATATTGGATGAGCTGAGGTGGAAGCAGAGGTAATATCGAGTGCCAGTCATAGCCTTTGTGTCAGTGTAGAGAAGTGCTGGCATCTTGCACACAATGTAAACATATTAAAACTGTGGCACTACCTGTATTATATATATATATAAATAATATAGTTCCCTGTGCGACTCTGGCGATTCTGCTTTGGGCTTGCCCTTAAAACCCCCATCCACGCTAGTCTGTGGCCAAACGGCTGTCAGGGTTCACAAAAGCCAGAAATATTCTGGGTGCATGATCAGAGGTACTCAGTCTTAGTCAGGGACTCTTTTTTTTCATGCCGACTCCCTCCGTTGAGAATAGAACATTGGAGCGCAGTGAAAGAGCTCTTAAGTCACAGTGGAAAAGGGCCAGAGTAAGCGTTTGAGAAACACAGACGGAAATATTTGAGCAATGCTGTGGGAGGCAGGGATGCTTTTTTACCCCTTGTGGAATTCGGCTTACAAAAGCCCTGCTGGCATTTTTGTGTGCTGCTGATATTAGTTATTTCAAACGGCGTGCATTCCGCCTACTGTACGTGCACGCTCGCAAGTGCGCGTGTGTGTGTGGGTGTGTGTGTGTTTGCTGTTGCGTGCGCTTGTTTTAATAAGCAAAATGTATCAAGCAACAGATCACCAGAAATTCCCTACAGATTTCGGTAATTGACTGATTCCACGTTGTAATAAACGATAAAGAGACGTGTTTCACAGTCTGCAAGTTGTTTTTTTGTTTTTATAGCACTTTCAGACCTGAATGCATTTGTTTGGCCTCCTTAAGCGGAACCCATTTGGAGGGAGGCTGTGCTTCTTTGTTGTGAGACAAGTGCCAGACATACAAACCAACACACACACACACACACTCTCTGTCTGTCTTCTGGCTCTGCCAGTTAGGCCTTGCACAGCCCATGTCGCCATGGCGACAAGGCCCTACTCTCCAATGAGAAAGAGGCCACTGTATGAAGTGGGGCAGAAACAATTTCTTAAATGTGCTAGAAACCAAACTGGAACTTTAATCCTCTTAGCCAGGCCCCAGCTAACAAAGCTCACGCATGAGGACAGCAACTTAGCAGCGTGCTACGCTAAGTTAGCCCGGCCCATAGGGTTACGTCTGCAGACGCGGCACTAATGGGGGCCGTCCGATGCAGTTCTGTTTCCCGGGGACAAATCGGGGACCGTTTTCGACGGGGGGCATGACTTGCAGTGCAGGTTCCCCCAAGCGGAAACCTCTGTGCAGTCGAGAGATCACAAGGACAGCTTTGGCTCGGCAATGCCATATGCCAAACGGAGTGTTTATGAAGCGATTGCTGTGTGCTGTGCACGTCGGTTTCAAATCCAGTTCAGATGGCCATAAGCGTTATGCCCTCTGGCTAATGAAATTGGAAAAAAAAACCCTGTTTTATGCAGTTACCTCGTCCCTGTAATTCATCTGTCACACACGCAAAGTCATCGCAGTAATTAAAACCAAAGCCTAGCAAGGCATCCAGATGGCCCGCGATGCTTTCCCCCGCCGACCGTGATAGAAATATTGTATTTGGAGCCTACTAGTCGTTGTTGGAACATCCGCTAAGCGCCATTGTGCCCTAAAGGATTAGGCTGCCTTGGATCCAGCTAATCATTGCGGGATAACAAACCATCCGTCATCCCAGTGGCTTTAGACACCCGGACGTCAGGGTTTTGTTGTCTAAAATTAAACCGGCCCGATGTTTACGTCGACAGGACTAATGCATCTTCTTGATGTTGGTTGGACTCTTCATTGTCTCCGGGTGGATTACTCCCAGTAAATGCTGTTCTCTGCAGGTGCATTTTAGCAGACATTCCTCTCTGTAATGTAGCCGCGAGCTGCAAACCGGACAGACGCCGCAATTGTGGCGGAAGATTTTCACAGACCATCGGAAAATCTCTTAAGTCCCTAAATCAAATACGTACCTAGGGGAAAAAGATCACAGCGGCGACGTGCTCGGTAGAGGATAAGGAACCACTTATGGCAGAGCAGAGCAGTTCTTATACCTCAGTCAGATTACAGGTGGCATCAAATTCAAACACATGTGAACTGACTATTGTTGCACTACAACCGTGAGACTGGAGACATCTTATCACTGTGAGACACTTCAGCTCAATACAATCCCAGCACCTGCACCGTGTGTACCAATCTATTTTTTCCATTACACCACATTTATGTATTTAGATATATAGTAGTAGAATGATAACTGTATGCTTTTTGTTCTTTTTGTTTTTTACAGGAAAGCATCCCAGTGTCGAGTGGGAGTGCTGACGGCGATCGTGTTGCAACTGTCAAACCCAATGGCGGCCTCGTTCCCCACTCAGACCTATCAGTGGTTCCACACATCAATGGAAAGACGTCGCGTGACGATTTTGAACACCTTGTTAACTCCATGGCGCAGGTATAGACAACTGTAAAGCAGAAGCAATCCTTGTGCCGTTCATTTAGGCACACACACACACACACACAAATCAGCGCCTTATCTTCAAACATGTAGATTACCGTGGTTAGTTTTCTTAGCAGACCAAATATCTGAAGAGAGAAGAGAAGATGAGAAATGCAGGCTGCAACGCTGCGGTCTTTTCTCCCGAGGCACATCAGATAGATTTCTAAAGGCAGCCCAGCAGCTTTGATGCTGCAGGGAGTCAGCACAAAGCTAAAATGTGTATATATTTATATAATATGCTTACGTACAGTAAATGTGTGTGTGACCCAGGGGCGCTGCGTGACACACGTGGACCTGCAAAAGCCAGTGTCAGGCGGTCTTGGCTTCAGCGTGGTGGGCCTGAAGAGCGAGAACCGGGGAGAGCTCGGCATCTTCATCCAGGAAATTCAGCCAGGAAGTGTTGCCGACTGGTACGTAAAAGCTCCACATGCCATTCCTCAAAGAGGTTCTAATCGGATATCAGCAAGGTCAACATTCCATAAAAATGTTCCAAACATTTGCCGGTAGTTCAAGACTTAACGGCTGATAAGCCCGTTTTAGACCAATGCAGGTTTTCTGCAATACTCCAAATGGACCTGTTTTAACAAAAACGAAAGCAAGATCTAAAAAAATATCAGACATAGCATACCATATCCTTTCACTATGACACTTTCTCCCTGCCTCACCCACAGCGATGGCAAGCTCAAAGAAGCTGACCAGATCCTAGCCATCAATGGCCAGCTGCTGGACCACAGGGTGACCCACCAGCAGGCCATAGGAATCCTGCAGAGTGCGTCAGAGAGGGTGCAGCTCACCGTGGCCAGAGGGCCGATACCTCAGCTGGTCAGCCCCGCCGTGTCCCGCACGCCCTCGGCCGCCAGCACGCTGTCCGCCAGCTCCAGCGCGGTAAAGAAACACGCTCCCACGCTGCTCATGTGAACCTCGCATTTGGCCCTCTGCATTTATTCGTTTGCCGAAGGGTGTAACGCGACACACAAAAGACACAGCCGAGGGTAGCAGCAGCTTTTGCGATCCAACGTAGCACGGCGCACATAGGGAGCCGTCTCGCATCCAACGATGCTAATCGCTGGATTAAATCAAAAGTCCCATTTAATCGATTCACTGATTCTTTTCTTCCGCGCTCAGTGGCAGCACGTGGAAACGATCGAGCTGGTCAACGATGGCACCGGTCTTGGCTTTGGTATCGTGGGAGGAAAGACCACTGGGGTTATTGTCAAAACCATCCTTCCCGGAGGCATAGCTGACCAGGTGATTGCTTTAATGGATCCCCTCTTTTTGGGATTGTTGAGTGTCATTATGGGTTCTTGCTCGGTTAGAAATGTGACTCTTTCTACCTCAGGACGGCCGCCTGCGCAGCGGGGACCACATCCTGCGAATCGGAGACACCGACCTGCACGGCATGGGCAGCGAACAGGTGGCCCAGGTGCTCCGGCAGTGTGGCAACAGGGTGAAGCTGGTGGTCACCAGGGGTCCCTGGGGACGAGAATCCCTCCCTCTCTGCTGTCATGCCCGTGGTGCTCCCCACTGTCAATGAACAGGTGAGAGCCAACAATACGACACGACGCTTGGTCCGAGGCGGAAACAGGTTGATAGCATTCGGAGGTATCACTAAGCAGGATAAAGTACTTCCTCTGTTACAACTGGTCAGGAGGATGATTCAGATCTGAAGTACAGGTCTGTCCATCTCCAGCTCCGTCCTTTCTTACCTCGACTGGCCCGGAATGAACGGAATGAAAGAAGTGGGTCGCCTGTGACTCACACAGCGGAGAGCAAATGTCGCTACACTTTTTTCACGGCCTCTCAGGGTACTCTATTTGACCCCGTCTAGGCTGGAATGAAATGTGGTGACTCACTATAGGAATGCCATCTCACCCTTTTTTCCCTCCCAATTGCACACATTACATTACCTTTTATAGTTACAGGGGTCCAAGCGCTAAAAAATCCGTATTTTGGTACTCACGTGGCACAGCCGGATAGCTGCAGTGCCATGACTGGCCTTTTCTGCTGTTGTCGAATATACCATCCTTTACTTTTATCCTGGATGTTGAGCCGTCCCTACCATATGACTCCTTTCACAGGGCTGTGAAGAAGAGGGGGACGAAGCCTTCGACGTGAGCCTCACCAAGAACACCCAGGGTCTGGGGATCACTATTGCTGGTTACGTGGGAGATAAAAATGCAGGTGAGAAATGGCTGCCGGAAATATTCTGCCCTTTGCAGAATATATTGCAAGTGTCAATATTGATGTTTAATTACTCCCGCGCATCACTAAAAAAGTGATGATTCATATAAATAAATATAAACACTGGGTCAAGCGTGGAATTTGTAAGCGGCGGCTTGATGTGATGAACCCGGTATTAACATGCAAGTCTACAGAGCATCAGCTGATTGTCTTGGTCTTACAATATGGTGGACAACAACTAAGTTAATACATCTTTTTCACTTTCATAAAATGAAGAAATGATGCAAAATACCAACTACCCATTATCATGAAAGGTTATATATTTAATGGAATCCCATTGACCCTTAAGTGACTTTGGCCTGAGGGTATTTATTTTTCAAGTGCAGTGGGTTTCATCACATCGTTTTTTCAGAGTGGCGTGCTGTAATATTGAACCGTCTTCACTAACCCTGACTTGTAACATGAGATGAAACAGCGGTTTGCTTTTCTCCTTTGGGTCTTAATTTCGTGTTCCTCCATCACTTTACTTTGCACTTGTTCCGACTTTCGCAGAACCCTCTGGCATTTTTGTTAAGAGCATCACTAAAGACAGTGCCGTAGATCAAGATGGCCGTATTCATGTCGGGGACCAGATAATAGCTGTAAGTATCAATTATGCTCTTTGTAGCTAGCACTGTTTTCTCTATCTTCAGTGGCATGGGGCAAATACACCAAAAATGCAGTGAATGCTTAATACAATCTATTATACATTTAGTCAATGAAGGGAATACTGAGATGGATCATTAATAATTCACCATTGACTGATTTTGACTTTTTCCCTGTGCCATTGGAATGTAAGACTTGAATTAACCCACTGAGCATTTAGGTTTTTTTAAATTTCAGTACTGCAGGACATTAACAATGGAGTCAAATTGTAATTTCTTGCATCATTGAAACATCAGTGAAACAAGTGTATTTTAATTGTTGTTGTGTATTGGTGCCTTATTGAGATTCTGTTCTTAAGCGGAAATTTTAATGTGCTGTAGGAACTTAATTAGCTATGAATTGAATGAATTTTTTTAAAACGATCTAACGAAATGAAGTTAATGGCTGAACTAGATGGGAAGAGTCATGTGCAGCAATCTATTTCCACGCCTGCCGGTATTTCTAATCACCTTGATTAATGTTGCTTCCATCTCCCCTCTACCAAACAAGAATTGAAATGTCACTCACAGTGTCGGCACCAGCTGCTCCAGGGCCCTCTGTCTGACCCACGGCCTCACAAATGATCGCCCCCTGCAGGTCGACTGCGTGAACATCCGGGGCTACACCAATCAGCAGGCAGTGGAAGTGCTCAGGCACACGGGCCAGACCGTCCACCTGAAGCTCATCCGCCGGGACTTCAGGCCCGAGGAGACCCCCCCGAGCGTGGCCCCCGTGGACGCCGCGCCATACCCTGCCGCCGCCGCCACCACCACAACCACCGCCCCCGCTGCCGTTGTTGCCGTGATGGAGCTGGAGAGGAGGAGGGCGGAGGAGGCCGCTCGAGGTGGGAAGAATGCAGTGAGGGAAATGACATTGTGATTCATTATTAAATGAGTAAGGAGGCCTTCTACTGAATATGTAGCTGCCGCCTTTCTGCTTCTCCCGAAGTATGTATTTATTCACATTTTGATTCAATCTTTTTCATTTATTATTGAAAGTGAAAGATCGCCTTCTACGCAAAGTGCAACTGATTTTTTTCTGGATGCCTTCATTGAATATTTGACGCCGTTCTTAACACTTGTCTTCCTAACAAAGTGAAATGGACTAATAATTATAACCTGACAAAGGACAAAACTATACATGTAAACACTATCATCAAATAATTCCCATCAAATCCTGCCCTTCTCATCCATTGTCGTAGAACACTGGCTGGACAGACCCAAAAAATGTCCAAAGAACAAACTAAAAGCTTTTCATCGTGTTATTTAGACCCCCACTATATTAACATCCAAAAATGACTAGGAATATGATGCCCAACATTTGACAAGGTACGCACAAGGCTCAAACAGACAGAGAGTAAAGAGAAGGATTATTACACCCAGTCCTGACAGGACCTCCAGGCCTCTACAAAAGCAACGTGCAGAAGTTGTCCAATAGTGCTGACTGGAGTCACTGGACACTTTTTAGCATTACAGATGATAAAAAATAACTACTTCAGCGCTTCCCCATATTACATGATGTCATAGCCGTTTGGTGAAAAAATATATTATAGCTTATTTACTGGGCATGATATCACACGTTTCGATGTACAAAGTGGTAACGGGCAATTTAATGGTTGGGATTAACGACAGAAATAAACGACTCGCTTAAAATTGTTGTCAGTGTTAAAGTTGTTGAGCTCCTTCTTGCGTTCCACGGGCTAGAATTGGGTTTTCATGCTCGCACTTAAAAGTCGCCCATTGAACAGGCTCCACCGCCGCTGGCTCGGGCGCGTTGCTAGTCATTTCATGGGCGACCACTTTGGCGCCCTGCGGAACTCCAAAGACCTCGAACCGTGGCCTTGAGTTGTAAAAAAAACTACATCATTAAGCAGATATGTGAAGTACTGGAATTCTGGAGCATCATGTATCGCCTTCACAGACCAATAGGGAAGTGATCGTGATGAAGGAAGAGTAGAAGATGCTAAGGACTATTTTAGAAGAATTAGGCAGCGGACTAGCAAATAGAAAGATATTATTTTGAATAAGTAATATATATTTACTTAATATGACTACGTTTTGTGTGTGTTTTTCTGCTGTTTGTGGAAAGAAGATGTTTTTTTTGTTTTTTTTCAAGTGGCTGTGTGTCTGTGCTCACGGTTCCTTGTGTGCTTTTGCGGTCGCCGCAGATGAAAAGACGCTCCAGGCGAAGGGTGAAGGACCGCATGTGGGCCCCGCCGCGGATCAGCCTGCAGAAGACAAACATGGTAGGGGGGGCGAGGAGCCGTACACCTGGGAGACACGGGTCGGCAGCACTAAACTCGCGGCGAGGTTGTACCGAGATGGGTGTCGCCGTTTTTTTTTTTAAATGTCCTAAACACACATTTTGGGGTTCTGGCTTTTCGAAGGTCTCATTTTGAACGCGACAAAAGTCATTTTCAAACAGCTCGATGCATATTTTCCTTTGCTGGCCGGTGAAACGTTCACTGGCCTTTTATATCGTTTTGTGCATTCATACGTTTGTCTCGTTATCCGAGGGATGGAGCTCGCACCCTTTGAAGAGGAAGATCTAATGAAGAAGTGGCGCGACAGTCTGGGGCCGAGTAATGAAGTCGCAGTAAGTTTCATTTTTTTTTTTTAAAGTCAATTCCTTTCTCCCATGCAACAGTACTTGGCCCGTGGGCATTTGCTTTATGACAGTTAACCGCTCCTCCGGATGGATTTATTCATACAATTTGTTTCAAAGGCTGGCTGGAATGTGATTTTCTTGTTTTCCCCATAACAGGTGGCTCAGGTGGAGAAGTTCAGTGAGAACAGTGGGCTGGGCATCAGCCTGGAAGCCAACAGCGGGCATCATTACATCCGCTCGGTTCTACCCGAGGGACCCGTTGGCCGCTGCGGAAAGCTGTTCAGCGGAGATGAACTGCTGGAGGTGTGCGGGCCCCCTTATTCAAAGGAGAGCATTTCATCAGCAACAGCGATTAGCATTTCTAAGTGACTTTGATATACAAGGGATACCCAGATCGGAGCTAAAAAAGACACATGACTCCATATGAATGCTAATGCGCCTGCTGACAGTGAATGTAGATCAACGGTGATTTAAACAGTCGCTGCTTTACTTGGTTTTTTGAACAAAGCTAATATTGGCCTCTCCATTTGAAGGTCAATGGTTTATCCCTGATTGGTGAAACCCACAAGGAAGTAGTCAGAATCCTGAAGGAGCTTCCTCTGCGCGTAACCATGGTATGCTGCAGGCCCGCCCCTCACCTGCAGACTGACATGGATGCCGTCCAACCAGAACCAGAGACTTTCTTAACAGCATCCAAATTAAAGGTAACTTTCGTAACTCATCGTGACACACAATTTGTCAAGGGTCGTTAAAATAAATCCCTGATCCAATGCCTGAATGAGCTCAAGGCGATAACGCAGGTTTTTGCAGTAGATGATACTTTCAAATAGGTATAGAAACTTCCTGCATCACCTCGAAAGGCAGTAATGTGCATCATGAAATATGTTTCCCCGCCTCCGCATATTAACAAGGGAATATGATAAGGGAGCCATCCTCCCAAAGTAATCCTCCTTTATAACCCATCAACTGTTATTAGCTTTGCCAACGTGTCAAACGCTGCATTGACTTTCAACGCTGTCAACGATGATGGATAAAGACTTAACAATGCGCAGGGGAGGGTGAAAGTTTATTAAGACCAATTCGAGTGAAACCTCAGCGGCAGCAGCCAGGCAACATTTACGCGAGCGATATGAGACATCAAAAGGAGCTTCCCTTTGCGGCCGGGGTTTTTCATCATTCCAGCTTTATGTGTGATAATGTACTAAGGCCCTGGCTTCGCAAATATATTTCCCCTTTTATCCACCCGCCAGTAACCTGAGCCAGAGACGCAACTAGTGGGGAGCAATCTAGGGGGTTGGGAGTTGGTGGCATGCTGTTACATAGAGATTGGGGGATTTTGCTCTGCAGAAACAAATAGACCCGAGCTGCGCACCGGCGGCTGAGGACTCCGAGGCGAACGTGGCGCCGGATAAGGTGACAGAGGAGCCGATAGGATCTCCTTTGGCCATGTGGGAATCGGAGATCCAGAACATCGAGCTGGAAAAGGGGGAAGGGGGATTGGGATTCAGCATCCTGGACTACCAGGTAGGAAACCTCGTCTGTGCTTGTGTACGTGTTGTTGTGTTTGTTTCCATCCTAAACTATGCAGCGATAAATGACGTCACCAGGAAAACAAAAACATTCCTTATTTTGGCCTTATTATGCTGACCAAATACATCAAATCCCTCCGGCGGTGATAGTTTACCTTTTGCAACCTCTTCTCAATTTAACTGGCCCGGACTTCCCACAGGACCCATTGGACCCCGCCAAGACAGTGATCGTGATTCGCTCGCTGGTTCCCAGCGGCGTGGCCGAACAAGATGGCAGACTGTTGCCCGGAGACCGGCTCATGTATGTTGACAGCACCGACCTAGAGAACGCCAGCCTGGAGGACGCCGTCCAGGCCCTGAAGGGAGCCAACCTCGGCAAGGTCCAGATAGGAGTTGCCAAACCGCTGCCTGTGAGCATTGAAGAAAGTATTTTGTATTTCTTCACTCAACTGTTCGGTACACATTGTGTTTTGTGAGGTTGTGTGGAGTTGTCGGTGTATAGTGGGACTTCGGATCCAGTCAACGGGGTTCAGCTTACCAGGGCATGCATTTTTCATCCAGGCTGCACGGTGTAGCATTCCACCCGCCGGCCATTAAGAGGCGGCGACCTGCCTGCAATGCTCGGCACCCCTTCCCTTCATGTATTAAATTATTGAATTTTCTTCCAAGAGCACGCACCCTTTTGTACATTCAAACACATCGGGGGGCAGCTGTCAAAATATTGGGGTGGTCCAAACAAGGTTCATCGCTCCAGGCACCTTTACTCTTCGTACGGGATATTTCTCCCTGCAAAAGAACCAGCTTTAGAGCTCCATTTCTCTTGTGCTGAACGTGCTGTTGGAATACACAGTGAGACATCTGGGCAGCCGGATTACAGAGCTGGAGGGAGCCTCAGAGGAATGATCCTCTCCTGCAGGACGCTGAATGCCCCTCGGAAGGATATTTTGGCTCTCAAAATTGACTCCGACAGCGAGCCTTCTCGGTTTTCTTCTATCTACCTAGGCGGTGTGCTTTGCGAGGTCGATACCAGGAGCTACGACTGAAGTGAACACGTTTTTCTTTTCAGAATGAATTGAAAGAGGCTCGTGAATGTGCCTTTTAGAGCCGTTTCTCTGTTTGAACACTCATGCGCCAACATCAATGTCAACCGCGATGTCAGATGTATACAAACGTATAGTAACTTCTAACATCTAACATCATTTTTCATTCCATACTAATACATTTGTACTTGATTTGGTCACTAAAGAAAACAAATCAGTAATCAAAAATCGAATTACACATAACTAGAGCGACTGAAAGAATTTCTCCACTTTCCTAGGGAATATGTGGATATTCCCACTCTCCACACCCATATGGTGAGCAGGAGATTACCTCATCATCCACCATCCATTCATTTGACTTCATAAATATTTGGGTGGAAGAAGGAGCAGAAGAAGGACTGGCTGAGGGCATCGTTTACCGAGCAGAGCCGGCATTGGTTAGTTAGCTTTTGGGAAAGATTCTGCCGAGGGAACAAATCTACGGAGGACTAAAAGTGCCACAATAAATAAATGCATCATTAAATAATTACTTAAATGTGTCATTAATTCATTAAAAGTAGAATTAAATACATAAATGTGTCATTATTTAATTCAAATACCGATTCATTTTATGTAAAATACCTATATCATTATTTCACTATTGACATTTACATTTCATGATCCTGCGTTGCAGTGCTTCATGAAATACTTAAACTGTCAAACTGACCCATCAAAGTCAGTGGGCGGGGCTAACGCAAATCTAGTCTGATCTATTGCTTTGGTGGAAGTAGAGTACCTTGGAGGATCTCCGTGAACTTTCCAGGGAGTTGGTGAGACACATTTTAAAGTTAGAGGATGTAGATGCAGGACCTGCTGAACCAGAGCATGTAGCTGGTAAAGTAGAGGAACCTATTGAAGTTGTTGGAGTCATTTCCGCACTTTCAGGAGCTCTGCATCTTAGCTTGATGCACAGGGTAACCAATTAGGCGTTAGGTTCCGCCCACCAACGTTTGATGGGTCAGTTTGACAGTTTAAGTATTTCATGAACGCAGGATCATGAAATGTAAACGTAAATAGTGAAATAATTATATAGGTATTTTACATAAAATGAATCGGTATTTGAAATAAATAATGACACATTTAATGACATATTTCTGTATTTAATTCTACTTTTTATTAATTAAGGACACATTTATGTAATTATTTAATGGTGTATTTATTTATTTAATTGTGGCACTTTTAGTCCTCCATACAAATCGTACTTAACATGTTATTTTTGCTTCTGCCTTATCTCACCCAGCGAGGTCTGTTAGTTTGTAGTCACGCATAGATTTATGTTATATAATCATCATCTTCAAGAATGGGATTACGGGATTAATCTGGGTATGCTTGGATGTTGCATTTTGTAGAAATAGAAGCCGTCTGCCTTTAGATAGTCCGCAAAATGTGTTAATAATTGGTGCGTTCATCGTCCCACTTGGTTACACTCCTTCCGCTCATCATCACAGGTGGACGCCTGCGAAGCAGACCTGTCTGACGAAAGTGTGTTAGACCTCACTTGCTCCGGGACGGAGGACGACCCTTTCCAGGCCTCCATGATCGCTTTCCACGGCAGCAGCTGCAGTGCAGAGATGGATTACCTGCACTCGTCCACGCCCAAGGTGAGCAGGCCAAGGGAATCCACAACCCGAACCAAAAGCACAGCAGGAAGTCATGCACTTATTGCATAAAATGCCGCTGCGACAGTAATTGCCCTTTGTCGCCGTAACTGCGCAACACAACGCGTTGTCATTACTCTTTCTTTTGCTACTAAAATTCAAAATGTCCCGAGGAATGCGTTTGTGCCTTTGTAAAAAAACATTTCTTGGGTATGCATGCTGTGCAGCAGCGACTCCCCGAATAGATATAAAAGCATTAAAGGAAACAAAGAAGAAAAAGGTCACGCAAACTGTTTTCCAAAAGTTTACAACCGACCTTATTTGCAGGGCCTTCCCGAGAAATCTATACTACTATAATAGGGCAGCCTAGAGGGACGGACAAGGGCCGGGACAGCAAGGAGCATTTAATAGCACCGGAGGACTTTACCAGACAGATCCCAAATGTTTGTATGAGGTCAGACGGCTCAGTCTTCTCCCCCCGAGAGCCCCGGCGCGAGGCAACAAGTCTGCAGACACGTTTGGTGACAGAAAACAGCGTACCGGCGCTTCGTCCAGACGTGCTTGACGGTATCTAATGTGATGTTGCCCGAGCAGCGTGAATGATTTCTTCCTTCTGGTCCCTGCATTTAAAGGTCAACTGCTTGTTGAAGATCAAAAAAGGCGCGAGTCTGCCAAGTCAGACGCCGAGCCTCTTGTCGATAAAGCAGTGGCCGCCGTTTCTACTATCGAGTGCTCTAATGGATAGATTACAGTTGTGCTTCTGGGTACCGCTTTGAACGGGCTCACCCATGTGCTCGTGCATTGGTTTTTCTGTTCAAAACCATTTAAAGGCACTTTAATGTGATCTTTTCCCGCAAGACTGGGCCCTTTTGAAATGCTTTGACCGATTCAAACCAATAGTATAACTTCTTGCTGTGTAAAGATTCACACATATTGGTTACAGTGATTCCTTGGGTTTACACAGACCAGTTTTAACCACTGATTTAATAGCACGACCGTATTCAAATGAAACCTCCTACTACTTGTGTTCCGTATTTCCACCTCTCCCAACTGCTCTCTGAGATTCAGCACCACTCAATCCGGTCTTAATAAAGTCTTAAATGCTGCGACAGTAAGACAGAATCTCGTGCACGGCAAGCTCAAGATCAGCGGTCATTTCCTCTGCTCTCTACTGGCCACTGATGGCTTTTCCACGGCTCATTACAAGGAGGGCGGGATGGCGACTGAAGAAGATGAATTCTCCCCGTCGGGCAATTGTCTACCTATCGCGGCGGAACGCTCCCTCAGCTGCTTGTGCTTCGTTTTTTTCCTACAGCTGACTGCTCGCCTGGACCTGTTGGACGAGCATCTCTGCTTCCCGCCGCCGCCGCCGCCCGACCTCGCTGACGAAGCGCGGCCATTCTCCCCGGAGGAGTCGGCGCCTTTCGCTCCTCCGGGTTTCGGGGGCCACGACCGGACTTCAGCCGCCGCGTCGAGCCGCTCCGATCAGTTCCCGGCGGAGAGCTCAGATTCGTACAGCCCGCTCGCCGAAACAGGGACGAGGTCGCCCCTCCCGGGCGAACCCGCCGAGTCTCTCCACTACCAGGAGGAGCCAGCAATGTCTCTTGAGAACCTTGGGAATATAGAGGTCTTAATGAAGGTAAAATAATCAACTTACAAACTATGAATCTGGAGGACTGCGTGTATAAATGAACAAGCTGAGCAGCGAGTAATCTGTTGGAGAGGATAAACGATTGGCGTGCTGTGAACATCACAGATGTGCCGAGGCGCATTCCAAACACCACCTAATCATGATCCTTGAGCTTCGTTTAAATAGAATCTCTTCAGGTAACATCAAAACGTCTCGCCGCTCAGACCCGACACTTCGTTAAAACACGATAACTCATTCCCCATCAGCAGCGCCTACCTTTTCTCCAGAGCTTTCTGTGGAGTCCGACCCAATATTTTAATTTGACCTTCATGAATAACTGAAATGCCCCCCCCCGTCTCTCCCAAAGGGCGACGAGGCTGGCGTGAGAGAATCAGCAGAAGCCCGGGACAAGGAAGTACTGACCTCAGGGAGCAATTTTGAAAGGACCATCACAGTTGTCAAGGGCAACTCCAGCCTAGGTTTGTGTTCATTTCTTTGCATTCTCTGATTTGTTCTTTTGTTTATTCTCCTCCTCGTCCTTCACAGATGTGTAAATGAGGTTGCCAGACCTGAAAGGCATATTGGCCTTTTCTTTTGCATTCAGAAGAAGGAAAAAAAAAAATTGCCGGATTTGAAGCAAAACGATAAACGATTTTTTTTCAGTCTGAAAGGGTAATTTCATCACTATACAAGGGATTTCCATTTCAATACCCACCCATGGGCCTGCTACCGACTCAGAGAACACTGAGTTGTAGCCTCAACGCGGAGGTGTTATGAAGACATGTTTATAATTTTCATTGCTTCGCTGGAAGCCGTGCCTCATTTGGCTTTTCGGTACTAAATGTCTACAACGTAATGCGTTTGGGGTTTTGTATTTCTTATCTTCCCCATGTGGAATTCCCCCCCAAAAAATTCCACTCATAAATAGAGCATATGATGTTATTTCTTTTAATATTTGCAAAATAATCCCTTTGCACTGTGCAAGGGAGTTTTAGATCGACCAGTCTCCAAAAATATTATGCCGCACTCTGAAGTCACTCCATCGAGAATACAGTGCAACCCTTATTTGCGAATAATACGAGCACTTCTCAAATAAATTGAAATAAGAAGAAGCTTTCGTGTATCGTGCATCTTATTAATTTTAAGTAAGGCCACCCTCATCTGTAACAGAGCCAGTGCCGGCAGGTTTATCGTTTTGTAACTCGAGGAGCTCATTCATCGGCGATTGTTCTTCACGTTTAAATCTTTAAATTGCTCACCCTCAACTGCAACCCGTATCCAAATGCCCGAGCGCCTGACGATTTCTCACGCTGTACCTCTCGAAGGGATGACCGTGATCGCCACCAAAGACGGTCTGGGAATGCTGACCCGCAGCATAATCCACGGGGGGTCCATCAGCAGGGACGGGCGCCTGGGCGTCGGCGACCTGCTCCTGGCCATCAACGGGGAGCCCACGGCCCAGCTGAGCAACGCCCAGGCTCGCGCCATGCTGCGGCGACACTCTCTGGTTGGACCAGACCTGGGGTAGGAGCACACACACACACACACACACACACACACACCATGTGCATAGTTTACACAGGGCGTTAACATTCAATGCGATGGTTTTGCCACAGTGAGATGTTGAACTTTTGCTTGGTATAAAATGTCATTTAAAACTCATATTGAGTCAAAGCTGTGTTTGAATTTCTCTGGTTTACGTCGCTTACAGCATAGGTGTCAAACTCAAGGCCCGCGGGCCAAATCCGGCCCCCCCGGGGGTCCAGTGTGGCCCGCCGGATGAATTTGCCATTGTGAGAATTTCAAAAAGACCAATTGCATTTCTATAAAAGCAGCTGCTGTTCTTAAAGATTCCACTAGGGGCGCACTCTGTGAGTGAGCACAAGCGTTAGAACAGGGGAACACGGTCATTGACCCGGTCGGCCGGACCGTCCGCACGTCAACCCCCCTCCTATGATTTTTAATGGTCTGGCCCGCTTCAGATCAAAGTGGGCAGTATCTGGCCCAAACCTAACATGAGTTTGACAGCCCTGGCTTACAGGGTACATGGAAGAACATGTGCATGCGTCTGCAGAAAGGATGGAAAGACGTGATAGAGACGGGCGCCTAAAACGACACACAGCTATTTTCACTTCGGCAGTATGAATGTGAAACCAAGCATTTTATGTCTCACATGCACGCCTTACAAACCATACATCTTGATGTAATTAAAGCATATGCAGAAATCGGCTGTGGTGTCTCACAAGTTCTGCTTGCTGAACTAAACCTGACAGTTTGTTCGCTCCGGTGCATAAAAGCCAACTCTTCACGTTCTAGATCTGCTTGTGCACCCGAGGACGATCTGTGCCCGTTTTATGTGTGAGTATGACCAACTTCCGCGCCGGTGGCGTTTTTTCCTTCGGTTTTCCCTCCCGTCGCCCTCTCCGTGTGCCGACAGGCTTCCCGGCGGTCCGTTCAAGAGCTTTATCCAGACGCAGAATTAGACGGTCAGTTCCACTCAGCCGGGTGTCCAACCGGTGATAACGGGTGTGCAATTGATATATGGCTCGGAATGTCATTCCCAGTGGTACAAATCCAACGTTGAATTGGCTAAACGCTGCACTGTGTTTTGAACAACACTCATTTAAGAGCTTGCTTGTGGCGGCGCAGATAAACGACACATACGGTCAAAACAGCATCTGGATGAAGCTTGAGCGACTGCACCTCTTACTGACTTAACTTGCTGCGTGACATGATATCTGTGACTAACATTTCCAGTCATTCATTGGATGTTTTCTCCATGTTTGCACTCCATGTTTTTTCCCCAATTAACAACACATTGGTAACTACGCGCCGCCGTATCTCCCCCCTCGCGTCCTATTTCATTATTCCACTGGGATTGGTTTTCCCTCTCTGTCTGCGTGCTGCCATGTCAAAGAAATCAAGTCCTTCAGTTGAAGACCTGTCAGCTTCACTTAAATGGGTTTAAAGTGCCCTTCAGAATCAACGTCACCCTGAACGGTTTGGAAAGGGGACTTTAAATGGGTGCCGGGTTTTGTCGGCTACCTTTTACTTTTACACAAATTAGTAATCTGCCCATGGATTTATGACGACATATATGCAGGGCCGGCCCAAGGCATAAGCGAACTAAGCGGCTAAGTGGCCAGGGGGCCCCAAGCAGCCGCTTAGTTCACTTATGCTGCAAGCAGCCCTAGTTTTGTATTATAACGTCACTGTATTCGTTTATAAATTTTGCTATAACAGTATAGCGTGACATTTGTGCCAATAATCTTATAGCACAGGTGACTGTGCGTGGTGGGAGGGGGGCCCCCAAATAAAATTCTGCTAAGGGCCCCCAAGAGGCTCGGGCCGGCACTGCATGTATGAGTGCAGTGCCACTAAGGAAGGGGATGGCCAGCCTAAAAGTTGTGTGACTCATTTGTGCGTCTGTGTGTGCTTGTGTGTGTGGCCAGCATTACGTATGTTCCAGCAGAGTATCTGGAGGAGTACAAGGCCGGCCTCGTCCAGGCCAAAGATGATGTCTTCCGTGTACCTGCTCCCATCCCAGTAGCAGATCCAAAGTACGTCCTCGCGTTCGAGCTCAGCAGATAATATCTTGTGGTTTCGCTCACAAACAGGTGCACTTGAAATGTCCCCACACACAAACCGTCCACATTGTGGAAGCACAAAGCACGTGCGTCCCACCGTTATACACTTTGTGCCATGTGTACACACAGAACATCATGGCCGTCTTACAGACCATCTTACCATATTAAAAGCACATTAAAGCCTTGCGTTAACTACGAGGGCGGCGCCCTTTCATCATCCGCAATGACTACCATAATTAAAAGATTAAACTATTAGAACCACATGGGTCATGAATCATTCATTTTGTGTGTCAACTTATTTGAAGAGGAACCCTTGTTTACATCTGTGAGGTTTTACAAACACGCCGTAGTCCCTTTCATAAAGCAGATCATCGCTGGTCAGCGGTTGGGAATGAAATGAAACGGGGCGCCACTTAGGAACACTGCCGCTGGCGCCACCTGTGGTCAACACCTCCTCAGGATCCCTTTAATGCATCTTATGTAACAAAATCCATCTTTAGTGTTGGTCCTTGGAGCTTTCTTTTAGAGTGTTACCTGACGCTTTCCTTCCATTTTTGTCTATTTAGAAATATTCCAAGCCTCCCTGAGCGGGAAGATGGCGAGGGGGAGGAGAGTGCCGCTTATAGCAACTGGAACCCACCCAGGAGGTGAGGAACCACTGTATTCACGCATCTCATCTCATTTTGTGAACCGGCCCCATGGACAGAACATTATAAAACACACAAACGGAACTAAACTTGGAAACGTAGAATTCTCTTGATTGGATTTAACCTTGCTCAGAGTGGAGCTCTTCCGAGTGGCGGGAAAGTCCTTGGGGATCAGCATCGTCGGGGGCCGAGGGATGGGCAGCCGCCTGAGCAACGGGGAGGTGATGAGGGGCATTTTCATCAAGCACATCCTGGAGGACAGTCCTGCTGGACAGAACGGGACCCTGAAGACCGGAGACAGAATCATAGAGGTAAAGGAAAACTCCTGCTTACACAGCCAATAGCTGTAGGGGAGATTTATTCTATCAGAAGGCCTTTTTTTAAGAACTTCCCGTGCTAGTTGAGTAGCGTGCAGTAATTTGAGAGAAGCAGAAACACCCTGCGGAGGGTTCCTTTAAGAAGAAACAACAAAACACCTGGCAGGGTTTTCTCTTGGTCAGGTGGATGGAGCAGATCTGAGAGATGCTACTCATGAGGAGGCTGTGGAGGCCATACGCAGGGCGGGCAACCCGGTGTCCTTCCTGGTCCAGAGTATCATCCACAGGCCCAGGGTAAGTCTCCATAACAGCGCCATACCAATCTAAAGGTCACAGTTTGTTTTCCCATTTCCACGTCGTGCAAAAGCTAATCTGCAAAGCCCATTTAAGGCACTTTCAAAAAGTGGAACGCACAAGCCCTTCTGTCGTATCCGTTTGGCATCTGATTTTTGAAATGCCATTTTCAGATCTTTTTTTTTTTTTTGAGTGAAAACAAACCCTGTGTGACGTATTAAATTATATTAGCAATTAAGTATTTAATCTCCAATCATTAAAACCATATCGACAACATGGGTTGGTGCTTTCAAAAGTGCCCTGTGGCTCTTAAAACCCCAGTAAGTAGATTCCCGCCACGGCTGCAATGGTTTGGGCTCTAGTCAATGACTCCCATTGTCATCTATGGGGAATTATCCCTTGCTAATAATCACTTGCTTTTTGTTTTACTTTTCTGCTCAGTCTTTAAGCCTTTTAGCAACTCATAATTTAATGAGGAAGAGTGCTAAGAACCTTTTACTCCCGGAAAAAAATCTCAAAGCAGTGACAATGTGTTTTTTTTAACAACAATTGGCCGTGTGAAGTAAAAAACCCGCCGAACGTTAAATGTACACAGCAGACACAATTTGCAACCGGCTGCTGTCGACCCTATTTAGTATTTCATCATTTAGCGAATATTGGTGTCACCACTAATGAAATAATGTCAATTGTTTTATCGGACAATACTTTTTTTTAGCAATAATGTTATAAAACTAATTTATATGATACCAGGTTTCGTTTACTTTGGTCAGTGTAAAGCTAACTTTAGCCCCCTGCCCGTTGGCAGTCGCTTCATGTTAAGGACACATTTCGTGGCCTTTCGTCCAAGTAGCAAATGAGTACACGTTCTTTATCTCCATACCACATTTTTAATTACGTTTTCCTACATTATGAGTCGCCTCAAGCGTCTATGTGCTCCCGCTTCACTGCTTTGTCAGCCCGAGTCAATACGTAACCCGGCACCATCGCCCTCTTTCACGCGCATGCCCCATCCCACACGTCAGGTAATCCGTCTCTCTCGCTTTGCCTCTCATTTCTGTTGCATCAGCCATCCGTCACAGTTAATCTGCGTTGCATTATCGCTCCTGCCGCCGCTTTTTCGTCCCGTCTCTCAAACTGTAGGAGGAGTCTTTCTTTTAAACCGCCTCTTTGACTTCGACATGCAGACGTCCTATTTAGTTTTCTACCGCCGAGTCGTCGCACTAATACAAGGACGTGGCCCGCAATTTTGTCTTCAATCAAAAGACTGAGCGGAATGTTAACACTATTTTTGTTGTGTCAGCTTGTGGTTTTCCCTTTCTTTCAACCCTCCTTGCTGGAGGTTTTTCATGTTGACTTCATATACAACATGCTGCCTATTGAAATATCCCCTGCCACGTTTCACCAAGCGTAAACAATAGAAAAGGAAATCAGGAAATCCTTCATACCTGCGTTGACGTGTGGCTGTCACTGATATTGAGTAGCGGCGCCGCTAAAATCCACAAAATTAACGATTGCCTGAACAGCTTAAAAAGAAAAATGATCAATTTGATTGTATTATACCTCCAAGTGCTGCAGGCGGGTCAGTAATGGTGCTTTTTTTAAAACGCAGCCGCTGGGGTCTACCTAGAGAGTACAATAGCACATCCATGCTGTCTCCCGTTAAGTTTCCAATCCTTCTCTTGTAAGCAGTGAATAATCTCCCCGTAGCCTGGGGGAACCTCTGAAACATTTTGTTAAAAGTATTCCAGAGAAAAAGCAGCTTTGGCTGTTTTTTTTTCTTCTTCTTTTTCATGCTCAAGGAAGCTGCTTGCTTTAATGGTTACTCATTTGAATAAAACCTGAGGTGCCCCTGTCCTCCAAACCCCCCCTCCCCACCCCTCTCCCCTCCCCTCACCCCGTCATATTAAATATTTGTCATGCTGTCAGCTTGTTGGTCCTGTGTGTTGCTCTTAGAGGACCGCCCCTGCCCTTTCTGCAGCTAAATGGCCGCCGCGGGTCAAGCCCGGGCTGCACTAATCAAACCTTCTTAGCACCTGCCCTCCCTCAGGTTAGAACACCTCCCCATGTCTACGTCTGCATGCTTGTGTGTGAGCATGTCCTTCGCTTCACCTGCACCGCTTTCACTTGTTGCAACGAGCTGTGCGACCTGAGAAAAGAAATTTGATGTGGATTTGTGCAAATTTCCAAACCTTTCTTTTTTTTTCCCTCCTTGGCCTCGGGAGGCATGTGAGAAAGAAATTTCTAAGGGTTGAAAGGACAGTTCAACAAAAGGCTTGATTTCCGAAAGGCATTGTGGCAAAACTGTTCCCTGAAGGTCCACCGATAAAATAAGGACATTGGGAAGAAGAGCATCCAGGCAAAATGTTGTTTCTCCCGTTTTTAAGTCCTAAACACAAGGGGAGAAAACCATTTAGAAGGCACTTACTTAATTGTTTTTTTTCTCACTTGATAGTGTGCATATTCTGAGTGGATTCCCTCGTATTTTGCTGCATGTGCTCTGCTCCTTTTAGGCCTTGCCGTGTCCGAAAAAGTAAAAATCCCAGTGAAAGCTTTCGCCCATAACGAATCGGATGTTACTCCTCTCCTTTTGAGAGTCCAATTTTTTCGTCAATTATCCCTCGAAACATCCTCCCGAGTGTCTCGCTGCCAATGTAGAGAGGACAACTCGATAGGACAGCATGACGTGAAGCGCCGCTAACAGCGATAGCTCGTTTTTCCAAATGCCAGACTTTTTGGCAACGTCCTTTTTAGCTCGATCGTCGTGGAGAAACATTGTGCTTGTCAGATAAGCTCTTTCACTCAGCGCATCCACCACGCATCTCGCCGCCGTTGTGTCAGCGAGTGTGCTTCTGCCAAGATTTTTGTTTTGCTTTGCTTTCTTTTTTTTTTAAGAAAGAAGTTCTTCAAGTTGTTCTTTATTCCAAAAGAAAAAAAAAGAAAAGTGCCTTTTTTCCTCACCAGCATCATCTCTAAACAGATGGTTTTTCACGATACAGCATATGTTCCGGATTGTATTAATTCCCAACGCTTTTGACCAGGGCCGGCCCAAGGCATAAGCGAACTAAGCGGCTGCTTGGGGCCCAGCTGCAAGCAGCCCTAGTTTTGTATAATAACCTCACTGTATTTGTTTATAAATTTCGCTATAATAGTATAGCGTGACATTTGTGCCAATATTCTCCTAGCACAGGTGTGCGTGGTGGGAGGGGGGCCCCCAAATCAAATTCTGCTTAGGGCCCCAAAGAGGCTCGGGCCGGCACTGCTTTTGACTCGTGATGAATTTATCCATATTAATGAGATTTGAACCCGATGCCGTACCCTTCGCTGTATGCCAGCGTGACCCACATTCATTCTGCCTATGTGGAGCAGAGGGATTTACCTTCATGTCTGTCCCGTGCGCCGCAGTCGTCGCCGGCGGACTCCAGCAAGGAGAGCGCCGCGGCTCAGACGAGGGACAACAAGGACAAGGTTGGTGCTTTCAATTACCCTCCGCTGACAACTTGAGGCAGTGTCTTTTTCCCGTTAGCCCTCGTTCCCCCCCACCCCCTCGAAAAGCTGCTTTGCCTCCCCAATTTCGGAATCAGGTTTGATCAACGTCAACGGCGCCTGCGTTGTTGTCGAAGGCCGCGCTGCCGCTCGACTTAGGTACCACATCCGAAATGTGCTGTCTTCTAAAGTTGTTGCCCTTTTGTCTCTTCTCCGTAGGAGGGTTACAGTCACAGTAGACTTTTCCTACGCCTCTCCCCAACTAACCCTTTCACTCCTACCCCGTTTAAGGTTTGTGGGTCTCTGTGTTGTGCTTTCCACTTTCAGCATGACGCCGCACACGCGCACAGAACACCCCTACACGTCCTAACATCCCTCGCCGTCTCATTTTTTACCATGGTTCAAGTCAGATTTTTTTTTGCATTTTGTTTACCTTCCTGTCGGACCAAATGTTTTGTACTTAAAATGCAATTGAGTTTAATTTGTTACCCTTGTCTTTCAGGTAAGTAAACAAACAATTGGTGCATATTAGATTTCTTTGGACTAATTTGATGAAAAGTAATTAGATCAATATTAATCAAGCCATTACATTTAGCATTTGTAAATTAAGTACACAATTAAGTACAGCTATTTTCCAATTAACATAACATATCGAATAATTATTTTTCAGCTTAAAACTAACATTGCGCTCAAGGTGATAAAGCAGTTCATTCTATTCATTCCATCACCGGCAGAAATGAGTCTTCCCATTTCTGAAAACCTCACATCAAGCTGCTCCTAAACTTAAAAAGAACAAAGACGGGAAATTCTTCCCTCTCCTTACCTTCCACTAATACACGTGTTTTTTTTTTAACTCCATCTGTGGCGTGACAGCCTGTGAAGCGTGAAGCAGCAAAGGCATCTCCCCCCAGCCCTGTCCTCCCCCTGCCAGTGGTGCCCCATGTGGGAGAGACCGATACAGACACGCTGACAGAGATCCCAGGCAGACCTGCTGAGGCAGAGGAAGAGGAGGAGGAGGAGGAGGATGAGTTTGGATACAATTGGAGTGAGTTGGATCCGTTTTTCTTTTCCTCGGGTGAAATGATGTATTCTGCTTTCGAACAACAGTTAAAACATTTTGTCGCATGTCGGTTTAGTACACTCTTATAATTCAATCCTGGTTTGAGAGAAAGCTGCAGACATGCACGTGTGCGCCTGGAAGTATAGTATAGTATTTGTAGACAGAAACCATATTTACTTACCTACTTCGTGCATGTGTTACCCCCCAACTGCCACTAGAGGGCCCCCAAGGTACATTTAGTTTCTCGCCTGCTCATGAAATCGTCCCGAGTCTGCAGTAAAAAAACGAAAACAGACTCTCGTGCTTGAGGCGCTTGCACTTCAGCGAAACCTGAAGGACTCATTAGAACGTCGCAGACACTCGAATGTCAACTGCAGGATGAAGCCACCGCGTCAAGGAGAACGGGGTCACACAGTCAGTCCCACTCAACAACCAGCCTAAAGGACACACTTCCAGCCTCCGAACGCCCGGGACTGTGGTGTGTGTGTGTGTGTGTGTGTGTGTGTGTGTGTGTGTTGATGGATGAGGTTGGGCCCGGGGAGGTGAGTTGTGGAGATTAGTGCAGGACTGATGGTCGAGCAGTGGCAGGGCGCCCAGAACAACAGGATCCCATCGGTCTGAACTGCAGCTATCTAACGCACCAGAGACAGGAGAGATGGAGAGAGAGAGAGAGAGAGAGAGAAAGGAGCATCGGGGGTAACAATAGAGACACGATCGAGACAAAGAGATAACTAAGCAGTGTGACATTTTAAACTTTTTATCATTTTGTGTGCCCTCTCGCACAAAAACCCAATCTCACCCAATCCAAACACTCTCTTAGTCGGAAGTCTGGGCTCGAAAACAAAGCCGGAGCCCGTTCGTTGTCAGCTTACATCTGTCCGCTCCTCGGACTTGACCTCCTCTCTTTCAGGGAACATAATCCGGCGCTACGGCAGCCTCGCGGGAGTCCTGCACATGATTGAGCTGGAGAAGGGCGAGACGGGCCTGGGCCTCAGCCTGGCGGGGAACAAGGACCGCTCTCGCATGAGCGTGTTCGCGGTGGGCATAGACCCCAACGGGGCGGCCGGCAGGGACGGACGCATGATGGTCGGGGACGAGCTGCTGGAGGTACGTCGTGTGTGTGCGTTAGGGTGGTGGGTCTCAATGCCAGTGGGTTTGTAAACAAAGTTCGCACGGTATGTGACCTGCCTCGAAGACGTATGATTTATTCCGGAACAGACAGTACATACATTTCGGATGTATTGCCGCATATGTCTTAACTCTTATGCTTTGGTGTCCTGTCAGATCAGTGGACAAGTCCTTTATGGCCGCAGTCACCAGAATGCTTCCGCCATCATCAAAAGCTCCCCGTCGAAAGTCAAAATCATCTTCGTCAGGTATTCAGATCAATTGTAGTCCTATTTAAACCACTATGAACACATTACCATGGCAACAGTCACTTCATTTCACTGTCTGACGTCTTATGGTGAAAAATCTTCAACGCTATTGCAATTTGGTTCAAAATTCAATAGAGGGAGCTGTTGTAATTCAACACCAGCATGCAATTCAAGGTGAGGAGTGAGGATCATTATTTTAAGATGCCAAACAATCTCCCTCGTACGCAAAAGGAAGAAGTATATTTCTATATCTTTGCTAAAAAGTTATTTATTTAGTGCTTATAATGAACGGGTGAAAGACACAGTGCGATGAGCCCTTAGTCCCGACTCTTTGGAACAGGAACACGGAGGCGCTGAACCAGATGGCTGCGGGACCTGTGAGAGAAGCCGAGGGAGACACAGTGGAGCCGCACACTGAGGTGACTCACGGCCGCGCACACGCACGCACACACACACACACACACACACACAAAACGCCACAGGGGGACAGTGATTATTGAGATGTTAGGGAGTTAAGTCCCGTCTGCATAACGAGCAATAGGACTCACCCACAAGCCTTTGGAATGACTTCTACCCTCGTGTAGTTTTCATGCATGTTTTTACTCCTAAAAAGGTGTCTTTGTGTTGCCATTCTCCCAAGCATGTGTCTAACCCCCAGTAAAAATGTAAAAAGCACATACACACCCGGCACTGGCCAACAGACAAAAACACACGTTTCCCTTCTCCTCACAGCTGGAAACAACTGCTGCTAATGGCGACGCCGAGCCTTCAACACATGTGCGTCGCAGCGTAGAGCTGGAGGTGAGAAACGCCAAACAGCCTCCCACCGGCACTAGACATCATACACACACACACACACACACAAAATAAAGACAATAATAGAGGAAGCAGTGCTATAATGAGGGAGGATGTACACGAAAAAAGGCCCAATGGGGCATGACGGAGAAGGAGAAGGGAGGCATACAGGAGCAGTCGAGTCTGACAAGAGCTGTTCCACTGGGACACGAAAAGTTCCCACAGAAGGCTGCTTGCAGGGAAGTCTGTGCACGATTGCACATGTTTGTGTCCGGGTCTTTATTCCGTACTGTCGACTGATATCGGGGGATATTGGAAAAACTAAAATCGGACTAATCTACTCAACCATGCCGAGCGAGGGACCCGGGCGGCTGGTGTGGGACTATCCAGATGCCCCCGTCGGGCCCCCGGGGGGAAATGACGCTCGTCGAAACAAACGCAGCAACACAAAGAGGCCGCGGCGGGGAACACACCGCCGGGGGAAGCTGTGACTAATGATCTTTCTGGAGACACTGCGCAGCTCTCGTTGGCTAGCCGGCGTCAGTCTGCGCTCTCGGTTTCGATGCACCGCAGTTAAAGAATCCTAGTTACGAACTGTTGCGTCTCTCCCACAGGATGGCGGGGTCACCGGCGTCCCGTACGCGGAGGGAACCGCGGAAGGTGGAGTTGAGAGTCAGAGCGCGTCAGAAGTGGAAGGACAGGTATGCGTTACAGTTGATTGGTTTCGTTTGCACCGCGCACGTTCTGTCTAATCGGGGATCTGCCTCTTACAGGAGCGCTGTGGGAAACACGCTGACAAACTCTCAGCTGTGAATGGTGATTCGTTGCCAGGCTACACTGTGGAAAAGGTAGTGTGGCTGGAAATAAACTACCATCGTCATGTTGTATCACCTATATACACACACGTTGTGTGTATATTCAGTTTTAGGATCTTTCAAGCTACACTTCAATACAATTGAGAGCAAATGAGAGCACCTGTTCCTTCTCTTTGCTCCAGTCAACCTGCCAGGACGGGGATGGCGCGGTTGATTTATTTGTGAGCCTACCCAGCATGCCCAGCGCCACCATCCCGGGTCAACCACCGGCCGAAGTCGACACCAGTGAGTCGGCATTGAGCGGTCGGACTTCTTATTTCGTGAGATGGATGATAGACCCGCAGACTCACTGCGTGCTCCCTTTTATTGTAGTTCAGAGTCGCCCTTCCACCTCTCCCACTCTGGCCTGCGACCCCACGACCTGTCCCATCATCCCCGGCTGCGAGACCACCATTGACATCTCCAAGGGCCGAACGGGCCTGGGCCTGAGCATCGTGGGAGGCTGCGACACCTTGCTGGTACGTGCCATGAGAATAAACAAGTGTGACATCATTATCTACGTTCGGGTTACCACCCACATAACCCGGGTTTCAAAATGGCCCCGGCGGCTCAGGAATGCCGTCGCAGCCTTCCTCCTCGTCTCGGCTCCTCAGCCCATCTACTCTGACTGCTCAGTCAGGCTGGAGGGGAGCAAGCTCTTTGTCTGGGCCTCGGCCGCAGCAGACAATATCCAGCCCTGGAATGTAACCTCTGAACCCCAAACGACACACACACACACACACAGGAACGCAGAGGAAACACTCTCTGAGTCAGGAGCATGCGCCTTCACAGTCATAATTCCACATAATGACTGTCTGCTGTCAGGTTATTCAAGTGTGCTCACATGGTCCACTTTCCTCCTTATTTACTGCCATATATGCCGCACATTGACTCGCCCACTGCTCACCTCCTCCTGCTTGTCTGTACTCATTTGCGCTGTGTTTCTTCCCCTCCCACTCCAGGGGGCCATCATTATCCACGAAGTCTATGAAGAGGGAGCAGCCTCAAAAGACGGCAGGCTGTGGGCAGGAGACCAAATCCTGGAGGTGCAGTGCCCTATAATGAGCGTCACACACAACCTAGTTTAATAAAGAAAGAAGCTGAATGCCAAGTTCACTCGGGGGGGATCCAATAGTGCGAGACATTTGTTCACACGCGTCCCAAAAGGTGCATGAAAGCTGCTACCGAATGAATCGGACTCGCACTCAAAACAAACAATGAGTGGAGACGCGTACTGAAAAATGAAGCGATTCAGATTCCTAAAAATTCAGAGGGAAGTACCAGTGTGTGTGTGTGTGTGTGTGTCACGGCTCAACTTGGATTTGCCCTGCGATCGACCTGCTTTGTCCCAGAGGGAGGGCAGGGGTGGAGCCCGTGAGGCTTTTTGTTATGGTGGCTCGATCAGTAGACCTTCATTTGAAAGAAGCGCGCACGCACGCACGCACGCACGCACGCACATATAGACACACACTTAGCGACTTAATTGCCCCCCGCTATTCGTTCCTGTCCTAGAGCCAAGCTGTTGTGTTTAGAGAAAACGGGGTCAGAGTGGAAAAGTATAAAAAGGGGTGGCTTCCCAGTCCACTGCAAAGCCATTAACTGCTATGGGAACATGTTCTTTTCCCTGTCCATGGCGACGGCTAATGGGGTATTTCCCCCCCGCTTTAAAGTCGTCAAATAAGCTGGACGCAAAATCTTAAACGGAGCACTTCAGATGTTCCCAGCCGTCTCTGGAAAGTCGGCTCCCACTTATGTTGAGTGTGTCGTAGCATTTTCATATTGTGATCCAGTGCTCCGATGGCCAAAGAGGAAACGTGAACTCGGCGCTTTTAGGAGCATCCTGTCTTTGCATTTAATCAAGCTGTCGGCCCTCTGCTGTTAGACGCGTTATATCAGGAATGGAAGAAAGGGTCTCCGCCACTACATGTGACCAATACCCATCACCGTGTTGACATGTGACATCCGGTAGTTCCATTTACCCGCTGCACTTCTAAACGCCACGTCGCTCCAGCGCTGACCTCCTCTCGTCTCTGGCCCCAGGTGAACGGCATCGACCTGCGCGCGGCCAGCCACGACGAGGCCATCAACGTGCTGCGGCAGACGCCGCACAGGGTGCGGCTGGCGGTCTACCGGGACGAGGCCCAGTACAAGGAGGAGGACCTGTGGGACTCGTTCACCGTGGAGCTCCACAAGAAGCCCGGCCAGGGCCTGGGCCTGAGCATCGTCGGGAGGAGGTGAATGTATATATATGCATTATTGGAAGTATGCTGGTCAATAATGCTGGTCACTCGAATATCAAAGTCAGAAAATGTTGCACAACAACTATATAGGTTATAAATATATATAGTATATAGGATATAGTGAGCAAAATTAGCTAGTAACATTAACTGTTTGAACTTTCTCTTTTAACGCAGATCACGGGATGAGAGGTAATTGTTGTAATTATTTAGAAAGTGTGTAGTGTAGATCTTGTACGCGCACAATCACATACGGAGTTTTAGATCTGCTAATATATTGTGAACCATAACGTATTTCAATCTTATTTTATGTACATGTCTGTGGGATTGCTGACATATCAAACACTGCAGAAATGGGAGTAGCTCTCTGCATCATCTCTAACGATGCCTCTAATGCCGACATGCAAAGCTTCTTATTAGCTCAGGGATCGTTTTCAGTGGGTGAGACAGGGCCGTAAAAAACCCGCGGTTACATCGGAGAATGTTCCTACTTTCGCTGCCAGTAAAGCCGGCGAGGGAGATATACTGAAGACTGGCAAATTGGAAACAACCCCAGAAAGCCCCGCCGCCGAGGCTTCTCTTCTCGCGGTACCATCCGTGGGCTAAGGCACGTGAGGGAAGAGGCCCGCTGGTCCGCGCGCTGGCGGGTGTGTGGCGATTGATCTCACCTCTGGGACGGCCCTCAGGGACGGCTTATCCAGACCACACGTGCAATATGCGCTGACGGTTATCTGTGTGTGTGTGAGTGGATTTAATCTGGATTCGGTATAGGGGCCAAGTCGGGGTCATGGGTTGAGCAGCTCGGATAGCAGCAGGCGTATCGACTTTTAAATGTAAATCTTTGCCTCTGTCACAGTGGTTTTACTCCACAGAGGGGAAAGAAGGAAAAAAATGCTCAGCCGTATGGAAAAGGCAACAACATAACAGCCTAAAAGCCTCCGCTGGAGTGGAAAGTGCAAGCGAGCAGTTAGCGGCGAGGGGACGTGACAGCCAACTGTCTCCGGCACTAGGGGTTGCACAACGAGGCCGCTTCGCCACGTGGAGATTTGTACTTCAAATATGCAAAGTCAACAGTAGCAACGTCGACTTTTTGGGGGGGAAAGGGAAGGGCACGAGCAATCCCCATGCCTGATGTTAACTTAATGTCCCAGAGGTCAGTGCTCAGGGCGAGAAAGGAGGTTGTTACTACGTCGGTCTTTGGCTTTAGGCATCAAGGACGTTATGCATTTTCCTGACACAGAACCAACTGGATTCTGGTTACCACCCCCCCATCCCCCTTTTTTTGGGCGGGGGTGAAAGGAAAACAGATGGTCATCAGATGACTGTCAATCAACGAACCAAGCCCCTTGACACGTGTGTCGAGAAGGCTTATACATCATTCAGCTATACATCATTAGAGAAGGCAGATTACTAGAGCCCGTCACTAATACATGTATAAGAGGAAACCAGAGAACTAATCATTGACTCACATTTGGTAGCTTCTCACTTTTTATGCCCAACTGCAACATGTCCATAGAGTAGGGGGATGGTGGGGGGGGGATGAAACACACTCTTTCCTGTTAAATATCCCATCTCCCCAGCAGTCTGCTGCCTCGTAAGCACGTTTGTACAAAGACCCACGGGGGGGAAGAAAATGTGGAATTGCCGGATTAATGGCGTATAATCCATTATATTCTCAACAAGAGTGAGCGGTGCGACGCGTCATTACCGCCAACGAGTGGAGAAAAAAATATATATATATACAGAAACCTCTCTGCTAGTACGCGTCATCTCACCGCCACGCCTGTCTCGCCCAGGAACGACACGGGGGTGTTTGTGTCCGACATCGTGAGGGGGGGCTTGGTGGACAGCGACGGGCGCCTGATGCAGGGCGACCAGATCATTTCCGTCAACGGCGAGGACGTCAGGACCACCACTCAGGAGGCCGTGGCTGCCTTGCTCAAGGTACACCGTGGTACCCCTCCCTCTCCGGCTATAAACCGTGTTGGATAACGGCCCTCAAAATACTGTGCTTTGTGTCGTAGTGCTCTGTGGGGCCAATAAACATGGATGTGGGGAGGTTTAAGGCGGGCCCCTTCCACTCGGAGAGAAGGCTGTCTCAAAGCAGTCAGGTACGGTGTTTTATTTATAGGATATTTATAGAAACTGCTGTTGACAAAAAAACAACCAAACGAAGGGAAGCAACACAGCTGAATATCTGTGTTTCAGATGAGTGAAACCGGCAGCCCCAAAGGGCCCCCTCTGTCATGCTCCGACTCCGGGAACCTTCCCGGTGACCCTGACAAACTAAGTCGGAGTCCAGAGCGTAAGTATCCTCTTAAGTCCCATTTACTCTCAGCGGCCACAGGAAGAAAAATGAACAGCGGGCGAGGCATCGCAACACTTCAACACTGTTTACGCTTCCTCACAGCTCCAGAGTACCAGGAAACCAGAACAGTCGAGTTTATCAAAGGCCCCGGTGACTCTCTGGGTATCAGCATAGCGGGGGGCGTGGGAAGCCCCCTGGGGGACATCCCCATCTTCATCGCCATGATGAATCCCGTCGGCCTGGCTGCTCAGACGCAGAAGCTCAAGGTGCGACATTCACGCCCTTCGTCTTGGTGACCTTTACTCGGCTTCCAGCGGCGCACAAAACAAGGACGCTCGCATGCCAGTCCGCTCTTGTGTGGGGGTTGAATTGTATATTTTATGTACAGGGAACTCGTTCCAACTCACTTCCCTCAGTTGTGACTCCTAAAGGTCAAGAGCCTTTCGGACTCGAATGGCAGAGAAGCTGACAATTGTGGCTCTTGTGTCGCACAGGCCGCAGGAGGACAATAGCTATCGCTAACACGGATAATAAATCTCCCACTCCTGCATTCAAGCCATGAAGCCTACAGAAGGGCTCATTGAAATGAAAGGGGGGAAAATATTGAATAGTTTATCATGCTGCTTTCTCCTCTCGGCCAGAATGAGAGATGAGAACGCTGCATAATGAAATTACTCAGCCGAACACTGGCGTCGTTTGGCTTTTGTTTGGCGTGGTGAATTGAATTTTCTAAAACTATTGCCCACATCCTGCTATCGTGCAGAGTTATCTAGACATTTGTGAAGAGCACAAAATTGCTTCTAAAAAGCACCTCTGATCCATTTGCATTCTTGATTTAGGGGGCCTGGAGGAACATTTCAGAGAGAGCCACCTTTTGTCACACTGTAATTGTTGCAACCCAAACAGTGACGTGCTTACTTCACTGCTCAATGGCCCGAGTGGCTCTTCTCTCAGCTGTCCTTTTGTACATTTTACTAAAATATCCCTTTTCCAGATCGGGGACCGCATTGTAAGTATCTGTGGAACCTCTGCGGAAGGCATGACCCACTCGCAAGCCGTCACTCTGCTCAAGAACGCCACAGGCACAATACAGCTGCAGGTCAATGCAACACACACGCCTCTCTGTTCCAGTGAGATAACCCTGCAGACCTACTGTAGGTAGACAACCTTTAGTTGAGGATGTACTTTATGCCTCACTTGGTCTATGTACAGGACTTCACTTGCCCTTCCCTTCGACAACAGTCGAAGGCCATCAGCGGCAGACTTTGAAGTTCCATAAAACGACCACCATGCCGTCGGCTTTTGTGTCGCATGTGTACCGCACCATAAAACCGCGTGGCTGCGTGTGTGTGTGTGTGTGTGTGTGTGTGTGGTCTTTTGTGCACCTGCAGGTGGTAGCGGGCGGGGACACCACCGTGACGGGTCCCTCTCAGGAGCAGGCGGCTGCAGGTCTCACGCCCAGCTGCATCTTCCAGGATGACCTCGGGTGGGAACTGTTTATTAAACAGAGAGAACATTTGAATGTGTTGCGACACCCATTTTTACCACAAAAGTGTCATTCCATGTGAAGTGAATGTAGTCAGGGTAGTCACTGTCTCCGTCTTTCCACCAGCCCACCTCAGTATAAGACCATCAATCTGGAAAGAGGACCAGACGGACTGGGTTTCAGCATAGTAGGAGGCTACGGCAGCCCCCATGGAGACTTGCCGATTTACGTTAAAACCGTTTTTGGAAAGGTAGGCCTCACATTCTTTTGTTTTTATATTGAGCAGGGTTGAAGAAGCGTGTGTGTGTGTGTGTGTGTGTGTGTGCTTGAGCTAAAAACTACCCTTGCGCGTGCACGCTCGCTCTCAGGGTGCAGCAGCGGAGGACGGCCGCCTGAAGCGAGGAGACCAGATCATGGCTGTTAACGGGCAGACGCTGGAGGGCGTCACTCACGAAGAAGCCGTCGGCATCCTGAAAAGGACCAAGGGCACCGTCACTCTCACTGTGTTATCATAGACACGCACACAAATACACGCAATAACCCGCAAACACACCTGTCCTTACGCTTTGAATCCACACCCAATGCTAGACTGAAACTTTAATGTAGCAACACACCTCGCCGGTGTGATGTCATCCCGTCCAGGTGGAGAAGAACTCAAACCGGCAACTGTTTCACCACTGGAAGATTCTGCTAGAATGACCAGATGTTTTTATATGTGAACATATGCACACTGAAGTAGGAATAATTTCTCATTGATGAAGGAGGTAATGTAGCTTTGAACAATGTGATCCACGCAGATATAGGCATGTCTCATTATAAAATTGCTTTTGTCACTGAAAGAGCCACAAATAGTATATAAAATAGATATATGCATTTATAGTTTGCCGTGCTGTGTTTTAAGTAGTGGTGTGAATCTCAAAGAGGTTAGTAAATGGTATTAGAAGTATAGCCCCATTCAGTTACATTCCGTGGATCTGGAAGTATTCACTTGAGGGGCTCGTGTATTCCTCGCTTATGATCATCCTTTTACAACTGAGAGCAAAATCTGAATATTTCTAGGAGGAGGAGAAGCCGATTTTTCAAGGTTTTAAAAACAGTCTACTTACAAGGGGTCCTCTCACACTAAATTACGAGCATGAACCTCCATAAAAACGCCCATGAAGTAATTAACAGATAAGCAGAATTTAGCCAACGGCTGTATTAGCTGATAACAGCATTATTTGTCTTTTACATTGCACTGCTGTTGGCAATTCATCTTGCTGATTTCCCTGAAAGGCTGATGCTGCTGCTGTAACTGGTGTTTAATTAACTTAAAGTGGCCAATGGAGCATTTTTTAAGTGCTAATGGCTAGAAGTCTGATATCGTAAATAAATACAAAGGTGAAATCCTTAAACTAAGAAGTGCAGTTAAAGTGCACATTTGACAAGATGAGGAATTTTGTGTGTATGTATGATTTGTTCACTGAAATATTGTGCTGCTAAAGCCAATATACAAGGTATTATGTCAGTATTTTGATTTTTCTTTTGAAGTATTAATGAATTTTCCCTAGATGAAAGAGCAAATAAAATGACCTGCTATCTAGGGAGTGGACGTGTTTAACTTGTCAACTATATATTGGACCTGAGCTCATTTTTGACCCCAATGTATACCCAAAACAAAGTCATGTAGTGTGTAGTTCCTAAAGTCATTAGGCTTGTGTTGTGTGGTCTAGTTTATCAGGAAGTTGTATATGTGACAGTATTCAATTTGTTCACACTGAATTAAATAAAAGTGACCTTTTGATTCAGTCAGTGTTTCAGTTTTTCAACACAATTAAATCCAGAAAGCTTGTTTAATATCGACAGTGACTATATACTTAAATGAATTAATAGTTGAGCATAGTGAAACTTTGCAAGAGCACCAGCTGGAACTCAATCCAACTGATCCTTGCTGAATACTGGATACATCACATGTATCCAGAGTTGAATGCACGTGATGCACAAGCTTTATATTCTATAAAGCTCGTCTATAAATAATATGGCCGTGTGGGACAGCACGCGGACTTGAGGCGTCAACAAAGCCTGGATAGAGAGAGGGATCCATTCAAACATGACATCCCTTCTGACCACACTGACGGGCACAGCTGCTTCCCGGCCGGCGTGTCAGGTGGTTTCGGTGGACCCCTGCGCGCCCTTTTCCTTAAGTCGGTTTACAGTCAACATGCGGGCTAGCAACTAATCACACGAGTCACGTCGGACCTTTGTAGACCCGTGTCTAACGAGGTCTGGGGTTTGTTCGGTTTCAGCGGGCTGTTTGGACTCGTAAAGGGTTCTTTCCTAAGTCCTTTCGCTCGACTGTTGGGTGACTCCTTCACCCCCGCAGTCGAGCCTCGGCACAGCGACCGGCAGCTGCTAGCTAAACCGCGTGCCGGCTACCGCCGTGCAAACGGCAGCTGAGCGCTCCATAAGCACCTGTTGTTTTGTCTTAATGGTCCCCTGTGGGGTTCAGAGGTTAGCATGGCCTCCACCCCCCGCCCCCCCACCCCGGGTTCAGCAGACGTTTGTTGGTTTACACACGAGACATGTCCGCACAGGCCTTTCAGACGCGAGATCGGGTGTTACCGCCGCGTCACGCATGGCTTGAATGTGGGCTCAGGGTGCAAAGATCCACGTCAGGCGGCGCCAGAGCTTAAATCACTTGAAAAGGCTGCATTATCGAGGTGTCAATCAGGCCTCTATCAACCTTTTCATGGGATCTTACCACGAACAAGACTTCTTTGTGGATCTCACGGATAAGTTGTAACAAAGACATTTTTTATTCATTTTTATGTCCGGCCCCGTGCAAAATCCAGTCTGCGACGGAAACTTCTCCCCCTTCAGATGCAGCCTGTGAGATTTTTTTGTCGCTGCCCATTGAGCTTGGACTAGCGCGCGACTCAGTGTGGATGCAAGCTCCACACTGGCAATCAAGAGGTTAAAGCAAGCAGAAACCTAGCGGATGATGACTCAGCAAACATGCCAAGAGGGATGCCATCACGCCGGTTAAACAGCTAAAAGGAGTTTTGAATGAGTCCGGGAAGTAACAAGAATGGACCTGACGGAAAGATTCCAAAAGTGACTAATTTGAACTTCGCATTATGACTGGCTATGACTTACGACTGACTACATTTCTAACAATCCTGGCAGCACAGGCCTAGGGAGGGCAATGTCTGTTTGTTGCTCAACCACATGGTTGGTCAACTGATCTAGACTGAAATATCTCACTCACTGTTGGAGTGCCCTGTTTTTCACACAGCGATTCAACAGCGCGTAAAAAACCCTGCAGACATTCCACCTGCTAAACATCTTTTGATTTTGTCAGCAGTCTCGCAGAGGAAAGTGGACACGATGTGACACGATGAGGAAAGCGAGTGCTTCATTGTAATTGTTTGTGTAACTAAGGGTAGGACATTTCCAGGAGTCACAAAGAACTAACACGCTTGGTTGGACAACATCATTCATCTCCCGACTCTTCCCAGCCACAGGACTGTCCGACGTCACGGAAAACATAATCAGACATCCGACGCAGTGACCTCGCAGGGCCAGGAGATCACTTTTCAGAGGCACAATGACGGCAACTTGCATGGACAAACCAGCAGGCGTAATTAAATTTCCACCGTGGCAGTGGTGTAAAATCGCTGCTCGATGTACAGACAAGACAACATGGTCCCTTCACCAGCATTAGAGGAAAGGCAAACTGAGGCAAACGTTTGCCCCCTCTGCTCGGTGAATCCGTTTCCTCCAGTCTTTTATTATTAGCTGTCAAACAAGATTAGCACATCAGACACAGTGTGCATTGTTTGAGTCAGCGTGCACTACTTGCTCTTTAGCAATCCCTCCTCCAAAGACAGCGGTGTGACTGCCTGACTAATTGGGTGGAGATTGTGTTGACGAGAGAATCCATCAACAGGTTACAAAGATGTCAGCCTTTTTACCTCTAAGAGACGTCTTGAAAATAGTATCCTTAAATAAACATTTCTTGTTTTTATAAGATCATAGTACGTGTGACTTAGCTTAATTGGAGTAGGATTAATGATTAATGACATCCACAGACAAGAGGAGATGAGTCTAAACAATAAGAATGAATGTCATTGCTAGTAGAATGAAAAGGGGACCGTTGCGTGACAAACGTGATCCAGCCCTGCAGGATTTTCATTTGTTTGCTCTAGTTTTACATATCTCACTCCTGTGTCTCGTCTCCTGAAAAAAAAATGATACACAATCCTCCTACATTTGGATGCACATTCCAGCTACAAACAAACTCCTCCCCTTTTTCTACATACTTTTGCCCAAACTTTGCCGGCAGGACTTGAATTGTCCGCATCGCAAGGGCAGCGACCGCTCAGCGATCACGCCTGTGTTCTTGTTGCGATCGAGCCGGGAGTGAACCAGAGGTGACATCATGCCAGATCGGATTTCCTCACCACCTTCGGTGTGTTTGCACACAGCTGGGTGTGAACACAGAGCACATGTCCAATGAGGGAACATCAAACAGTGACGCGCGTTTAGCCCCTTAAACTGCCGTTATTACATGTTGCCAACACCCACAAGTCTGCTCCCCTCGCGACAGCATTTCAAATGACGTGTCTCTAAACCACACTCTGTCTCTGATAACAGGGGGAGCCGCTTCGCCATGAGGCCACCGCTTGCCTTAAACACACTTGGCGAGTTTTTTCTCTTTGTATGTTTGGATTTCTGCTACGGCTTCAAATGACATCACCGCGGCGCAGGCCCGATAAGGCAGAGTGTGCAATCATCCTTTTATGAGCTGTGTGTGAAGTAATCCGGTGAGGTAACCCCTTCGAAACGATCGCAGAACCGAGGGGATGAAGAATCACCTTTGTTTTCCCGTGATAGCCGCAGAAGGCCTCAGCTACATGTGGAACCAGCTATCATGGACAGAAAAACCTGTGAATACCCAGGACAGCGTGGAATCCGACGATGAATGCCAAGTACCGTTGCCTCATCCAAATACAAATAACCAATTTAACTGTCCTGTTCTTAACAGGAATGTGAACTTGCGGTTATTTGATTGACCACAGTCAATGTGGTCAATGTAGTGGTGGATGTAATTTAGCACATTATAATGCCGACATTTCCTAGTTAGGGGGAATCACTTCAGTTATTAGGCTTCATCCACTGGAGACAATGATAGCTTTACCAGATTCCTCCAATAGCTTTCGATGAACACCAACATAGTCTGATCCTCTGAGGAGCATGAATATATGTACAAAATGTGAAGGCAACCTAGCGACTATTTATTAGTGGTGCAAAATCCAACAAGCTGCGAGCCACCCCACTAGAGAGAATGAAAAATACTGTACTGTAACTATAAAAGGTCTAGCAAACCGACCACAATGTGCTTGTTCCACGCGTGTTAATGGTTTGTGTTATTGACCGCGAGCTCACATTTGGTGTAAAAACAAAAGCATCTTATTGATTTTAAGGCGTGATGGAAAAATGAGCCAGAGCTGAAAGCCCATTTATGCCTCCGGCCCTCGGTGTTATTTGAGCCCATTTTCTCTCTGCGCTCAGCAAACCAGGCCTGCGCCATTAAATTGAAGTGTCAAATCAGATGACGTGCCATAAAAAGACGTTTCCTAAAATTGGTATCTATTCAGGCCTTGGACTTAAATGTCTAAACTTTTGATTCATGCCAAGCTCTTTTATTTTTATCCTGACCGTGGCATTTTTAGAGCCAGTTATCAGTCCCACATTTGCGAGGCTTCGACCCCCTATTTCAGACTTGTCGACAATTGTTGTAAATTTTAATGTGTGGTGTGGGAGTGGGAGACGTAAGTAGCCTGTAAAAGGCTGCTGTACCAGAGAGCTTACGGAAGGCTTTGATCCGTAATCTTCACAGGTGGAGTTTTATGGCGACCTTTTGATTGGAAGCCTGAAGTTGTTTTTCCCCCCATAATCTTATCTGTTGAACAGTGCTGCATAATGGCTTGAAGATGCCAAACACATGATGGGGAGTTGTAATGTTAGGATTTTGAGGCAGCCCTTGCAAGGTTGCATTCTCACCAGTCACATTCCCACAGGGGAAGACAGCGCTGAAAGTGCTCATTTGAATCAAGTTGTGACATTTAATATAAAAGAACATTCGTTACGGAGCTCAATGAAGGTCTACGTTCCAAAGGGCACATTTAACAATACGTTTTCCTTTATATCCTACAGCAGTGATAAAAGGACCTGCTCTGTGGCCACTGCGGTGTCAGTACTCCAGCTCCTCTGCTTGATTCATGAGGACTTCCAGTTGCCTCTGAAAGAGACCACAACATGTTGAACGCAGATCTCATAGCTGCTTTGAAACGTCTTTACAAGCCCTGGACCAGGGGATGAGGTCCATGTCTGAGTGTTTGCACATTGTTGCTTTTCAAAGAGATCCCAGATGCCGGATAGTACTTCGGAGTGGACTCCAAACTTTAAAAAAAGGACAGTCACCATGTCCTTTAGTCATCGTAAAATTGGGGCACAGAGCGAACCGAAACCGGTTTCTCCTGCACGCGCTTTAATCTGCAGCAGTCCGCTGCCGTTACGTTCGATGCGGATTGATGGAGAAACGCATGCTTGAGCCTGCTCATTCTGCCAATGCACCTCAGCAGGGCATACAAGAGGTCCTGGAGGAATCTGCTTATGCATGGCCAATCAATAGGGGCAATGATTGGACTTCTAAACACCTATCCCACCTTCATAAAGCCAGTTTGTGCGGCAGGGTCATACATGCGAGAGCACACAAGTGTCAGAAGCTTTCAAGGAAAGGGAAACCGTAGGAACATTGAAGGCAGTACTTTCCGTCCAACTTGCACGCACATGCTTTATGCCAGGAGCCAAAGTGATGAATGCGCTCTTGATACATAACTACATCAGATTAACTTAATTGCCACCTTGCTTGGAGGATTCATTCAATGTCTTCCAGGACAGACAGACATCGGCCGACACTTTTTTGAAAGTGATGAGGTTGGCACTTTTCTGCTTGTTGACAGAAGCTGAGGTCGAAGAGTCATTTTTGCCAAGGAAGGTTCCTCGCTTCAGGTTGCCCCGACATGAAGTGTGCTCATCATGCAAGCTTCATTACCTCCTTCAGTGTAGTAAACGCTTTCCTTTGCCAAAATTCGTCATCCGAAAAGAACCAATTTGCTTATTTATGCAGTTATTTTCACACATGGACAGGACATTTCGTTTCATATTGATTATTTCCCAACTTCTGAGGAATTCTCTTTAAGATCCTTCCCTGACTACGTGGCGGTTTCCATAGAAGGAAAAGGTCATTCTTGAACTTTTCAGTGTAGACAACAGTAAGGCCCTGCAGCCATCTCTGACTCACTTGATGTCATTAGAGGACACACTTGGACACAGTACTTGAGACGGTACACCCCGTTGGGTGTCATGGATATGGTTGTATTTTCTACCCTTTGAAGAAACAGTGCATCAATTTCCACTGAATGGATCGTGTTCTGAGGAAAAGGGAAACAAGATGAATGAGAGCAACATCAGTTCTATTTCAAACCATTTCACTCAAAATAAATTTGCATTCAAAACTTGCCTTTCATTCAGCTACTCTGAATGTGGAGTTATGAATTCAGTCGAATTCAGTTAACTAAATGTGGGAAAAGTTTGGTGCAGCAACAAATCTTCCAGAATACAAAAGACCCTCTTGCCTTAAAATGTAGCGATCTGAAGATTGAACGTCAGCCTCCCCACACAAAAGAATAACAAGTTCTCTCACAACTGTTCTCTCTTTGAGTGAAGTGGGCTTTTGTGGAATCCCTGCTATGGAGCATTGCTTTTGCAAGGAATCCTTTTAGACTAAATATTCCATTTCAATCTGATGCAATGACAAACTGGAGCTTCAGCATGCAGGCGTTTTTTCTCGAGTCGTGACCTCTAAGGAAGAATATCACACAGGCAATCCTAACACACCAATGACAAAAACACACCAGACTTTGTCATCCGCTGGTATTGGCAAGATCTCAACAACACGGAAAATAATCACAAAATGTTTTCCCTGTGGGACTGAAGGCATTCACTTTCAAAGGCAAAGAAAACCATGCACTTTCGGCACCATTATTTGTCTTCATTTGTCTCAAGCACGACATCCTCACCTGTGTGTGTGTGTGTGTGTGTATCAGGCCGTCTGACTACATGAGCAGGCAAGCCTCCAGTGAGTGCTGCCCCGGGGATTTAAATAATGATCTGTGCAGGGAGAACCATTAAATACGGTCGTACAGCGCGCGTTAACACTGCCGGCCCCTCGACACCCGCGACACGCCGTCGACCCGGCATCTGGAAACAACCAACACCGAAACACTGCACCCTAACACGCAGCTGCACCACGGGCTATACAGTGGAGGGAACAATGTCACTGTATTACGTGGCTGCGGCCTCTCCCCGACAGCAGCGAGGCCTATCAGTAACAGCCTGCTAAGAGGCTTTACCCCCCCTCCCCCCTCCCCACCCCGAGGACAAAGAGCTGTCTGTTGGGCCAAGGAGGCATCCCAGGAGTCAGCCCAGACAGGTGGCTATCCCCATAGGGTATGTTTGTGGGGGCTGGGAAGCTGAATGCTGGAGTAATCGGAGACAAGTCAAGACAAAAGCGTGGCGTTATTTCAGCGTGCGGGTTTCCTGGCGGGTGAGAGTCTGGGTCAAATGTTTGTTGGAAAGCAACAGCGCAACCGCAGCAAGGGAGGACGAATAAGTGAAGTGTTTTTTGGACACAGATTATTGGTTCAGAATCGACAAAACCGAACCGAAGCAATCAGGCTTTGTTGGTACCATGACGCCGCTTATCAACTGACTTTGTCAACCCAGGCTTTGATCCTTAAACTCTGATTACTCCGCGCGCGCGTGCACATAAAAGAATGACGTCGGCACCGAACAACCAATCACGTTCGATATGGAGAGAGAGAGAGATATATATATATATATATATTCCACGGAGGAGCAAGAAATTATTCTTCAGGAATATGAAGAATGTAAAAATGTTTTTCAAGCACGCAGTAACACCGTCTCTGCTGCCAAAGCAAGAGAACAATATAAGAGGAACATTGCTGAGAGCGTTAATGCGTAAGTTAAAAATATGTATAAAAATATAATTCAAACCATTTGCGGTACAGTAAGTGCGGCTTCGACGAGTCACATTTGTTATTTGCGGCTCAACAAGTTCGCAAAGATAAGTTAATCCTTCCGCGGAATATCTGCATCTTACATACAACAAAGTATCAGGAAAGTCAAGGGGATTTTGTCCTCAAAAACTCTACGAAGTGCTATTCCACTCCACTCCGAAAGAGTGGATTTAACCTTGGGTCAAGGGTTAGAAGTGAATGGTTGATCCCAACTCGTGCCACATGTTTCCACATCAGGGACTGACTGATGAGGGCAGCTTTGTCAGCGTGCAATCAAACCGTGTTTGTTTAAAGGCACCTCTTGCTGATCGAATGGAAACATTTAGAAGACTCCAGAACACCAATAGAAACCAAAGACGGGTGAAAACTATAACTGCCTGTGCTTAAAACTGGCACAATTCATTTTTTATTTGATTAACAACCGACCTTTAAGTTTGACTTTTTTTAAAGGACATTACAAAACACATTTGCAAACAGTCCGCTACGGTGCCACGAAATGACCACGGGAGTGTGTTTCCCTGGAGGGACAGTTGTGGGGGAGTGCGCCGTTTGTTCTTTCCCAGGAAGGATGACAGTGTATGAGAGGGTGCGGAAGGACAGAGCGATTGGGGAAAATGGAATCCCATAGTGACAAGAGAGCTGGGATTGTCCTGTGCACAGCACTGAAGACAGAGAAGCAAACTCCCAGAACGAATGGCAGAAAATAGGCAGGGCTTGAGACCAAAACGCAAAATAAATCTTTGTGAGTCTCGACAAAAGGAATACTTGAGTCTTTCAGATTGTGTTTCCCTCTCGGACTAAAACAAATCCGGCTCACACGTGGACGAATGCAAATATGCACCAGTTAGTATCAACAAAATAACATCCTGAAAACAGCTGGAGGAAGAACTTAAACATGAGCAGCAGACAACTTTAAAAAACGTCAACTGTCTTTTGACCACTGTGGTTTGAAATGAATGTTATGCTTCACTGTTGACTCCGAGCTGCCAGCTGCCCACTTGCCAACGATGGAGTAGCCTGAGCTATGCTCCCTTAACCATCACAGTGTCATTTTGTTGCCAGGAAACACATGAAAAGACATTTGACCTTTCAGGCTTCATGTCGTCTGTTCGCCATGTTGCTGGGTGGGTCTCTTATTCCCCTGCTAGTAAACCCAGCGAGGAAATAATCGGTTTATCATGTCGTGTTAAATACAGACAAACGTGCAGCAAAGCCGAAATAACCACATCTGTTCGCCTCGAAGACACCATCATATATGCATTTCGTCTTTACAACTCACAACTTGGCAATGGTGGGGCGAAGCAAAAGTTCAAAAGCTGTGGCCTGGCCAGAGGCTTCAGTAGACGTCCCTTTGATTCCAAATATAGCCATGGAAAGGCTCCCTGGGCCGGACAGAAAGAGAAAGGAGTGAAAAATGGTGGGGGGATCAAATGGCAAAGAGAACCAGTGGATCAGAGTGACTTGTATGTATTTATCAAAACTACTTTCCCAATCGAACCTTGTGTGGAACTGCTCATTAATCATCGTCAGTCCAGATATTCACTGTGCCGCCTTTTAGCTTATGCAAAATGCGATATCATAAATCACTCAGCTCGGGCATAGAGGGGACAAATGATGACTAGTTGGCCCGCTAAACCTTACTTTCAGGCATACATGGGAAGACATGAGAATGGCTGGCAAAAATGTTGAGATTAGAGGTGGTCTTTTTGCATGACTGGTTCCCCCAGTTTGGGCCAGCCAGTCATTGAGTGTGCAGCACAAGAGAATTAATTATAATACGACTATTTAGTTATCTTGAGTTAATAGTTTCTTTAAGGCCAAAGAGACTTTCTTGTTTTGTCTTTCTTTTAGCATTGCGTTGTTTGTAAAACAAAATCAAACAAATCATTCCCACATTCTCAGGGGAACATTCCCCTAAAAAGAAGTTTCATGGGGGAGATTTGCAGCCTTGTTAGCTAGAACCACATTTGATAAACACAGAGTCTAGGATTATTTATGAAGATTAAAAATAACCCCCCGGGTTATGAATGGAATGTCGCCTGACCAGCTCGTGTGAGCGCAATGTTTTTTTGTGGCGGCTTTTCCGTGTAATGTTTACCCTTTCCAAATCAGAGGCCCAGGCGGCCATTGTGAACGTGTAATAATATCTCTGACATAAACCGTCACTTCTTCGGTGTTTGTTGAACGCTGGCTCCCAGGAGCAACCAGAGAAGTGACTCCCAGATCCGCTGCTTGGCAGGAGGCCAGCCGGGACCTCGGTCGAGTCACTTCACTTCCCCCAGAAGGGACGCGGTGGACACACGTGACTTCAACTCGTGTAAAAATCCAATCAGAAAGAGGTATATGCTCGGGTTTTAAGTCAAACCCGTCGTCGCGTCGGCAGCGCGGAAAATCTCATGTGAAGCACAACACCGGGGCTAAACTCGACATTCACTGAGTATTTTTCCTCGCCCAAACGAGATATTCATGCCAAGGGGACAGCCCTTTCAAGTTTTCCACGTCTTCATGAGTCTCCAGTCGTGGAGCTCCTCGCGTCTGGGAATGTCATAACGCCGACGCAGCGGTTCTAATGTGCCACGTCCATCAGGAGCATTAGCATGTCTTCCTTGCGTGCAGGGCCTTCGCAAACCCTCCTCCTTACGTCCACCTTGTAACGCGCTCCCTTTTAATACACCTGCGATGTTTACACAGGGCTGGAACACCCAACAGCACTTTGAACCTGTCCAGACGCCCAGAAAAAGGGTTCAAAAAAGTTCATGAATACCGGAATCTGTGGCGTCCTGTCAGAGGTGGTCGCCTGTGTCTCCGTCTCTTTTCACCGCCTTACCTCCTCCCAACTCCAGTAATGCATATCCGGTAACCTCATTTGGTAGCATGGTGACAGTTTCCCAGATACCAGCCAGTGTTGGTTTCCCTTCATCTTGTGACCGAGGCTCAACGCCAGCGTCTAATTCGTCAATGGAGCCCTGCTGGAAGCCGCTGTCTCGACTGCGTTGGCGTGCAATTATTTGTGCTCCCGCAAAAGGAACTGGGAGTACTGGGCGGCCTAACTCGGGGCCCGTTGTTTGCTTTCCACAGGGCCTGGGTGTCATTCACCCGCAGAAGAATTTGGTTCGTTGACTTAGTAATTTACCTGAACTTTTATCAGTTGTAGCTGTGAATCAGCAAGAAAGGGTTAATTTTCTGAAATTCTATCTTTGCCAGGCAGTGTCAAACGCCCCCCCCCCACCTTTGGGAAGGAAAGGCCAACTTATGAAGACAGAGCAAGGCCCAAAAGGAAACTTCTGTTTAAGTGTAACGTACCATGTAGCTCTGAGGAATTTTGACTCAGAGCTATAACAGCTGAGACTTGCAGAACCTGTTCTGTGTCCAATTATTTTAATCCCACAAGCTCGCCCCCCTTCCGCCCCCCCCAATCCCCCACCCCGGAGGCATATTAACTCAACTGTCATGACACAGGTACATGGGTGAAACCTACATTTCGTAAAGTTGAGGGAATTTTTAATTGAATTGCTGACAGGGAGGGCATGCTGCCGGTTTAGCGGCGGCCTCAGTGCGGTTCAGTTAGACAGGGAGTTTAAGCTCGCCAAAGCCTCTGGGAGCTGGAGATAAGGAAACGGCATAAAACCAAATAAAGCTGCTTTGCACTTTGGTGTGAGACAAAGTTACAAGTGTGCTTAACGTGCCCGGATGAAGTGATTATATCTGTCTGGAACAAACTAACCCCGAGTGTCCTTTGTGCGTTGCATATCATGCAGTACGCATTCAGAAGACATCCGCGCAACCCCTTCATCCGTGGCTCCATTAATGCCAGTCTGAAATGGGAGCATTTCCAGAGCCGAGCCAGAAACGAAGTACCGCGCCCCGCGGCCAAAGACACCGAGCTTCTCATCTTTCTCTTAATGACTATCCCTCTATAGTCTGGAACTCCAATAATCACATGACAGATAAGAAGCTAGACAGTTGGATGAAAGACAAATTTAAATTCTGCAAACCGTCACATACTCTGCAGGGCCGGAAATTCAGTTGTGTCCTTTTGGATGGGGGTTATTTGTGCGTCATTCCTCAGAGTTTTAGCAACATGATTCCTCATCTATTATAACACATGGTATGCAATTCTGAACAGCATTTCTCCCTGCGTGGAGCGTGGAAAGGTTAAAGGGTGAAGTAAACATTTGGCAAAATTAGAATCATCCTCCTGGTTTTGTGTTTTCGAAAAAGGAAAACGACACGGAGTGACAAAGTGAACTCTCAGGGTAATTTACCATGCCACATTACACTCAATCCCATGTCACTGTTAAGAGATTCTTAATTATACAAAAAAAAGGAAGAGCAACAATGTTTACGTCATGTCTCATTAAGGTTCCATATTGGGGTCGGTCAACTTCATCCCGGAAAAATTGAAACAAGTTAGAGCGTCAGGTTTTTTCTTTTGTTGCATTTAAGACTTACAGTGTGAGCGAGAGAAGAAAAAAAAAATTCACAATATATTATTCCATTTCCACAACAAAAATTAACAGCAACCAATACAAAATAACAAAAATGCAGGCAGTGTAAAATACAAAGAAATCAGCATGAGGTTTAAAGCTAAAACCACAAACCTGTTTTGGAGACTTAAAAACGTGCCCACAGAGCAAACCCATGCTCGCCCCATATGTCCACCGTCAGCCAATCTGCCATCAGGCCTTAACGGGGGTCTCAATTATCTAAAGGACATTCCAATTGCTTTGGTTTTCAGTCTAGCATCTGGGCTTTGAATGTGCTACTAATCTCTTGAGCTTACACGTACGTTCAAACTATTTGTCAACAGACCGTGAGAATCGACTTAAGGAACTTCAAACCGTCAAAACATCGAAGTAAAAAAATAATTACAAAGCTTTATCATTAACAGTAGGTGGAGCTCAGCATGGAACCAAATTGCACTTGTGTTAACACTTAAACTTACCACCTTATATAGTTAAGTCACTTGAATCACTCGCCATGAGAGATGCAATTTCCCAAGTGGCTCCTAAATCCTAATCTACTCCTTCACTTAGATCAGATTGTTGGCGTTGACCCGAACAGGGAGCTCAAGTTGACATTTTTCACAGATAAAGACGTTATCAGCTTATGCTGCTACCCTAATTCCCCCGCTTGTCTGAGGGGATTTTAGTCCTAAGCGGTACCCGATGTGTTAAAATAAACTTCTGAGGTATTGGATAATCATAAGAGCCCTTTTTTTAACTAGTTTGACCTGCAAGATAAAATATTAAGATTTAAAAGATTTAAAACTGTTAAAATGTTGGGACATGAAGTGATAGCGTTTTGAGGTGGCGTGTCCAAACCACACCGTGACGATGCTGGTGTTTAGGGTGTCAAAGCGAAGGACACGTTCTCAAATCTTTCTTCCCATCAACTCTCAGTAGTCTCGGTAGCCACTGTGCTGAGCATCTCCCTATCCAAAGCAGTAGTATTCATCCGATTCCGCCCCCAGTTTCAGCGGCGATTTGCCAAACGCATCCCCGTCGATGACCTGCTTATCGGCAAAACTGTTGAGATCTGTGGGTGAGGGGTCGTCCGAGAGGTCCTCCTCCAGAGTGTCCAAGTAGCTGCCCACGGACATGCTGTCCAGCCCGTCGCTGTTGCCGTCGTTCAGGCTGTTGAAGCTGCCCCGCAGCGACGTGCCTGTCCTGGCTGTCCGACAGGCTGTACAAGCTGCCCGACAGGCTGCTCTCCTGGCTGGCCACGCCCCCTTTCTCTTCTATCGTCCAACGGATGGAGTCGATGCCCTCGTTGATGCACATAAGCTGCTGCAACAGCTTCACGTCGATGGCTCGCAGATGTGCCTGCGAGACGGAGAAACGCATCCGGGGGTGAGGTCATGGTACTTATGCATGATCCGGCATCAAATTATAAATAAAACTGATATTTGATGTCATATCGATTGAACCCAGGCTCAAAAACCAATGGATGCTGGAGTGCTCGGAACAATATAATATACATTTCTACAGCTCTATAACTACTAGGCAATCTCTAGATGCGGATGAAGATCATCCGACATAAAGCTCTGGCTCATCTACTTAATGAGCCCTTGCGGGGGATTTTTCCATTGTTGCCATTCTCACACCCTCATGTGGGCAGAACACTATGTGCTATTATGTTTAGACTATCAGGCTTTGTTGCAAACGGAGACACTTAACTATGTGGCGCCGGAAAAAGGACACACTGAAGATCCAGGAAACGGCTTTCCTCTCTAGGATTCAGAGAGATATGCCTACTTTCCACAGTACGGCCATTGATTTAACGCCCTGCTATGACAGACCGTGCCATTGACCGTGGGAGGAGGGGAGGGCAGGGGCAGCATATGGGGTCAATCAAAGGGATTGCTGTGTGACCAACACCACTGGGTCAGAATGAAAATACACACACGGAAGACGAGCAGATGGAGTCGTATGGCTGAGGAAGTGATCGTGTTGATAAGATGTCAACCAGAAGGTCGGTGCCCACACAAGGAGTTTGGGCAACACAATTACCGCGGAATCGCTTCGTTCCCGTTGGATAGCAATTCGTTTAATCCATCATATTAAACCAATTAGAGCTGAACCATAACCTTTTTCTGAACTGGACAGGTCATTTGCTCCACTAGGTAGGCCCCTCGAGTAGATGTACAATGCAGCTACACGCAGTGGCGGTGGTATAAGTGGGTGTATGGGTCCGTCTCCCGGATGGGTCAGATTATATTAGAGATTAAATTCTAACAGAAACATGGCTGACTGTCGAGATTGGCCATCTGCTAAGGAATCCTAAAACCTTTCATGACCTAACGTAACTTAAAATTAGGGGGTGGGGGTTTGGGGTATTTCCTGGGGTGAGGACGGTTAATCATCACTGATTTCGGTGCTCAAGTGTGAATGGCGCTCGCGCATTTGCCGCTTTAGAACACGACGAGGCACAAGCGCCCATCAGAGGAACTTTGCATTTAACAACCATTGGAGTTTTGAGTAGTTTTGCATTTGCGTCCGGCATTTGCTTTTGGGCCAGGCTGACAAAAAATGCAATGGGAGGTAGAGAGCAATCTTTTTGTATTACTTACCCTGACATCATTCCATGCATAATTAGCTGGTTAAATAATACAGACGGATGTATTTCCTGTTAAGTTTGAGGACAAACGCAAGGCTCGGATGACTAATTTAAATAATCAGGTTGAAGTTAAAAGTAACGTTAAATTACTACCAACAGCTTAATTCAACAGGACAGAGAAAACATAAAAAGCAGCTTACCATTTCTTGTTTTAGGAACAGCATTTTGCTCTCTAATCTCTTCAGGTCCGCGGTGTTAGCGTATGCTTTTAGGGTCCCTGAATGCGGCGCGCCGGACTTATCGCGCTGCTCGGGATGCTTTCTCGCAGCTAGGGAACGAACGAGGCTCTCCGGGACCTTAAGACCCAATTTGGTCTCTATAGCCTTCAAATCGGGCAACGCGGTGTTGTCCTCTTCCATTGCAGACGCTCAGACAAGCCCCACTGGGGAGCGGGGGAGGGAACTGAAGCGCCGCGCTAATAGTCGTCCCACATCCGAAGGAGAGTTGTTTAAAAAAAAAAAGTCTTTACGAGCGCGCGAGTCTCCACGGCTTTACTTCTGGAAGGCGAACGACATGAAGTGACCGGCCGCTGAGGCCTCGCGCTGGCTCCCGTCGACCCGCCGGTGCGCCGGCGGACCAATAGAGCGTTAGTTTAACGACAACGTGCCCTTTTGGTTGGCTCCTCCCACTGCAGCCCATCCTCCGAAACCTGACACCGGACAGGTGGAGTGACACCGTGCGCGAGGTGAAAAAACAAACAGCAGATGGTGTTGAAATGTACGCGTCCAGCCGGAAGGAAAATGGCTCGACTTTAACGTGTTACTGTAAAAAGCTTTCAGGTGGGTGATCAATGCAGGTAAATTAGGTAAAAAGCATGCATGAAAAGCAAGCGGAATCGCTTATAAACATCAACGATGCAGTCTTGAATATGTTGTGATCTGATGCTTAGGTATCCTTTACAATGTTTTAATCCCCACTGTGTGGAATTACAATTAAACAATTTGCCATGCACCCAGATTCAAACACATTCCGAAAAAGTATAAATGCAAAAAATACCAATGGTTGAATGGCATAGATTTGATACAATAAAGACAGAATGCGTATGGCTCAAGCAAACAATTCTGAAAAGGCATCGGATTAGAACAATTTTATAGACTTTCAACTGTTACATTTCATTTACTTTTTGATCGATTTATCGTAATACATCTTTTAAATACGATCCTACCTCACCTCAAATTATATATTATACCAACAATACAAAGAGTTCTCTTGCGCCCCTTTGTGGTCGTTATGCCTCCATTACTAGTGTTTGATAACCATTCCTCCCTTCACCTCTTAAATGGTCTACCCCTGTATGTTTTAGTTCATTTGTATCACTGTATTCCTTAATAATTTGTTCAAAAACTAAAAAGAGACTAAGAATCAACCTTCTTTACACTTTATCCGCTTATTACTTAGTGCAATATTTAAATCTAAACTACAGGAGGCAGCATTGCAGATCCTAGAAAGTCACTTACAGTAAAAGCCCTGACAGCACCAGTTCAGCACCACCTGCTGACATAACACCAACACTTCAGTTGGTCCACTCCTTATTTGACAACCTATTCCAATTTTCCCAACACTGAATTTTTGAAAGATCGGACCATTGCAATCTTTTGCAAAACTATACTGTTAGAAAGTACTGCATGCATTTAACATTTCAAATGACAAATGCATCTTCAATGAGAAATGCTGTCCGTACCAAAAAATGCACCAGATTAGCTACATGGACATTAACAAAGTCAAAATTTTCGACTGCAACGCTGTGTCACTTTAATAGTACAGAGAAGGGCCTGGCTCATATTCAAACGACGCACTTAGACCACAGATTGGCTCTTGGCGTCGTCGTAGCGCTGGTAGTGATCCCCGAGCAGAGGCTGGTGGCCCTCCATCTTGTGAGACCTGGCACGCACGGCACACGAGGCGGCGGCAAAAATGACGGCGACGAGCATGAGGGCGGCGACTATCGCTATGGTGATGATCTCAGTCATTGTTAAAGCTTGACCTGGAGAGAGAAGAAGAGGATGACTTACTATCTTGGTCATCTGGATTGATTTAAAAAGCAATATTGAAGGCACACCCAAAGAAAATGCACCAAGTAATAGAGATCATCCAAATTGGATACCTGGCCATTCAGCTTCGTAGGAGTACCCCAGATTATCCGGGGCAGTCACAAACATCTCAACGTTAGTCACTGGAGGCCAGAAAGGCACCATGTTGTAGCCTCTGTTGTGGCCAATGGGGGCGTTTTCGTCGGGATACAGAGTGGAATCTGTCGAGAAATACTCAAAGTTAGCCGATAAGACCGCCAAGCTATGTGTAAAGCAGTACAAGGAGCAGGTTTTATAAAGTGGAAGTGTGGAAAAAAAGGAACCTGGACTGTGTCTTCTCAACCACTCGTCAAATATAGCGTCGGTGTAAGTGTGCAGCAGGACGAAGATGGGGTCATTGGGAGAGAGGTGAGTCTGTCCTCCCGTCCCATTCAGGAACAGGTGGGCCAGATTGTGGAGGCTCCTCACAACGGGGTCGTAATTCCCCTTTGGGGCGCTGTAGCCTGCCAAAAAAAAAAAAAAAAAAAACGAGAACTCATGAAGAAAACAGAAACAAACAAACATTGTATGTCAATGTAAAAAAGAAATCAGAAACAAGGCCGCGGCTGTCGCTCACCTTCGATTGTGTTTCGGAAGCTTTCGGAGGAGGTGGAGTAATAGGGCGGTGTGTCAAAAGTGTTGACCTGCAGACAGTCGGCCACATCCTGCGGCTCTGGGAGACGCTGGACCATCGGCCTGTTGACGTTCCCTGCTGGGTTCCTTCTGATGGGAGACGTCTCGGTGCCTGGGAGAAAACACAGACCAGAGATACACTGCAGCCATTTCTCTGCACGGTCAACCCAAACGAAGGCCACTGTAACGACACCGTACGAGCATTTGCCACGGGGGAGAAACAACAGTCTTACTGTTGCAGATGGTTCCCAGTGTGTCATAGTCCTCTACGCTCTCACAAATGACCCTCCACTGGGCGAAGAGGGAGTTGCTGCTGAGGGAATTCATGTCAAAGCTGCTCCTGGCTCCCATCAGGTCATCCGTGCAGATGTCACAGGTGCTCCCGCCGATGGCAAATTTCCAGTAGGGCAGCGCGAACGAGGGGTCTTGCAGCATGTCCTGGTTGTTTAAACAACACAAACGACAGCACGGCCTCATTAGTTGGTGAATTTTAGGCTTCATTTGATCATGTGTATCCACCTGTTTAAGTGATGTGACAAAGAATGTTTAGTGTCCCATTTTGTCATGAACTCAACGGGTGGACAGCGTACGCCAGTTTTCTTCTCCACACAAACCAAGGCTGTTGATGACAACGTCTGTTTAGAAGGCGTTAATAATTTTCAGTTATTTGATAATTTCATGTTGACACACTGCGAAAAATATTAAAGTAGCATGCAGCAAAAATGAGAAAAAGATAATGGATTTAGAAACTAAAGAAAACTTTCTGGATAGAAAAGAATTCCCATGACGTTTTTTTTTGTCAATTGTAAAAAAAAAAAGTCTCAATTTTAGTTACATAAAAGGTAAATACGATCAAAGTCAACACAAATCACAGGTGTGTTTAGTCATAAAGTTGCCGCAGTGCGTCCTGGAAACGCCAGCATCACTCTGATCGTCACCCTCTCCGCCGTCATACCTGCATGTCGCGCTCCAGCTGCAACAGGTGGAACCGGTGCCATGTGACGAAACCGGGCCCCTCGTGGGAGAAGTCCACTCCCCCGAAACTGGCCTGCCCGGCGCCGAGGAACGTCTTGCTGACCGAGAAGTAGTGGCTCCACACGAAGTAATTGTAGATGGTGACGTTCTCGAACTGCACGGTGTTCCCGTCGGGACCGAAGATCTCCGCGTAGCGCCGCGTGGCGATCACCAGGTCGGGGTGCACGGTGCGCTTGGCCTGGTCCAGCGCGCTCACGAACGCCCGCTTCTCATCCGCGCTGAGCTGCATCACGTTTCTTCTTACTGGGGGATTATGGAGGAGGGAAAGTGGATTAACTCAGCTGGTCATGCGTTAATTAGGGATCAGTTTTTAATGAGAGACAAGAGAGGAATGAGAGCTATTCCTTTTTTTTTTCCTCAAATGCCCTTTTCGAATTTTCTAGCTATTTAAAAGATATTCAGCTTGTTGTTGGGAATGATGGGGATTTATTATGGTAAAATAAACTTGGTCAAATCTGCAATAAATGAGTCAAACCCCGTTCACTTTTCTCTGTAAGTGCCACTGAGCTATAATACATAATGCCACCACTTTTGTATTTGCTAGATGTGCTCTCCCATAACTTATACTCGTTATTATTAACTCGACATGTGCCGACGCCTCGCGCACTCACCAACAGGAACGCGCTGGTCGCAGCTGGCCCCCGTCCACCCGTGCCTGCAGCGGCCGCAGTTATAGCCGCTGAAGTTGCCGTTGCACCGACAGGTGCGGTTGAAGTAACGCACCGGCCACTGCTCGCGGTCGTCGCGTCCGTCGTGCGGGTACTGAGGACCGTGCGGGCGCGCGTCCGCCGCGACGGACACGCATTGCCCGCGGCCCGCGCTGGAGCCGCACGGGTCGGCGCTGAGCCCAGAGGGCGACGGACAGCACTGTCCGGTCCGGAGTCCCTCGGGTGTCACGCACTCTCTGGGGAACTGAGCGCTCACCAGCACCGCGCCCACAAGCACCAAACAGCAGCTGCGCCACATTTTTCTCAACCCCAAAAAACAAAACTGTGGTCAGACTTTACGCGCGGCCGAGTCACTTTCAACTAAGTGCAAGTATGATCTTTAACAAACGTTATCCCAACTTAATTTAAGTCACTTGCCCACAACATTCATTAAACGCCCCCTCCAACGCGCCCAGGACTCTGCCTACACTCTCCCCAAACAAGTGAAATGTGAACCTTAAATACCAGATTAGCGCATGACCAGATTTCCCCCCGCGTGATGCCATCACACACCAGCATTTTCCTCCTGGGCATGGAGAGAGAGAGAGAGAAGGTAGTCTGGCCCCTGATTATTCTAAAAACTCACTGGACTTGCCTAAATTCGAGGGAGTTTGATTGGTTAGGAAATTGTGTCATACAAAAATAAAGTGTTTAAATATACTTAATATCTGCCTCATTTTGAGTTTGCCTTGGTGACTCCCATATGGAAATAAATGTGTTATGAAGTAGCATAGACACACCACTTCTATATAATCAATTTTCATTTCCCATTTTTTTCAATTTTATTTTGTATAGCCCAAAATCGCAAATTACAAATTTGCCTCAGAGGGCTTTACAGTCTGTACACATGAGACCATCTAAACTTACAAGTTTCTCCACAATTGTAAACCAAAAAGAAAACCAATAAAATAGCAATAAATGATTGACTTCGAACACTGATTGTTCTTTCTTTCAGGGCAATACCCATCTGATCTTGAAAGGTCTCATAGGTTCATGTTTTTGGTCGGGTGATTACACCTTAGGTCATTTGTCTTCAGAAGTCCTTTCTTTCTCTCAGACACATCCTTCTTTCCTCTGCCCCAGGGCTGCTCGTGTTGCCATGAGCATGTGAGACGTGCAGCCGTGAGGGCATTTATTCCACAAAAGCCAGCTTGTAGAAATGTGCAACATTGAAAAGGTGTTATGTGAATGTTTAAAATATAGCTTTTTAAAAAGCTGTTTTTCTATTGGGAATACACACTCACCAGGCACATTTTTAAAGCCATTAAACATTCTCAGTTTTTCACGAGACACTTTTTTATTCCACTTCCATTAAATTAGAAGATCACATGTTAAGAAATTGGTCATTTTTGATGCAGCAGAGGCCGACACATGCTGACTTCATTCCCTAGATGCCAGCAATGGATCCTCCACTCTGTGAAATCCACACCTGGACGGTAGAGACGAGGGGATAGTAGAGTTGGTTGCCACAAGGCATCCATGTTTGTTTAGAATTTAGGCCCTTTCAGCGTGAGACATGACATTGTTTAAGATTAAACCAAAGGTTCCCATTCGATTTTGGGTATACAAGGTGTTTGGATGGGGCCGTGTTCCATATGTCTATAGGGTGTTAAAAGTTTCACCCAAGAGTGATGGTATTTGGGTTGATGGAAATAACTGTTCAGTCTTAAAACGGATGAATGCATATTTCGGCAGAATATGAAGCAGAACTTTCCTGATCTTCTCACAGCTCTCTCCATCCATCTTGTGACCGGCCCCCTGGGTGGCGAGCCACTGGATGAAAGAACTATTGATTACCACAGTAAAATGCGTCATAACTAATACTTGTGCATCATTGTGTATAACAAAATACAGAAAAGGTATAAATCACTTGTGATAACCAGATATTCCAGATTAATCATTGCTTGTAAACTTGGAACCCAAATGAATGATGTTGAAATGTACCCATCAGGCATACATGACCCCCCTCCCACTCCCCACCATAACAAAACAGCAGTTTTGCATGACGAAGGGAGTCTTTCCAATGTGATCCTTCACAATGAACGGCAAAGATGTGTTTCACGTTGCCCATCATTATTTCGGTTGCATGTATCGTTTCATAATTGGGGCAGGACGGCGAGGATTACACAAAGCTCGCGCTAAGCTCATTCTCATGAAGTACTTGAACAATGCAGCCACATTCCTTGTGTTTGTGCGGTTCCCATGTTCCTCTTGAGAATTAGCAGGAGACTCATTAGCTCGCCGTTGGTATTATGATCATTTAAACACGATACGTCTGGAAACTAAGTCTTGTTTTCCACAATTCTTTTGAAAGCGTAGAGGGTTGAACAGTTCTAATGATCCATTGTTATGGACCGTAGTCTCAATGCTGGCTGTCAATACATTGTGTATGATTTATCATCACCCTGACTAGTGGGCATTTAATAATTCAAAGAGCAATTGACCGGAAAATGCACTGAAGTGTGTTTGCAGTCACGTTTGCGTGGGGGAGCCGTTAATTTACTGATAAAGTCCGTCGGAAGGTTATTAACTCTAATTTGTCAACTGTCTTTAAATGTATGCATGTTAGATTAGTTCAATTATTTCATTGATGATAACATCACTAAAGGGTCAGCGATCATGTTATGCGATGCATCTCAAGCGCTCACATATTGGTCTACCGTTAAGAAATCCCCTGCATTGCTCATGTGCACATCCCTTCTGTTCGTCCCGTGACCTGCTCTCATCCGACCGCCATTCCGTTCCCACTCACCCCCCGCTACCCGCCTGCGCGTGCTCACGGCAGTGCCTGTGTGTGAATGAACCTTGGGCAGGATAGAGGATCATGTGAGAAGATGTGACTCAGGCTTAATGGTAATCCTTGCCTTTGGTAAAAAGTGGGGCACAGTGGGAGTCATTAGGAGGGAGCTACACAAGCAGTTCGCCCTCGCCTCCCCTGTAAGACAATGCCTGTTAAACAAACTGCCCTAAAGTGCGTGTGCCTAAACAAACAAAAAGTTACTGTAGAGATATTGGATGTTAAAACGGATTTGTGAAAGTTAGAGGGGACGGATTCACCAGATTTCCGTTCAAACGCGGAGCCTGTGTTGTTTTCAGAAAAACAAACATGGAAATTAAAAAGCATTGGAAATATTATTAGTTGGGTTAGGTTGTCGGATATTTTTTTCCTCTGCACTATGTTGATTTTTTATTTGATTTGTCCGCTCGGCCGAGTGTAAAAAACGTCTTTACAGTTTTTTCTAGTTTTCTGCGTTTCCCCTTTAAAACAAGAGACATTTTGAAATTCTGGAATTTGGACTGGAATTGAGTAACCAACATATATTGCCTTTGGGAAAATAGGTCAAATTACTTTTTATAAGAGACCATTCCACCTCAGGCAAAAGTTCTTATCCTCTTATCTTTATGGTTGTGAAAGTAAAAGATAAGGCACGTTGAAAATCTGTATATATTAGTTTTTGTGACATGGTACTGCCATTTGATACCAAATTATAATTAAGAAAAGCTGTTGAAGATCCAAACCTGGAAATACAGTGGGACTTTTACAGAAGGTTCACTTCCTAATTGAGCTGGGAGGGAATGGAGGTCCATCCTGCTGGACTCTGGGTGTGTAAGAGGGATAATACAAAAATAAAAACAACTTTGCCTTTAATTTGGTCTCTTCACTGTGTGTGTAATACAGCCAGAAAACCAGCAGAGGACAGTGACATCTTATGTAAAGATGGGGGCCAAGACAAGCACCCGTACTGTGTTAACAGCGGATTTGGGCAGGAATCCATCCACTGTACTGGGAACACTACATTAGTTCTCTGTGTCCCATCACCAGGTGTGCAAGCAATATGATGCACTGCAAAAAGAGTGTGGAATAAGAAGGTGTGTCCACACTTTTGACTGGTACTTTAGTGCGGATTTACATTGGTTTCACAGAAGCAGAAGCATTCATGTGCGAGTCAGAGGAGATATATTTTTCGCCTGCGAACTTCCCAGAATGTAGTGCCGGCTCGAGGTGGAGACCCTGACAAATAGCAGGAGTTAGTGCCTCAAATGAAGGCCTCCACCAATATCGGTATACTGTCCACTTAGCACATGCACCAGCATCTTAAATCTGCTGCTTTCCAATACTGAAGTACTTCAGGTGATTTACAGGGCACTAATTTAAACTGCAGAAGTGCTGTGACCTGGCATTGGCAATAAAAAATGGGAGATCTACCGCTCGGACTGCTGATACCACTTGATTGCTTTTTAACGGTCATTAGTCTTGCAGGAGCCTCATGGAAGGGCATCACTTTTTGGTCAATCTATCGGGGTCTTCCACTGATGTATGGAAATAAGCGAGGGTATTCAGAGGTGCTGTAAATGGGAGAGGTGACGCTAACGCACAGCTGGGTCACAGAGCATCGGAGAGAGCGGCGGTAATTAGTCAGGAACACTAGTCAGGCTCCTGGATGTAGCACAGAAACAGCTGGATCGGGAGCTTGCGGAATCCCCAGTCAATTAAAATGCTGCACAGAGGTAAGTGATGACAGACAGAGGTTAAGATGGGAGCTTGCTCATCATTACCGGCGCGTTAAACGAGACACTATAAATGGCAGTCGGCAGCCAAATTTGATGCATCAACAGCAATGTAACTCATTTCGATTTGATCCGAATGGGTGAGTGTTTTGGTTGACGTGATCCGCTTTGTGCGCTCTTCTTTCACACAGAAGCATTCCAGGCTGTTGGTTAATGTCCGTTTCACTCATCCGCTCTCCAAAGCACAAATGCTTAAGGTTCAGGCGGGTTTGATGGTTCCGTCATTAGCTGTGCCATTGTATTTTGCTTACCAAGACAGCTGGCGAAAGCCCACAGAAACCATTTTCTAATACCCTACTGGATAGCACTGTATACCTGTACACGGCCACTTGCTCCAGACTCGAATGGAGCAAATGGACGGATGAGAGTCAGGCGCTGATGTGGCAAGTTGAACAGCGATGGAAGCACATCGCCGGTCTGGGTGAGGCATGCAGGAACAATGTAATAAATCAGAAGTGAGCTCGCCGGTCCTGATGGTTACAGTCAGAGTTGAGGACCGTTCATCTCAATAAAATTGTCACACTCCCTTTGTGCCGTGTCACGTTTTTTGGGGCTATGAAAGTTACCTGACTGACGCCAGCTCTACACCAACCCCGAATAGATTGTGGGAACAAATGAACATGTTTCCAAAGTATGAACAAGCACCCTTCTATCCGCGTATGCGGGGGAGAGTGGAGGGTTTCCAGAAGGGTTGGAATTCAGCAGGAGTTCTTTAATACAGACTCTCATTGATCTTTTGCTGCACCATGTCTTTGGTTCACTAGAAACTTTGATAACAATCAAACTACTGAACACAAAAGAAATGCAAAGTTTCCCTGCGTTAATGATGTCAAGATGGAGTGAGCCTTTCTGTTTGGAGCACATAAGACTCGATACATTCTGAACAAACCCTCAAAGGTGACGGTAGATTAGTTTGCAAAGACTTCCTCCTAATGAGACACCGGGAAAACACACGCATGAATTTAAATCCGGTGCGATATGAGAGTAAAACATCACCGCTCAAGCTTGGCAGGGTCTGGACGCATTTGGAACGGGCCAAGGTAGATTATTCTCATTTCAAAAGGAAGTATTTGGATACGTTCCACTCTCCCCTATTCTCAAAACTCTCCAGGAATGATTGCTAGTGCCTCGCTCGCACATCGCAAATCTGCCTCGTCGCACATTTGTCCTTTCTTTAACTCCTCGCAAGTGTGATTAGGTTCTGGCAAACGCAATTCACCTGCCACAGTCTCCCTGTACCTCACTAGGGTGGCGAGTCGATATTAGCACTCCGTTGTGACATGTAGCCAAATGTATTTCATTTGTTATGCGTGCCAGGGTGACAAAGGTTGCGATGTTCTTGCTAATTTAATGCCTATTGAGAAAGAAAATTGGATCTACGCCATGGAGCCCCAATGAGTATCCTGACGCCCAAGCTGACAATTTCTCCCCAAGATTAATTAAAACCAAATTTCCTTGGGTCCTGTGCCAGTCTCCTGTACATATTTCTTCATAATTGGAATCACAGTCAGCTTCTGGGGGGGAGAGGTTTCGGGGATGTTTCAGGGAACCAGCAGGGATTTGCTGAGGTTTGCACCAGGGACGCTGTGACTGTACTTAAAAAAAAGAATACACTCTGAAGTGCTTGATCACATAAGAGAAAGAGGACATCTAATTTCTTCAAGCATGTGGCATGAGGGAATAGCAGTGCGCTGTGGCATAAATTAAGGACAATGAAAGGCGAGTCCACTTCCAAGCCAGCAGTCCAGCACCAACATAAATACAAGTGACAACTACAAAAACAGAGTGTTTAGCTTAACTCATGCAAGTATATAGTGCAATATATGAATATGCTAGCACAGCATGAGCAAAACACAAATAACCACAACAGGCTTTTTAGTTTAATACGTTTCCATTTTTTTTTTTAAATCTATTAAGCGGATACTATGCTGACTAATTCAACATGAGCTGTACTATGTGAGGTTTCATATTTTTTAATAAGCTCCATCGACTCCAGGGCCCAATTGTTAGGATTTCTTGGCCAGTAGTGCATACATGGATCCCATTGTCTCTCTTTCCCAAGTCCAACATTATGGAACTAACATTAAATTGCTGGAAAACAAAAACGCCAACACATTTTCTTTTTCCAACGACTTGAATGTGAAGATCCGCTGCTTTGGTGATGGGTGTGCGTGCAGAGTAGATGACACCCAAAGGCATTAATGGAGCTGCAGAGGATTTCAGTTCAGTCATCACTTCAAAAGATAATTCTTATCAAAATACCTTTTTGTTCTCTCGTTTTTTAATAGGTTTGGATGTTCTTTTAGTGTTGTAGTCAAAGTAATTGCTGAAATCAAAGACTTAATTATGTCCGATGTGGCACCCTGGGACACATTGGTTAGGATTTGCACAGTTTGCTTCAATCTTCTCTTGTAAATTAGTCTCTTTTTGGCAGCGTTCTGAGACCTAAGCAATCAACTTTCAGAAAAAGTTACTTTTACACATAGGAATCATGCTTAAACCTTTGAAAATTATATTCAAGTTGATAATACAGAAACCATAGAAACGTCTCATGATTTCTTTGTGTATTTATTGATCCTTTAGTTCGATCACACCACAGAGAACATTCATGTGATTCACAGAAGAAAAAAATAAGTAGAGCACGCTCCGTTAGTCTTTTTTTTCCATCCATTGTGTAATGCTTAGTCAAAAGATCAAGCTTCTTTCTTACCTTTCTCCGTGGACGGGAGCTTACGTATCATCCCAGGATGGATTTGGGTGAGACCTAAGCTGTCTGTAAAGCCCGGTTTAGTTGGTCAAAGTAACAGTGTTAAATGGAGGCTTCGGTGAGAGTTAAGAGCTCTTTTAAAAGTAACGGAAGAAGCAAGAGTGCACACACACACAAAGACACACGCCCTTTCAAACAGACAGTGTTAGGAATAGAGGAAAAGAGATTTTCCTCAGGAGGAAATAGAGCTGAATATTATGTATTACATAACAAGAGACAATTTACAGGAACACAAAGAAAAGCTGACTAAAAAAAACCCCACTTATAACCCTTCAACAGGGATGCTAACTACTAATTAAGGACCTACAAAGCACAATGTTTCCTTTGTAGAGTTCTTAGCACACAAGATAGCACAAACAAAGCACCACGCTTAAGGAAAAGCTTGGTCTTTATGCCTGCAGGGGAAGTTACATATTGATATAGTCTTTTCATCTTTGCAGTGATACGCTATAGAAACATTTGGCGCTAACAGTCAAAGTGCGGCGCACCCATAAGGTCCCCGATGCTGTTGGGAACCTGTGGTATGAATATGAAGATGACTGGCATCGGTATTGGAGGCTCTGAATAGCAAGTAGGAGCACGAACCCACATCACATTCTCATAACAGAAAGTCCCTGTCTTGTTAGACAAAGTTCATTCTTATTTTGGTAAATTCTCTAGAGTTTGTGATAAATCATTTGCAAGCCGAGCCAGCAACTTGACCTCGCTCTCAAGGTCTAGTTGGAGAACACTGCCCAAGGACATTTGCATTTTGAATTCAGTTTTTCCACACCGAGACAATTTCTCGGTGTGGAAGTTTTATTATACACCATCCCTCATGAAAACTATTTTTTCTGTAATTGGGATGTGGATGATAATACATTTCACGTTCGAATTTGACATTGATAATCAAAAACGTTTTTCTTAGTGCTCATTTAGGGAGTCACATAAGGATGAGAGTTAGAGACACCCCAGGCACCATACAACACTCATGCTTTGTTTGTTGTGTTTACATTAATGTTAGGAGACCACACATTGTGTGTCATTGCATCTTGTGTTGCGGCGAGAGGACCTGCTCCTCCTCAACGCCAGTTAGAAATCTTTCCTTTAATACCCAACAAGGGTACAACAACAACAAAACAATGTTCTTCTTGAAGTTAGTCAGTTGTTCTTCCGGCCTGCGGGCCGACAGAACTGCTCCTGCCTTTGCGATCGCAGCGCTGATACTTGAACTGTGATATGACAAATAAATCTACCAGAACGAGAGAAGTCGACCGGGGTTTCAATTTTTGATCACGTTCCTTCCATTCGTAAGTTCTTTCTTTCAACATCCAACAACAAAGTTAAGTTATAAGGGAAATTTAAAGATGTACGAGTACGAGACAAAAACCGGAATGAAGGTTAGTGACGATAACATGTTGAGCCTTGGTTTTTCTTTATGTAATGGTTCTAAAGGAAACGCCGCGGCCTGCCTCAGTCAGTTAGGCATCTGGCAGAGCAGCCTTGATGCTGAATTGAAGCAACGAGGAGATGGAACAGAGCAGGTTGAAATCTTCAGGGAGGGCAGGCAGACATAACCGACCCTGACACTGGAGCAACTTGGTACTCTTTTTGAAAAGACTGTTCCTTGCCTTCAACAATGCCACCGCAGGTCTCCCTTTTGGAGAAATGTTTCGCCGCGTTTAAAGTGTAAAAAATAAATGAAAATAAGAGTATCAACAAACGCAAGTGGTCACAAAAAAAAATAATTAAACAAACCTTCAGGCGCTCCCACTGCCTTTTGGGTAGGAGACAATACCCTGTCTGCTCTGCATATTTGGGCCGCTTATATAACCAACCGTCGTGAATTATGCAATGCACCCCATTATTAATTTTTAAATGCATCCATCTTTGAAGCAACTATAATTGGGCACTTAAATGTTTTGTGCCTCGTCCCAGAGGTATCAGCGCTCTATGACGCAAGTTCAGTGGAAGCAAAATAAAAGTCTCCGAAGCACGGCACGCATTTCATTGCCATGTGGCTCAAGAGTACAGGCTGGATCCCTCTGATTAAATCTGAAGTAGAAGACGGTTTCATCCCGCCACAGACAGTCTGCTTCCCTTTTTGCGACACTCAGAGGACAGTTTCTCTTAAAAACCCTGCAGCAGAGAAAGCAGACTTGAATGTGTTGACTTTGTGACAGCAGTCACGGAGCTTTGATAGCTGTGGTTAAGCTCTGCGTATTTGGATAGCGCTACATTGGAGGCTTTAGCGCCACAGAGCAGGTGTGCTAATTTATGAGACTGTGGATGTGTGGTCAATAACGCTCCCCCGATGTAAGCTCCTCTGCATTGTCATCATGGCGCCTGCAAATTAGTTCATGTTTCTCAAAGTGTTTAGGAAGAGCAAAGGGTAAACCTATCAAGAACATCGCCATCATAAGACCAAAATAACTAATGCTACATCCTTATTTAATTAAAGTATGCAGTGAGATTTTGTCAGCAGTACCCATAATTACAGCAAAGACCGCAAGAACACTCTATTCTGTTAAAGATATTGTCAATACATTCTATTTAAAAGGAGTAACCAAAAAGAAAATTGCTTAACAGCTCCAGGGTTTTAAAAACATTTTGATTGAAAAATGTTTCTTATAGATGGAAAAAAATGATAATGATAATTTACTGTTGCTCTGAAGATGAGACTGCCCGTATGAAAATAGAACCTACAGTACACGTAAAGGCAAAAAGCCACAGAGGACGACACCATTTTGTATCCAAAGCTCATTAAAAAGCAAATAAAAAAACCTCTGCTCTGTAACATTAACTTCACAAAATTTCACTTCTCCACATGTTTTTCTGGCTGACAGACTCAAAAAGGAATGTATTGAAAAAGTTCAGGCAAGCAAAGTTTATTTACACATTTGGCAATTCCGACGAAAAGCATTTCAAAGCAGTTTATATATTGCATTAAAAAAAGTGAGCTGCAGTAGCAGTTTTGGGAGTGTTTGTATCAGATAGATGGTGCATCAAAATCGGAATGCAACTTCACAATGTTTAGCTTTGACTGTTGCCACCATTCAGTGAATGCATCTTTTTTGGAAAACCTACGAATATACCGTTTTTCAAAACCTTCAATTAGGTTATACGACAAATTATTCATGGCTTCAATGTCGCTGCTGAAATTTCGGTCTCAGCCCATTTCTACACCTCTCTGGCTTAGTTTATGTTTGACACTACTTATTGAAGTTGAAAACTGAATTTTTAATCGTTCTTCCTCGGCTCAAAAGACAACTAATTTTTATTGAAGAAAAATTCTGGCACATCTAATCGATGTTTTGTTAAATGCATTAAGTCAGTGCTATTACTCAACCATCTCCCTAGGGGACAGTGGTCATGTAAATGTCTGTCATCTTCAGAATCATGGTAATCGATCAGCTTTTATTTTCAAATGCTGAGTCCGTGGAAGCATGCAGATGTTAAACAGAAGAGACCCCAGAATGGAGCCATGAGGAACAAAGTCTGTCAAATGAATGCACATACCAATAGAGCACATTGTTCAATTCGGATTAAAACCAATTCAGCCGTTTACCAGAAAGTCCACCCAGTTTTCCAGTCGGCTTATTAAAGTGCTGCGGTCAAGCGTGTGAGATGCAGCACCGAGATCTAGTGATACCAAAACTGAAATTCTGCCACCATCTGTGTGTCTGTGTTTAAGTGAATAACATTGAAGACAAGACACAGTCAAGAGTTTGACAAAGAGCAGTCTCAGTGCTATGGGGTGGAACCAGATCTAAAGCCTAATTGGATGGCATCAAAACTCTTGTTTAGTGATAAGATAATTATGATTCAGCAGTTGAGAAGCAGCCGTTATAATGATTTTACTTCAAACGCAAGTTTTGATATGGGCCAGTAAGTGTTCATCAGTGATGTGTTGGGACTGATATGTTTTGGAAGGGGCTTGATCACTGCAGTTTTCAGGGTCTGTGGGGAGATAATTGATAGCGGAGACATGTTAACAATTTCTAAATGATCTGACGCAACGTCATTTCAAACATGTTTAAAAAAAACTTGCTGGGAGAAAATCAAGGCAGCGAGATTTCAGCGGTTGTATTGCGTCCACCAGACGTTCATGGGGATTGGGTAAGAACGAGTCATATTTGAATTGAGCTGAGGTGTCCACTGGGTACACACATTGGCAGTTAGGAAGGTTTGTTAGCTGGCAGATCTGCTGTTGCTTTTTTTATATCAGAGAAGATGGCTTGCATTTCCCATTTCCAAATGTTACATTGTACGTCATTAATAGATTAAAAATAACAAGCGTGTATTCCTAAATATTTTTTGGGATAAAAAACACAAATTTAGAATAGAAAGGATCCGGCTCTTTGACAAGAGATAGAGACAGAATATTTTGCCCTGCTACTTTCCACGGTACACCGTTTCTTAATTGCCTGATAACAAAAACCTCCACGTTTATTGCAATATTTTTGATTCGACGGCCCAAACTTAAGTTGCTCGTCTGGCGCCGCATTTTAAGTCAACAGCAGGCTTACCTGTCTGACCTGTGTGGTTTTTATTATCACAAAGCGATGGGTCAAAAGGGAGGGGTCATCCCATCACACAATGCACGATGACACGACGGGTTTCCCCACAGGAATAATCAAAGTTGTATCAGCGTTGGCGCGAAGAGAGCCTAAATACATTTTTCATCTTTGTTCTGCATTCATCATTCATGCTAGTCATGTGAAGTCAGAAGCCTTATAATACAAACATGAATCCAACGGTTCTCAGGGGCTGCTCAGGATTCCATGAGATGCTCTATGACGCGCTCTTCTCCCCAAAGTGCTGTCTGCGTGTAAGTAACTAGAGAAACGTTTAGAGGAGGATGCAGACTTTCTCCTCACACAGACGGACAGTGAAGGAAGACTTCTTTATTATACCATTGATCAGAAACGTGCCCGTTTTCGGGAGATGCCCTTAGGCCTAATTAAATATTAAACCTTTTATTGGCTCCCACTAAGGTATTTCTAAATACATTTCATGCCAGGGAAAGCATCAAGGATTCCAAATTCCCCTGCTGACACAAAGTTGCGGTTATTGCTGCCCAACCCCCCGCCTCGCCCCCCTCCTAAACCATTTAGGTGCATTTAGAATGATGAAAGAGGCAGGAAATTGCTGGTGATGCCTTGCAGGGGAATGGATGGCATATACATCTCAATCTATCTCTGAGAAATTCCATGTTCCGCCAACTTCTACGAGGTTATAAAAAGCGATAAAGCTATGCTACGTTGAAGGTTGCCTCACAGTTTACAGTCACTGTAATTCCGATCATCAGATGAAAAGTAGTCCATTTCTCTTAATGAAGCTGGAAATAGCAACGCTGCCAGTTTCAGCGACTTCACATTGTTTCACTGCCTGCCTGAGAGTAATCACAGTGAGCGGTGACCTGGCCCGCTCCTCGGGAAGCCAACATGACTGCACAGTCAGTCGTAAACAACAGGGGCACAGTACGCACGTCATGTCTGCCCTGGCAAAGCGCCTTTATTGATTGTCCCGTCCGACATGAGCGGATAAATCAAAAAGCCCATCATCAATAGAAGCGGGACCAATCAAGTCATAACCCCGGCAAAATAAATGGGAGTGGAGCGTGGCATAAAACACATATTGGCCTTCACTTGCTCGGTATATCCATAATTCAAAACGGCATTCGTTATCCTGCCTCAGCGTCCGAGTGCGGCTGTGCCTTTTGGTAAGCGGGCAGGCGGCTGAAGTGAGTCAGCGGCGTCAGAACACAGAGTATGGAGTTCACGTGACCAAACAGCAGATGGAGCCTCTTGCATTGGCTTCGTGTGCAACCCCAACAGCGCTTTCACAGGAAACATTACATCAGTGATTCCCGCCCCGCTCCCCTCCGGCTCTGTGTCATCACCATTACATGCCATTTATGTCATTAAGGTTGCACACAGTGAGGAGACACGAGGGGAACACAAAAGAGCAGAAGGAAAAAAAACATGGCTTTCAAACGGATCATGGGAACCACTGCCCAAACGTGAGCCGCGGTAGCTCGCATGTCAATTAGATGCATTTGTCAACCCCAATTTCTACCCTGCGTGTCCATCAGCTCCCGTTGGGTTTGATAGTTCCAACTTTTACCACTGTCCCTTTTTGTGGATGCCTGGTGTTTGAGCCCGCGGCAGGCACTGTCCTCGTCATTTTCCAGACTGTTTGACCCAATGTCACATTATCTAAATTTCACTTAAATTTTTTCAGCAGAGATAATATGTACTTTTGTGTTTAAAGCCCATGCACTTTACCACTGGGAATGTTACTCAAATCGGCAGGTTAGCAGAGTTCTTAATGGTGGCAGCATCATTCTTGCCCTTTAAATTAAAGGCAGATGCGTACATCATTTGGGTCCACATTCTATTAGGGTCTATTAGCAACCTTAGCCATGAAGAGCAGGAATGAATCCACACCAAGAGTCAGAGCAGGAAGTAGTAGAAGAAGCAGTGTGGAAAGCTTCTGGCTCAGGCGCCGAGGCGTGGCTGGAACTTTTCGGCGCTGATTGCTGCCACAGTTGAGGGGAACACGTCATTTTCAACTTTCTTTTACAATTCTGGGATGGAGTGATTCTGCAACTTGTCACATGCCCGGGAAACGTTGTGAATGCTTCCACACCTGCACACGTCTCGACTGTCCGCGTCCTAAATATCCTCACTTGCGCACAAGAAATTGTATCCCTCGTCACAGTCGGGCACACACACATACAACGACACGCAAGCGGCTGCACAGCAGTAGAGCTGGGCCAGATTGCCGAGGCCCAGGACACATGGTGTAATCATCAGTCATAAGAGACTCCTTCTGGTCAAATCAAGTTTGTCCTGGTGTGATCACTACCCTCAGCTGGCCCCTTTGCAGGTCGGCGGTCTTGAGGGGCATGCTCGGTCCGTCCCCCTAAATCCAGAGTTATGTTAATTACGAGGCAGATTGAAGGATGGGCGGACGATGATTGCGACGAGGCTGCGACCCCGTGAGGACATTTGCTACGACGCCTCCAATGCTGGCGGATTCCGGTGTTCTTTAATCCACCTTGCAGCAAAATGACAATGACAAGCGCTCCTTGAACAAGCTACATCTGCTCCCCACCATCTTTAGATGCTTAAAGCGATCTCGAGCCGTTACCGTAGGGCTTGTTGAAGCAAAAGGAGGCCGAGGGATGTGGTTGGCCAGCAAAGTGTAGCCGGAGACCATTTTCAAGTCGAGGTTAAATCATTACAGATATGAGCAGAGGCTTCCAATGGCCCTCAGAATGTTCCGCCAATTCAATCAAAGTCATATTCATACGTACTTTGAGCAACAAATCTGGGGTTCATTAGAATGCAGACCAAAGTAGCTCATACATAACCGATACTGTTGCTCTGCAAGGGAACTGCAGGGAAATTGAAATACTCCCATACTGTTTTAATGTTACCCCCTCCTATCCGCATTCGCCCATTTGTCAAGGTCAACCATTTCATGGGAATGGGGTTCGGAGAGTTCTGTGCAATAACCATGTTTGAGCAGCAGGTTTCAGGGGAAATGATGGAGCTGAAGTGCAGCGCACAAGTGTAATTGGTCTCTTGGCATCTTCACAAGGAGCCTTGATTAACGTGCCTTTGAAGCATTCCGGACACATTCGCCCATAGAACAAAGGCACGGCAGATAATGATGATCAGAAATGTCTAATGTTATTGACGGGCGAGGTGTTTGAATGTCTCGGACATCCTTCTTTGATGTGAATTGACAGATGTGCTCAGTCCTTAAAAAGGTGCAGTTATCTCCAAAAAGCCAGACAGGATTATAAAGCAAACGATAGCATTACAGGCAAGCAAGGGTAATATTGATATTAAGGCTCCGTCAAGCAAGGTCACAGAGCATTTTAATGCCCGTCTATAAGGAAACCAATTAGTGACTGTCTGGATTCTTTGAATTAAACCCATGAGTGTGCTGTTTGATGGAATACAGTAGTTTGGCAACTCCATGGCATGCTTGATCATTTATTTATTGCTTTTTATCAGTGAATTATTGTCATTGGAAGATAAAGGCTCAACCCTAGCATAGATTCACTAAAAAGCCAACAACGATAAACTGTCCCATATTACAATAAAAACTGAGTGTTAAATTAGGGAACGTAGCTTCTTACACAATTGTTCTTGCAATAAAATTCATCATGGTTTTCACTGGGGTTTTTGTTCCATGCTCCTCATATGAAATCTAGAATAGTCTCCGGAACACAAAAAGCCATAAAGTATCCGGAGCTACAAACAAAATCTGAGTTACGACTGCACTTTTCTTTTCAAACATCCATCCAATCAGTAAAGCCTGTTGGAGAGCGTCGTATCAGCATCACAGGGTGACACCGCTACACACATATGCACTTAGGAGGAGCCTGATTCAACTACAGCGCTCTTATGTTGAACGCTGTGCGGCTTTGCTTTTTAGAGTTTTAGAGTTGAGCATGGCTTTTTTTTTTTTTTTTAAGGTGTCGGCACTGGATTTCTTCCATCCAGGAGGTATAAAAACCACACGTGAGACCAGTTTGATCCAATATTTTGTCAACTGACTGTGGGTGAAATTACCATATTGTACTTTTGAGTATTGTGAATATATAATCTGTTAAACGTTTTACTGGTTAGGCCTGCGGACCATCGGCTGAGAGAGAAAGCTTTATGGATTCAGCCAAGTTCTACTCTAAATATCTGTTCAATAGATGCCCAAAGACATTTGACAGTTTAGACGTCACTGTTATTGCTCACAGAGAGATTAAAAGGATTATTTCCCACCACATAGAACAGACAGGTCACATAACTTTTGCAAATCTGTTGCAGATTTATTTAAATTCCTTTCTCATGGTGTCTGTCTTGGTTCATCACTCTTTCACTGAACCAAATGTCATCAGATACCTTGGGTGGTAGATGCCCTACGCAAAGTGACAGTGATCAGAGCAGCAATAATTAACGGATCTTAAGCCTGCTGCTAACTGACTCTGCTCCACAGAGGAAAAACATCCTAAAATAGAACTAAAATTGCTCAATCAATTTAACATGAAATAAATTGAGGTCAACCAGACTAACCTGTGTCATTATAACAAACACACCTACACATAAGACTGGCGAAATCTTTTGTTTTTTAATGTCAATGGTCATCTGCACGGCCTTTTTTTCCAATAGCGACAATAACAAAATCTGTATTTATACGCATGTTCACAATGTGCCAATTCTGTTCTGTGGTGGATATTTCCGTAGCCTCACAGTGCAATACAACTATGCTATTCAAATCTTAGTTTTTGGCATATCAGCTAGAGGGATAAATACTCCTCTAGTGAGTAAGACTACAGCATCCCACTATCGCCAATGAGGACCAGCACATGCATTCAAATGGCACATGCGTTACGGTAAATGCTGCTTGGTTATCTTAAAACATTTACAAAAGTTATTATTTAAATGAAACAGATGCATGTTGTTATTTTTTAAACCTTTGCTGGGAAAACATTTGAGGAAAAACACATCTTTGCACTTTAAATTTATATTTTCAAAAATACCTTTTGGAAATTGTATACATTTTAACAACATACAAGACTTACTGTAAGTAAAAGTTTCAAAAGCCTTTGAATCCGATCGAGGCAAAAACGAGGCCAACTCCTCTGAGCGTCATCCACTTTAAAGCAGCTCTGTTTTGATCCAAACTCTCTCACTGTACGTATCCTTGGGATTACAAGTGTTTTTCCTCTGCACGCATATTCAAACAGAATGGGACGGAAAACGGGTAAACAATTAAAGAGACACTAAATCTGGAGCACTGCACTGTTGGTAGAGGGGATGATATGATATTCCTGTGTAGTACACTACAGTCACATGCAAAATAGAGACGCACCCATGCTGGGAACCACACTGCATCCTTAAACATTTCTTTGGTCTTCCTGCCTTTGGGATGCTGCTAACCTTAAGTTAAAGGATGAAAAGTCACAATAACGTCAGGATTAATGAACCTTTCATTTCTTAGCAAAGTCAGCCCAAGTGCTTCATCTTGTATTTCTTTCTCACTGCTTTCAATACTTTTCCAAATTAAAGTGCGGCTAAGGTGATTATGTCATGACAAACTGCCGCTCCTGGCTGCAGGTCATTAGTTTCACTGTCTGGGAGGTCACATGTGGATTGTAAAAGTTTTCAGTTATTCAAAGTTCAATAGATTAAATCTTTTTTTTTTGCCTTAGAGAGTTCATTAATTAAATAATGTCAACGTCACAGAGCAATCTGGTGAACAAATTGAAATCAGACAATTTGCAACAAAAATCCTTAGACGCCCTGAGTCGTTTTGGGCTCAGAGTCATCATTGCCACTGTAATATATTGCTTTATTATTGCAAAAGAAATATGCATCTGAGGTGATTCCAACCCACTCCTCAATTTGTCACACTTGATTTCACAGGCATTCTTAATATGCAGATTTTAATCATGTTGATTAAAATCTGCATATTTGATGTCTACCTTAATAATCAACACCTGTGTGACCTATGCCAAGACAGCAGGGGAAATACACTACAGGCTTTAACAAGTAAAACTGTGTCACAGGTGGAAAGGGAGATGTTTAACCACCCACGCGCTTAGATGGTTGGTTTCCATAAATTTGCAGTTTAATTCTCTCTCCAAGGTATCCTGTTCCCCAGCATGTGTTGACGGCCATATGGGCAGAGGGGAGGGTTCTGATTATCACCTAAAAATGTGTCCAAAAGGGAAAGAAGTGAGGAAGTGAATGAATCACCGCATTCTGTTCTTTGTTGGTACAGATGACGGCAGCTTTTGAAGAGTTGCTAATTCCCAAATGGAGGAATGTCTGCACATAAGCACATAAGAGATATTTCCAAAGCTATGAATGCCTTTGCTAATTTTATAAGTAGTTCCAAAATGTTTAAGATCACTGACACGGTGAAGATGTCTTTTATCACTGTGGAGGTCCTGGACCTGCTAGAGGAACGCACAGTGGCCTCGGCGTGAATGCTGAATTGTTTTCACACACATAAAAAAAAGGGACAAAGTACTTTTGGTGACCTCGCTGCTCAACACACTTTATCGCATCCCTTTCAATATATTGTGGGGTCGATAGTTGGCTTTTTGTTTTACGGTCAATAATGCATCAGCATATCAAACAATATTTGAGTCTAACGTGGTCTATCCAACGCCTTTTCCAGCTTGAAACCCTGTCGGTTCTCGGGTATCTTTTATGCCAGAGATCAAAGCATTGCCGAGTTCTGTTTTTACTCGACTGCATAAGAGATCAAGGCGTGTAATGAGGCACCCTGAAAGGTGATGAAGGTATTGGGTGCTTTGGTTATGTCAAAGAGATGTGTACTGCAGTGAAATTACACCATCACATGCTTCCATTTTGATTGTGCTTGAGATTACGATTAATTGTACAATCCCCACTTGATCTGCGATCACATTAGATACGTTGAGTAATATGTATGTGTGTTATCTGATATGGAATATCCTGCATGTGCAAAAATACCTTGAGCCTACAAGCTGGGCACTCAACATATGATTGGAGTAATTAAAAAAAATCAGCATTAAAACTGAAGCCTTCAGTTTAAAACTCACACTCAAGTTATATTACAAAGTCAACTAAACCGTCTGTTCATGTATGGAGGCCTAAACTAGAAATGAAATGCGTCAAATTAATGAATTACTACATTAGGAAACAAACTAAACTTAAATAAGAAACTTAAAAAACTTTCAAAAAGTAAAACTCACACTTCCTGTCCCATTATATATTAATGTGAGGCTAACATACATTCACATGTATACAATACACACATATGTACATACAAATATACATGGATACATAAATAAATAATTGAATATTTACAGTCCGAATAAAATAGTGTTGAATGATCTCAAATAATAAAATAGCATTTTTTATTATTGCGCCGAGTTTAAAAAAGTAATTTCTGTAGTTATCAGTTGAATACTTAGCACTTCATTTCTACTTGACCCTTTTTGACTGGGTTGTTGAGGCATGATCGGAACGTGCAAGTGTTCTGTTTGGCACCATCACCGTCACAGTCCCGTGTCAGAAAAATGCCGAAAGCATCGCAGAACTGTTTTGTCAGCTATTGATCGCCCCATACATCTTATAAAAATAAAATAAAAACAATAAAATACAAATATCTTTCAGAGGTTTCAGTGTTTAACTTCACCTCCCCTCAGTTTTGAGAACAATGATTAAGTTCACTCAATTATTCACGTGGTTTCAAACGCAACAGGGTTCTAATTTGACTCTGATAACGCTCATACCTTCATGACTAATCCTGTGAAGGGCACAGCAACAAAACCCAAAATATACCTTACTGTCAAGAGTCTGAGCCCCCACATTGCTTTCCACAGCTTGTTGGTTAAGAATAGCTCAATTGACCAGGGCCATCTGGAGGAGGCATTACAGCTGAGAGTACACCAACAGCAACCATCTCCTCCTACTTACAAGGTTGTCCTGTAAAAAGACTCAGACATTTGCTTCATTTCTATAAAGATGATTGGCTACTAATTTGGATTATCAGGAACCGATGCATATCGATGAGAATGAAATACTATTCAAATAATGGAAATAAAGATGTGATGGAAAAGACAAGAACACGTTTTTCAAAAAGAATGAGATCTGGCACATGTGATCATTGGGGAAACTACATGATAAACAAAAACACTGCAGAACTTGCGTGTGCTGACAGGCTTTTAAGCTTTGTACATTTTGAGTCTATTTATTCCCTGCACATCATCTCACCATGTCCCTTTCCAGCATAGCATTGTTGAAAGAAAACTTGTCTTGATAAAAAAGGTATTTGGAACAAATGCAGGGTTCAGAGAGCTAGTAATAGTAGGGCGATCTCTTTTACTAAATTAAAAATGTGTTTACAATGAATGATGAAATGACACAACTTTACATTTGAATAAAAGCCTGATGTTAATTTTTTTTTAAACCTCCCATTTAGAGTAGAATTGACACTGACAGTTTAGTTTTTGTCATTTTGCTGAAGGAGTGTTAGTAGGTGGTTTTCGATGCCCTCAGATGGAGCCATCCTGTTGACCCGTTTTCAGGCTATACGATACTTCTGGCTACAAAACCTGTTTACATACCGGACGAGTGCAGTATTCTCATCATTCATTCTCATCTAGAAAGCAAAGCCTATTTCTTAAGCCGTGGAAGTATTTCTACAAATAACTTTCCATTCATTTTACTCAATGAACACTCATTTGTAGCGCAGAATTAAGTCAAACACGGTGCAATAGCGTTCAGTTTTCCTCAGCTACTTCTCAGTCTTTTAACAATTAATGACATTTACACCATGGGACAGAAAGCCTACTTGGAGGCATGAAAAACAGTGAATATTAGAACAAGTCTGCCGCCTACGTCAATGGTCCCCTCCATTTCTGTCAAGGAAAAAATGTGGAGCGCTGTGATATGAAAACATTTTCATCTCATTTGGCAGATAGACAGTCAGTAAACATGCTTTACCAAGCGACAATAAGATTCATGGACCCTTTTGTCCACATTTGGGTAGCTACTGGAAAGGTATTAATGAAATAGACAGCATACAATTAGGCACTGCGTAGGTATGAGGGTAACAATGAGACAAAATAAGCAAGATAATGAATAACAATGGAGCAGTATCTTTATCATTCTTTGCAGTTACAATGAAAGGGAGAAGGAATAATGAAGCTAAATTTACAAGTATATATCCTTTTGATTCTCAGTATGGTAATTAGGGCAGGTTGATGGATATTAGAGGTAGTATGGGGCAAAAAATGATTAGTTCTTTCTATACACTGTGTGTGCTTCATTTGAGGCTTCAGCTGCCTTTGGGCTCGCAAAACCGGCATTCTCTTGAAGCTTCAAAGCAGAGAGCAAAGCTCTTCACCCTTGTGTGCCAACTTTTTGATAAGCACAAAGAGACATCTCAACCACTTGTCAGTCAGCTATCGTAGCAGCAGGACCAGAAGACAGGCACGCCGACAAAAACAAACAACCCTCCATCTAACCTATCTCGGAATAAATGGACAAAAGCAGCGGGGAAGCAGTAACCAGCCTGCTTCCCTCGCACCGTCACACCGGCCCATTCAGCATCAGAACACCCAAATGATATTACACATGTGGCGCCATGGCCGAGGCAAAGTGTAAATAAGCATTTCCACGCGCTGGGTGTATTACATGGTGTCAGGTAGCCACAATCAATGCACAGAGGCAGGGGGAGCAATCAGCCAACCTTCGAGATGGAGGGCAACCGCCGCACACACAAACAACCAATCACCACGGGACAGTGATTGATGTCTCTTCCTGCTTTGAAATCTATCATCCCGACCAAGAGGCTGTCGAAATGTCGCCCGGCAGACTGTTAAACACAGCTTAATATGCATCACCTTGGCAAATAGTTCATCAATTCTTTATTACGTGGACGCGGCTTGTGCAAGTCATTGTCCAAACCTGTATTTAATACACTAAGTGCTTTGCTGCCCAGTGTGAGACCCAGTTAAGTTACGCTGCATCCAGTTTAGTTAAATCATCATGGGACGGAAAAATAAGTACGCAACAAAAAAGGAGGAAAAATTGATCTTGCACCTCGATGCTTAAAAAAAAGGTGTAGTCATCCTCAAAAAGGAGATAACAGGACAAAACAATTTAACAAAACTAGCATCCTATGTATTCAAATGAATCAGCTTGTGGATACAAGGAGATTGAAGATACATGTTGACGCTGTACGGGTTTCTGGCCTCCACACTTCATTTAGCGAAACTCCGAGCGCAACTCTATTTGCGAGGGCGGTGAGACAACAGTTTGGTTTATTCTTAGATCTGTGAAATCACGCTGACACTGCCAGTGTCTTTCGTGCTACCTCACCTCACCCTTTAAAGTTTACTGGGAGACTGAGCATAACACTAGGCAGGCACGGTCTTCTTGCCAGGGTTGTTAAAGTCCCCATGGGATTTTTAGCATCTTACTTCGGCTCAGTTTTCACAAAGAGCTATTTTGTTGCAAACAAATACGGAGTTATAATTATTTAATGCACTTTGGCAAACTGACAACTGAAGCTTTCATGGTGTTGCCCTTGCGGACCACATCTTGCAAAAACAGACTTTCGCAAGGTATGTTGCTGCCAAAAAAGGTCTGACTGATGAATGCCAATGCAAGACAAGTTGCGTTTCTTACAAAGCGAGAATAAAACCACCCAAGGGACAAGCTGCATCACTGTTTTTTCCACCCACATGGAGCTTGCCGTTTATCATCCGCCATCCTGACAAGGTGTTCTCAAATGCCTGCACATAAGTGTTCCCCTCGACTGCTTATCCCCCTCCGCGCCACCCCGCAGTTGGCTAGGGGGGGAGCCACAGAAAAGGCGGCTTCACGGCGGCCGTTATTTCTCTTCCCTGATCCTCGCCTGATAAGTTTGTTTGCTCTTTTGTGTCACAGGGCCACTCTTATTCAAGAGGAGGTGGAACTACGGATTTCGAGGGGCTGCCGATAAGAAACGCGCCTTTTTAACATTTTCCCGTACGTGCAGGGTTAGAGACCAAAGGCAATTTGGCCTCAGGAAGGCTGATAAAAAGGTTACAGCTTATTAATGCAGATGTACTTTGAGAGCTGTCCGACAATTGCTAAGCTCTGGAATTATCTCTTTACCTGGATTCCAGTTCATGGTGAAATTGATAGTCTTTTTTTGATTGCCGTCTCTGAACTGAATTACATTGTCAGTGGTGGCACAATTATCCTGTTGCTAGAGATAATTATATCCAGTCATGTAATACACACATCAAGTAGCTTAAATCTATATAGCTTATACACTGAAAGTGAGCAAATCACAAAGGATGACAATCATCCCTTTTCAAGTGCAGTATCTGTGACCGATGGACACTAACTTAGCATTTCAAGGCATTTTCCACTGTTGAAATCAGACTTTGTACCTGTAATCGCCCCTCGCAAATATATTTTTAGCCCCGTGGATTGTGCCTCCCCCACTGGCAGCTTCCCCTGGGAAACAACCATTCCCAGTGCTGACATCTACGGTGTGATCTCTATAGATCAAACGGGCCGGCTCTTGAATTGCCAAGGCCCTCCGGGTCCATGCTGCCAAACACATGAACGGTCTTTCTTAATGCCTGCTGGTCAAGTAACAATACCGCCGGAAGGGGTTTTACTCCTCTGTGGCCCTGGCACATCCAAAAGCATCACATACGATGCAAAGTAACAGGCTAGAAAGAAAGCCGAACTCGATCTGCAGGTAGGATTGTGAGAAGCTTGAAATCACGGCTTCTCCCCTACCGGAGATCAACCCTCAGTTTTGAGGCTTTCCGTCTTCTTCCTTCCCACTCTCATCTTTTAAAAACTCCAATTAGGAGAAACTTATTTGTGCGTGGGCTTCCACGGAGTTCAAACAAAGCCCTAATCATAGAGCATCACTGGCATTATGAATAAAGCAGCTCTTGGCACAGGGGCAAAGCATTGGCCTGGATTCTGAGGAAAAGTTTGTTCCACTTTCCCTCCACTTTTTCACTGGTTTCACAGTACTGCGTGTTTGTTGCTCCCATATCAGAGATCAGCACATTTCTTTAATGTGGAAATTGACTTTCATCCTGTCGTGCTAAATTTAACGTGGCACAAAGCAACCAAAGAAAAAATATGGGGCTGGATGGAGCTGTTTATCATTTTAGGAGACCTTCACAGAGAGAAAACAAAAAATAGGCTATTAAATTATCTTTTCCGGCAGCCATTCTGACAAGGGATTTCTTCCACACTGGTCCATCAAGGGGCTATGTCAAGAATTGAGGGAAATGCGTTGCCGCTTTCATTCAGAAGGAGGCATCTTCTACTTGTTTATCTCACTCAGAGCAGATTCCCATTGGTATAAACTCCGTGGCAATATTCTGCACCACAACATTCTGTATATTTCTTCTGTTTGTGTGAGCCGTTTGTGATCAATACAAACTGCTGTGAATAGAACAAGCCCAAGGAAGATCATAAAAGGCCAATTATCTCCTTGTATTTGTCAATTCTTCATCCTGGTTGGTAAATTTCCTTTTGAGGTCACTTTAGTTTATGTGAAAATAACGGTTTCATTGCCTGAGTGAGGAGAAGCCGGTGCTTACGCTGTGATAATTTTATATAGCTTTATTCCCATTAAACTCACAATGTTTCCCCATGGGTCTAATTATCTGTAGTGGTGTTGAGGGTAGGGAAGGGGCAGTTTTTATGCCTTGCGTCAATGTCATTTTTGCCGCCAACAAGATCGAGAGAGGAATGCCTCATGATCGGTACATGTACATTTGTATGAAATAGGACCCTTTCCTTGGTAGGCCAAACTAAGCTTCATTGTTTTATGGGCTCCTTAATTTTCTTTAAAAGTCTTTAATATTATATATACATACTTACAGTATGACAAAAGCAGCTTTAATTCCTCTTCATAAATATTCACAGGCACAAATTGTCAGCGTGGCCTTAATAAATTCGATAACATGCCTCTTTTACGGTCCCGTATGAGCTCCACGTAAGACTAAAATAAAAGATGAAACAGTGTTTGTATAGCAACACCTTTATTATTCATACGTTTCATTACGAAGTGAGCACCTACTTAATCTAGGCTAATTAAGGATGTAACGGTTTGGAGACGGGATAGCGGAAACATGCTTGGAGAAAGAAAACGCTCTCTGACACTCAAAACTACTATTGAGACAGTGTAATTTACAGAAAGCAGTTCTTGTGTAAGCGCTTACCAAAGAAGTTATGCTTTTATTACACTATACCTGCCTATTGACTCAGCTGTAAAATGTGAACAGCGTCTATATTGATATTCTATATATGTTCTGTTAAATGTGAGAATACATGTAGTTTAACAAATTGACCAAAACTCTTCTACACAGATATTGGATCCAGGTGGCATTATCAGGAGTGTTTTGCTAGTAAATGTGCCTATACCTGCAAAATAAGTTTTTCAGTGAAGTCTGGTGTTATCCAGTTGCTTCGGCCTGTGAAAATATGCCTTAACCAGCAGAAAAGAAACAACTCTGGCCGTTGCAGGAAAAGACGTGGGTTAAATGTAGACTGTAAAAGCTGTACTTTCTGTACTTTATGCCGACTGGAGTTCTGCATTGGCCATGGAGGGGAGAATGCTTCCACATGACTGCAAGGCCACACTTGCTGAATGTGCAAACAAGTAAGACAAAAAAGGACTTCTCGAATCAGTCGAGAGCAGCAAGAAATGTGCATGAAAAGACGTTTCCGCAATGTCTGCTTTTTTCACTGTTCCAAAGTGTCATTTTTTGATAATTGTTTTGAGGTTAATTCACATAATTGTAAATTACAATGCTTACCGACAAAGCATTGTGCTAAAAAGAATACTGATATTTTGGCATTTCCAATTGAACCACAATATGAACACTACACAACAAAGTCACAGGTGCATTTCACATTTGTCCCCCATTTGGTATTTAAAGCTGGCTACCTTGGTATATAAAAAAAAAGTTAGTTGAAATAACGAAGATGTTAAATGAATGAAACATGCAGCTCCTGGCATTCCAAGGCAGAAACCAATACGCGCAGTTCATTGAAAACCCAACTGCTGTATAGACGCAATTGAGTGAAATTACATCTGGTTAAAATCAGTTTAGATGAAGCCATTGGGACCATGATGGCCACTGTGCATTTATCTCGCGGGGCTGAGGAGGAACGTTGGACCCACAAGGGCATAACTGCACCATCGCCCCCTAAGTATTTGTATTTCTCCACTTCATGAGGAAGAATACATAGGAGGAAGACATTGTCTATATCGGCATTTCTATAATTAGACCACTGGTAATTGTGCCAGCCGCTCACCTTAGAGACAATATGTACTTTGCTAACTTCAGTAAAAACACCAAAGTCCCAGTGAGACTTGCTGGCAGACGGATACTGCTCTTTGAAAGTTAGGAAATTTAATAAGGTTGTTTGTGATCCAGTTTGCACATTAACTATTGATATCCAGAGCCGTGTGCGTTTACATGGCGTGGTAGGACTAATTACATTATATTATAATACTAATTACATTCCTGAGGGTTGCATACAACCGTATGCCTGTCAGTTTCACACCAAACTGACATCCAAGGAGCAGGGTGATGCATAATTAGCAAAACGAGACGCACCAGTCTTGAATTACACTGCACTTATGCTGTCTGCCTCTGTGCACGTTCACGTTCATCCTTATGGATTGCAATAATGCAAGCTGGCAATCGGGGTGGGATTCTTCAATGAGAAGATCAGCCATACATAAAGTAGCTGTGCTTTTGTGTTCATCTGCAGAGCGTAAACCGGTTCATCATTTGCTCTTGCATCCAAAGTGAAGGGATTTATTATTCTGGTTCTGCTGCATGACACTTCTGGGTTGTGTCCCAGCAGAGAGCCTCGCTGAAACTGGGTCAAATGTTAAATCGGCGGTTGAATGACGAACAGAGCCGGAAAGCTTCACAAGAAGGTTCAAAGTTCTTAAAAATATACATAAAAAGGTTTCGCGGTAATCATTTTTATTTATTATGCAGTGTGGCGTGACTTGACATCCTAAAGGCAGAATGCTTAATATGAAAATTGGTATTGCTTGTTCATAATCAGAATTCTTGCATGTGTTACACATACAGGAAATTCTCTTGATTGGTGCAATATGAGAAAAAAATGTTTGGGTCAGTGGGGAACTTTGCCACCAACAAACATTTTGAGCACATTATTCTCATACCAAATTTTTTTTCCAGAAAGATGTGTATGTTCCTCCTGCTTTTGGAGATCAGGACACAGGGATGATAATATTCAAATATATGTACACGTTTTTTTTCAAATGTTCAGTGCACCTCCAGATGTAACACTTCCAGCTCCATCTCAACACTGCCACGATGCAAATTGGTCCCTGATCTTGCCTCCTGGTGCCCGTTATTCTCGGCTCTGAATTGGAGCAGAAGTTTGCTGCTGAATCTTTTCACCCGAAAGCTACCAGGGTGTTAATGTGACGCATGAGACTCGTTTTCAAGTACTCCTGTCTGTAGCAAAACATTGAGTTTCTAGTTTAAGCGGTAGATGGAGTGACGAGTTCCTCAAACGCAGTCGTTAGAAAGCAGTGCTGGAAATAATTAACCAGCGCTGTACTTGCTAATAGCTTGCAAGCCGTTTTGAATTCCTTTAGTGAATAAAAAGTGCAGGATATATATATCTCTCGTTTAGGGGTTCTCAGACTTTTTTAACATAACATTATGCAATTGTACCCTCATTTTTAATAAAGTTTTACTTGCCGCATGGGCCCACAGCACCAAAGCACAGACTGTATTTGATGAGGTTCTGGTGCAGCACAAGGAGGTTGGTCCCACTGATCAGCCTCCCCAGGGACATTCATTGCGTGGGATAAAGGTAGAAAAAATGTGACATGGTACTTTCACATTTTCTAAAAAGGGTATTGCTTGAATATTCCTTTCTCTTGTTTCGCTTGTTATGGAGTAAATGCAAGTAATTCAATGTCATAATTGGTGGAATATATATACTTGAGACATTCCTACAAATCCTGTCATGCATTATGCATTTTCATGCATTGAGTTGAATCACAGCTATTCTCGACATCGTCCCGCGTTTTGAGTCGGGAATAACACCAGCATTTTTCAAAAAGTAGTAATTAGGGCGTACGCCTTGTGACTCGGTGTGCAGATAGAAGTACTGTATAATAATAGACTAATTCAGCTGAGATATCCATCACTCTGGTGTTTTTTGCACACACTTCAAAGTAAAAAGTTAACTGAGTCACGCAAGCAAATTTTGAATTCTCACAAAGTGATGGAAAATAAGGATGCACTTTTCATAGGGTTTCTTTTCTCAATTTCACTTGAGACTGTAGTTTTTGACACTTCCTTCCCATAAACAGGGTAAAATATATTTTCCCAGTGTTTTAAAAAAACCGATTCTCACATAAAGAAAACTTCACTTCACTTGTCAAACTGCTTTGTGGGTCTTCCAAAAGGGGCTGCAGACAAATATACTTCACAATACAAAGAAACAAAACGCTTCAGTGGGCTTTCACCCAACTATTTCCTCTGCCTTTCTGATTCGTAAACCTGTGAGCCCAAACACCGGCGACCATGTGTGCCTCAGCGCAGGTGCACCTTTAATATTTCTTTGCAAGGCTCCAAATTCTGGCCAGAAATAGAGCAGGAAAGCGGCCTGTAACAGTGTGCCATCTCCAAATCACCAACAGACGGATGGCATGCATCATTACTAGGAGACAATGGAGCAGTAGTTAAGATTCTGCATTTATGCAGACTCCTGGAACTCTGCATCTACATTGTTTCAGGCTCTGCATTGTGCATGGTATGCATGTGTGAAATACGACGCATTTTCAGTAATCAACCAATGAGGCAGCGTTTATTATTGGTGGGAGTAGTGGAGGGAACAGACTCTTGCCTTAAGAAGTCCAAAAACATCAAGCGTTGGATTATCTTTGAGAAGGCCACCAGCTGTTGCCGCTTGTCTTTAACAATGCATCAGCCTGATGGCAATCTGCACTCTATCATGGAGCTCGATTTCAAAAGTGCTGCCAAACTTTTTGATATTTATCGTGAAATTGGCAAGTAATGCTAGCTTCTGTTCTGAAAGGTACCGGCAGCCAGTGCCCTGCATTACTCATCCACACACACACACACACACACACACACACACACACACACACACACACACACACACACACACACACACACACACACACACACACACACACACACACACACACACACACACACACACACACAGTCAGTGTGGTAGACTTTGGCCTATTCATTTTGTTCCAGGAAATGAATAATGACTCTGCCATTCTTTGTGCCCAGCGGGGCATTTCCTTTTGATTTGTTGATCATGTTGAAACTTCAAAAGTTAAAATAATGTAAATCTATGCTAACTGTCTCATTATTAATATCAATAGTAGCATTGAAATGGCATGAACACATCATTTCAGTTTAGTTTCATTTTCATGGAGACTGATGGCGTCAGGAGGCATTTGTCTTCCGTCAACGCACAAAATCAGCAAACCAGTTTTCAATGTATATTGTAAAGCCTGATCCTCAGATGACCTCGTGTCAGCAGATTTCTGCCTGTCCGTCCTACGTCATCCGCATTGGTCACGCGGAAACGGCTGCTCCCGCTCACCGTCTCTTGCCATTTTATCGATTCGAGAGCCATACCTACAGTCCTGCCGTAGCAGACGACAAATGATTAGCAATCTTTTAGTTTATGCTGCTGCCGGGGGAAATCTAACTCTCAGGGTTAATGTCCTATGTGACACGAGGTAAGCTGCGGAGGAGGGATCTCTCCCGCTTTTCTGCGGATCAGCACTTTGGCTCACCCCTCTTCTGGTGACTGATATTAACCAAGGTGCCGCAGAGGTGAGGGGTTCACTGTAATTGTCGACAAATTATTTTGTCGGGAAAGTTACTCTATTCTCTGATGCATATCAATGAGGGAGCCGTGTGCCCCATCCCAATCTGTGCAGAATGCCAAATACCTAGTATGTGCCATGAAGTCATTGGCCATCAAAGATTCCCTTGTCCTCAATATGGAATAATGAAGGGAAAGCAGAGTTAATGTTCTGCTTGGGTTGGTCGAATGTAATCATGAGTCGTTTCCATTTAACTATTGAGTGAAAATTCTTAGATTAAGTAGAGCTCATAAGGTCACAATTGCAGGGAAAGCCAATAAAAAAATGTTTGGTCAAGGTTTTCTCCCGACTGGCCATGATGTTCTCCCGCTACTTGCTGTAAATGGTGGTACATTGATCTCCATAATGAGCTGAGGGACAACAATCATCCTCTTGGGCAATCAAATAGGTCAGTTAAAAAGCTTTGCGTCAAGGAAAACTATAAATATTTTCTCAGATTTGTTTTAATGGGCCCCGTTTGCTTTGTTTATAAGAACAAAATGCCATTTGTAATTCGTGAGGAGCTCGGAGTAGAGCCGCTGCTCTTTTGCAGTAGAAAGGAGCAAGTTGAGGTGGTTTGGGCATCTGGTAAGAATGCCCACTGGACGCCTCCCTTGGGAGGTGTTTCAGGCCCGTCCAGCTGGGAGGAGGCCCCATTGGAAGACCCAGGAGAAGGTGGAGAGATTTTATCTCTGCACCGGCCTGGGAACGCCTTGGGATGCCCCAGTCAGAGCTGGTAGATGCGGCCCGGGAAAGGGAAATTTGGGGTCCCCTGCTGTTGCCCCCGCGACCCGAACAAGCGGTTGAAGATGGACGGACCATTTGTAATCAAAAGGAGGCAGTTTAAAAGGTCCTGGACAATGTTTACAGTTTTAATAACTGGGGTGAAGTGAAAAACACATTTTGCACAAAATTTCGTCTTAATTTCTATGACAAAAACCTTGAAAATCATAAATACATAAAATAAAATAATGCATACATGCTTTGGGTCTACTGCAACTTTACCATATTCTGACCCTACTCTAATGGAAAAAAAAAAACAGACTGGCAGGGAAAAAGTCAATAATTATAATGGAAAGCCCCTGAGAGATGTTAGACACCATTAATAATGGGTATTATTTCCCCAATGGCTATATTGCAAGACATTTGACGGATCATTTTCCCATTTTAGCAGTTTCAAATTTATTATGGATAGGAAGGACGACAACTCCGGTTCTCATCTTGTTCATTATGTGGCAACTTCGAAGAATTTTAGTTTCCTTGTGTGTTCCTCACCTGGTTTCAATCCAAGATAGGTGGATGCAATCCGCAGGTTGTCGGTTTCCTCCAGACAGGGTTTTTCACATGAAGAACCAACACTTTACTGCACCTCTTCGCAACGGAGAAACAGCTTAAGACAAGAGACCCGAGAAAGCAAAGGCAAGGAGAACTTCTGCAAAAGCTCGGCTTCACATCTCTAAGTACTGACCAGTAAGCAGGGAGCCTAGTCTACGGTTTCTAGCAAACACAGGAAGAAAAAAGCAGGTATGTCAGCAAGAAAAGGCCCAACTCCGTCGAGTCCAGGTGGAAGCGACGGAGAAGGGGGGAGGCAGGCGCTAAGAAAAGAGATGGAGGTGGAACCTGTTAATGAATGGCTATTGGAGACTCGGGGCGGACGCTGTGTTGAAATGCTTACTCGTTTGTGATTAATGACTGCTATGCTGCTGTAATAGGTACCACTGGGACCACAGACACCGGCACCTTTTTATAGAACAGCCCCACAAGACAAAAGATGAAGTCCCCATTAGATGCTGTTTCTTCAAGGCAAAAGAAGAAAAAAAAAATGTACTAGGGAGCTACAGTCATATCATAATGTAGCTTTTCTCCGAACAGCTAAAGTGTTTTGTCAAATCAACGGAAAAACGAAACACCTGAATTTTTCAAGTGGTTGGTCATTAAATCTTCTTTGTAATTATCAGAGATGAATTGTAAGAACGGCATCTAAAATGTAACTTTTGCGTGATACCTACTTATTCAAATAATATTTATTTAACATGGCAGTTGAGCACAGTGTCGTATCATTGCAGTACATTTAGTGAGTTCTACAGACAGATGTTCTATGTGGAACCTGTGTATGAACATGGGAATTGGAAGATTCAACAAAGTCCAAAAAAGGTTTTTCCTATATCACTAACCAACACCCATTCAGAAACCAACACTTGTCGTGGACAACCACAATGCATGCAAGTGGCCAATGAATTATTCAGATGTCTTTTGTTCTACACATTACCTAATCCTCAGGGTGAAGAACAGAGCGCATAGTCAGGTTCCTGTTGCAATCCATTTGACTTTAAAACAACTTTGACTGTGTGTGTGTGTGTGTGTGTGTGTGTGTGTGTGAGAGAATCATACCCTTCTAGGGCCAGAGAGTCACATATCTAGGAAGCTTTATCCAAATTAACATCCAACTTTACACTTTTTGAAAAATACATACTGTGTCCCACATGCACCGCAATCCTGAAAATGAATTAATCACCAACACAATTGCCTTGTTTGCATTTTCCTAGGTTATTCCAAAACAATTACATCCAAGCGAGGTTGGTTAGGGAGAGCATATTTGTTATTGTGACCACAGGCTGTTTTGTTGCGCCCGAATTGGAGCGTTTTAAGGTGATTTTTAAGTTTGCAATACAGTCGGTTATTAAGGTTCCAATTTAGTTTACATTTGTCTAACCTCCATGCTACTGCCGGTCACTGAAGTGTGAATGTTTTTTGTCTTTCTGCTTGATGATTTAGCTGTGAGAAAAGAATGAACAACTTCGACTTAATTAAACAAATTAATTCGATCACTCAATGCAGTTTGGCAGCAGGCACATTCTTATAGCAGATAGACAATGGAATTGCATTCATGAAACCCAAACATTTTTTGTGAAATACAAGGCACAGTACAGTGTTTCTATAAAAGCATTTTCATTTTATGAAAATATTCCCTGCTGGATTATTGTTGGGCAGGTTATCAAGAAGTGTAATAACTTAAATTAAAAAAAAGCTATTAAGAAGCAAGAAAGTCAGGCTGCTTTCATCTATGAACAAATCAGATTGACTGACAGTATCTGCCTTCCACAATTGATTCATAATTAATGAAAAACTTTGTCAATTCAATAAATCCCTGCTGTTGCTAAAGGTAGCGTATGATTGGCTGTGCCTCATCAGGCCTTTGCTACACATAAGCCTAGCTGTGGAGTTATGATGCTAACCGTCAATGTGAACTAGAAATGAAATTTTGGAAAGACATTTGTGCCAATTTCCATTGCTGTGACCTTAACTTTCCGTTCTGAAATCCAAATTTATTCACACTAGATTACCAAACATATAACACTGTGCTGTACATGAAACCTAATCTAATCCATCTAATATATCAACAATAATCCCGTATTGCAAAGGAAAGTCAGGTATGCCAGGAAGGTCGATCTATAATTAATTATATTCAGAACTGAGCATTTTTGCAATGACTAATTATTATACTAGGTTTAATGCCAGTATATGATATATTACATTACACATATACATTAACATTTATTTAAGTGCTACAGTTCTTTACCCCTTATATTCCAGATCTCAATACTCCAACCATGGAGAAGAAAAACAATGCAATTACTCCTGTATTTTACTGGATTTGATAAATCCTTTACTTGATGAATATTAACCACCCTGCCCCAAATGCACTGACTTTTTACTTTACAAGCAACAGGTCTTCTAATTATATTGAATGGAGTTGACGTTTTATAATCCACGTGTGGATTTTGTAGAGGAAATCCAATTTCCCTTTAGGAATGAATAAAAAAGCAAAAGTAAAGGTTTTGCTTCCAACTATTTCCTGATATTGATTCATCTGCTCATTGGAAAGACACTTATGTCCCATGTGTTGAATTGCTACAGGAATACGACTATACCAAAGTTTAAAGATCAGCTTGTGAATGTTTCTGGCTGACGTGACCACAAACCATTATCTGGACACAATCAGAGTCACCCAGCTACATCCTCTCTTTCCTGGTTTTTTCTGTATGACATAATCCCTCTGTGTCCCCTTTGAACACAGAAAGCCAACCTGTTCAAGCCCCTTTCAAAAAGTCTCTTTCATGGGTTCTGTACAGGGGAGCATAAAAAGATTTGGCTCAGAGATTAATTGAAGAGGGACCTTTACAAGAAATGAGAGAGGGACAGTGTGATTGTCCTAAACCTTAGCCAGATAATAGTGTCTTGACTGCAAGGATCCCTGCGGAGGTGTCTCTAAGCCCCAGACAATGGAAGAAAAATAACCTTGCGGTAGCCCATGCTGACACTGGGCCCACCCAGCACAGATTGGCACTATTGTACTACACAGGCAATCTTAATTAGCTTTGACGTCACTATCCTGACGATTGATTCAGGTCGGAGCTTTATCTCCTGAGATCACATTTTCTGTAGAGAACTTGCTGTACGAGGTTTTCAGACCATGACCAATCAACGTTTTTTTGGGATCTCTACCTCACTGGTAAAAAGGGTAAGCGGTCTGTAACCCATGTGTGTCTCTGGTGGTCATTCTAAAACTACATTACACATTTTATTTGAAGAAATCTAAACCAGATTACAGCGTTTCAAAAGAAGTCACATTAAATCATGAGTTCAAAGACTTGGATTCAGCTGACCACTTCTAAAATGTGGACGTTACAAGTAAATTATGGGGTTTTAAATTGAATCTGAGCCCTCCTGCTTTAAAATGAATAACCACCAGATTTCAAAATGTCTATTTCATTTTCATTTCAACAAGATCACAAACAGTGTAAACATGATTTCAAGGTGGTTGTAAAAGGAATCAAGGTTGCAAGTCAAGCCGGCGTGTTCTGCCCCGCCCAGATTACTCCATCTCCGCTGAAGCCATCTTTCACCACCTCTAAGGTTTCATACGTTCTTTACGATGGTCCGATAACCGGGCATGGGATTTTTCAGGACTTCTGCTCCGAGGGAAAGGGGTAAAAGAACGCAATGCTCTCAATACATCATGGGAGACAGGAGCGATTTGATGATCGAGGCCTGACGGAGAGAGGTTTAAGCAGCAGCATCAGCAACCTGTTTGTGTCCGCCGTGATCCTGACGGATAAGCAATCTGCCTGCAACATCACCTCAACCCTGACAGAATGTGATTCAGCTTCAACTGGACATGAAAGGATGGCGCTCTCCAAGTAGATTGGGAACAAGCAGAAATCAATCCAAAAGGCCCTGTTGAGGAAACTTTTTGCTTAAACCGTATTTCCTGGAAATTCTGTTAACGCAGGTTTTTTTTGTCCGCAGGCCAGGAGTTGTTTGCACATTAACATCACAGGATTTACGGGTTCTTTGCGGAGTAATCGTGGCATTCATTCACCAGTCCACTCAGGTTTTTCAGACAGTGTTTTGTGAGAACACCATGATATCAGTCATCAGGACAGGGTGCAGGCGTCCGCAAAGGTCCCAGAGGACTGTGACGCCCACACAAGTTGCTCCGGCATACTAGTTCTTTTTCTCAAACTAAATGGGAGGCATCCGCGGCAGCTGCAGCCCGCCTAATGGCAGCTGTATGCTAATGTCCTCCTCTGAGGCAGCAAGCGCAGCCGAGTTCATGGCCGGCCGCCACGGCTTTCCATCTCCAGTGTTAGTGTTCTTCTCTAACCAGTCAGGGGAAGGAGCTGCATCAAAAGATTTGCTGCAAATGAACAGGCAGGTTTGTCCAACTGCAAAACATTGTCTCTTTATGCAACTCAAAATGATTTGAACTGAAGCAGCAAGTGGTGTAGACTTAACTTGAATTCAAATGGATATACCAAAAATACAGCATCAACAACAGTTTCTTAGAAAACAAATATGGTCACCGTCTTCACTTGTCATTTAGCTGACGCTTTTATCCAAAGCGACTCACGATGAGGGCATTTCAACCATAGGGATACAAACCCAAAGAACAAGAAACAAGAAAGTACAATTTCATCAAATGAACAGATTCACAGTGTTAGAAGAGCCAGTATAAGTACAATTTAAGTGCTACAATTTTTGTGTGTTTTGAGTCAAGGTAGAGTCTGAAGAGGTGCGTCTTTAGTTTGCGGCGGAAGTTTTAACGGCCGTCTGTGGTCCTGATGCTGTTTACACCCATGTTTCCAGATGTAATACATAAGTTATACCATATATATATTATATATACACACGCACACACACATCTCGCAGCACATGACAAGCTGAACATAAACTGTCAGTTTGCCAGGTACCTTCAAATTTGAAAATGTCATGTAGAACCGTACAAAGCAGTGGATTGATCGGCGGTATGTATACAGGCAGTGCTTCAGGACGTCAGCAAGAATCCTGCCTGGGTTCTTTTTTATTCACAAATGGAATTTATTAAGATTTCAAAAATAAAACTTACTAATGGTGTACAAGCATTATTCCGTTTTATTTAAAATATTTAATAAACAATTCTGTTCTAAAATCATGAATAGTGTGTAAACACCACAACACAATTATTTAATAAAAAAGAACTAATAGGGATTATAAAGTTGTAAATTGTACTGAAACCATTCTAACGATACCCATTTCCAGTTTTCAATCCATGTCAGCAGCCATTATAAGCACACAACCACCCACCCACACACACACACACCTGTCACTCCATCTCATTAAACACACACATATCTTGTGTCACAGATTGTACCACTGAAGCACATTTTCTGTCTAATTACAGAACATAATAATCCTCCATGAACAAAAAACTCTTATTCAAGACATCTTTGACCGCATTCCCTAGCTGATGCATTTTTTCTTCAAGAAAGCTGCCGTGAAAAGTTCAACATTAATCATGGCCGAGTCCCAATTGCAGACATTATGTGGTGAAAAAGACATTTCTAGGAGAGGAAGAGCTAGAGTGGATGAAACGCTGTACCTGCATACACTGTACTTTATGATCAAGGGTCTCATTTTCTATTACTCACTCACCTACTTAGCTGTACTTCTTCATCACACGCTTTCTGTCGGTGACAACCTAAAGCTAGACACACACACACACACAACAGTCTGTGTCCTACATGCATCTACATGTGCACACATACACTGAGATATGACAGATGCTCTAACATAACATTTGCAAGCCTTGAAATTAATAACCATCTGAAAAGGGAGCTGGCTCCCTTAAAGCAGGTGCACAGGGCTCGTGTCAGTGCATGTTCGAGATAGTTTATGGGCAGCATGCTAAAGTAAGGAAAGCTCACTTGCTCCTAATGGCCTAGTGGATGAGGAAATGGCATCGTTTTCTTTTTGACCGGTTTTCTATTAAAAACACAAGTGCCTTCAGGCTCCCCGGCTTTTCACCGCAGGCGCCGAGCCGTCAGGGAATCCGACCCTTGAGCTCTATACCTGTGCTTGACAAGGAGATGACATGTCAAAAACAGACGATGCAGTTACTTTATCTAAAAGTTTAGCGGTGGAATCCAGTGATTCTTCACTTTCTCAGGATGCAGTAATGTGGCACAATAATTGTGGATGGTTGGAGGGAGGGCGTCTTGCTTTAACATACATTTTCAAGCTAAAAATCACTCTGAATTTGTAAAGTGTCCTATTTTCTACATAAGATTACTCTAATGCCAAGATACAAGCATCCCAAAAATGGATGGGCTGTGCCCATTGTCGCACTTTGGCGTCGAATCAAATCTTGAAACCCAAATAGTGACACATGGTGCGTCTAAAAAACAAAAGATTTGCCTTGTTTTGATGTATGAATAAACCAATTATTTCGGGCGAGATAATGTCATTGTTATTGAGCTTCCTAGTGTTTATGTTAATTACAAATCCATAAATCTTTACAAACGGCTTTAGCTAGTAATGGAAATTAATTGTAAGCTATTCCGCTGGCTTTTACCGCATTGCTCCTCAGGATGGTTATGGATTTAATGCTCATGATGGATTTGGTTTGGCAGAGTTTGCAAAAGAGAAATGCAGAAGATAACTTTTTAGTGCAATCGAAATGAATGCATCCATTTTTCATCATCGCTGACACCCTGCAGTTGTTTTTGCATGTAGAAGGGTTGCATTATTCAAACATGAAGCAGCTAAATATAAACAGATTACATTTTCAGGTCACAAAGAGAACAGTCAGTGTAACCAAGTTTTAAAAAGTCTGTCTTGTGCAATCATTTCATCTCCTTTCACCAAAGGTAGTGACTGTAATGTACTGTGATAAAAAGGGTAGCACTTTTATTTTGAGGTAAGCTCTCCATTGGGGATTTCATTATTTTGTAACAATTGCTTAATTCAACACAATGCGATCGTGTGGCAGACTTACATTTTCCTAAAAACATTAATTTCAGGTTTTTACAATAATAATGGCACAGAGTTCAATTGCAAACTGTAGTTTTGGCGATTGATTCCACTGGTAAGCTTTGAGGGCTCAAAATCAAAAGCTGCAGGGCATCAACGGAAGCTTTTATACATCCTATTATGATCCAATATCACGAAATCATTGAAATTTCGATATGTATATGTCGTTTAGGTAATAAAACAAAATTGCAGTAGCATGAAATATAAAAATTCCTACTCTGGGTCAGTCTTTGAGGCATCAAAAAACAAACAGGTACAACTTGCTAATAACGCATTCCATGAGTCTGCAAAAGATTCCACCTTTGTGAAGGTTAAAGATGTGTGATCATTGTGGGGAGGCCTTTTGTTGTGCTGTTGAATTGCAATTCTAGGTATATTCATTATTAAGTCCATCATATTATATAAAAAAAGGGTTGGTTGGATGAATTACTGTCCATCTATGGACTACATGAGGTGCAAACTATTCACTGAGTGTTGATGCTATGCGTGTACTTTTATGACCACGATATTGTTTGATGATTCCGAGGTTCCTCTAAAATCACTGCTTGTGTTCATTATTGATGTTCCACAATAAAAGACTGTCCCTGGCCGAACATTAAGCTCGGTCTCATACGTTTTACAGTAAGTGCAAATGTATTTTTAAGGAGGGCTCCACAAACAAAGGAGGGCAAGAAAGATGAACATTTACACCTTACACAGAGCAACGATGCAATACAGATTAACAAACAAAATGTTGTAGCATTGACAGTTGCGTCTTCATAAAACATTGCCTTGTGCGATCACGTTAACAAATCACATGAGCAGCTTCTTATAACTGTTAATATCAGTAACACATATAATAAATGCACATTTGCTTTAATAGTTGGCTGTTTACAGCATCAACGGTCTAATCGCCATCTACTGTTGTGATGAATCCTACATGGGATTGTATTCATTGGACTGCTCTCAGCCTACCAATAGCAGGGAGGACAACCAACGGATGACCTCACATGTATAAGTGCAGATTGTAAAAGACAAATGGGATCAGAATGTAGTGGGGATGATGGTCCCACTCAGTAAAGGGTTGATAAGCACAGCCACTAAGAGCAGACATGAGGTAAGCGAAGGTGAAGAGGGCATGATACTTTGTGTAGATGTACCACTAAAGCTAAAATAGCCTGTTATTATACTGCTCTGAAACAGTCCTGGGTTTGTTGGAACATATTCACGTTCAGAGCCATGCTGAGCACTGTGCCCGCTTATAATACAAAGCCTCAAGTGGTCACGCTGAGAAATATTGGCTTAACAATTAGTCATGTCAAACAATTAACCACGTACGTCACTGCATTGCAATTTTGCTTTTGGGGAGCAGTGAATTATTGAATTAGCTCTATTTAAGCATGCTTAATTCAGAGTTTCTGAAGCAGTGAACATGACAGAACCACCCCCCACCCCAAAAAAGCAATCCTTGTGCATGGCGATAGATACAGTAACAAGGACCTGTACGCAAATTAAAACAACGCAGGTTTACAAGCCTCCACTAATGTGTCACTCATTAGAAGGGCAGCTGAAAAAGAGATCTCTGGCATCAGCAGGAGTGGCTGTTTCTCTACCAAAAGCTGTGATTCAGGAAGCAAAGTTTGATAATGCCGGGGCTTTCGGTAGTGAAGTAGCAGGCAGTCACAGCTTTCTGCAAAGGTAACGAGAAGAATATACACGGACTGCCTCTCATTTGTCCTTGTCTACACGCCTGATGAAAGTCCCACGCTGCTGACAGATGTATTGCGAGATGGTTTAGATTGTCAATATTATCACCGGCCGAGTAAAGCTGCCGAGTGCGTGGCACCACTGCCGCTTGAGCAGAAACTGCTTAATAACGCATGTTGGATTTACACATGTTGGTATAAAGGGGGCAACATTGTAATGCTTCCCCATATACCAGTCACACCCTATGCTGATAAGGTAAAAGACATTTAACACCCCGCACTTGCCTTTCCATCACGGTCTTGTATATATATTGTCGCTGCTAAATGTAGGAGGAAGCCAAGCCTCGGTGCCGAAAGGAACAGCAATAAACTTTCCATTAACATGGCCCTCATAAATCCTCTAGTTTTAGTGTGCAAAAAGCAGATATGTGGTGCAATCAATGGTGTAACAGAATTACTCCAACTGCTATACGTGTAGCCTATTAGGATTTAGTTTGAAGTCACCAGGAATGTAAAACCTCCATTACGTCCGCGACGAGGTTTATAACGTTTGAACAAGCAAATTACAAACGTGTTGAGTCCTGTTAAGTTTGCTTTCCTATGATAATCTCAAATATAGCACCGGATGTATTGTTGGTGTATCAGATGATGGCCTCTTTTTCACCTCTCGGGCCACTGAGAGGTACAGTAAGCCACCTGTGAACAGTCATTTGTCTTCATCATCAGCCATCTCTAACAGAAGAGCTGGATGCACTCATGGGGAGCCTGGTGAAAAAAACAAAGTATTATCGTGCATTAAGATGGATGGTCAACTGACAGGAGAAACAAAAAGCAACATCTATCTCCTAATGAATAACCTTGCTCGTTTAGAATCTGTGGTTTTGGGGGCCTGTTTGGATCGTATCTGTGTGCATCTGCATGTGTGCATCCACACCAATCTGTCCGAGGCTACGAGGGTGTTCATGATCAGCTCCTCGTGAGAAAACAGTCACAATTTGACAAATATCTTTGTTACAGGCATTACAACCCAACAACCCAAAGGCTGTGATTTGAGACTCAATATGTCACACTTTGTATGGGGCGCTGTGTATGACATAAACTGTCTTCACTAGAATTCTGGTGAGATCTGTGTAGGGGCATCTCTGCTTAATAGCCATCGTGGAACTAAAACATTGACATGAATAAAAATAAAGTATTCATAATCTAGAAAACCAACAGAATATTACGGCAAAAAAATACTGTAGTTACTACGCAGCGTTCATCTGACTCTGGGGTCTGGAAATGTGCATAATAGCCTATTAAACCACACAAGAATGTGTATGCAGTATTAACAGGAGCTCGGCAGCTTGTAAACAAAAACAATCGCTTGTTAAACAATGCAGGAGAAGGGGAGGGTACAGCCACAGTTTACATCCCAATCATAAACCTACACTACTCTCTGGGAAAACAGGTTGAGGGGAGATGCACAGCTCATGAAACAGAACACAATACAATGTATAATGACATCATACAGCCAAATCTTCTGCGGTGAGTTCATCATCCTTTTCCATTTACCGGGTGCAAAATTGTAACTGAAAGCTCCGCGTGCACCATCTAACTGATTCAACTACCCTCCAAGGGATTTTATCGGCCCCATTCACAACGGATTACTTTACATGTGAGAAATTGATTGTCTGTTGCGCTCCAAACAATGTTTTAGCTCACGCTTTGCTGATCAGGTGAATCCTTGATGTATTGAGTGGCGCCAATCCCTGGTGTTGCCCAGGCGGATCATGGGGTAAGCCCTTAATTACTCTCAGGGACAGTTTAGTGGCATTATGAGCAACAACAAGGAACACAAGATTCAGGACTCGCTGAGCTCAGAGGATGGAGATGCGTCCTGCACAGTCACTTCTGAGGTCTCTCGATAATACATATGTGACAGCACGCCTCACATTTAGAGTGGCATGAGATACTGTTGCAATTATCTAAAATTATTCACATCTAGTCTTCGAATAAAGAATCATTGTTTGTGTCAGTATTTGAAGAAAGCACAATACATCCGGTTGGCAAGTATATAAAATGAGAATTACTGGATATCTGATTGAAAAATTGACAATTTTCGTTTCCTGGTATGATACTATTAGTCATCTCTTGGTTGAAGTGTGCACAAACGCACAATTGTATAGCCGGAAATAGTTTACATTTGCAAACCGTGAACACAGTCACTGTGGGCTGAGTTGACACAAAGTCACCAAGCACATTCAAAACTTGCTGTTTTATACGGTAGGTGTAGTCTCCAATGTGTTTCACAGCAATGAACCAGCTCCTAAAATCTCTAAAGACCTCTCTGAAACTGAATTATGACAGAAAGAATGACATCCGCCCGAGAAGGACTGACTTCAAGGGCCTGTTCAAGGCCACAGCATTATCCTCTGAGGACTTCAAACTGGTGCTCTCCTGCTTCTACTCTGGGTTCATTTCCCCGCGACACAAAAGGCCATGTCAATGGCCTTCACTCATCAGTGCCCTCAGAAATCTGCCACTATGGGTGACATGAAAAAGCAACAGTAAAATCAATAACATTTCTGAGGGTGCCACATGTTTACCACACTGCAATGAAAACAGAGGCCACCACATATTGGTTTGGGAGTGTACGGGTTGGAAGACCATACCGAGGCCCAGCTCTTTATAATTTTCGCCGCTAGGCGTGCACGTACTTGAAATCCTAACAGGAGCCTTCACGCTGTGGATTTGTTGATTTCTTAGTATTAAGAGTTATTTACCTCAAACGACATGGAATCTGATTAATTTTTCCCCTTTTATTTGATTTTCCTCTACGTGAATCCTGCAGAACGCTACGAGTCTGGCACCTCCAGGTTTTTCCAGACATGAATAATTAAGCTAATTAAATCTTAATGTTTACCGTCGTGGAAATCCTCACCAGGTGCAGAAATTGGGACACAATCCCTAAGGATAGAGTCTGACTGGAGCCAAATAGATCTGGAGATAATTATACCTTATCCAAAATGTGTTCAAGCCGGACAGACTAAAGGCTGGCGCATGCTTCTGCGTTTGTGTCGACGGACTTTCAATTCATGGTTCAAAAAGGCTTGCGCGTGTTGCAAAGCAATTCACCTCCAGAACAGTAGGTGGAGTAACATTTTTTGTCAAAGACCTAGAGAGTGACGTTTTTTTTCGTTGGTTTGTTTATTCATTAATCGGATACCTTTCTGCCCAGTGCATCGCCACTGCTGCTTTTCATTGCCTCTTTGAGAACATATTTGTCCTGAATTTTTCTGTGTCCTCGCGTTTCTCTGAAAACGCAGAAGCATAAACTAGGCTTAAGAGAGAGAACATGACACAGACTATGCATCTGTCTACGAGAGCTGCAGTCAAGTGTTTTACATAACTGTTTTCACACATCTTTAAAAAGGTCTTTAAAAGCCACAAAATATCTTTCCCATGAAAAAAAAACATGTTTGATCACTCAACACTATTCAGACATTAAAGGGCCACTATGCAACATTTTTCAGTTAATTAATGTGTTCCATACCGTTTTGGATGATTAAAATGAGTCATTTCAGGTCGAACAAAGGTTTTCTCGGCCGCCCTGGGGGTCTGTAGGGGAAATACCGCACTTGTCTCGTCATCGCGAGTCGGTCGCTTTACGGCGAGAACTGCTACACGTCGCCCCAGTGAAAGGCAGGCTCGTAGCGCAGTGGCGATATTTGTGCAGTTATCATGGCGGAACCAGCGACAAAACAGCAAAAGCCCACCTTGGAGCAGGCAAGAAAGAGGAAAAGGAACGAATCACCAGAAGACGTGGTGATTCGTTGCGTTCGCCTGTCTGCTGATCTCAAAACAAACGCGCCTTGACGCCGGAGAATCGAGGAGAACAGCTGAGCATCTTTACGACAGTGCACTTTTATTTTCGGCCTCTGGGGTGTGCCCCGCTGGAAAATCAACCCCGGTTGCATAGTGGACCTTTAACATGCTCAATAGGCGCAACATGGTCCAAGGTTGTGCAATGCAAATGCTACAAATGAAGCAGCACCATGTGACATATATATATATATCAGGGTGGAGCACCTTGTCATCAGAACATCTTCTGTTCAGCAACTGCACTAAACTCAGTAGTTCAAGTACAATTTGCTTTGGGAAACTCAACATTCCATGGCAGGATGAACAAACGCACAGTGCTTTATTTACACATCCTTTATAATATTTGGCTAATGAATTGCGTGACATCTTAAAGCTTCCTGAAAATGTGGTAAAGGAATTTAAAAAGTCTTCCTGAAGAGACTTCACGCACTTACCGATTCCACAGTGCCTCCCTGGAGTTATTGGAAGAGAGCCTCAAAGTCTCAGTCTGTAAAGGTGGACATTGGGATTACACTCAACCCTCACACGTATTCATACCATCGGGCCATTTGGGGGATTCAATCCAACTAGTTTAAATAGCTTTTGGACTGTAAGACACAGCAAGCATCCAGCATTTTGAGGAGGGAAGGAAAATCCTTTCTTTTAACAGTATCTTGATTCTGATTTTTTTTAATACAACTTTTATTTCAAAGAAAATACAGATATAACACATTGATATTTTTTATACATACATACAAATATATAAACAACAGTAAAATTATGCCTGTCAGCAGGCAACGCTGTGCTGGAGCAACCCAGTATGAGGTAACACACAATGCCCACATTGATGTGGCATGTTCACCTATTCTGACTATGTCCCACTTTAATACTGCATGAAAGCAGAATTACAATGTTCCCTTTCTCTATCAAAGTTTCTAAGCGAGCACCGTGGCGGTTTGTGTGTGTGTGTGTGTGTAAGCAAAGCCCTGCCTCTGTTGAGAAACATATTTTAGACCCCGGTGCTCGAGTGGTGGGGAAAGAAGAAAGGGGAGATGGAAATGTAAGGAGCTGCCGCGGTGGCGCCACAGCGATCTGAGGGGTGCCATGGAGACGCCTGTCATGGTGAGGTGGGGAGGTTGAGTGGGGGTGGGGGTGGAGCGTCCTGTGATGTTGACGCGTCTCTGTCTGCAAAGGCTGACAATCTGCTGAAGTCAAACTCCTCAGATGAGATACCCTTTGTGTGTACTAACCTACGATTGTGTGTGTATACACTGTGCATTTACGGGTTTTGCTCTCTGCGTAGGTGTACGCATGCTCTTTGGGTGCACTTTAATTTGAGTGTGTCCAAAGTAGATCCTGCTTGCAGCACAGTGACGGTTCAAATGCAATTGGACCTACAGAAAGTGTTATTCTTTAGAACGCATGACTGGACGCAGTCAATGAAGCGTAATACAATAAACGCAGTATTGTTGAACTGCCCAACAAGAAGACCGAGCACAATCAACAGGTCAACTTGTTTAAGCATTTCTGCTGAAAGTTTGGCCCGACATTTGAATTAACAGCGTCTTAGCACCAATGCATATGCAGTTTTGGTACAGATGATCCTAGACTCTTATGAGCCCTGATGGAATGTTGCTTTGATAACTAATTCATGAAACAACACACAATGCATTAATTGCTTTTCCAGTCACAATTTAGTCTTGCAATACCTTCCAAGTCTTCCCTGAACTCTTTGTTGTTGATGTACTGCTTACTACCTCCCTGCCGCCTCACCCATATTGCTAAATCAATACACGCAGAGGCCAATGTTCACTCTGACAGAATGTAGGTGCCAAAAATCAACTCAAACATTTGCTGCATTCAACAATCTAGTTGTAAACAGAGGATGGGGTGATGGGCCGGGCTCAGGGACACTATTCCCATTTCAATTACAGGAGAACTCTCCAAGGATATGGTTGAAATAGAGTTCACGTCCAAAGATACACCAGGCTTTACTTACATGTTTGAGAAACTACAGGAATGGATTCTAATCTAATCAATTTGCTTTGGGAAAATTGCATAATTTAAAAGTAGTTCTCAAATACACACTTGTTAATTGTTGTAACAGTACTGTGTAGACATCATGGGAGAAATAAAAATACTTGCAATGCGTCAGTTAGTGACTCCAGGAACCCATTCGGGTCAGAGGAACACAATACCAATGTTGCTGTTACTCTAATTTACAGACTATTTTCCAAGGGCGTAACCACACTTTGGGGGGGTCGTGTCCCCCCCTAATATTAAGAAAATACCTATTTGTCCCTCCCAATATACAGCAGGAAATATGTAAAACATATGTTCTCCTTTTATGGATCCTGTCAATGAGTCCTTGAAACTATGTTCTAAATGTGCACATTTTCATATAGATGAAATTGTAGGCAAAGAACTTTACCAAAAAAAAGAATTATGGGGAAGGGTATTCATTTGGGTCCGTCGATGTCTAAACCATGGTTACGCCCTTGATCTTTTCCAAAACTTTGCATTCAATTAACCTTATACAACAAATAGCATAGAGTGGCTTTCTGAAGATAGTAGTGGTTTCAAAGTTAATTTAATGAAAATAAATCTCCATATATGATTTGGAAGTGTTATGAGTATGCATGAGAACCAACTGTGACTTATAATGTGTGAGTGAAAACAGGAGGAGGGATTTATTAGTGAGAAACGTTTATTTTTAAATGTCTGACTCATCCTTATTTAATTGTACCAGTCTGTCAGCATGTGAGCTGTCCTATATGACAAGAAGCTGAATATTTGGAAGTAGTATACCTCTACTCGCTTGATTTGTCCTACTCTGCAGTTTATTAGGTTTAGACTCTTAAAAGGTGCCTATAGTTGCTACAAAATCCAACATCTAATGGCATATTCATGAATGCATGACAGTGTTGGTGATGTATCGCAAGAAACTTTTGACAGTGTAATATCTTGTTTGTGTCATTCATGTAACCTCAGCTCCATCTGGCAGCGTTATAACACGATATTTAAAATATCACTGCCCATCTTTTTCCCAGTTGCAGCAGAAGTATTCTCCTTAGATGACAAAACCATCAACTCATTCCGGGGGGAAACCTGCAAATTAGGCTATTTAGGGGGTCTCAATGCGCGCAGGGCAGCTCCTTAACCGGCAAAAGGAATTAGAAACAATAAGTGAGCAGGCAAATCTGCCATGAGGATGCTTGGCTGACAGAAGACAGACCAATTATCAAGTAGAGCAAATGTCCTCACAGATAAAAGCAGCCAACAGCCATGACCCCAAAATTAGGCAAGATGATCCAACAGACACAGAAGACCTTGCAAAGGCTTGGGTTGGGAAATACATCCAGCTTTCATGTCATTTTATGGCTATAGATCAAAAATGTGTTCGTAGACGAATAGTGTCTTGCATCTACAGAGAAAATGGGGTTAGAAATTCTTAATTCTGTCATGTTAAGGTTCAGTGATTACTAGCATTAGCAAGGCCATTGGTAAGTAACATAGTAACAATGGTAAAACAGGTAGTGATTGTAAATTGGCTGAATTTTAAAGTGCATTGCCTGCATATTTCTAATATAGTCTTGCATCATTGAAATATGACATGATTGGTAATGGTGACCACAGTGGAGGATATTAGTATTAAAATTACTTTCACTCTCAAATTAACAATTTGGCTGAATGCGAGGGCCAACTGATGTGAATGGGATTGTAAGAGAGATCGACAGCAATGTCACAAGAGTAAAAGTCAGTTAGTAGTATTAGGTATTACGGTATTAGGATTCATCCTCTGTCGGATTTAATGATCACTTTTATCCAATAGACATTGGGAAATTAAACCAACAGCATGGAAAACATGGGCAGCTGCCCTCTGAGGACTATGGATGCGTGTTAAAACCAATCAAACCAATAGTTTGACTTACCAAGTGGCCATGCTGCCCACCTGGCTTTGAATAAACTACCAGCCCTTATTTTATGTAGTCTAAAAGTTTCATTCACATTTGCAGATAACTTGCTTAACCATGTTTATATTCAAATATAGAACTCAGTTGCACATTGAGCTCAATGATAGACTATGTTTGTGAAAGACAGCAGTCCTGCACTAAACAACTCCCTGCCACACAATCACATTCTGTTTACAGGCCCCCCGGTCATGTCACACAGACTTGTGAAAAGAAGTTGAGTTTAAAGTAGAGTGGGAGGAGGAAGTAACAGGGGCTCAGACTGAGAAATCAAGCAGAGAAAATGACAGTAAGTGGGATAAAAATAAAAAGAATAAAGAACCGAAAACTCAGTAAGTCATCCAACACTGAAACAAACTTCACCACACAATGTCATTGCCTATTTGCATTGTTTCATTGCAAAGAACATCGCATGCAAATCTGGAGACATCCACTAACCAGCAGTTCATTGTAAATAAGGAAATAAAATGCCATAAAAGGACACAAAGTAGTCGGAAAGAATATTGCATTCATCCATATTAATTTATGTATGACTGTAATTTGGAGAAGGATGACGGCATACTCGACCCACAAGACCAAGAAAAAAATGGTTTGAAAAATTCAAAACCCACATCAGGTGCACTTAACTGGTAGCTGAAATCATCGAGCAACATAAACTCGGACATCGTATTGACACGGCAATTAGAAGACTCATGTAACACCGCCAGCAATATCACCAGATGTAATTGCAGAGCTAAAATAGAATGATGGCTGGATCAATACAGAAAACCTTAGAGGGAGAGATACGGTGTGTGTGCGGCAGCAAAAGCAAGTCAGCGCTTCATTGTGTAGAAGTCGATCTGTGGAAAGCAAAAGGTGGGAGAGATTTGGGAAGCCCTCCCCGCCCCCCAAGGAAAGCACCATTTCGTAGCATAGGGCCCGGTGGTACCTCCTGGGCTGGAACTAATTGGTGCGAGATTAACTTTCCAGTGGGATATAATGACCCCGAGCGCTCCCACACATGGTTGGATCGGTGACATGGGAAGGGCCCGGTTTTCTGAGCCGCATGCTGAAAGTGATTATTTGGTGCTGGACTGTCTGGCATTCACTTTAGCCCAATGGCACAAAGATAGCACGCTTCTGAAAACACTGCCGGGTCGCAATATCTGTTTATGAGGCTGTGGGCCATCGCACAGCTGCTGTGTGTGTGTGTGTGTGTGTGTGTGTGTGTGTGTGTGTGTGCGCGCGTGTGCGCGTTAAACCTGTAGCTGCTGCATGGTGCTGAAATCAATGAGGATGTTGAGAAAGTGTCACTCACTCTCTAACATTTTTCAAAGAACCATCCATAACGCTCCTAACAAATGCTCATGGCGTTTACTTCTGAGGAAGGAAGGCAAATTGCCCTGTGAGGACAGGTCTTCTTTCAAAGCAGAGTATGGACTTTGCCAAAATGCTTACATGGCATTATTTTAGGTCACATTAGTCCTCAAACAGCTGCTTGTTTATCTTTGCCGCCACTTCGACAACTCTATCCCGACAACCTGAGGGCAGCACGGTCAATTTCACCGTTAAGCTATTGGTCGTGTCGGACAGGCCTGTTGTTGACACGTTGATCTCCGCCTCCTTCGATCCAGTCACTGTTTGATTATTGGCTGACAGTTTGTTTTGGCTGCATTGGGAATGAAACCTCACAGAGCTGCACTGCGGTTTGTTCTTTGCAAAGTTAGTGTTGATTCACATTGAAGCACAGATCATTCCCCCTCAGGGACATTTCTACACTGTGGTTGTTAGAGCCTTTTCTCTTCTCGAATGTTGTCCTCAGACTGGATTCAGGACTCATAATGAAGAATAATGGTATATCACTGCAACTTTTTATACATCTTATTTTTCTGACAAAGCATATGCACCGGCAATCAATTTAAAATCATGAATCATGACAATGTGATTATATCCCAGCTGGGGAAAATCCATTTGTTTTGAATCAACATTATGCTGATTTGAAAATACACCGCACTCATTCTCCCCACTTTGGATGAAATTCTCTTGAGTATTTCCCTTTTCAACGTGGACATTATTAATGAAAGCATATGCATAATTGCTTTCCCCTTTTCACCAGCTCTCATCTTTTTCACATTTCTCTTCTGCATGTTCCCCACAGGCGACCAATTGTTAGTTTTACCCAAGATGCTTATGCATATAATAGGCCTTTTGATGGGAAGTATTGAAAAAAGAAAGGTCTTCTGCTAACCGTTTGAATTTAGGTCAGTTGTCCCAGTTGTCTCAGGAGGCTTGACAGGATGCAGCTACTGCAACTCATTTCACCCGTCAGCGGCGGGTGTGTCGACACATGGAGGGAAGGGGACGTTATCTTGGGGGAGTGGCAAAGCACTGGGACAGATTTCCTTTTGGGATGTTTTGCTTTTCATAATGCCTCGCCAACTATCAGCAAAATTATTGTGTTGATGATCTCGTTTTTTTTTTTTTTTACCACAGAAGGGGGTTTCAGTGGTACTAGCAGTAAAATACTTTACTTTACTTTAATAATTAAAAAAAAAACATGCAATATTGATATGCTCCGGAATCCAGATGGAATCTACTGTGATAAACTATGGAAATCACTTGTCAGAGGTTATTTGTGCCACTTTCATATCTTCCAAAACAGTCTCACCCTGAATTCCCCATATACTGATAGCAATACCAATAGCAGAGCAACCGCTGTTCCACGACTAGGTCAACTGCATCGCATTGATAGGACAATACAATTGAGCATGAACTAAAAAACAAAAATCTACAAAAGGCCAGGTACAACTAATTTATTGCATAAGCAAGTTCTCCAACGTTCTAAAAAGCCACAAAACCACTAACTGTATTATTGTACTTCATAGACGATTCAACCTGTAATGGGGCTGAGTCAGTTGCATTCATATTTATTCAAATCCATAATTCACGAGTTTGTTTTAAATGGTGGAAATTGGAATGATGGGTTTTCCAAAATTTACCATAAGACAAATGATACTTTGCTGACAAACATGGCAAACAGAAATCACGGTTTGTCCTTTCAACACCTGAACACAGTGGAGGATAAACATGTGGCGATTAAGCCCGGACATATGTGATGATTGGGAAAACCTACAAGATCTCAAGGCAATAGTGAGAAATAAAGGATACATCTCTCGGGGAAAACATCAAACAATACATATTGTGTAGAATTTACCAAGAACCCCTGAGCACTAGATCCTTCCTATATAGTTAGGAGACACCAACAAGACAAAATGGAGAACTTTGGATGTTTAATCTTAAACATCGCCCAACCTGATGTGAAGCATGAATAAATTAAATGAGAAGTTTGCCATCTCTCCCAACATTTTATTTTTTCCATATAAAGGACCCACGACAGAGGCCGCTTAGTTCTGGTTATTGGGGACCCGACCAAGGTCGGCCACAAAGAGAGGGTGCTCATTAGGATGCTGTTGACGAAATGAGGCCTAGCTACTATCCCATTGAGCCAATCCAGAATTACATAGGACAAAAAATGTTTAAGATTTACTTCCAGTTTCAGTTTGCTATTTCTAATGATTTGTTTACTTCAACCAGTCATTGTGCAGACCATTTATTGACCGCCATTATGTATGGTCACTTTTATAATAGTCCATTAATGGCTTCACTTCAAAAGAAATTGTAACTTTGAGTGGAAATCAGGAACATTTTTGTGCTCAAAGCTTTCAATCTGAAAGCCGCTGATTGACGGAAGTTGAGAGTTTGTCTTTTTCCTCTTACATGACCCACAGTCACTCACTCACCTCTCACACAAATACATCTCACTTCTACATACTTGAAATACATTAATAATAATAGTTAATGTATTATGATTCAACATTTGTTTTCTGACAGTCTTTTTCATGCATCACCCCCTATGCATCTTGCGGGAAAATGCAGAACTAGATAATTGAGATGAATAGCAACTCAAAGCAACGTAGATGCTTTCTATACTGCTAACTAAATATGACAACTATTTTTTAATTTAGAGAGAATAAAACGCATTTCGATTCTTATTTTTCTGGTGTGTTGTGAGCCTGGAAACGGTAAATATGTTGCTGCTCAGAGGAGCAGGAGAAATAGGAGTTTGAAACATTTATATATTTATAAGTAATAACATCTACAGTGCAAATGTAAAATGTTGGAATAAAGGTCAAAAGAAGCCAAGGATCGAGGTCTAGTAATACGATCTAATTTAATTCCCCATCCGTAGACAGCTAGACAGCCAGGGATCTGTGTAGTATTGATGCAGTGTGATAAAAGATTTATCACACTGCATCACTACTTCCATACTCGCTGACAGATGTATTCATCAACTGTATTTCAGGTGTCAAATCATCACAAAACCTTCAGAACTGTCAGTGCACGACACGTTTTTGGAAACAGCAGTCATATGAACAGAATCAATATTTGCAGACAGTGTCCAATAGATGTTTTATTTAGAGCATGGACTTCAAATGTCATATGTTCAATACAATATTGTAGTTGTGGTTCAAAGACATTTTTAAAATGTTCAGCAAATTGGAGATTTTTTACCATTTATACGCATCTCTAGCTCCACTGGGCTGTACCTTTTCTAATAACACCTTTGGGCCACACGTATTTCCTGGGACGGAAATAGAGTTATGGTCACAAGGTCATCAGGGCCTCTTGTGGCGGCAACCTCAGAACCCATATCATCCATGCCATTTTGATGGGTTTTTAAGGCATAACAAGGGGGGAGGAGAACGTCCGGTTCGGGGAACTCGAAATTGGGTCCCTGCTTATCATATGATGTGGTTCTGTTGGCTTGATCAGACAGTGACCTTCAGTATGCACTTGGATTCTCATCTGGCCTGGGAAAGCCTCAGTGTTCCCAAGAGAGCTGTGGACGGGGACTTCTGCATTACCATGCTTACCATCTGATCTAAACAGTTTATGTAGCTGATTGAGCGCTCCGAACAATGAGCACAAGGAAATAAATAGTTATACACAAAAGTGATTGGCAGATATATATAAAAAATAGGCTCCCGACTTGGGCATGCACAAGAACGGTCTTCCTGCCTATACTTGCGCTAAAAGCTTCATACAGTTTGAAACACACACACACACACACACACACACACCCCCCTTAGCATGCATCACTCAAACTTTGAAGACCCAAATGAAGAATTAATGTAAACCATAGATTGTGTCCAAGGAGAGGGACGCATTTGCCCTGACATCACTATTAGCTTGCGGAGTACCTTTCCAAAGTAATGCTTAAAAAGAAAATCAGCCATATATTAGGTCTGTCTGACTACATGGCAAATACTTAACCTGGTCAAATAGTTTTCAGGCAAAACACTGCCAATACAAGTTGCTATTGGTGGATACAAACAGGAAACAACTTTATTTTCCATAATAACCCAAAGGTATTGTTAATATATTATTCATTGCAAAAAATAACAAGTATCCAAATACGTTTTTGCTATTAATTCCAAAACTAACAAGTATTCATACAAGAGCCAGTTAGATATTCTTGCAGCTATGGGAGAGGGAGCATGCAGGCTTCCATCTAACTTCATGCTGGCAGGGTGCTGCTGTTAAAAATAGCCACAAGCTGAACACACACATTTCCTCCCACTTATTTCACACCAAAAACACGGCGTACACCACAGAACTATATACAGTGCCCCTGTAAAGGCTAAAATCAACCAGCACTTGGTGGGGCAGTATGGCTTTATGTGCAGAGGCTTTGTGCAGAGCACCTGCTACATCTGGCTGCATTTGAAGTTTCTAAAGAAATGTACATGCTGCAAGCCAAGCAATAGGAAGGTTATTCTCCTCACATTGATGTGATGTTTGTCATGTCAAACAGAATAGCAGAGATTCAGAATAAGAAACAGTCTAAATCCATATAGTGTCATGGTTGTTACCTTCTATTCACATTAACTGGGAGCATGAATGCATTTGCGCCACAAGAGACAATTGGATGAGTAGAAAAGAAAGATATTAGGCCAGCAAAGCAAGTGGGAGAACCACTAATTTGAGTTGCCAATCTGCCATATTAAGATTAAAAGCAGAAATCTACTACAATATTGAGCTAAATTAGCCTGAAAATGTGTCTAGGATTCATTTCACTTGTCTCCCGGTCAAAATGAGGACACCCAATCACGTAAGATACAGCTTTTTCCTTGGGGCACTTGTAAGACGCTTCAACCTCCAAAACATATTCTGATCAGTCAAAGTCGGACCTCAGTTTACTGACCAGTCACAGTGGCGTTTCACTGCATGTAGCAGTGTTTACCACAAATGGGTATCCAGGACAGTGAAATATAACATGGACTTTGGAATTGTTTTTTGTATGGAGCAAGCCCAAGACAAGCGGGCAGGCATTAACGCCAAACCCTTAAACGACCACCAGCAGTTGAGAAAACATGCTGAGAAACATGCACCCAGCAGGTGTGTACATAGCAGTAAGACGAGTTAGGCGATGCTGGTTGTTTCTCAAAGTCAAGGAAGTGTCCGTCAACAGCTTCGCAGAAAGGAAGCTTTGTAATTTAAATCTCAAAATCACTTTTCCAAAGTCAATGATACATTGAATTCTATTCAGCACTGCGTTCCTCCTTAAGATTCAAGAATGCGTGTGTCACAAGTGCTCCATGCATGTAAACACACAATTCCACAACAATCCTACCGCAATACGGGCACAATGCATACCCTGATTTGTGATTTGGAAACGGCAATTGAATTCTTATTGGATATAAATCTAAACGGTGACGTCTTTGCTTTACAAACTGACATGTCTCTCACATGACTGATACCTTTAATTAGTACAGCAGTTTGAAAGAGCCATGGCTCGCTCACCTCTGGAGTGAAGACACGTTTACTGAGTGGTGTCACAGTTAAGGCCCATTTTGATGCCAAGTTAACTCCAGGAGCAAAGGACTTTTAGACCTTTTTAAAAGTGATTTATAAAAAGGTTTAGGGTCCAGCTGCACTGAAAGTGGAACTAATGCAGTAAAAATTTCCCTTTGAGTAAAAAAGAAGTGCTGAAGTCAAATGAAAAATAGTTCAGTGATCTAATTTTCTAATTTTGCTAATTGACATATACATTTGTAGAGTTATTTTTCTAGTCTAGTGCATATCCTTTGGTAGATAATAGTAGGCACAGATAACTCATAAGTGGATCAAAAGAAAATTGTCAAATATTTTGAGGCTTGTGGAATGAATATACCTCACTCAGAACCTCGAAATTGGTGTGACTAATGTGGAATGTGGGCTTTGAGCATTACCTAAACCTAAAAGACATTCCTACTGAACAGGAAGCACCGATGGAAGATTTGGAGGATTTTTAGTCCATCTCTGCGGTTTGGTCACTGGGGTAGTAAGTAAGCTCCTCTCGGCGACGGCAGGAGAGTTGGAGGACATATTTCCTAAACTACCGTGGGCTTTGGGTACTGTTAAGCTGTCATGGTCTACAAGTCTCTTCAATGCGGCACCACGTTCAAAAACAATACCCTTGGACTGGCATTGAATCTCTCAAAGGGGATAAGTTTGGATATCCTGGGGTCTTCTTCACAAGTGAAGGTAAAAGGGATCGGATCGAAAGCTTGGCAGACGCTTTAGGGGCTTGGCTGGTATCACTGCACTCTGTCTATCAGATGGTAGTGGGAAAGAAACGGCTGCACTATGAAATATATCTCTTCGTGTAGTCCTCAAACTTCTCACCAATTGTTAGAAGCTTGGGTACGGTTAAAACATTCCGATTGGGTTTACAAGTCAACGTCTCACAAAAGGTGAGCTGGTCTCACTTGGCGCCTCTCTGTACATTGAGAACAACTAATTAACTCCTCTGTTGTAGACCTACGGCAGCTGGAAAAGGTTATAATTCAAAAGAACTTATGGGTTGCTCCGTTTGCCCTTCAGTCACTTCCACCCCAAACAAAACAGGGCACAAATATTTTGTGTACAGGTCCCCTACAATCATTACTGCTTTTATAGGATGCAGTTTCTTTTGAAAACTGGTTGTTGTGGAACCAGAGGGATTCATCTGAAGTGTTAACTATTGGGATAGTACTTTTAGAGAGAATTTGATAAAGGTCTCGAGCCATTCATAAAACACCTGCAATTGCTATATTGGTTGGATGTTATAATAATTACACCTTCTCTTGCAGAATGTGGTCACTATCTTACAGAAGAAAAAATCTAGAATCTCACTCAAATTGTCTCTCTGCACTCCCTTTATACCTCCCACTTTCTCAAAAGGCACAGGGCTATACACCCAAACGCCGATGCTCCTCTCATTTATGCTGGCCTTCAGAAGGGCCAACCGTAGCCTGACATTTTCTCTCACAGTTCAGTGCATACCATCCCCAAAGGGATCTATTAAGTTATGGTACTGAGAAAGCCAGGGAAAAGGAGAGCCAAGCTTCCGAGTGGATTAGTTAATCAATAAAATGGGGAAGCATTAAAATACACCCATCCGTGCGTTGATAAAGAACAGGGGGAAGGGAGGAGGGGGGCGTCTGGCTTTCCCAATTTCCTGAGGTATTGATCACGGCAAATGGTGGGTGGACACTTTCTCCAGGGTAATTGTTGAACGATGGGCTCCGGTGCCCACCCGAGTCTGCGTTTAAAAAAAATAATAATAATGATGATTTTACTCAAATTCCTGTAAACCTCTGAAAATGCCAAAAAGAGATTCAGCGTCTTAGTTCAGTCTAAATGTACGGCCCCTTGGGGAACAATGACTGTGGAGCAGTCGTCTTCTTGTCCTCATGCATATAATACTCCTCTTTAATTCTCAGGGGAGCAAATGTGTAACTCAGCTAATTATCATGCAACTTTGCTGCATTGCTGCACCACTGAACTCATTTTACCACGGCGAACATTAACTGGACCTATTCTGCTGCCCTTGTTCCTTTGCCAGTCCCCGAAAACCCCAAAGAAATGTTAAACAGAGCCACACGGATGATGAAATTATGTCTACACCAAGAAAGTAGTAGGGCTAGGGCTCAAATTTTGCAGCGCAATTACATTTCATAGCCAAGTGGACAAAAAGGGTCTTGATTTGGGAGTTGAATGGCGCTTGGATGAAAATGGAGAAATCAAAAATTCCGAGGGGGTCTGTGACAGCACGATTGATAGAGATTGTATCGTGTCTACAGGGCAATAAAAAGATGCTGTTAAACAGACTAGTACAAACCTATAAATTGTCTCTGATTTACACCTTCTTCAATACGTTTGCTTGTTATTGTAACAAGAAGATGTGCATCCTTAAATTTATATATCGGTTGGTTATAACTTATGTAATGAAATGACTGATACAACAGGGACTGTGTGTGGAGTAGTAATGTACAACCAGTATAGCTGAAATGTAATTTCATATTTCTTTTAAATTAACATGGAAGTACACATCTGCTAAAAGGAGGTGCTGATTGAAATCATATTAGCAATACATTTAGAAAACCCATGTCTTTTTATGTTAAGCCATAAGCAATCTATGCTTAGATATTGGAATTTACAATGTTTAATTGTAGGAATATTTCTTATCTCCTTATTTTGAAACAAGCTTTGAACAAGTGAAACCCTAAAGGTTAAAAGAGCAAGTGAAAACCCAGGAGCAGATTAAGTCTATTGGCCATTCAACTATACAGGTAACTCAAATGTGGAACTTAAAACAACACTTTTCAAAAACATCCAAAAATGGACTCCTAGCAGAAAGTCATACATTAATTACCATGAAGCATGAATGTTAAATTCTGTTATGGAAAAAAAGTTAATTTCTTTTAACTGATGATTACCACTGTAAAATACATTTCAGTCATAGCTTGTGTCTAACTTTTTCTAGTACACAAGTGCAAGCACATCCCTACGATCCCCGATCCTCTTCCTAAACTGAATACACAATTAGATTGTCCGTATTTTAGCTTCCAGTCACAATATGCACATTGGAAAAATCTGGACTGATTTCTAATGTAAGTGTGTAAAGAAAAATGTTTCTACCAAGTTCCTTTGGCTTTGCATCCGAAACAAACTTCCGTCAATAAAGCAAGAAGCTCAGATCACAGAGGGGGAATAACCCAATTGTCAGGTAGACATTACGTCACTATATCTTCACATTGAAAAGTTCTTTACTGCTTTATTACATTATCTACATACACAATCAGAAGTTGAATGCATATTGCTCCATTATTAGTTTGATCCCACACCTGCATCTGTAAATTGATGTTTTCTCCCCCCAACTCTACCCCCATTTGTCATTTCTGTCAGTTCCACATTTTGCCTTTTTGCTTTCCCCCCCTTCTCTCCATCTGCTTTTTTTCCCACCTAATTCTAAAGCCCCTTGGTATCATCACAATGCAGGGACAACCATACCATCTGCAACTATGCTCATGCTAATGCCGACTTTTGTATGCTGCTCTTTTTGAGGCAGGTGGTGTGACATCGGATAGCCAACAACCCATGGGAGTTTTCTCAGTAGGCAAAGATGCCTTTCTAATGGGGTCCCAGGTAAGCTATTTAATCATGCATCAGTATCTCCCTGGCCATACTGGGGTTCTGATTGGACAACCAATTAAGCCACATTTCCCTTTGCACCATGGTTTCAAAAGATGGGCCTTTGAGCACAACACTAAGCTTCTCTCTGACATTTTTACAATATAACCAAGTGTGCCCGATTCCCGCATGTATCATTTTGGACTCAGCCCACGGGAAATGACTAAAACTTTGTTACGGTTGAAATCCCTTCCCTTATTCTGTAAAAAGTATTTTTTAAAGTAGTAGGTTTTCTATTGGGCCCTTGGGCTATTGTAGTTTTATTTACTTTTTCCATTTGTGATAAAATATCCATGCTATTCACCAAAGGCCTACTGGCCCCAAGTTTAGATGAAATTAGAAATCTATAATTTAGTTCACACATGAGAAAGTTTGCCCAGCAAAGTTTGCCCAGCAAAGGGAGGGAGAGACACACACGTCTCTGGATCAAAACGCAACCTTGAATAAAGGATATATGCGTAATGTTCATTTTTCCATTCACATGAACAAGGCAACTAGGTTAAAAATAAAAACAAAATCCATAACAAGCCCTTAACGTCAGTTTGTCATATCATGGAGCCTAATTGAGAGTTTAATGCTTGATCTTCTGACATGATCTTTGACACATTTCTCTCAGATAATTACTGATAGAGGAAACCGTATGAGTCCTTACACTTCCATCCAACTTTCATACTCAAGCCTCTGTCAGTTGATAGAGTTAAAGATCCAACCTAGTGGGATGTTATTGGATTTTTAACAGGGTTGGAGGGCAGCCTGGAAAAGATATTGCTCAAACAGTTTTTCAACAACACTCAGACCAATATCAGATATTAAACATGTGCAGAAATCACACCACTTGAGGAGCGGTAGAGGGAGAATGAACAAAGGCAGGAAGACATGAGACCTATTAGCTCAGATGTTGACAGAAAAATGTATCCAAATGGCTCGGAGTGCAAGGCATCTTAACCAGATTCATGCAAACACTACCTTTTCATTCCTTACTGCAGAGTCTAGCAGGTGCCTAATTGCCTAACAGGAAAAAAAGGTTATGTTTTCATGGATAATGTCCCATTATAAAAAATAGTCAATGGTCAGGTGATGTTTGGTAGAGGACACCAGTGTTGCACGAGAGGAACTAAGTTTCAATATCATAGTATCTTTCTGGGGGGCGGTAGTGCCTTTCAGAAATGTCACAGATTAACAGTTCATCCTGGTAATATCCGCCTTGTATAATTTCAAACGTCTGTGGTTACTTTTCACAGGGGGCATGAGAGGATCTTCTTCAATCATGTGCAAGACTGATGGATTTTTCCTCCCGTCATGCTCGATTCAAGACAAAGGAGAGAACACCGTGAGATGCACCGGGGTTAGAACGATCATTTGAATCTGCGGAGAAATTCATCCTAGTTTGTGACTGGGAAGTTTAAAAAAAAAAATTAAGATACCACAGTGACAATGCTAGATTCATCCGTTTCCATTAGTCTGAAACCACTTTCAAGAAAAAAGGACTCTGTGTTTATCAGACTGCTTGTAATCACTTCTGGAATGAGTAGCATTACTAGAGCATTGCATATGCAAGACACATTCAAACTTGTGTGTGTCCATTTGAAATCAAATTATTCTCTATCAACGCAGTCAAGTCTGTACATACGGAAAACAAGGTAATGAAGACCAACTTGTAAATGCCCTTTTTTATGCTGTATTTTGATAAAAATGAGTAAACCATGATTGACTGCAGCCGCAAAATCTTGTGTTTCAATCAAATATCAACTATTGGAAAGATGCTGTTCCTGGACTTCATTCTGTACTTTTAATGTATATATGGATGAGCTCTTGAATTATTTATTGTTAAAACTGGGCATTTATATTGATAAACAGATTCAATTATGTGTTCTGTTTCACTGCCTTTCCTTTGAATTGATCTACTCTCCAATGGCCTTTATCGTGTTTTACAGGATTTCACTGTTAATGCGGTATTGAAAATAATCAACTCCATGCTGGACATCTTTGTGATAAGAAAGTTATTGTGAAAGGTGCATCACAGTGAGGCAAGGCAATGCATCACGAAGTATTGTAGGCCATCTGCCATGGGCCCACCTAAGAACCACATCTGACAGGTAATTAATAAGAGAACCTCTTGCCGTGGTGGTCAACCTCTTAGGCATATGCCGCTCTGATGACACTGGCTTGTCTGCCATCTCCGTAATAATCATACTAATCACTGAGGATGTTTTAGTGGTTTTCTCTCACCCAAGTGAGTTGGTTTGCTCTCTAGCTCTTCATTAGTGGAAGGAGACGGCAGATTTTTGTTCGCTTAATCTTTACTTGTTTTATTATACGTAACTAACATGGTGGGAATTCCAAAGACGATAACATCAGTTGATGTATCATGGAATTTTTCATGGTTTTTAGATAATTATAAGTTACTGAACAGCACAACCAAATTCATTTTCAAAACACTACAAAAAATCCTATTCAGCAATTCTCAGTTGAGTTTGAGCTCTGTAAAGGCAGATGTCGAGGAAAGTCAATTATCTTGATCCAATACTGTCATATCAGGCTAAGGCAAAAGGACAGGGTGTTAATTTTGGGGATGTGTGGTAGTTTTGCCTGAAAGCTGTCTGCTGATATCATAGATCAAGGACTATGGCTGTAGTGAGAACAGAGGAAATGTGGATAACTTGAAACAGATGTTACAGCCGAATCATTGCATTTAACTTTCTGCGGTTGGTCAGAAGTGAGGCTACAAAAAGGATCATATGTATAGGGATTTGACTTCTAGGTCAAAATGCAACTAAACAGCCACATAGATGGGAATCCTACAGTATTCATCTTACTCTAGCGTGCAGCAAATCAGCTTAGGGCTGATGATCGGGTGGAGGAATGGGTAAAACTTGGCATTTATCCATGTGGCAGGTGGACATGCCAGTGCGAGGTCGACTGCGTTTGATCAGTTATTTTCAAAGGATCAGCAGGCAGAAGTCCATTAACCTGAGAACTGCAAAAGAATTTTGGGTCAGTGGCGTAAGAGTGAATACATTGAAGAGATCCTGAGAGAGAAGAATATATTTGCCCACCAGCATTGAAGGAGAGATCGGCATGCTGAGCAGCTGCAAGAGATTTGAAGGATGAAGCTCGTCTTAGTTAATGGCGATTTTTGTTCTAGTGCCAATCTTACAAAATCCAAGACACTCCAGCACTATCAGACACCCTTTAGCTATCTACAATGAGGAATCCTCCTAAATATCTTTCAGAACGAGTTCAAGGAATTTGTGACAGGTTAGATCAAAGAGGTCAATAAGTAGATCTTAACGTTAAAGTTAACTTAAAGTTACACTTTACGGAGATCAGAAGTTCAATGAAGGGCTCACAATGGTTTGTGTCAATCATCATATGTCGATGTGTTGTGGTGATGTTTGGTGGGTGGGTTGAGTAAGGGAACGCGGGAGCGTTGCGTAAGATGTTGTGTTTTTGGGAGAACTGTTGCGTTTTGTTCGCCGTAGGCTACGGCCGACAGTGGCCTGTTTTCGTAATAAAATCTCAGGGGCATGTTGTCCAGAACTTTATTAGCGAGAGCAATATTTATCGTTTAACATAAGAGCAAACTCTTCAAGCCGGTACATTAAGATAGCAGATGGCACCATTTTGAGTGTTGATAGAGCTGTTACAAAGTTCCAAAAGTTGTTTAGTAGTTAAGTTAGTTAAGTTTGTAAAAATCTGCATGATTTGGGAGTCTCGGCATCCATTTCATTCCGAGTATTGCAATGAAATCAGAGCTTAATTGTTTTTTTTCATGTCCATACAGCTGTAGTTACCGGCTAACGTGGTGCTCGCTAGAAACAATGAACACACCTTGATTAAAACAGAGCCTCCCAAGGATGTTATAGACCAGGGGTGTCAAACTCATTCTGGTCTGGGGGCCGCATACAACTTAATTGCATCTCAAGTGGGCCAGACCAGTAAACTCATTCTAAAATTACATAGAACTAACAATAAGTCCACTTTCTTCTTTCTATTAGTGCAGAGAAGAAGTAAATTATAAAAATCTTTATATGCAATGAAGTGTCCTTTTAATAAATATATTATCAACAACCTAAGAGTTTTTAAGAAAAGCAATGTCAACAACATTTTCACCCAGTTTAACATGTATTTAAGTGCATTATGCATAAAAACTGATCACAGTGATTGTGATTCACCTCCATGAACATGTAGGAAGAGGTCCATTTTTCTCCGACACTGTGTCCACTTTTCAATTTCACTGAAGAGGGTGCCAGGGTCAACAGAAAATGCGGGTAAAGCGATAGACGTGAAACAGCGCCACTAGCGGACAATATGGGAACTGCTGATTTTATAGAAAATGAAGCGTATTCTTATTTTTTTTCAATAATACAGATTTATCCCGCGGGCCAGACTGAACCACCTGGCGGGCCGTTTCCGGCCCGCGGGCCGTACGTTTGACACCCCTGTTATAGACCCAGACGAGACAGCATTTCAGTTTTCCGGGACATGCGAGATATCCGCAAACAACAACGATGCAAAAACAGTGGGTATCAATTCCAGGGTTGATGGTGGAAATAAACGGCTGAGTTAATAGTGGCTTCTATGGAAAGATCCACATCTCTTCAGTGTCGTGAGAGTGAATTAAGCAAATGAGACAGCCACATATGGTTATGGTCTTAGAGTAACGCTATGCAAAGAAATTGCTTTTTGTTTGTTGTAAACACGCCATTAGAATTTTAATTTATACATTTTGCTGATGACGTGTTTGTCCAATATCACGTTGACACCATCAGGGATACTGTCATCTAGACAAGAACCACATGGGATATTATCACCTCCATCTCGTACGTCACCTTAAAACGCATCTACAATTTTGAACGATTATAAAAGGTTAAAGCTGGATTATGTGCAAATATTATTTCATCCCACCACGTGTAGCCAGTTTATTGAATGCGTCATGAACGCAGGAGAATGACTTTGTATTTATTCAGCTTTTTAAAACCATTATTGTACCAAAAAATGATTATTTTACAAATGTGCTGTTTATAAACAGCCAGATTGAGTTTTAATGATTTAAAGACCAATGAAAAGTGTCATTCTAAAAGGTTACCTGACCATTTATTAATATTATATACACATATACATGTCTGTCGGGGACGTTCACATTGATCCCGTCACATGTATGGATCAATACCTCAAAACATCAGTGGATTACAGGAACTCCAGCAGTCCTCGAACAACCATCTTATTGATACTGTAAAGCACACTCCTTTACTCGTCTTAGTGTAAAACCACCCAGCTGAGTCCTTAAGCTCTTGTCCAGTGAATCCATAATGCCAATGGAGCAGCAGTTCTTGTGCTGAAATCAATTGTGAGCACACTGAAACAGCTGGGGCAGCGATGGGATTTTTTTCAAGGTGAACAAATAACTAAGGAAACGGAGGAGACAACATTTAACGACTCTCTCCCAAAAACTGTCCATCAATTAAAAGTGCCTAAAATTGGGGGACCAGGGTAACGATCACATAAGACGTGGCTACAAAGAGGGAGAGATTATTAAATTCAGTTGAGAAGCTATGCTCTATGTGCTTCTGTTAAAACGATTATTTGGAGTTAAAACTCCAAATAATCGTGATGAGTTTTCTCCTTGTCACCAAGCTGCTTGCCAACAATCTAGCCGCCCATTGCAGTCTTGTTAAGGTCCACGCTCGTTTAATTTTTTACTTTCATTGTTAAAATAAAACTACCATGAGAATTATGGACCATTCATTTCTTCGTCAGTGGGCAAAAGAAATCTGCAAAGGATCAAATAATTAATTCCTCCACTGCCCACGAGTGCTGCAACTAGGAGATCAGCAGGCATGTGTTTGTAATTACAGGGTCGTGTGAGAAGACAATGCAGAAATCCAGTTTGTTCAAACCTGTCTAAATAAATTATTGACAGGTAAACCAGAACAGAATCACTGTATGCATTTTCATATATATGACTGACCAACAGTGCAATACTTCAATTTGAAGTAAAGCCAGGGTATTTTAAGAGTGGGCACTTTGTTTTGGGAACCCAATTAGCTTAAGTAAGCTTAGGCCATTACCCAGTAAATCCACAGGCACCTTTGTCCTCCTTGGGCGGTCTCTTGCATTCGTAGATACTTTTATGACGACCTCCTAGCTAACAAATCAAGATTAATTTAATCATTATGCATAATTTAATTTCACAATCATAATATTGGCATGTAGAACAGAACAACTGTATTACTGCTCCACTAATTATGTTGTAATGCATCTATGTCACAGCACTAAGCGGAACATTTTTTTCCCCTGGCGGGATCGGGTGGAGACGGCCACCTGGGCGTTACACATGCTGGGTCAGCCAGTCCAGTATGTAGTCATGCCTTTTCAATCTGAGGGGATCCATCTGGATCAGAAAGTTACCCCGTCACCCCTTGAACCTTAATGGTTTTGTGAGGCATCAGTGACTGAACAGACAACCTTCGCTTGCACCAATATCCGGTACTTGCTTGCCTTTGGACACTCAAATTCACTACCAGCAAGTAGTGCACAATCCGAGCTAATTGGCAGGAGGACAATGGAATGGGAAGCTTCAGCTGAGGTTGTCCATTGCCCATAAGTACCTCCATTTCCCCATGAGGCGTAGAGTTTCACATTTTAGATTATTTTGGGCGCGATAACAGATATGAGCTGGGCTGTCAAATTCGGTGTTGGTTGAATTTAGTTAATTTGTAATAGTTTGAGCGGTGGTCTCTCTGTCTGTAAATCCTTATCAGAAGAGTAAGGTATGAATTCTGAATTTAAACTCCAACACTCATTTTTGAGTGCTTTTTCATTCTCGCCCAAAGCACCTGCCGCAAACACACACACACACACAAGTTAAATCGGAACGCATGCCATTCCAACACTTTTCCCACACATGGCCCAATTTCTACCCAACACAAGAGGACAATTCTAAAACATTGATTACATTAGAAATACGTTTTAAATGACGTATCCACAAACAGTGTCTAATCAGACACAAATGACCAGAAACACACACACACACACACACACACTTGACTGTTGCAGATAAATCCCTTCAGATATGACCAGATTTCAAAGATCGGATCTGCTAATACTCCTTAGGAGCACTGTTAAGTCTCCCCACTGGGGAAAAGATAGCGAGTACAGATTGACTGGTCCTTAAAGCCAGCAGTGAATTGGTCGAGGCAGATGTGGTTCGGCGGATACATTTAGGTAATGTGACCACATTGAGCTTCTGCCAACAATGCTAAGTCAATAGTGACAGAAAATAACTGGTACACATTGTCAGTGCCTCCTCACTGGTGAGCTCATACCATGCAGCCCTTAAGAAATCAAATACACAGAGGGAGTAACATGCGACGGCAACAGAGTCCTGGTTTATTGGTGAAGATTGATGTATGCCAGCCTACAGCAAAACTTTTGTTTAATTTGCAGTATAACTGATCATATCTTTCGGATGTTGACGTAAGGAACATTTCAAATTCACCAAGTCAGTATACCTACATGTACTGTATATGCAACCTCAACCCGGACATCATGTTAAAATGTTCAAAGTCGTAACTACTGTACGGTGGCAGTGCAGGCTGCGGTTAGGACACCATGAAGCTGATGTTCAAGCTTGAGGATATAGGAGTATGAATGATTGTCACACCGTTCTTCGTCACTTTCAGTTTCAGCCTCAGGAGATGTGACCTCTGAAGGGGAACTTCAGTCCAATAGAACTATTTGTGACAGGCGAGTTCATATTGGTGCTTGCGCCCCAAACTCAGCTGTGATCGCAGATTTTTTTGGTTGGAGAGAACAGAACAGAGAGCGCTTTCTACTGATGGGTTGGCAGATTGCCAATCAACCTCCATGCTTTTCCCCCATCAGAGTGAGCTTAGCCCTGGAAGTTAAAGAGTGCTAATGATAGCATCACAGAGGTGAGTATACAGACGTCTCCGCTTTCCTCCCTCAGCCGCTAGCCTTCTTGTTCTCATACTGTACATCGACACATAATCAAAAGAGTTTTCGATAAATCAGAGCACACTGCACATTGGAGTGGGGAATATTGAAGATTGACAAATGCATGGAACTAGAAAAATATGCAAATCAGCTCAGTCCTGTAATCCAGCAGTGATCAAAACGATGCAGTATAGCTTTGGAGTCACCGAACTAAACGGGTATGAGCAAGAAAACGTTCCAAATAATTCCCATCTCTCGGAATAATACAATGACTCATGAATATCACCTTACTTCTGTGTGATCCAAAGTGAAAATCAGGTACAAAGCACCGAGCATAGCATCACCCACTCAACTTTATTTATATTGCGTACTTGGCAGAACTCCAGCCAGGCGGTTTTGCCCAATTGAATAGTGAGCGAAAAAACACTGCAATTCCATTGCTTTCATCCTCAGTAAGTTTCACTGATATTTATACACAACTATATAACACTAATGACTATGATGATTAACAGTGTTAATGATGTGTGAGCTTTAACCCTAAAAAACCCACATTTGTAAAATTAAGAATTGTGGCTAAAAAAAAGAACAATGTTACTATTTTTTTTCGCAATACAGTTTGAAAACATGTCATACGAGCAAGAAGTCATGTTGACAAGAAAACAAGTTCAAAGAGCTGCGCACGCTTTATCTTATCTTGTAGATGCCAAACAGCTTCAAGGTGTGATGTTTGCAATAGTTTTTACTCCTTTTTGGCACTCTGTGATGGCCAATCACTGAAAATGATTACCCAAAATCACAATCAACAGGTGACAACAGTGGGTCTTGGGACGCTTAGGTAATGGATTGTTCAGAAGTCATGACACATCCACAAAAGGTCAAGAACACCTCTGCAATGCAGCTCTCCTGCATAGATATCACAACCTTGAGGAATCGACCGCCCTTAGCCAACGGATGATCTGACAGTCTGACAGATGATACAAGTCTAGCCTTAACATTTGAGCTGCTAGTTTGTAGGACAATGAGTGTACCCTATTCTTTACCTGCAATAGCACAGAGTTAAGTGAAGCGACAATAACAGCAGTGGAACACTCTCAAAGGCAACAGCAGCATCCTCAGCAATGCCAACAAAGACTACACAGTAGGTCGATAGATGCATTAAACGTTAAAGAAGTTAATACTTGCAACTGGCAAGAAAAGTGGCCCAGACCACATGTTTTCAAGCGCACAAAGGCCCTGAAAGCTACCCAGCAACAGCACGCTACATAATGCATCAGGCAAGGCAAAATAATAAACGTCAACCAAAAGCCCAGAAGAAAGGAAACAGCCGACAAGCAATTGGGTTTCTTACCTTAAATGGAGTCGCCTCGCCAGTTTTTGAGTCGACAAAAGAGTCCTCTTGATTGATCGGTCGCTCTAAACCAGCGCGGGTCTTCTGGTCACATTTTAAAACCTATCGAGTATAAAAAAAACATTCCTAGCTTTGGCACGCAAGTACATTTTTTCTACTCACCATTGACTACAAGAGTTTGAGTCCCTCTCCTGCGAGTAATTTGAATATAACGCACACCTGGATGTCTGTGAGTGGCCTAATCAACATCTCAAAAATCCCAGCTTGTCGCCACGAGATAGTCCACGTAACTGCACACAGGTGACGTCGAGCATATGCTTGAATATGCCCTCTGTTCTGGAAAATACGTTTCCTATTTTCCTAAGTGTTTGACATTTGCGACAATTTATCTTCAACTCAGCTCACCTACTTTACCATCTGCAGGTAGAGCATCTTATTTAATTACCTAAAAAGCATCACTCGGTAAAAAGTTTTGCATCCGTCAACTAACAAGACGATCCATTCTATTGTTCAAAGGGCCTTCTGACAACGCTGGAAAAGACAATTATTGTAGCCAATTCTGTGGTAATTAATTGAAAAGTAGATTTCATCACACACGTAACCAATTCAACTTGATGTTGAAAAGAATACTCACGTCATTAAAAGCAGCGTCGAGTTATCCACATCTCCACCATCTGCCTACCTACACACGGTGTGCCCCCGATACTGATGTAACAAGTTTTTGAAACAAACGTGTGTAACTATATTTGTCTCGTAGTCCCGATCCATCCAACCTCTCACAGCAGACAGCATCAGAAGGAAAAGCACAGGTGTTACTAATAACATTGATGATCACTGTCAAGTGTCACATGTGACAGTGCGCCAGCATGCACAGTGGCAGAATCCTGAAACCCAAAGCAGCTGAATGAAATTCAGGCCTTCTTGTACTGTGACAAGTTCAAATACTGCATATGTTTCAGTGGCACACCCAAAACCAGACCCTTCAGTTTGTTTTAACATCTGATCTACAGACAAGAACAGGCCGAATCCTTTTTCTGGTAATCTTTATTTTAAGAAACTAATTTTCTCCATCTGACCTGTTGGAGGTTTAATACACCCCTTTCACAGCGGAAATTCTGGCGTGTCACATACAAGTGTAATTAGTGACAGAATGCAAGACCTCCCGTTGTCACGGTGAGTCTTTGGGACACTGAAACATTAGCTTAATTAGTTGCACCTGTGCTTGGACAAGTAATAAGCACCACCGACTAAAGGCACATCTTCAAGTTCTTTGTAAAAGAAGCGATACACAAAGAGTCACTGCAGTAGAAAAATGCACTACCACCATTTAAACTGAACTTTTCTGAAAATATTGCCTCACAGAATATTATACACAATACTGTTTTCACTAAGACATCAATGTGTATGCATTATACGGTTGTATTTGCTTATGGTTGAGCACATTTGAACCTTTTTTATTTGGAGTAAAAAGTACATGGAATGGAGTGGAAGAGAAATACTAAAATAGCCTCAAATGGATGTATCCTACTCAAGGAAAAAAGTGCCCAACTATCAAGTGAGCTGGCAGCCATTCAGAGCCATCAATTCGCAAGCTGCCAGGTGCAGACGGTAGCCGAATAAACACTGACGATTGTAGTAACTGTGGTGACAGCAGGTGTTTGTTTTTATTTTTTCCTTAACATTAATTTTCTGATTATTTAAAAGATCATAATGAAGATCTCTCATTGAAGCTGCCCCCGTGGCTGATAAATTCGGCATGTTTGGAAGATGGAAGAATCCCAAAGTCAGCTGCCCCTCCAGCTGGCCACCAAGCGGCCGGCCCGAGAAGTACAGCTTTGAGCGCAGCATCCCTGCCAGCCCGGTACCTGCCTCCCCTTACTCCCTCCATCCCCCCCCCTCTCTCTCTCTCTCTCTCTCTCTCTCTCTCTCTCTCTCTCTCTCTCTCTCTCTCTCTCTCTCTCTCTCTCTCTCTCTCTCTCTCTCTCTCTCTCTCTCTCTCTCTCTCTCTCTCTCTCTCTCTCTCTCTCTCTCTCTCTCTCTCTCGCTGGGAGCCGTGCATGTGCGCGTGCGTGAGCTGGTGTAATGTGACTGCACGCTGGGGCTGCGTTCCCTAAGAAAAGCTCGTTGCTCTCTCAGTTTTTCCGCCCGTCTTATTGCCGCTTTCATTGTCTTTGTCGACAGTGATAAAGAGAGCAGGTACCAGCTTTCTATTCCGACTATTTATTACCAGTTGCCTTCTTTTTTTATTTTTTTTTTTGTTTGCTGTTCTTCACAGATGTTATGTCAACACTTTTTGGGTGGTGGTGGTGGGCGGGTGGACTCTCGGTTCTAATGGAATTTGTTGTGGCTGTTTTGGTCTCTTCTCTCTTTCAGTTCGACCGCGGGCCTGTTTTTGGAATAAGAAAAAAAAAGCATTGCTGTTTTCTGACTTTGACAGAAGAAAGAAAGGGACTCCTCTGGAATTTCCTAAGGAATTTATTGGGACAGCTCCGGTGAGTTTTTTGGCTTGACATTTTGCTACCAAAAAATTAAAAAAGGTTTATGATTTATGCATGCGGCTATTAATCACACTGAGCTCACTTTGCACTGAAAATTTGTCAAACGTATATTTCCCCCTTCTTCTATTTGAATTGCAGTGGCCGGGGCTTTGCATTCTTCCGCCTGGGTATATAGTAAGTAGTATAGACTTTTTCCTCCCCCCCCGCTCCTCCTAATTGTGATCTGCAGTTGAACGCTTCCCTCCGTGTTTTTGATGTGTCGATCCCGTGTCTGCTCCAAGTTGAGTGTGTGCGTAGCGTGCGCCGTGGTCCGACGCGAGAACGATGCCCGGGGTGCACGTTGCGTGCACGTCTCGAGGCTGCGTGGTGGATCGGGTATCGCGCTCAACGCGCACCGGTCTGCCGCGCGCCGTTACGCGCTCCAGATGGCGGCGAGATACTCGCAGATTTATTTTTCGACAGAGGCATCTTTGCCCCGCGGACGATGGTCTGCGGGTTTTTTTTTCTTCCAAAAACAGAGGATGCACACGCACGCACGCACGCAACCATTTCGTTAGTCGTGGGACGTGCTGAGAAAGTTTGCCGAGAGGTCTTGGATCCTGATCAATTGCTTACATGGTTGGTCACTGGACGTATGTGCACGCGCGTGTAGCTATGCGCGCGTGCTCCTGACTCAGGTGATGCAGACGGCGGGCGGGCTGTGACTCACTTGGTTTTCACTGTTATCTGACAGGCTGTCGATGACCGATTTCACCGGTGATTGACAGCGGATCATGCGCAGCAGCAGCAGCGGATCCCCCCTCCCCCCCCCCCCCCCCCCCCCCCCCCCCCCCTCCCCCTCCCCCACATCCCCCCACAACACAAGCTATATTTGGAAGTTACCAAACAACATGATTTATACAACCCTCCGTCTGTGTTAAAGAGCATTTGTTAGAGTTCTGCCGACAAGTGATTTATATGTAGCCAATTACCCGAGATTCGACGCTTGAGAACGAGGAGGAGAAAAAAAAAAGCCTCTCAAAAGCAGCATAATGAAGTGAAAAAGTTTGTGTGTCTCTGAACGCCGTGGCAAGCCATGCCAAGGAGAGGCGGATCGGATCGCAAATGAGGGCAAGGACAGCTCACACGGCCAGAGCGATGTGTATTCCCTGGCATGAGCAGAGTGACAGAGGGCTAAGTGAGCGCGGCCATCGAGGAGAGGTAATAGCATCACGGTCTGCCGGTCAGCAGGCCGGGCAAGAGGAAGGCTACAGTTGCAATTCAAGAGCAGCTAAATGGACAGGAAACTATGACATAAGAACCCCCTCACATGACCCCAAAGAACACTTGAGCTTTTCATCAGAGGGTTTACGTTGTTTTGGGAGACGGGGTCAGAGGTATTAGGATGTCACTTTTTCGGAGCAGACTGCTTCTGTAATGTCGCCCTGGGGGTTAGAGATTAGCTGATGCTGTGTTTTTTTTAGGGATGCTTCCATCTATCTATCTCTGCTACAAGGCACTACGGAATATAGAAAACACTGTGGACTTCATTTAAGATTTGACTAGCAAAGATTACATTACAAAATGTCAAAATGAAATAGTCCTTTTTTGGCTGTTGTCCCTGTGTGTAGAGACCGTTTTGAGAACAACAGTGGATTTGAATAATTTGCTGTCTGCCCGTGAATCTCTTGCATAGCCTTCAGGGATTAGTCCCAGGTAATAACGCCATCCATCCCATTTTATAAACATTCTGCTTTTTACCTTTGCCTTCCTCGTCAGTGATCCTCCCAAAACCACTCGCCAGGCTGGCACCAATCACCGCCGGCTGGTATCGGAGCAGCGGCTTGACGTAGTAAGCGAGGGGAGACACGGTGTCCTTTCTCACAGCGGCGAAAGCCCCGTACCCCAGTGACCCTGAGAGACGCAGCTAGCCCTGCCTGTTCGATTCCTGCAAATCTTCTCCTCCCGATAAATAAACCTTAACATGGGTTGCTCTGGTGCGGAGTGTGTTGAGCCTGCCGCACCTCCCTGGAGAGAAACAGGAGTAGGCTGTAATTATGGTTTATAAACTTCATCCAGGTGACATAATCGGGGCACGCCTGAGATGGCGAGGGACTGTCATAACAGCTGCTAATTAATTTATAGCTTTTTTTTCCCCCCCCCGGGCAATGCACATTCCTCCCTCCTATACCGTAAAGGTGCACCGTTGTTGAAACTACATGAAAACATTCTACGATGGGAGCAAATATTGCCCAGTTTTCTGCAAAAAAAAAAAAAAGCTGAAACCAGAACACCTATGGAAGAGTAGCAGCTGTACGTTCCCTGCGTTTTCACTGCGAGTTACACCTTTATTGCGGTCCAAGGCTTGGCGAGCCTAGTAGCCTGCTCCCAGGGAGGGGCCGCTTTATAATGAGGATGCGCTGTCAGATAATTAGGTACACCTGACGCAGGCATCTTTGGTAAAATTTTCATTCATCCCGAAATAAAATGACTGTGCCTGCCACCGTGAAGGCAGCAAAAAAACCACTGTCCCGCTGTCACATTGCTTCTCCTGTGGCATGTATTATTTATCCATCCACCTCTTAATGCTGCTGGATGGGGCGGGCTTCATTTTGTGCTTGCTGACGCCGGAGTCGCCATTAAGCACAAAGTAAGAACCTAGTTTCAGTAGTTTCTCATCCCATGGAGCCACGTTTCCAGTGACCTGGAACAAGTGCGTAGTATTCATCTTAAGAGAAGGTGTGTGTTTTCGTTTTTTTGCTTCCTTGACGAAGTGCATATACAGAATACAGACATAAAGTATTTGGAGAATTTAGTGGAAGTACATGCAACTCGTGAGCCCTTTCATTCAGATGCTGCAAGCAGTTAGCGGTGGGTGACTAATTGAATTTGCTTCAACACACATACTCACACACACACACACACACACACACAGACACAATCTTAAATACAACGCATTTTTCTTAGCTGCTGATTAGAAAACGCTGCCCGAGATGGAACCCGCTCACCTGTGCTGTTTATTAGTCAGGCAGCAGCAATAAATCAGACTCCTTCAGTTGTTTAACAACAACTTTTGCCTTCAGCCGGCATTAACGCTATTAAGCCTGATGTATATGATACAGTTGGAAGATGACGCCTTATAGACTGCTCATGTTATCTACCTAATATGGATCAGGTGGCCAACGTGGAACTACTTTAATCTTGCAGCCAGCAGGGGGAAACTCCCATTGTTTGAAAAATAACTTTTACTCATAAAAAATACCCTATCCTTGATATTATCAATGATGGATTACCCTTAAGGGGCTTTTGAATGACGGCTTTTTCAAATTGTTTTATTCATTTTTTTAATAATAAACAGTTGACTTGACTTGTTAAACCTGACAACGCAGCTTATACTACTCAAACTCTAAAAGCACCTGGAAACAAGTAACCCTACCTCGTACCTTTACGAAGCCAACAGGGGAGAACGTAGAGGGGAGTCCCGTCCGCCAGCTGGCCCTGAGGCTCGCCTCCTCTAACAGCCCTCACACAATCTGGCCCGACCTAATTATAGCCAAAGAAACACCACCAATCTCAAAACAAAGTCCAATGCCGTTTGGCTGCAAACAGGCAAAATATTGGAAAACCTTGACCGATCAGAAACAGAGGAAGCCACATGAAAGCTGGCCAAAGAGAACGAGCCGCCTGGAGATGATAGGCTCTGGCATCGCTGTGCGCAGAGAGAGGTAGACACAGAGCATCAATGCGTCGGATGTCCCTATGATGGCATCATTTGATCCGGAGCACGCAGTCGACAAAGCTCCGCTGGCCTTTCCTGCACCGCTGGCGATAGAAGTCTCCAACTATTTCACGATTGTCAATTGTCGCGGTTTTCAATCGCCATCACGTTCCTCCCTCTGCGCAGCATGCGAAGCAATACTGCACGGCAAATGCAATGATATTTGTCCAATACGAATGCAATTTAAATACGTCACGGTGACATTTGAATGAACAATGTTGGTCAGCTGTGCCAGGTGCATCAATGAGACATTTCTGATTTCATTAGTGCACTGCTTTTATTCAAGCCTCGGCGTTCTGTACCTTGAAGCCTTGTCCAAGTCTTTAAATATTTGGCCGTCCTCTCCAGTATGCTGTTATTCCCTGTTACCTAACTTCACTCTCGCGGCAGCAGGTGTTGTGACCCAGGCTCAGCGATGCAGGATTTGAAATTCATCTCCGCGGCGAGAGCTCTGCTGGATGTTTTTCTCTTCTCTGCTTGACTTTTGGCATTGTTATTGTTTTGTGTCCGCGTTGTGAGGTTGAACGAGGAAAAAAACAGATACAGAAAGCAAACGTGCCATCTCTCTGCTGCCATGACGGGGCCTCACAAAAACTGATGGATACAAAATGACAACAGAGAGACATGAGGAGGACGTAATGAATGTGCCGCCCTCAATAAGAATCCTAGCCTGAACTCATAGCCGTGCACGCTGGGATGGACACATCATGGACATCTTGTGCAGCGACCGCTGCTGTGACTGCAGGTATGCATGTGTAATAAAGCTGAATTTAAAGCCGTATGAATCACTCAAATACATATGAATTTGATTGCACTAGGCTATGCCATGTGCCGTGTGATCTTTCATCCTGACCTTTTCGTAAGCCCCATAGAACAAAATAAATGTCCATACATGCGCCTTTGCCGTGCTATTATTCCGCTATCTGGCTACCCTTAAAGACTGAAGAGGTCACTGGCATGTTGAGTCTACTGGGACACGGAGGCAAAAAAAGGAAACAGAAAGCGGTAATGCAGGCAAGCTGGAGCCAGAGTACTCTGCACAGTTCGATGCCGTTGGCTCTAACTGACATGAACAAGAGAAATCAATTAGGCCTACTGAGTTGCTATCCAAGGGACTCCCACCACGGGAAAGGCTAGAACAAATCAAAGGGTTAGGGGGAAAGAAAAGCAGCAGAAACGGAAAGTGAACTTCTGTTCACTTGCTGCTGTGTTCGTCGTTGGATCGGCTGCCTCTGACCTCAAGATAACATTCATTCTTTCTTTTTTTCATGCCGGGGATCACTTATAATTCCAAACAATTTCCTGTCTCTTTTTTTTTGACAGTGTTGCTTTAAAGTCAGTAATGAGAAGAAAAGGAAGTCTGGCAAAAATGTTCTTCACAGGAATATTTGTGACGAAGCTTGAGTTTAGTTTTACCTGCGGATGGAGCAATTTGTTGCCCCCGCCCCCCCCACAGCTTTTGAATACGCACTGTTATGTTTATATTCATACCTTAAAGCCATTTCAATAGACACTTGGAGGTCACTTTGAACATCTTCTACTCTCCATATTGGGCACTGAGCTCTTTTCTGCTCTTTTCTTAAAAAAGAAAAGAGCAAGCAACTTTGACTTTAGTTTTTTAATCAAGGTTTAGTTTTAGAAAACTTTATTTTTAAGATTACAAAACAATTCTCTCGTATCAAATATGGAATAATCCGACCATTGTGCTGGGATCAGTGAGGCAAGTACCCACAGCGTATAACTTATTAATAGTGTTTCACAGCCAGCTAAAGTTAACAAAATTTATGGAGCGCTACATTAAACGTAGAGATCCTGCTACCAACAAGACTGAAAAGACATTTACGTGGATTTCCCGGCGATCATGGGTAAATTATTTTTGCATATCTGGCAGAGGGAATTGAAACCGATGAAGCTTCTGACGGACTGTGACATTTTGGAGCTGGGCTGTGCGCTGTAAATAAGGAGTTTGAGAGTACGCAGCATGGATTTCACGGGACCCGGAGGCCTCATTGACTTTGATCATACTGAAAGAGGACACTTTTTGATCAAGCCCTACCTTGGACATTTAAATCCAGCCCCTGATCATTGGCTCTGATGCTGGGTAGATTGTAATCTCTGCACATGGACGCCCCTTACAGTGTGCCAAACTCGATTCAGTGGCACGCTCTGAAGTCCTCCCCTTGATGAATATCTTTCAGTTGGTGTGGTGAGTTATTCTACAGAATGGAAATTCTATCCGACTCCATAACTGTGTCGCTATTCATGACTAGATCGGCTGTTGAGAAAACTCACATGACAGAGATGTAAAAATACATTGGTACTAAGAACAAAAAAATAAAAACTGATCACGTGCAAATGACAACAAGTTGCGTCTATAATCCCGTCTGTGTGCAGTTAGCTCAGTCACTTGACACATGTGTAAATACGGCACCCCCACCTCCCTCGCGGCCCTGCTGTAGGTTTGGCTGTGGGTGCCCGGCAGATCCCTGGGCATCATCAGAGAATAACAATGAGGGGTTTTGGAGGGATCAGTTCCCCGGCACGGCGCCATACCGGGTCGGGGTTTATGTAAGACCCTGGCTTCCCGCGTTCTCCGACACTTTGAGGTGACAAACACAAGGGGACCGAGGAGCACCGACTTGCCAAAGGGAGGGATTGCACCTCCGCACGCCGCCGCTTCCCCCCCCCCCCCCCCCAGCCGCTTCATCCTCACTTCATACACAAACACCCTCCTTCTGTTCATACGTGAGCCTGGTTATGTGTAAACCAGGTCTCACACGAATCCCCGCAAGTTGATGTCTTCCGTCTGCCTTTCTAGTGGCTTTTGGGCTGCCGCGACAAAATGTCCAAACAGGTATCGGCTGAAGTGCAGTCTTTCGGCAATTGTTAGGGTTCATAAAGGGAGGTCTACTTCACCCTCTTAGAATTTGCATAATTATTCCAACAAAAATCAAGCGTACAAAACAAGCACTATTCATGACCATGCAGACAAGCTGGGGCACGCGGTTAGACCAGTTGTATTTCGAGAGGCAAAAGTTTCTCAACCGAAAGGAAACAAGTTGACTGACATGAAGGAAGGGGTAGCGTCTCAATTCCCTGGAAAAAGACATCTTATACAGTGTCTTCTGACACTAGTGCACTAGTCCAGGACAATGTCTCTCATTAAGTCTGCACAGAAATGCACCATAGATAGCATTAGGACCCACTGTGTAAGGGGAAAATCAATGTCAGGTGAAAATTACATTTGTCTGAAAGAGCCTTTAGGCAAAGTGCAATTTGAAAACCCATCTATTATTTTCCCCGTGGCGTCGGATACGGGCCGGCAGGAGGGATCTAACCACCATGGAAAAAGGGAGTGGAATTCCGTGAGGGAAAAGGAAACACCTCATCTCACTCCTAATGGGCCTCCCCTTTGATTCTCTAATTTGGTTAGGGCCGTGCGTCCGCTTATCGGATCATATCAAAGGTCAGAGGCGTCCTGTAGACAAATCAATCTCCCCGTCTGAGGAGGCGCAGAGGAAGGATGGACGGAGGGAGAGCCCATCCATCTAGTAGGCCCAGAATAAAGGTAGGTGAGGGGAAAGACAATTGTGGGGGGGGGGGGAGGGGGGGCAAGGAAAATAATGTCATCTGCTGCTCAGAGAGAAGTGGGCGAAGAAGGTGAGATTGAACTGTTGACTCGGGGAATGCGATATGCTCAGAGTGATAAAGAGTTTACATTATTGCTAGCAAGATTAAACCAATTGTTTGTGAGGAAATGGCATATTATGGCACAGCTGACCACCAGGCAAATCACATGACATGTTCCAAATACCATTAGGCTTAACAATACTGAACAATACTGTCATTCTGTGCTGACAACACACGTTACATTGTAGGTAATCCAAAAATTAAAAGATATCAGAGAACAAATGACTCACATTGGTGAATTCTGTCTTCCCTTTTCGGAAGTCCCTTTCAGGTTGTCTTTATTGAAACTGTCATTTGTAACCAATACCACTCTTAAAGCGCCCATCCTCATATAGTCATTATCATGGCAGCGATACGTAAACTCTGTCGTGGTGGGCAAAGCTCATAGGTGAGGATTAATCATCCACGGTTTAATGCCAAAAAGATGTTTAATTTGGAATCCCTGAGTGCGTAATTAGTTCATTTAGCCTCATTGGCGCACAGAGAAGCACATGCAGAGTGGACCCAGGTCGCTCTCTGGTCTCCCTGCAGCGAAACGGAACAAAATTGTATTTCCTCACGGAAGATTAAAACTCGCTGTGTAATAACTCACCAAAGCCTTCCCCAGAGACACAATTGCGGCGGTTTCGGTGTGAGATAATGTTTGCTCTCAGTGAGATTCAGCGCTCCGCTGACACTATTACTCTAAGCTCATTGCCTAGTCAGGTTGGGTGGGTCTGCCGAGCCTCGGAACGGAGGCAGAACGCGGAGCTCCTCTCGAGACAGATTACACGTCTGTGGACAAGCGGATCGGCTTGCTCGCTCGCGCGCACGCGTCACCTTCGCAGGAGACAGGCTGGTCATTATCCTTTTGGTGCGTCTTGCTCTTGCCAGTCCTGTAATGCGTCCAGGACAAAATGCCCGCCTGGTGGACGACAAGGCAGCTTACCCATCCGGGCTAATTGCAGGCGGTATCTGGAATGAAGATGATGGCGCGGGCCTGGAGAGGAAGTCAAAGCTGCCTAGGCACGAGCCAAAGTGTTTTAAATGGATTACACCAGTGTGTCATTGCGATTACACGCTCCTTGCAGGGACCGCGACAAGATGAATTGTATTCTTTAGCTTCCCAGCAGATCTTTTTTTTTCTTCTTTCTTTTCTCCTCCAACTTGAATGCATTTCCCCCCTAAAACTTTAGCGGCGTCTGAATGGGCGACCGCTTTTGCCTTTGAAATACCCCACTAACAGTTTATCTGTTTCGTTTCCTTGAGGGGGGCGCTCTACTGTTTAGGATTTCCGAGGGTAGTGGTTGACTGAGAAAACCATGTGACGGTTTTCATGCCTTTGAAATAATATACACAAGGCTAAGATGTTCGCAGTAGTATCCTTCAGTGTGCATCGTGCGTCACAGGAACACAGTTTTTCCGCTGTAGCGCTATATATATATATATATATATATATATATATATATATATATTGTGGGTCCAATCATTCACTGCATGTTTAATAGCAATGGGTTATCTTTGAATTTCCTGTCAGTGTAACTGATCACTGCAGCCGTGTACGCTCCATAGCTAGGCATGTACAGCATAGTAAGGATTCACCAGCAACACCCTTTCCTACTCACGTTCCGCTTCCTCCAGTTCTGGGATGTACACTCAGTGAGACTTGTTGAGGCACACTGTTTTCAGTCAGTGCGATGTGGGGGTGTATTACATTTGGTACTACACTGGTGGAAATAACCCATCGCACTCAAACTGTGAGGCTCATGTGTCTGCATGAAGTTACTGGAGGCTCGTAACAAAGTTGTGCGCAAAATGCTAAGCAGCGAGTTTAAAATAGAATCTTAAGCAAAGCAGTTAGTTCACAATTACAGGGATTGTAGACATTACTGTATTGACACTGTTATGATTCATTGAGACTAAACTTGCTGGTTAACTCCTTTGTGCGTTAACAGAGAGGTCCACAAGAGGAAATCCGACTTTTTTAACGGTCTTAAAAAAGATCTAGTTCTAGTTTCAATTTGGGATTGAATGCGGCCAACCTCAACATGTCCTGCAGGCACACAAGGAGGGGACCCGTGATGCAAAGATACAATTAAAAAAAAACATGTTAAGACGACGTCTGGCTCATGCTGTAAGTCATTCCTTTTGGGTGAGCGACAATCTTGGGTGGCTACGCGCAGGTGAATTGCGCCCCGTGGCGCACAGGGATCGGCCTACAATCCGTCAGTCTCTCCTCCTTAAGTGCACACAGGACTTCTGCTCAGAGAACACACTTGCTCCTCCAGCTAATCAAAGCACTAGCGTTGATGTAATGTGATCAGTCTTAACAATAAGCGTTGTGCGCTTGTATTTAGTGCCATACAAATTAGCCGGCGTGCTGGTGGACCGCGGGACGATGCATTTGGCCGACTTTATCACATCGTCCCCCGGCCTACTATTAATCATGTGGATGGTATGGGATGAATTAATGCACCGAGGGATTTGTAAGGCCACAGAAATGGATTACATTGTCTGAAGGCATATTTGAATTGGTCCCTGAATGTAATTCCTGTGGACTGAGATTAAATTCCGCCGATAAGTAACAAACCACGTTTTTACGGCCTTTGTCGACCGGTTGTGCACGGCAGAATGAACCAGAGCTCCCATAATCCTGTTGATCGACGAGAGGTCTACATTGCTGATTGAATTTAATTTGTGGAGTGGTGAATGGCTGGAATTTCTCTGAGGTGTTCGTGCCTGGCTCTACCTCAATGTTACACCATTAACTGCAAGAAGGGATGTGAGCCCCGATACTGATCACAACGTGCCTCTCATAATCAACGTCTAAACTGTCCCCCCTCTCAGTTTACCCACAGCATCAGATTAGATCATCGTATCAAAGCACAATTCATCTCAATGCTCCTTGTGCTGTAAAATCATCACTGCAATCAGAAATCCAACGTCGACCTCAAGTGATTTTTTTTTTTCCTTCCTGTTCTTCAGAGATCCCTCATACACACCGGACTCATTTCCTTCCACTTTTTTGACAGTCACATTAAGAGAAGTTAATTCTTCGTTAATAGTTTTACCCTCTAAGCCACGGATGCACCGCAAGGAAAGCCCGCTCGTAGCTACTCGTGGTTTCTGGCAGGCCGGTGAGTGCCACCAGGCATAATGATTTTCAAGCCAGGGAAGATGAGAAAATGAATTAGCATTCGGCTCCAGGCTGCGTCACAATGATTGTGGAGCATCTCCACGGAGCCAAACTCGCATTCCACATCTACACTCGCATGTTAACAACGTCTACGGGCCAGGAACACTCTTCCTCATCCCTCTTCAACAGAAGCGACCCCCCTTGGTTGAAAAACATGCGAAAGGGTGGTGTAATGGCAAAAGAGGGAGGGTGGGGGGGGCTTCATACACTCTCCACAGAGGTTGATCAACACTGCGAGGTCTTGAACCTCGGACACAGTGCGTTAGATATGGCATAGTGCCTTTCTTGAGCACGCATGAACACCTGCTGAGGCTGAGCTTACAGGGAGGGGGCAGCGCTTGCTCCAGAGCAGCTGTGCACAAGATCTTTTTTTTTTTTTTAGTGCTTCCACCTGACCCCAATATCGATTTGGCCCAACTTTATGATTTCCATAAATGCCTGAATTGCCTACATAAAAAAAAGTGGAGTGGAGACCAGCCTCGCCTTCCATTAGTGGCCTCTTTTTACTGGAAGGGCCAAGTGTGTCCCCCGGGTAAAGCCCAGACCCTCGCCGTCCTCTAGAGTCTGTCAAATAGACTCTGTAATCAAGGACTAGGCTAAGTGGATGTCTGCAGTGATAGCGATGCTCATGAAATGATTATTCATCGAGAATACACTGAGTGGGCGTTAGAGAGGTAATAGGGGACAAAAGTGTTTCCGCACAAAGAGAATCATCCTTGAAACATAAAAGCTCTATCAGTACTAATAACCCTTTTTATTAAGCCAATTTCTTGAATATCCTCCAGTCAGAATTTTGAGTTGCAGGACGATGTGATGGAAATGAGATTATCGGAGGCATAATTGAACCACATTCATCTTTAACTAACCACTACTCCAGACAAAGATAGCTGGATGCAAGGAATAAGGCCGTTTATTTCTTAGAAATGCAATATAATTCAAGTAATAACGTGAAGGCGGGAGGCCGTCAGCCATAGGTACATGCTCCATTGTCCTCCCTGGCTCACAGATTCCCCAGGTCATTTAATCATTCAGGAGTGAAAGTCTAGTGATATCAGGTATTGTGCAGAGGTGCCTAGGCAGTGCATCAGTTTGTAATGCCCACAGAAAATATTATATAGGATAGAATAGATTTGTGATGTTTTATTGAGGGATTTACGTTTTAATTTGATCTGATCCTGTTTGTTGAGAGAAAGCAACTTTTGGAGATACAAATCTCAGCGAGGGCGAAATATATGCAAATCCCAAAAATCTGAAAGGTAATGCATACAAATTTGCAACTGACTAAAAATACATTCAAACAACCAACAACAGTTGCGATTGACTGTACAGAAAAAGTGCATTCACCTTCTCATCAAGTGGGATTAAAATGTGAAAGCAACTCCCAGGAGGAAGCAGCGCTATAAAATATGCAGGGAGGGGGGAAAATAATCTATTATGAGCATGATGACAGGAGATCAATGTTGCCTCTTATTCCTAGTGACATTCTCAAACTAATATACTCATTAACGTTATTGCTAGCGTGACACAAATCGAACAGGCTTTATTTAGTTAAGTTATTAAGTTTAAATGTCCTGCTTCTGTCTGTATAGAGTAAAGCGTGGTATTCGAAGAGCTTAATCTGTCATGTGTCCTTGGGCATCAGCTGCTAACAGCAGGGTGAAATTGGATAGCTATTGTGAAAATTGTGGGGGGAATTGTGCTGCACTGTAAAAATACCTTTATTTCACGCGGCTTTGTCGTCCCTTTGACTCCCTGTAGGTGGATGGGAGTGTATACGGAGAGCATTGTAACAAGCAAGACCACGTCATGTGCTTTCAACACTTCACCTCTACCACACTGTGTGCGACCACAGATTTAGTTCATGGCTAGATTGTAAGAATATTTACAGTTTATTTACTTTTTCCCATTGAGCTGTTTTCCTTATGGACTAGTTTTTTTCTGAATGTGGGAGTCTTTTAAACAAATCAGAATGCTATAAGTTTGGGGTTTTATTTTTTGAATGAACTGTCCCCTCAGGGAAGCCCAGTCACTTTATCTACTCTATAGATGATCAATCTTAAACCCCATTTCCTACTAGGACAGCCCAGTCCACTAAGACATCAACTCTATGAAACGTCTCCAATGTATAGGATTTCCGTCCTAACCAAATTTCTATTGACAACGCATCTGTGATGAAAATGATTACCAGCAGAATGCTGTTGTCAAGACGTTTTGCACCCCTTTGATACCATTAACAATTGCTAATTGTTTGACTTGGAATCCTGCGAAACTCAAGATGTGGTCCACAAATCAATGGGAGAGGGACGGCTTTGGCAGTGGCACCGCTGCGAGGGAAAAAACAGCTAAGCTGCTGAGGCGGGAGCGTTTTCCCAGCTGCAGTCGACGAACAGCAACAATAAAAACCAGGGGCTGGAATTTAAAGTGTGGCACATGGAGCTGACTTTTAATGAGTGAAGGCAATTTCCTGCACTTTTTAGACTGCACTTGTATAATAACGATCGGCTGTCCGCGTGCTGGCCACTCCAGGACATCACTTGTAACCGATGTGATTTACTGCACTGTGTCTTGGCAGCATGAATAATGAGTTCTTTTATATTTTGCAAGCTAAGCTTGATGTTTTGTGACCATCTATTAATTTAATAGGCATTCAAAGATAATTAGGTTAATAATGATGTTTTAATAATGAGGCACATAAAAAGTTTTTAGCCAACAGTTTGAATTATCAAGGTATTCATTTGCAATATCAATACAAGAGACAACGTATTGAAAATGAAACAATGTTTTTCACGATTTGCCACGGATCAGATGACCATCACTCTTGAAGCAACACATTGAATGAATCTATTCATACTTAAACAACCTACACTTCACGAGCAGAACTAGTGACTCAGTATTCAGCCGACCAAGACAAACAGGCTGAAGTCACACCTTCCGACAGAGAAAAAACATGCCACTATATTCCACTGCCGGTTCAGTTACACAGTGCAAGCTCTCAGATCGATATGAGCCTGCCAATGACGATATCGGTGTTAATGCCTCAGCTCGCTGTTGCATTCTCCCTCACAAAGCCCTATTTTTGGCCAACCCTCCCTCTAATTGCATATGCGTTCTTTGTTTTTCTCTCCGTCCATCCTCCGCAACGAGCTGATGACAAGGCCTAAAAAAAGCTTCCACTCCCTCCCTCTCACCCGCTCACCGGCAAAATGAATCGATGAAAAATTCATCCGGCTACTCGGCGAGTTCTAACGTGTGCTAATCCTGAAATGAGGGGTTGTGCGATTCCGTGCCGAGTGCTGCCCCACAATTGTCATGTGCTTGTGTGTGATCAAGAGCACGTGCGTGCAAAGCAGCCACCCAGCGCCTGTGCTGGAGCAGATACACGTGACGGATGGTGGATGGAGGTAGAGAAAGAACAAAAGATGGAAGACTCATGAAAGCAGACGGGATGGAAACAAAGACAAGACAAGTGGAAGGGATATTCTTTCTGTGTGTATAAATTATTCACATGCAGCTACATGGTTGGTGCTGTTGTGCTCTACTTTGGCTGTTCACTTGAATTGTGGGACGACTCGATCCTTCAGCTGGAGCGATCGCGTTGCATGACCCCCAAACAGGAAATGAACGCAGAGGGCTCGGTGCATTTTGAACAGTCGACTTTTAACTACAAGAACTTTGGATAATTGGAGTCGGCATAAAGTGCAGCTGTGATTTTTAATCCTCTTTTTGATCTGTGATTGCACATTAATGTTGTCCAGTCGTGTGATTGACAGGCACTCTGCCCTTTGATCAGCAGCAGGTTGACAAGGAAGGTGCAACACACCCTCATTATCGCACTGTGACTGCTGTGCGGCAAATCCATCACCCACACACACACAGACTTTTGTTTCAGCCATTTCTTACGATTCAAACTCATCAAATATTTTAGATTGTAGATTGTAAAGAACACCCTCAGCTCTCCAGTGCGTCCAGCAGGCTTTGTGTTCGCCGCCTCAGCTGTGAGCCCGTGTTTGTCTAACAGAGCTGTGCCAGCAGAGAGGGACTGTATGTGAGAAGGAAGGAGCTATATTTGTGTGCTGCCATATGTGTTGGCCCACTGGCATTGTTGGCCACAGTTCTAGAAATAAAGACATTTGAATTATCTTTAAAGGCTCATGAATGATATTTGCTTTCATGTAAAGACATTGGATAAGAACTAAATAATGTCGTATGCACTGCATTGTATGAGTGAGTTATATATCTCCCCAGGTGGGCTTGCTTCAGCCCCTAACCGTTGCCTTTTCAAGCTACAGAATGGCCGGCTTTACGTATTCAAAGCACGATAGAGCTGAAGCGATAGCTTAATGAATTAATGCATCGGCAGGCAATAATTGGCAGCTATTTTGAACAAAATGCAAAACAGTCCCTTGTTTCAGCTTCTTAGTGGTGGGGATTTGCTGTTTTTCTGGCTGCCTCAGCGTGCTAGTTAAAGGAATATCATTGTGCTGGACTATCAAGCAATGTGAAAAGTGTCCCACGGGACTAAAGGAATTCACATCCATCTCTATTTTCGAAAACACAACTAATAATACACTTATCGAGGAAATAATCTGCAGATCACAGTGCAGATAGATATGTCCGCATGGGCCAGTGGTGCATCATTCTGAACAATAGGTCAGTAAGAACCCTCCATAGGCTGCAGCTACACAGTAACAGTTGGCAGTAGCGTAATATTTGGTGTGTATTATTTGGGTTAATATATCTGGTTTTAATTCATTATGAATCTTACCTTGTTTATTTAGTATTTAAAGGGCCCTGCACATGAGCCTGCGTTTGCATGTTTCACACCTGCAAGAATCCTCCAATAGTCCTTTACTGTGGCTATTGCTATCACTCCAGCCAGACCTTCCCTGCAAACATGTCAATGGCTCTCGTCCGCTGTATGCATAATGGTGTACAGGTGTCCAGTGTTTGAATACTGGACCGGCTGGATTACCAGTAGGAAGTCACTTGATGGCTTCTTGTGCCGACGTAGAACGAGCCGACTCCTCCCAGTCACTTGTTGAAACACAGAAACTGAGCGTGTTGTTTGGAGAGAAGCAGGGATTGGAGGATGACAGAAGGAAACACGCATAGATTTGACTATTTACCACGCCTAGTAAATTCTACAACTGGGCTGCACGTACTGTACCACTTGAACATTAATGATAATGTTATGGTAGAATTTTTGAGACACCTAAAGATTAAAGACTTTCTTTGTAGCCCTTTGTACCACCTGCTGGCAATAGCTCTGCAAGTCATTCCTTCTCCTTTTCGTCTTCCACGAACTTCTCATTAAATCTATGAATGCTTGAAGGTAGGCTTTTTATTCTCCCCTTCTGTATTTTTGTCTGCAATGCCAACTCAGCCACTCAGCTCTGCTTTTCTTCACGCGGAGAGACTTTGCTGAGAAGGCAGTGCATGCATACATCAGCCACCTAATCTCTCTCTCTTTGGAATTTGTCAACACAGCATCTCACTGTATCTCAGTGCCACCTAAGGAGCTGGGTGTATTTCCACCCACCACTTAAGTTCCCCTTTACCTTCGGTCCCCACTGGTGCCCCCTTAGAGCGAGAGCAGAGTTGGAGAGATGCAAGTAAAGGGTGGGAGGATGTTGTTAAAAAGGTCAAAATCACATCATTAGCCGCGGCGGGTGTAGGGAGTCCTCATCAACAAAGAAATAGAAAAATACAAATAGGCCCAGATAGTTTAGCTGGGTAATGAGACGCCCATCAGCAATCGATGAGCTCCGGAGGCGGTAATACCTACAGCTTCCATAACAGTGTTTTAATTGGACGTCAGTCATTCACACTGCCGCTGCAATAACCCTCCTAGACTGGCTCTACGTGTACGAGAGAGACAAAGTGATCTAGGTGTGTGTGTGTGTGAGCATATGCTTCCAACCTTCCCCTTCGCTCTGCGTTTCTACTTTAGCGAGGTTTTTGCGGAATGGAGAGAAATAGAAATACTGAGACGAAAGGTGTAAAGTGACTAGTCGGGAAAAGGTAGGGCATGTCAGACCCTCGACCAGGAGAGCGCTGTACAATATGAAATTAAATTATAGCAAACACGATTGCAAACAAGTTGTGAAGATAAGGCAGTATATCATATGTTTGGACCTAAGAAATGAAATCATTCAGTTCCCAGAAGAGGGGCTTGACAGAAAAGGTTTCCTGTGGACACTTCATTTTATTTTGAAAAGTCTACGCATGCACCAAGTGGAAACCGACTCACTCCTGATACATCCAACGTGCTAGAGGGGCACCAATACTGTCATGATTTGAAGCGCAAGGCCACTGTTGGAATCCGACATGTCGTGATTAAGATTTTATTTCACCTCGGCAAGGAGCTTCTACTTGCATCTGCAGCGTGACCCAAATCCCCTTAATGTAATTAGTATACTGTATTTATACAATACCAGTCAGAAGTTTAGATACATTTACATACATAGACACACGTCGCATATATAGAAGCTAATATTTCCTTTGGCATTTGTCGATTCTAGTGTGTAGCGGTGTGTCTGTGTGTGTGGCAGCACTCAACAGTCATTAGCATCGATTTTCCCACGAGGGGCCTTTTCTCCCCTTGTCTCAACACCCCCCGCAGCCTCCTCCTATTGCTCTCTGGCGTGCAAATAGCCATGATTTCGCTCTCACGGTCTTGGTCACAGGGGGGGGGGCCCTTGCCTCCCGCCGTGTAAAAGATGGCACCCATCGATCGGGGCATCTGGACGCCTGGCCTGCCCCTCCTGCTAGAGGATCCCTCTGTCGATGCGAATCTCAGGTAAGTTACGAGCGCGCCGGCACAGCTTCCAACTAACTAAGAGGCTCGATGCCGGCCAATACTCCGCCCTCCGCCAAAGGTATGTGTCAAGTGCTGAAGCTTCAAGGAGGCAGGGCGGCTCTTTGTATGTATGTCACAAGTTTTAAGGGAGAAGGTGTTATTCATCGAAAGGCAGTAGTTTCAATATCTAAAAAATAAATAAATAAAAAAAACACCTCTCTCACCTTGGATGACAATTGTAATTCACCACCACCACGGCTGTATAGTCACGTTAAAATAATTGTCCGTCCTATTTTGCAAAAACACCCCATCATACATGCACAGGCAATTTCTGTGGACGTGATTGCTCAGGAGTAATCAGACTCATAACCAGTCCCACCTCGACGAAATAAGATTTCCCCGCACAGTCACTAAGGGAAGGAACAGGACTAAATAAGGTTGTTCCCCGCTGAGATCACATCCCAATTGCTGTTTCCGTGCTGCACCGCAGTCATTATTTGAAGTCTGCACAGATTAAATATTGAATGTAGACATGGAGAGATGCTGCATTGAATCAAGTTCATGGTTTGGGACATCGCTTCTGTGCCCGTGCGTACATTGACTTCACTATCCCCAACCCCTACCACGGAAATACATACAAATATATCCACTCTGGGGAATGTTTGTATACATGCATATTAGTACTATTAACAAAACTATGAACAAAGGAATACGTTGGTAAAAGGACTTGTGTAATATTTCGGGCAAAGAAATGAGGAAAAGAAATAATAGAAAGCGTCTCAGCTGTGTGCCTCCGAAACTGAAAGCCTGCCTGCTCAAGCTGCAATTAATATCCCAAGACTACGGCTCAACTGTCACTGATTACTTAAAGTGCTTTTGTTTCTCCTCCCACCACTGAAGAGGCTTAATCATCCTGATGTTTTTGGAAGAAGTTGTGAATAGCTTGTTTTTTGTTTTTACATTTCCTTCGATGTAACAGGGCGACCGATTTTTGCGAACCTGAGCGCATTAAAACCTGATTACTCCAATTTCCTTCCATCTCCATACCCAATCCCGCCCAGCCACCCAGTCCCTGAATACACCTTAAGGTCTTGTCATTTTGCCAGGCAGCCGTTTTTTGGCAGATTTTCCTGCGCCCTCCTCTGTTTCTCTCACTCTCTATGCATCTCTCTCTCTCAGGCTCTAAGCCCACAGGGCCCAGTGGGGGAGATCTAGCAATCCGCGTAATGTGAGCATAATAACACCAACAAAACATCTCATTCCATGCCTAATTCAGTGTAGCGGCCGGGCCGCTGTGTGTGGGATAGACGACACTCCTGTCTGCCTTTTCCCACCACTGCAGCCTGTGACTGGCTTTTCTCAATACCTTGGTATGAGAAGAAGAAAACACAATTGATGTACGGAGCTATACTTTGGTCTACACATAAGACAACCCCCCCCACTCATTTTTACATTTTAAGCAGTATTCTCATGGCACCATTTCCGTTTGTGACCCTTCTTGCAAATAGGACAGCCTGAATATAAAATCTACCTGATTTCATAGGCGTTTTAGGTTATTGCATTATAAGAATAGCCGGTGGCTCTGTAATCAAAAGCTTTTATGCTTTCTCGTTCGGAATTCCAACCCACAGGCTCGGTATTTCATCAGCTGTATTATAGCTCTCATTACTTCAGAAGGAAAAACACAGTGGCCCACATTTAAGTCACTGCGCTCTTTATGAGATTATTTTGCCCCGGGCATTTTTATTATCATTTTTTATTTTTTTATTGCACAACTCTATTGCCCATTCCCCTTTTAGTAATAGTATTTAAATCAGGGACTTGGATTTTGTTTCGTTTTTACCTCGCTACAGTTGGTTTACTGAAGCTTGCATCAAGACCACATTTTTGTATTTGTCTGTGTGAATTAGCAACCGTTGAATTAACCGTAATCAATTCTTTAAATTACTGAACTTTTCCTTGACTATAAAATGTAACACCCATACATTATGTAATATTTACTTTTCGGAAACCCTTTGGAAATATCGTTGGATAATTTCTTTGTTTCATGCTTATGAAGGCCAAAACCACACCGGCTGACGATTCCATTGAACATTGAATCTTTCCGACCATCAAAAGACCAACACAATTTACCAGCAGATGGAGAGCGTCTGTGGTATAATGGTTACCATAAATAATTCTCATGGATTTGTGCATGCACTTTACACTAATAACTTGTGCTTGATTGAATCATGCTAATAATTCTAATGAGTAGGTAAATGTCAATATTTATTTTTTGAACACAACAAAGAAATCACAGCTACTAGTCTCCAGTACTGGCATATATATTCAGTGGCATATTTCTTGGTTTATCCTGCGCTTTAAGAATAAAGGGGAAACCAATAGTACCATTAATAATACAATTTTGGCGGTAACATGAGAAGACCAATGTCTCTTATTGAAGTCTGTTAAAGATAATCAAAAAAGCCTTAAAAAATGGGGAATTAATTAGCCTTGCTCTGTTAGATGGTCAGGAAAGCTCAGAAATCCCAATGATACAGATGAGAGAAGATATAATATTTTAATCAGTAAGCAAAGCTTAACAACTACCTGCTGATCCTTTCGCACAAGTAAGTCATTTTTTTTTTTTTCCTTACTCATTTAACTTATTGTGTCCCTTTGGATAATTAGCCGTCAAACTCATGCATGGTTGATAACATGCGTACAGGTTCATGCTGTATGTACTCATGTCATTGTCACTTACTTCCTGGAGCTGACTGCCATGATGTGGCACTTGGATCCTAGAGAGAGTCCTCCAGAGAAGCTTGTGATCTGCCGCTAAGTAATTGACACTTGCTTTTTTTACTCCTACCAATCGTTTTTTTTCCCTCTCCCTGTACATGATGTTTTTCTCTTTCTGATAGTGTTGCCTCTCAGTATCAAGGTCCTGTCCCCCCTCCCCTCACAGTCCTCTGTTTGCCCCTGTACGGTATGGCTTTCACGTATTTTTTAAAAGCTTACCTAGCTTTTGAGTCTGTGAATAGTTTGGACAAAAGATACCGATGCAAGATGTGCGCTGTCCAAGGTCCTGAAACTCTCTTCAGTAAGCTCCTGTTAACTGGTCAGTGTTCCTGATGTAGTGAATATGGTGTTGCATTTAATCCGGCCCCTAACACTATATAGGAGTTTGCTCGCACCGGCAGGACAATGTCAGCGTTGCCATTTTTCATTCATCACTCAGTATAGTTCATGAATGTTGGCCCGAATCTAATTGACCAGACTTTTATATCATTCATTATTAGAGACCTATACTAACACTCTTCTCCTTTACATGGCACATTTTAAGGCCCAATGGGGAGGACCTTCTTAGCCACAGCTTACTTTGTTTCTGCGATGAAATCATCTTATTTGTGTAAATTTATATTCCTTAAAAGCAAGCAATCAATACATTGGAAATCACCAGCTGTGTTCTGACCTGCTGAATGATATACTCACATTTCAAACTACCATTATAGTAAGTAATAAATTATTGATATAAAAGATAATTAATTACATAAGTGATCACTGATTCAAAGGGCTGGAAAGAGCTTTACAGTTGATACAAATCACTCCGGGTTAAATGCATTTAGCCTCTACTCATGTGTGACCTTAAAACCTGTCTTGATTATACACATATGACATTATACAATGCGTAATTTACTCAGTTTAATCATCTAATATGGACGGACATCCTAAATAACCCCAATAGCCACACAGCGTTGCCAGCATAAACTCTGAAGCCCGCTGACACGTATCCCAGGTGTGCAGCCGTACTGTAAAGGACATCTCGTTTTACGATGAGGTCCACAAAACAACTGTTAAGTCAAACCACAAATTCCTGCCCGAGGAAAAATTATATTGCGATACAAGCCGACAGTCCCCTCTTCCCTCTTGTTGTTCTTTTAAGTGCTACACATGCAAAACCGACGGTCTCAAAGTCCCCATCGCAAATGTCATGTCACCATTTGAAAGTCGTTGCGCGCTTACGGTGTTCCTCGGGGTCGGCTCCTGGACCCGGAGTATACTGCTGCAGTCAACGGGAGCCCTGCAATCGAGTGAGCTTCTCCAAACTGCGCTGTTCCAGATTGTCACCGTTGAAATAGAATCGTAGTGCGCAGCTCGCACACAGCGTGGGTCATAAAGTTGTCTATCATTTTCTGGAACAGATTCATATCTCACTTTTGCCCCCCCCTGCGGAACCCTCTTTCTCAGGAGAACCCGGTCTCCACCGCTCGACCTCGCTGTCATTAAGCCCTGACACCCAAATGGCTTTCTGTTAGGAGTGCGGGCTTCAGAGGTCCAGAGATCCACACTCCTGCGACGCGACCTCCTCACCCGATCACTCCACTATAATTAGGGGTGAGGCTGTACATGCAACGATTGCTATCAGGGCCATGATGCAGTGGACTTATTTAACTGTGAACATGGGGATGCATTGGAAACCATTGTTCAGAGGTATCATCAATTGTGCTGTAGGCCTCCTAAGTTTAATTCGCAGCAATGTGCTGAATGGGCATTCAGCCCAACCCTGTAATCCTCTCCCGCTGCAGCGTGTACTACTTCCTCCATCTCGGCTCATGTTTAATATCAAACAATGCTTTTTTTTCGCATAGCCAGGTATGGTGCACTAACGGCGACAATTCACGTCAGCTGTCCTACTTATGCGAGGAGAAATATCCACCTTCATTATGCATAGGACTCTTGACAATCCCCTCCTAGGATTAGGTACGTGTGTGACAGTGAGGGCGCAAGCAGGCAGGGCTCTGATGAAAATGGGGAAAGGAGGACATTTCCCCCCACTCTGCTCTGTCTTCACACTTTCCATCCTATGCACCCAGAACTAGTGTATTATACATTAAACTGTAATGCTCAAGTATATTGTCAGCGATAAGAAGATCTCTGGGTTTTTCTGAACATCTGCATGCACGAGCATGTGAAAATGTATATGAGCGAGTAAACCCTCGCAGCTGCCGGTGCGATGGGATGGTACGTAGCATTGTAATGACTAGAGATGGGTGATTTATTCAAACCAATGCATAAAAAAAAAAAAAAAGCAACACGACGACACAAGCTCTTTTGGGACACTTATGCTGATGGAACACTAAAATAAACCACGACAACACGTTAACCTCTTTTAGCAACTAGTGCATGGACTCAGGTGCTTTTCTAGACGTGCTAATGAAAACACTTTTCGCCTCATGCAGTATCAAGTCATTATACACATACTGCACGCGCAACACCGAAAGATCATTCTCCCTGCTAAAATAAATTAGGTTAAATTAAAATTTTTGATGCTCGTTAAATCAGTCGGAATGGGCCAATGCAGACATGTTGTATGACTTTTGTATCAGTGGGAACCTTTCAAGTTCTCTCTAAATGAAAATAAAGTAGAGATTTTGCCTATAGATTAACATCCCCCCCCCGCCCCTCCTCATTACAACCGCATAGATGTTGACGCTTTTCTCAGCTGCGAGCGTGAGAAATTTCATTAAAGTAGCTGCTTAATTATGTAGGTGTTGAAATTGAATTAATGAAAGAGTGGAGCAACTCCATTACTCAGACACATTTTTTTGACGCTTGCAGGGAAAAGTAGGAATGATCTCGCTTCAGCAGACCAATGTGCGTTGAACATGTCCAACCCATTTGTAGCCCTCAATGCCTCGCTTTACTACTCCGCATAGATCACACAGAGCTTTGTCAAAAGAATTGGCAGCAAGATTAAACTATCCTCAAGATGGTGTCTCTTTGAAGCCCTCCGTTTTTTACTGATCTACAACTTTGGTTGATAGATTCTGCTTTGAATGAGCCATTTATAAAGTCTACCTACTTATATTTATTTGCTCTATCCACCTGTGTTAACGTGAAAGAAACAAGCAAGACGGATGTTGGCCCCGAAACATTTTGCCGTGCTGCTGTTGCAGCAAACCCACGGCCCGTATCCAGATGTAGCGTTACACAGGTGGCTAATCCCTCTGAAAGCTGGTGCCCGGCCACCTCGACGGCCATGTGGAGCCACAGAATGATTCCCTCACAAGCCCTTTTTAGTTCAAACCAGACAAAGCTCCAGGGCAACATTTGCCACGGCAGGTTCCGCTGGCGCCCCTCTCCCTTAGCATGCACGTCCATCAAAGCCAGCAAGTGGCTATAACACCATCTGACGCGCCGCGACCTCTGAGAAACGGAGGCAAAGTGATCGAGGGTGTGCTGCTGTGAGCTAGAGGGTGAGCCGTTTGGTTGACGACAACATGGTAACGAGAGAATGGAGCTGGCGTGGGATGCTCACACGGCGTCGAACCACGGATGGCGGAAAAAAGTGCAGCATGGATCTGCTCCGCCGAGGCCGCGCCACTGGCTCCCTTTGATGTTACGGGTGAGCTCAGAGGGAAGGTAATGAGGCCTGAGGAGGGAGAGGAGGGAGGGGGGTGAGAGCCGGTAGCCAACAGCTGTTTTGGCCTCTCCACTGTCCCAGCTGACGCGGCGAGAGCCAGCAATAATTCTCCTCTGCGATTTCCGCGCTACAACCCTTGCGCACCTCCACGCTAACGACCTTCTTTCTGTCCCCCGCCGGGATGGATGCCCTCCAGGCTGCGTGCACACACACATAAATGCACTAGCAATTGAAGTCAAATAAATAAATAAAAGCCAAGGGAAGCATACACTGGGTGTCTGATTGAATGCAATGCTCCTCTGGATCGGCCTCGTGGTGCATAAAGCTGTCCTTGTGAACATGCAATGAAGCAAGTGAAAATTGCGCCAGCTGAACGTTTGCATTCAATTTGCCGTGTGCTCCTGAATGATTTGTCCGTCTTTATCTGCAGTTAAGCTTTCAGCTTCAGCCCAACAGTGTCCTTGGAACCTCATGTTGCATCCCCTATACTGTAAAATACATGGAATGTGTTGCTTTGGATTTCACATTGGCAGTGTTCCAGCATTCTCTATCTCATTGTTGCAAGATAGAACGCACGACCCCGAGGTCACGTCACTTGCCCCTCAGCATTCAGTGATCGTTCCCAATGTTTACTCTGTGAATCACTGCCTGAAGCACATGGTGGTTCTGTGGATTAAAACAGGCAAAATGTAGGTGGTGGGAATAACTTTTTTTTAGGATTGGTCGCTTTATTAGGAACGGGGCTCAGCTTCAAAACAAACATCATTTGGCAGCAGGTAAGAATAATCCTCAGCCGGAATTGACCGTTTGTTTGACCCCTGCCAAGAACAGTGATTATCCAATCATTGCTTAGCAAGGGCAACCATGCAGTGTGGGCCAGACAAGCAATGGATTTCTGCAGGTTTTAAAGTGGTACGCAGGGCTAATATATAAGAAGATTGCACAACAGTCTAATAAAACAGCATTCCGAAACCAAAATATGGGCTCAATGCTCAGTGAATTTTCATTATATTCTTATTAAATTAATCAAAACAAAGCCTGAAGAAGATAACCCCTATTGTAGATGTGTCAATTATAGGGTCAAAGATTTGAGCTAAAATCTAGAATTTTAATGCAAGGTATAAAGCATTTTTCTTTGGTCCGCATTGTTTAACTGTGCATCGTTATAACACATTTCTGGAAGTCTGGCTGTGCGAGGACCTAATCCACTTGCAGTGAACAAGAACCGTATGCTGTCCCACCGCTACACTTTCCTCCCTGCACTGAATAGATGTCTGACTCATCCCGTTCTGTGTGATTTTATTTAAGGATACGTCTTTTTGAAAAAGTCCTCCTCTTTGAAGATCATTTTTAGACGCCCCGTGGAATACACTGTGTGCTCGGTGGAATAGGTTAAACATGTCCAGATGTGCTGTGAAGAAGTGAATGAACCGCAGACCATTTTCTTTGTGATCCATAGATAATTCTCAACTTTATAATGATGCCCCTGGGCTCCTCTGTAACACGAGACACCTTCAGGCATTAGTACCTTTGGAGCAAAAAGGAGGAAAAAAAAGTCATCGTTGTAATAGTGACAGCTCATTGCCATTGGTGTTCAACAGTACCTTTACAAAAATAGCATAGTGATCGGGACTTGTGTCTCATGCGTTTCTCTTGCATGCCATTGCGAGTTTTTAAAAAACTGACTGTGGATTTTTTTTAAAGTACCCACACAGCTTCTCAAGGGACTTACAGTATAAGGAAGTTGCATAATTAGTGTGCTTCATTGTGTGGCTGTATCAAAAAATATCTGGCTGTATTTTCAGTACTAGCAGGCATCTCTTACAACGAGTATTTTAGGATTATTTTCAAAATAGGCTTGTCCTTCAATGCAGACTTGATTTTAAGTGTGATGGATTACAAAACTCAAGGTACTTTCGTCACAATTAATATAAAAAAATCAATGAAAACCAATGGCTGCCTAGAATGTAGGGAATGTATCATTAAATAAATGCAAATCCACATGCATGATGAAAACAAATTTAACAAACTGGTCAAACACGGCGCTGAAACAAGTAAAAATGCCCCATGCAGTTGTTTCCTGAATACAAATTGCCAGCCAGTGTCACCATTTGTCAAACCAGGACCTCAGTGATCTGATGAACCGTGCAATATTATGTGTTATTTTAGGCCTATTAAAGTAAGTATAAGTGAGTATGTTTCACCCCTTTTGCCAAATGGTTGACAGCACAATTAGGAAGTCCAACTCTTCAAGTGCTGTCGGTTAACACATTTTCAAGCCGTGTTCCTAGCCGCCCATCACAATGACAGAAATATCACAACAGTTGCATCAGCCAGCCACGTTTGTTGCCCAGTTGAGATCATTACAGCTTTCTACAACAGCCCCACTATCTGTCAGTGCAGGACAAGCTCTATTTGGATTTGGTTGTCTTTTTGATGTGACGGGATTGGCTATGATCGTCCTCTGTGCAGGAGGTGAGACATTGCAATGCAACGTTGACATTCCGGCCGAGGAAGAAGTCCATGCATAATGGATTAATTGTTGCTCACATCCACATGTAAAAGGCCTACGGGTTGGTAGTCCTGTGGGCTGCAGTCTCACGTCGCTCAATAGGTCCCCCGAATGGTCAATATCACGCCGAATCTATCGAAATGGTTCGATTAAGTGCTCTACAGCCTCCGGTGACTGACTGCTAAAGAGCCGTAATAGGCACCTTTCAAGTATTCTATGCTGACGATAGGTTCAAAATTGACACATGCGCTCGCTCGCTCACTCACCCTCACACACACACACACACACACACACACGTAAAGGCTTGGGTCCCACCGGAGAAAGACTTTGTGAATGTCAGTGGTGACAGGAAGCCGTGTCAGCAGTGAAATGGGCCCTATGTTGCGCGGAATGTAATGACTCACGAGACAACCAAAGTCGAATATGGAATGGCTTCCACTTTGTTGTGCTGGGGGGACGGGTGACAGGCAGGGAAGCGAGGCAGCGGGCGAGCGCCCTTCAAGCGCTTGTCCTCTCCTCTTCACTTCACTTTTCCTAAAATGTGTTCCCTTGGATTTTCATTTATGCCAGCTGCGCTGTTAAATGCTCAGGGAAATTGCTCCTGTCTGGACCTGAGTGGGAGGTCCAGCGCCGCTTTCGCTGATACACCTGCCTTCTTAGCGCCGCGTGGCATTTGGGGCCTGCGACAAAGCAGCCGTGTTGTAGTAGGACAGAAAAATGATCGCATGAAGCCGCGCTCAAACAACAGACAATCTTTCACACGCAGACAGCCCTGAGGAAATGTTGAAAAATATTTCTCCCTTTAAAAACTGTTTCCCACCTACCTCTCGCAACATCACTATTTTAAGAAATACGGATTTGTGATTTCGCTCCGGAGATCAGAAGAACGAAAATAAAACCTGACTGACAAGTCCTTTTTTTTTTTAAGAGTATAATATTCATAGCAAAACATATTTAATGTGTTTCACAATGCTGCAATCCATGTGGACACCAAAGACGCCGTTTGTTTCGATCCATGTTGTAGACGAGCCAAACAGCATGATATCAACTCGCAGCACACAAATCAATCACCAACATACAGTCCAGTATTTCTGCGCTGGATGAGAAAATTGTGCAGGACAAATATCTCTGCATAACAGACATACTACAAATGATGTGGATGTTACCCAGCGGATAAATATTTTGCTAGAATGCGTCCTACTCGTGAATGAATAACAACAAAAGCCTTTTCACAGCCTCTCTCGGAACCGCACAATTAGAGGCTGGGAAATTTGAATCCTAAACAGAATGCATTTTTCGCTTCAAAAGTCTCTTTGATCACCTCGCAGACAAGTGCGACAATTCAGACCTGCCATTCAAAGTGATGAGAGAGATGACGATTTTTTTTTTCTGGGAGCCATAATATTTGTGTGAAGCATTCAGAATGTGGAAATATAAAAGATAAAACGGGAACCAAAGACAAACACTGCGTTGGAACGAATACTATTCTAAACATAGATGATTTATTATATATATTCATAGCATGGAATTGTGAGGGAGAAAAGGAGCGTTAATTAATCTTGTGACAATAACTAAAACAGTGTCAGGCTGTGGATGGGTGAATCACACAGCCGACTGCTGCAGAAACACGGGGCCGCAGAATTAACAAGCTGCTTCCAGTTGTTCCACCAGGAGAGCAGCTTGTGGAGATCAAACGTGGTCATTGTCGCTGCCAAGGACGTCTTATCAGAGCTATCTATTTTTTGGATCTTTTAATTGCGGAAGTTTTCACGAGAGTGCTGAAACAACAAAAGTTGACGAGCACAATTAGGCAAAAATCCTGCCAATGTCCATTTGGGCGTTTTCTAACATTGACAGCTTTGCGTTTGTGTATTGACGCTTTCTGCTGAACTTTGGTGGGTTTTCGTTTAAGTCACAAGACATTTATTTTAGTTTTTATTTTGTCAGTGGCTTAAAGTGGTTGCGGCCTAGTTTGAGAAATGTGTTAATGCACCATTAACAATAATTAAGTCTTAATTGCTTGATTGCTTATTTAGGTACATATTTTACTTTCTAAAGAAGATAAATAGTGAGGACTGAATTTTGAAAATACATTGTTCTTACAAATCGACATGACATATAAGCAATTCCATAAGCTTGACATTTTGAATGCAATAGGACATTTGCAGATAAATATATAGGGCAAGCTTTTCAAAAATAGATAACTGAGTCAGTCATGTTTTCAAAGATGGAACTTTTGGAATTGAAGATGATGTAAAAGAAGAGCCTTTATCAGTACTACAAACATACAGGAAAACCTACTGCCGCTAATTCCCTACACTCAATGCGTGGTGTGGACGGCGATGTATTTTAAGATCTCAACCGCGGACAATTACCGTCAATTTACAGTAAAAGAGGAATCAATTCCCTCTTTTTGGGAGTGTGTTGCCGACTCCTGCTTAGGCACCACCATGTCTTTTCAGGGGCACCAAACAGTCTAAGGGCTTTACTTTTTCTCCTCTCCAGCAAGGGCAATTTGCTGCGGCAGAGCAGTCTCGGAATATCAACAGTCTGGGCCGAACACTGGCTGCATACATCATAAGATCCAAACTCGAGGGTGATCAGAGGCTCTATTTTCCTAGCAGAATGCGTAACCATTGAGTGACACCGCCGATGGATTCGGCTTTTAGGCTGTCGGCTGGCACCTCCGCTTTGAAATGAAAGATGTTACATTTTCTTGTCAGTTTGGGTATTAGAAAGAGAAAGTCGTGCTATTGAACTGATAGAAACAAGACATCTGCAAATGATCCACTGCTTTCTGCTGCTGACGGACCGCTTGATGGCTCTCTGTGTGACATATCCATGGCAGTCCATCTCCATAGCAATTTGTACTCTCGTAGATACAATGTCTACATTTCGATCCAGCGTGCGCTACAGTAGAAAACTAGATGACCTGTCCAAATCTCTTTGCGGCATAAATCTTCCACATTCAGTGTAATAATATAAATTACCTTGCTCAGAATCATCACTTTCATAGTCACGGGGCACCCCATAACTCCAGGCACGGAACTCAGTATTCCTTTTCGAAAGGGGGAGTGATCGGTCACATAGTATCACATCACGCTTAGTCATGTGGCGACGGCGGTGGGGTCAGTTAATAGCTCCAAAGGTGGCTCGGTGCACTCACTCACTGGTGGAGACAATGGCAGCAGAGCTCGTGTTGGTCAACCGAACACTTGCTTTGTCTGCGGGTCAGCTAAATATTTCATGAGTTTGAATAGAGAAAGTGGAGCTCTACTCGGGGCAAACGGCCAGTCAGAAAACGCTACCATGAATAAAAACATCTCACACTCCGACCTTCCTCTTCAACTCCATTAGCTAGCCATACTTCAAAGTAACACGCATACATTTTACATTACAGCTAAATCAGGTCAAGTGACATATAAATACATATCATATTATGTAATTCATTGTTTCTTTTAAGAGTCTAATTTCCTCTTTATGATGTCGTCAGGAGTTGGATGTAAAGTATGGAATTACTTCCGATTCGTACATTGGTCCTCACCTTAACGCTGGTATGGTGTTCGATTTTGTGTTACTCAGTTTGTGGGTTTGTTGAACTCGCGTCATTGCAAGGTTGTTAATTCAACACAATCACAATCTTATAGGGAGCTCAGACATATGTAAATTTTGATTGAAGTCTAAGAGCTTTCCTCTGTTCCAGACATTAAGAATATCTGGAAAATCTGCGAATTTACAGCAATTTGTGTCACCAGATTATATCCTCTTACTCATGTTACATAGCCCGACTTCCTTCTTTAATTCGGCTATGATGTTCAAATGCATGGAATTTACAAAAAAGATGACTATATTGGGAATTTATATAGACTGGTTTCCAGACAGAAACAATCTGACTTCTTAAAGGATGGTGAGTTATCCCACGAGTAAAGGGTGCAACTCCATATACATACATTTGCTACAGTCGACTCATCCCACATAACCTTAGCATAATGTACTCACTGAGCAGATTTTCCATTTCACATAAACAACAAACTTTTGCCATAGGACAAATACCATTTGCATTCCTCTGCATCTTTTTTTAATTAGAAAAAAACGTTACGTGAATTTAGTAAATGCTTCTAATTCCACGGACAAGGAGTGATACAAAATAACACAGGATTAACACCTGTTAATTTGTTTTATGTGACTTGTAATCATTCAGTATGCTATATATAATACTGTATATTGTGTTTCCCCATTATATGTTAACATTTTAAGCATATGTGGGGAACGTGTTTAGTTCTTATCCTAAACTTATTTTGATCACACATACCCCTTCACAGACAGCGATATAGCTTGGAGGTTTGATCATTCAGATAAAGGGTTGAAAACAGCTCTAATGTGTAGGGAGGTTGGGAGGACGGGGGGGTTGGAGTTTGTGCTAGAGGAGCTGTGAGAGAGGAAACAGATCCCTAGAAAAATTGCAACGGTGCAGCCCTTATTTCCCTCCCGATTGATACTAATTGGCAGCAGGATGCCTTCCTGACAAGTCTCTCGCCCTCAGCGCCTCCCGCATGCGAGCGTGATGAACTGCCAACTCTGGAAATAATCCCAAGTTTAGCTGGGAACTATCATCAAGGCCTTTAAAAAATCTGCTGGGACCTGAAATATTTTTTTCCCCCATTTCTGGCAATTTCACAGACATCTCAGGCTTATTCTCTTTGCTTTTTTCAGTGTGACATTGACTTATTACTTCTAAGCTCAATTACAAGAGAAAAGGGCGCAAAACCATTTGTCTTGGAAACAGCATTGTCTTACAAGCACTAAATATCAATGTATTTAAAAAGCTGTATCCTAATAAATATTTTAAAAAATATATTTAATAAAAAAGGTAACTTCACAGTCGTGAGAAACACGCAACTGCAGCAAGTAGTTGACAGTGGTCAGCATGTATTTATTACCAATTGATCAGAGTCATTTATTTGTGCAGTTCCAAAAATCCCTCAATATAGATACAAACTAATTTAACGCAGCAATTCTTTTCGTCTTTTCATTCTTTTGCACGTGCTTAGCAATCGACTTCATATCACAAGATCATTCAGGGCTTCGGATAGATTTCTCTCGGCCGGTGCGTAATTTGACACTTGACAAAGTGCAGAGTCTTCCTTGGATAAATGAGCGTATCTATCAGATCTGAAGCAGAGCTTTCACTCCACCAGACGCTGCAGTGTGCTGTGTTGCTCTCTCACTTGAACCTTTAACAATTTCTCCTGCAGTGGCTATTTCTCCAGTCAATGACATGTTTAGGGTTCAGATAAGTGCAGATACCTTTTTAGCTTAAAATGATAAAAATGATATTACTGTTAAAACTCTGGCAGTCCTAATTACAGAGTTTTTGACATTGGGAAAAATCATAACTTATAAACCATAAATCATTGTCAAATGATTGCCAAGTGTTTATTTCCCTCCAAATTTCTGGTTTGTGAAAGAGGCATAAAGAGTAGGGTCATTAATCGAAGCAGCCGCGGGGTTCTTTCTCCCCGACTCTTTTAGGAGAGGTCAGGATAATGTTCTGATGATGAATTGAGTTTATGCTGAACTGCTACATTCCATCTCTGGTTATAAATCTCTCTCTCTCTCTCTCTTTTTCCTGCTATCTTCTCTCATCACAGAGAGTTCAAGAAAGGGCACTTTTGTGGCCCTGTTGACATTTGAAACAAATCAGTTCTGACAGGTCAGGGGCCCTCTAGAATCACCGCTCCACAAAGAGGTCGACCACTTAATGAATGATTTATCTTGGGGAAGAATAAACTCTTCCTTTCCAGCAGAAACAAGATGTATGCTAATGTCATCTGTGAGGAAGCTCTTGGTTGGTGGACAGTTCAAATATGCTGTGCACAGCCTCACTAGGGCAACAGTGTGTTGAGCATGCTTACAGTGCTTTTAATACTTAAGACAGGAGGATCTGAGTGTGAAGGTCACCTTTCTTTCTCACTTCACTGAACACAAATCTCCGCCAATCGGGGAGCAGAGGTCCACCTCGGCAGAGATTCAAGCCCATGTTGTCTGGAGCATGTAAATCTCCCAAAAGGCTGTACAGTACGCCATGCTGCCAAGCTCTCTTAAATGTGCCAAAATGCACCCTGCGGTGCAGTGTGTCCAAAAACCATGATGCCTCATCCAGCTAATGATGGAAGTCCCCCTCAGGAGCAACGTGTAGAAACTCATTTTTACCTGCTCCAATAGTCTGGCAAATATCTCTGTTCCACCAACGAAATGAGGGTGCTTGTGCATTGGTCATGTGCCTAAGAAGCATTGTGTGAGTTTTTTTTCTCCTCCAGTGACGGCAAAATTCTCACTAGTTCTAGATGATCTCTTTCGCAGTCGGAACACCCTCAGCTTTTAGCATTTATTGAGGTCGTGTCCTATTACCATCTGTCTTTAGCTGCATCAGGAGTAATCCTTGCGCCCGCTCCCTTAACCTTATTAAAGGGATCGAGTGCAGCAAGCAACAGGCGTATTTTGCATTTACTTGGACCAACTGCTAATTATATCCTATGGGTCCCCATCTTGTCTGTCATTGATATGCCTTACCTTCATGAAGTAAAGCAATCTAATGGCGCCAATAAATAGAAACCTTCTGATCTGTAATCAATATACATTTAGATTTAATTAAAGCTAAAAGGCGCCATGAGCTCATATCACGCAGAGGCTTCCTCTGTTAGATCTCTCTGAAATATGCATCGGGTGAATCAATCTACCTGTCGGCTGTGCGATATCAAATGTGATGGATGATAGTCGGCCAATGCTAAAGTCAGCTATTTTGGTGGAGCTATCTGGTTCAGACTGAGTCAGGCACAAATCTGAATGTCACAGTCCCGCTCACATCAAAGGGCCCCTTTTGAATTTATTAATTTGCAGAGACGGCCCTCCCTATCAATTACAGCCACGATTAAAATGTTTTGGAGTGGTCTTGCTCATACTTGGAATACTTTCACCAACGGCATAACTTCACAAGTAGGAATTCTTTCTTCAGGGAAATTAAATTCCACAAATATTCCACAAAATAGATTACGACATGTATAATGTCATTGAAGATGATTTGTTATGGTGGTATGGCTGTAGGTACACTTAGATTACTACAAACACAACACCACTAAAAACTACACACTATGTACTGGACGGAGACAATAATGCTTGTGAAAATATTACCACAATAAGGAGAACCTAATATCGACAAACAAAGCACACAAACTAAATTCATATGTGTAAAGAAACCAGTCTATACAAAAATCAATTCAGGATAGGTTTAGGATAAAGTTTGCTATTTTGTCTAAGACATACTGATTTTAAAGTTTTATTCCCAAGACATCTCATCTAGCTTAAACATTGAGTTTGAAAGTTTCCTTTTGACTTTGGAAACAGCGGTTGGCAAAACAGTATCAATAACTATAAAGCTAATGGTCCTTGCTGGGAGAGTGTTTTGCCAACTGCTGTTTCCAAGGTCAAGGACACAATTTCAATCTCAATAAATCACTGAGCAGTCTTAAAGTTAAATTCAGGATAATCTGGTGACACAAATTGCTGTAAATTCGCAGATTTTCCAGATATTCTTAATGTCTGGAACAGGGGAAAGCTCTTAGACTTCAATCAAAATTTACAGTAAGACAATGTATCAAATCAAACACATTAAATCACACAATTGTCATACACTGTGAGAACATGTGGCCCGACAAGTCAAACCAGAGAGAAAAAGTTAGCAAATTTCAAACAATGCCTTGTGACAGTGACTTGTTACTTCACCTCAACAGTGAGACAAGGGCCTGCTCGGTCTAAAAACAACATGCTAATCGGCAACCGTGCATCACGGCTGTGTTGTCTTCTTTTCTTTTTATTCTCACAGTCCAGAATCTTCAAAAACACAGAAAAAAGTTATCCGTGGGAATCAGCATCTGAGACGAACCGCGGTCTGCCAAATGCCAGACAGTCAAAAACGCCTCAGCGTCTCACTGCATTGGTAGGCGTCCCACTGACCGTCACGCTCCAGACACAATGGGCCCAATTTCACCAAAACGCCGCCTTCCCGAGGTGAAAACAAAGGCAGTTCTGAAGTGCAAAGCTTCATGTTCAGAGCCACCGTGAAATAGCATGAGCACGTAGCAGGAAGGATGCCATCTTGTTATTGTGAACTACAAAGGAACTTTTTTTTTTACTTCAGTCTGTGAAATGACACGCGGCACCCAGACCGTCGCGGCTGGAGAACAACATGGATTGAAGTGGTTTTGGTTTTTAGAACACATGACAGCTTGAACTCAACACGTCCTGTGTTGAACGTCCTTGTTGGATGTTTTCATATTTCGTCAACCTCATCCTTTTTGTTGATGTCTAGTGACTTTTCTTTCCCTCCAGCCTAGTTGTTACAGCGAGTTACTCCTCGTCTCCCGAATAACCTTGAAAATGTGGTCACAGTTGTCTTGAACGCGATGGTCTCGGGTGTTTGATGGTGTCTCTCTTGCAGACCTAGCTGCCTATTGTTGAACAAAAACCATTTGAGTGATTTGTTAACCACTCCAATCTTTGCCTGTTTCCCAGTTCATCATCTAAATCATTTATATTCCATTTAGACGTTAAAATGTTATTTTTCTAACTCATAAATGATGGCACCACGATCTGTCACACCTGTGTCACACATTAGTGTCAGAACCAACCCCCCCAGCCCACGTTCTTTACACCAGAATTGCTGGAGGGCAGCAATCAATAGAGTGCTCACGCCGAAAGGCTGTAAATCTCAAATAGTACCCATGACAAGGCCTTGCAGGTAATAGGTCAGATGTATTGATTGATGTCTTCATAAACACACATTGTAGGACAGCTTTCCGTGGAGTTTAATGTCCATGTACAAAGCAAACAGCTGAAAATGTAGGTGATCTATGTATGTCCGGGGAAAAAAAAATGTAACGTCTCTCTGTCGCTAATTTTACAGGAAATTCATTTTTGAAAGTTGTGTTTGCTACACGAATCATTTGCAGCAACTTGAGGTTTCTCAAATTAGAAAGCGCCTCCTCAGCCAAACTACGGTGCCAGAAGTGGGATTCATGCGTCAGACCACATACCATCGTCTGACCTCGGCTGTCACTCTTGAAGATGCTGGTGCATTAATAAAATGTTCAGGCTAAAGTGCAAACTTATATTTATTGCTCACTTAGACGTGTGATATTTTAAATTCGCAGAATCATTGTACTAGAGAGACCTTTCTCGTTACTTCCGAAATGCCATTTCAAATACTTCCACATCACATCCTATTATCGTTTTCTTTAGGGACTGTGGGAAAGCTGTGAGGGACAAAGGTCAAATGTTTTAATGCACTTCAAAAAGCTAAAAGCTAAACCCTCCCGAGCATCAGAACAGCCAGTCACAGAGCCCATCATCCATCAGTCTGTAGAGTTCTGTGGTTCTGGCGTAGCCCGAGGGGATCTGGACAAAGGCTTCCTTTTCACGAGATCATCACTTACACTGCGATCAGAAACCTCAGATCATGCTGAAGATTTATACAAGCAACCAGTTTACAAAATAATTGAAATCATTGCCTGACGACGTGGGAACGGGTTCCCAGATTGTTTTTGGTCAAGTTGAGGGTCAATGCTAATCACAAAAGCTTTAACTCGAAAAGATTCCCGCCTAACCAGCTTGCATTGTTCAACAAAGTGGCCACAGTTGAGACACGGCAATGCTTTCTACTGCCGGGTGTGAATGCAAAGACACATGGATTGGAGCATCTTAACACATTGCGTCTTAGTGCCATGTGTTGATGAGGCCTGAAGTGAACATAATAGTTATTTACACTACTATGGGCATGCCGACATAGTGGCTTTACGGACTATACCCATGTAATGCCCGGCTGCTCATTAAATGAATTATGCAAAACCACCAAAACAATTAAATAATCTCTCCTTACGTCAAAACAAATTATTACAATAAAATGCGCCTGTTTTTTTTTTTTATTTCTGTTTCTAAAGTTAACTTGAGGTGTTCCATAACCACAATGAAAAAGGTTTTGCTCAGACAAAAGTGCTTCTGCATTGGATCCGGGGGGATTTGCGCGCCGACAGGGGAAGATAACCCTGCTCCGTGTCACTACTGAATTACGTACGCATAGACCATTTCAAGTCACGGCACATTTTCCCCCCAAACGCCTTTGAAGTCTTAACCATCCCAACGTGGCAAAGATTTCGGCTCGTCCTGAGGAGACACTGTGTCCTTCATCAAACTTAAATTGAGACGATGCAATCTCTGCTGCCCCTCCCCCTCCCCCCCCCCCCCCCTCTCTCTCTCTCTTCCCTCACTAATAAACAGTGCTGTCTTCTTCACGGATGAGGGGCCCGCGACGGCTCCCCTTCCTCAGTCAGAGAGATAGCGGGGGAGATGGATGTGTCAGTCAGAGGCGTCTCGTCTCAGTCCGGCGCTCGGCGTTCCTCAGGTTATTTAAGAGGCCTGCTGTGCGGTAAACTACACTTTTTTTCAGGCCTCAAATTTGTCGTGGGTAAAACAGAAGAAAGCTCATTTTGCCAGCTTGCTTTGCAGCTGTTGGCCAGGTGTCTTTTTTTCCACCGTGCTTCTGAGGCATTGGCTTCCAATTACATTTACAATTCAGTACTATATGAAATACTTGTGGACAAACAGTATGGGGCTTGGTGGAACGTTTTCTTGTGGTTCCTTTTGCCAAGACATACCACTTCACTACACTTCTAAAACTGGAACAGTAAGTTGAGTACATCTCTCCATCCGCTGTGTCATGTCATTGGAATAATAAGCACTCCGCCACAATCTTCAGGAATGCAAATGGGGCTTGTTTGTGGCAGGTCTAAATGCGGATGCACTGAAGCTTTATACTTCTATCACATTACAGTCATGAACAAAGGACTGTCATCTTAAGACTCCGCCGCTCAAGGGTGTCCGTAAGCTGTCGGTGCATTTTGTACTTCTTTAATAGCATCTCTTTAGTGTAAAAAGTCCTGAGAAACCTAATTCTTCTCTCTACCGACTTCCTTTATTTCAGGGACAGGGACCGGGTTGATGGCAGGTTTTGCGATGAGTTCGAGCAAAGTACATGTTAAACTATTTCTCACCTCGACGCCGGTGTAAAAACATTCATTAAATAATTGACACACATACAAGTCATGCGTCAAGGCTACTCGAAGGTCTTCATCTTCGGAGCGGGAACAGTTGGAAGATAACACAATGAAACCAGGGCTCATCTAGAGATTCTAAGCGCAGACATCTGCCCGCTGACATGCCGCACACAGTTGACATTCCAAGAGGATACAGACATTCACCGCTCTCGTCAGCCATGCTGAAATTTTGACTGCACGAATTTGACAGTACTGATACTTTATACTGATCATTCTCAGTATAAACCATCAGTGGCCCTGCAGCTTTTGTTGATGTAGCTCAGTGGAGTAAACAGTGAACTGGGTATCGCATTAGGTGGAGGTTCTGACCTGTAATTAAGCCACAGGCTAAAGAGAAGGCCATGCTGTTTCTCCCAGAGGGGGACCACAGAACTCACAAAAAAATAGGATGACTTCAAACCACCTCTGCATGCTAAATATCTGCAGAAGAAGAGCAATATAAGCAGCCAGATGCCATGCAGTTCTTATTTTGTCTTTCTAGTCAGCTACATTTTTGATGGGAATTTCTTTTCTCAACTAATGCGTCTCTTTAAGTCCTGAGAGCATGAACCTTCCATCCGCAGTCTGGAGCCGATAATAAAATCTACTACAAAAATCTATCTTTAATTGAAGCCCAATATTCTCTCTTCACCTTCAAGTTACTGACGTTACAAGCAAAAAAAAAATACATTCCTTCATCACTACAAAGGGCTCATCAGCACTCTCTATTCAGGCCAGAGCTGTGTTGCAATCCCGGCCTGCCTAATGGCTCGATCCCACTTAATACAGCCTCGCTTGAAGTGCCTCGTGGATCTACAGAAGAGTCGGGTGCTGGAGATCTGGAGGTCTAAATGCAGCATGTTGCTAGCAAAAAGGGCCACAATAAGCACACCATACAGTTCTTATGTTTCATTGTTGCGCACCTCTGTGTTGCATCATTGGCCACATTCTCCACATGTTGAGGTGGAGTTTTTGGCCGAGTGGAGGCTTGGTTTTTAAATGAACAGTTATACAATAATAATAAATACCTAAAAGTGACGTTCCAGCAATGACAGGGCATCATTGCAAATGCAGGGCGTGTTGTGCGGCTCGCCGACGGGCTCGTTCGTGCTACACGTGTTACGTAACACCCCACTGCAGGTGCATCTCGGAGAGCGGACACGAATGGCAGGCGGCAGCTTGTAAGTGACCATAAGCGCGAGAGGGGGGCGCATGGGAGGTGGAGACATGACAAGTGAGGAGTGCTGTGCTTTGCGGTGCATGCCGAGGCTGCAGTCATTCACGGTAATTATACAGTCAAACAAGCTGAGACGGTGCGAGCTTGTCAAAACACCGGCGTGCTAACGGGGGAACACCGAGTGTTTTTTGTTGCTATCACGGTATTGCAGTGTGTAAATGATTTTAGATACCCAATCAAAGGAAGGAAAGGATTAAAACACATTTTAGCCAGTACACCCAGCAGATTGACTTCAGAGGGCGATGGCATGTGCGCCGCGTGGGAACCGCCACGCTGAAATAAAGCAGTCCCGTGAAAGGAGAGTGCCGCGTCGAACAGCTCGAGCAGATCTCAGAGCAGTTGGATTAGAAGCTGTGAAGATGGATGTGGTGGAGGAGTGAGCTGCTACCCGTCCTCACAGCTCCTAGCAGCTGTTCCGGGTAGGGACTTGGCAGGTACAGATCGCGAGGGAGCTCGGTAGCAAACCCTCTCCCCCACCCACGCCCCCCACTCCCCCCAGCCAGCGATGGCCTCATTTATCCGTCACCAGCCCTCCCACTTCCCAACCGTCTTCCACTCCAGACGTCTTTGTCTAACACGCCTTCGCCGCTGAGCCGAATAAACTCCCGTCACTTTTGTATTCATACCGTCAGCCACGTTCCCGCCGTACGCTGTGATCTGCCCCCCCCCCCCCGAAAGCTGCCTGCCGCCCCAGCAACTTCACATCCTAGCTGTCACAGAGGCCTGTCATGTGATGACCAATGGGTCATCACATAAAGACTGCGTAATGCGTTCATATCCTACGTACTGTGCAGCAAGATGGTGTATCTGGACCCCGCGAGGCACATATTGTCATTCACTGAAATATGCATGCCTTCGATTAGAATGTCATATCGCTGTGTCTCCGTCATCTTTTGGCGTTGCTAAGAGTGATGAGAGCGAATCGGGCACTAGCTCTCCATCTGACGGTTGCCTCCGTTCAGAGTATCTCATTAGTGAAATGCATCTCTACTCCATCTCGGCAACTCACATTGTTGACCGTGCACAAGTTTGATGATACCCCATACCCCTTTGCATTAAAATCCCAATTAATAATCATAGATGGCGATATATATTTTATAAAGAGCATTTGGATTCACAGTCAATAAGAGCTTTTCCTTTTAACAGCACATCTTTTTCAAGGAAGTCAGTGATGTAATACTGTAAATAAATAAGTTGCGTATTCATTACACTGATTCACACACAAAGTGTGCTTGCATTTGCACACCAAGCAATTTCTCCTCGGCCGAATATCAGCTTGACCCTCATGAAATCTCCTCAAAACCTTCTTGGGCCGGCGTCAATCGCCCGTCTCCCCGCTCAACACTGCGGAAGCAGAGTGCCATTCGGACGCCCCGCGTCAACAACGGCGCTTTTGCTCTTACAATCGGACCAAGCAGGTGTTTGCCGTTGTGTTTGGGTGAATAGAGCAGCTCGACGGCACATTGAGAGGATCGGAAGAAGGCTTCAGATGCACCTGGTCGTGTGCCAAGGCCTCCCTCCCCACACAATCTGGCCTGTTCTGTTCCCACTCAGTGGCAGACGCACCTCCGCTGGCAGCCCGGATGGACGCTAAGCTCTGTTCTGGTGACAAATGCAGAGATCATTCGCTCCGACCCACGCAGGCGTTTAATCATGATGCACTGCTACTGCTGCTCACACCCCAGATATTATATTGCACAAAATCTTGCTACTCTTTCATTCTAGGTTTCCGAGAGCTAAGCGGGTTTTGGATATGTAAAACCCACGACTTGCTATTCCATGCCAGGTTTGGCCTTGTTAGGGGGAGACTTACCTGGAGATTTATCTAGCAACTATTATGCACAAAAAAAGAGATGTGGTTCATGTCTGAAGTCACTTTTTGACACTTACAATTCCCAGCACGTTTTGAACCCGCAGCACATGCCCTCTGCCGAGCACATAAGTAATATACATGGAAATCCCTGGTTAATATATGAATAATTCTCTGTTGTATATGCAGCCCTTTAGCTGACTATTTCCATCCTCCTCTCGCTAAATAAACTGTATGTATAGATGTTCAGACTGCACCACTTTGCAAAGTGGAATGTTTATGCATGAAATTGCAGCTGGACAATTTATCTTTGCATGGAATCACATTTATTCACAGTGTGGGAATTGCGTTATTCCTGCTTGCCCTTCATTGCATACAACCGGCCACATGTCTGCTCTTTAATAACACAGCTCTCATACTGTTTTTTTCAGAATGGTTACCAAATATATATACTAAAATGCTATAACTGTATCACGGCACCCGTGTGCAGGAGAGGTATCAACACTATCAAAGGTAGCCCGGGCAATCAGAATGAGAGCTTCCCGGAGGGTCCGGGAGCAGAAACAAGACATATACTGAGTGAGCCTTGATGGAAAAAATGTATATCGAAAGAGAAACAGGTCAAAGAGATGGGGCTTGGACCCAGGGGATGCCTGCATATGGGGGAGAACCTCTAAAGCCATGTCTTCAAAGGCTTAACAGTTACCTAGCGACAATAAATAGAGCGAAAAGACCCTTCTTATCAATGGGAAGGGAAAATACTGCAAGTGTTGCACTAAGCTTGCACTACTGTACACACTCGGCAGGAATCGGACATTGCTGTCCCGCTGACGTGGGTAGCCGGTCATGAACAAAAAAATTCACTCCCTTAACAAAGTCTCAAAGCTTAAAGCTACATTGTTAGTCAATATTTTGCTTTTTCTAAGCGGATTAGTTAAAGCGATTCACAAATATCACAATTTGTAATAATCTTCCCATTTCAATTTTTAAAAAAGAACAAATTAAATAAAACAGATTTTGTTCATCTATTCATTTAAATGAATATTATCAGAGGAAATAGAGATATGAATGATGAAGCAGTAATCTCCCAAGGCCCTGCTTCAATTAAGACCGCTGAGCACTTCCCATCTTTCAATCACGGCTTCACAGGTTCCGTCTTTGTTCCCTAAAATGCAACTCCCGTTTCAAGTGTCTCCTACATCTTAATATGTATGACAAATCATACATATCAACATGAAAAATACACGCGCAAATGCCCTGAGGATTATCGTGACGACTTGTTCGATAGGTCGGTGAGAGATGCCAGTGGGATGAGTTACATTATGCAGTGAAGCAAATGCTAATTGACACGTTATACTGTCGCAAACAGAACAGAACAATTTGCTGCTGCAACACAACGTTCGGCAAATTTGCTCCTCCAACAAGCACATAATTAGAATGGCGTTTTGTCCCCAATCTAACAAACACAATTTGAGCCGTGCCAACGACACCACTAAGATTAAAACGTCAATCGTCGTTTATTTTTCTTCCTTTAAAAACCAACGTAAAGTACGCATGGTTCCCAGACGAGCGGTCCTCTTTCGCTGCGAATCCCTGTGGAGCAGCTAAAAGCTGCGGGACATCAAGGTGATGGGTAGATTCCGGACGCGGGTGTTTCCCACGGAGCCCGACCCGCCGCTCAAAACGGCGCGGTGACAGTGAGCGGAGGAGTCAGCAGAGAGCTGCAATTATTTCCAGGTTTGCTGAAGAGTAGAACAGCCGAACAGCAGGGCGCATCTTCAGAGGGGCTTTTGTTGTTCGCATTTAGATCTTCTCTCGGGGACTCTGTTGCTGTTTTTGTGGCAGCTCTTCAAGACGTTTCGCTTCCGACTGTTCCTGAAGAGTGATTGATGTGCACGACGCATAAACAAGGTGGAATAAATTACAGCTACTTTTTTGAAGGCCTTCTCTCAACGTTTTTTTGCGTGTGAGGTTCACTCAGCGCGTATGCATCCGCTCGAGGCGGCGTGTCTGTGAGGCGTTGTGTGCGGCGCTCTGAGGCAGCCGGGCTGGGGTTTTTTTGCCTCAAAGACGCGAATTGCTCAGAGGCGCGGACAGCAGGACTGCAAATTCAATATCCAATTTCTGAGACAAATGTTATTATAACAAATAGGTCTGAGATAGATGTCAGAAGAGGGGTTTTAAACTGACGCGCACACACACGGGCAGGCACACGAATACTAAGCGCCATCTACAGCCGGTACAGTCAGCGACGGCTCCTGCTTTTTTTTTTTTTTTTTTTGCCAGAACGGTGACTCACTGCCATTCAGTTGTTCTCGGGACACGTTGGCAAAACTCATGCACATTTGATAATCGTTCTCTCAATGATCTGAGCCACGGAGCAATTACTCATCCAGGTACCGTAATCGCTCAGAGTCTAAGCATCCATTTAATTACAGGAGTATTAACAAAAAAAAAAAAAAAAGAATGGCTCTTGAACACCAGTCACACAGAATGCGATTTGGCGAGGGGACTCTGGGATGATTACTGCCTGTAAATCCAGCCATAAAAATACGTGGCTATTATGTCTGGTACTCAAATGGCTTGTTCAACAAACTTGCATGCATAACTTTACACAGCTCATTAATGTAGCTCATTAGGGTACTAGAGGTGCTTTTCAGAATAAATGGTGTTGGTGCAGTTCATGAAATGGTAAACACCCGCTGCCCTTTGCCAGCTCTAGAATGAGTCTGATGAACAGTAATGGTAAAGTCAACCCATTGCCTTGTGTGTATATTATTCCTAACACAACCCTCTGAATATTAATTAAAAACGGCAAGATCATTTATTCATAACATCACCCTTTTCCTCGCTGTTGAGCACTGGGCTTCGTTTCCCGCCCGTTTTCGTCTCCCTCATCCTGTCTCTCCCGATGATAAGGTGCGACAACGCACAGCGCAGGGAGGGGGGGCGGCGCGGAGGGGGGCGCGCGGCGGGTGGCCGGCGGGAACCTCGACGTCGCTCGAGCGAGCGGCCTGCGGCAACCGCTGACCTCGCGACGCGCGCGCGCACGCACTCATACGTACTAACCGCGGAGCGTGTCGGCGGAGGCAGTGTAGCGACCCAGGGAGCTTGTCCGACACGCTGAGTCTACAACAAGGGGAGCTCAAGTGGCAGAGTAGACCTCGGGGGTGTTGCACACCGCGTGCCCACGTCGCCACATACACCGCACGATGTTGACAGACCGGCCGGATGAACCACTGTGGCTAAAGGGTGGAAAAAAAAAAACACACAAAGAGGTTGTCACGGACTAGCCAAGCAGGGAACCTTGCATACCTGCCATTTATTATGTGTATTCATCAAACCATAACGTTACATGAGGAGTGCTTGTTAAAGTGCCAATATTTTGATTATTTTTCAACAAGTTAAAATAGGTCTTTGAGTTCCAGAAAACATGTTTCTGAAGTTGTTTGCTGGAAATAGCTTGTAGGAAACGATTGTTACCTTCCTCTACTCCCCTGTTTCAGCCGCTTTCAGAGTGTGCGTTTTCTGCTGCTCATTACATATTCATGATTTGCAGCTAATTTGGCCACGCCCACAGCTTGTAGAATCTTTGCTCACGCCCCACTGACTGTTGCCACCACTCAGTGTTGCCAGTTTAGCGACTTTGTCGCAATATTTAGCGACTTTTCAGACCCCACCAGCGACAAATTTAGCTACTTTTCCTGACGTTATTGGCGACGTTTGGAGGCGTTTGGTGACGTGAAAAGAACGTATCGTTCCAACGCTTCTCAACGAGCAGCGGGTGCTGTTGTGAACCTCACCCCATTGCCAAAGCACTGACAAGCGGCCGAGTACTCGCGCAGCAGTCCCTTCCAGCTGCAGTCAGTGCAGGAGATGTTTACCGCTCAACGTAAAAACGACTGCAAATCAATCACGCATGCGCGAATGTAAATGGAAAAATGTTCTTTGTCTAAAATAAATCACTAACCAAAAAATAAATAAAAAAACTTTGATTTTAGTCAGTGTTTAGCCCGTGAAAGCTAACGTTAGACTAGACTAGCTATCGATAGCTAACGGGTTACTGCTGTAGCTGGTGGGTGGAGACACTGTACGTATGCTTTGAGGGGGTGGCAATATTCAAATATTTCGATTTGTGACGTAGAACGCCTTGACGATTTTGAACAGCTCACACAGAGTCTGAGTATGCGTGTTTGTACGCGTGTGGAAGCACCAGAGACGCACAATAACACCCCAAATCCCAGAAAAAGTGATTTTTCCATAATATGGGAACTTTAAGGAGTAGTTTGGATGTATTTGCGTGAGTTTGAAACAGCCGCTTCAGTTATTGATCTTAACGCATTAAAAAGAGGCCTCTACAGTGAATACGGTCAGTGTGAAAAGCAAAGAAGGAAAGAGATAAAGGGGTGTATTGCACTTGAACTTGTGTTGTTCCTACACGGCTCCAAAGGCCCGTTGCCTCATTAAGATTTAATGGCATAAAAAGCATGTCACATTCAATCCCACACTCAGCTTTTTGGGAAGAACTCAAACGAGAGCCACAACTAAAAATAACCTCACAGAAGGAGGAAAAAACAAAAGCAAGTCTTCTTCCAGCTACAAGAATCGACAATGGTAAGTCTTATCACACTTGGCAGTTTGTGTGGTGTTTATATGCAGCTAAACAGCGAGTGCCCTTCTCGCTGACAGCCAGGCAGCGCCAAAGCAGAGAGCACATCTTCAACGGAGGATGCCAGCTCACAGGCTTAACGTCAAGGGGGGTGTATGTACTGTAGTAGTATTTCCCTGGAGTTACCACTGGCCTAATCAGATGCAAATGTGCTGATACTGATTGATTACATGAAAGAAAACGCACACAAAAACAGCAACTGAGCTGAGTGGTGATTCTTATTTTGTATTTTTCAACATTCTTCTCACATACACCCAATGCATCCAGCATAACAGCACATTCTCAATTTGGAGGCTAATGGTCTGCTGTTGTGAACTATTCACAGAGGTATGCCGTTTCCCAGATTTTGACAGAACATATACATTACATATACTCAAGGTGATGACAAAAACACAAAAGGGCACTCAGAATCCCCAAATGCTACGTGTTTTAAACCACTTGAATCATTCCCGTTAGCCAGAGCACTTCAGAGGAATTTTTGCTATAGGAAAAAAATCTAATGGATTATTCGTCACGTCCTTTAGTAAAAGAAATCACAGGACTTGTCAAGTCTCATTGTGCATTTAGACAGCGAGTGATTGAACCACCAGAAACCGTACCATTTTCCCGCTGAACATTCAGGCAAACACAATTCGTCTGGTTTTTCAGACTTTTAAGTTGCCTAGCGATTGAAGACTTGCTTTTACCTGTAATTTGCAGTTCTGGTAACCACTGACGTCAAATAACAAGTTACATTTCCTGGATAAGAGTACCCTTCACTGGTCTTTCAAGCCATTTCCTGCTCTTAATGCCTTTTCTGAATCACGCTGCGCTAGAAAAAAAGAGGGCAGGTTGCAGGAAAAAGCGGACACACAGCACGTGTTCAATCAATACGAACATCACCTTACACAAGCTTTGTTTGATCTACAAACAATGCAAGACAATTACCCAAGGTTTGACCAAAGGTATCAGGCTTAAGGATGAGTAAGCAGAGGTGGGTGATAGAAAGATGTTTGGTCTTTTAGTAAAGCATCATTTAGATTCAGGGAGAAAAAAAAAAAAAAACATCCAGCAGATGTATTTGCCGTTTTAGTACTTCCATCAAGTTCAAGGCAGGGTGAAGCCTTATCCAAAGTGATGACTTAATCGTACTCGGTCTGGCCAAGGCCAGTGTGCCATTACGAACGGCCCAAGTTATGTTACATGTAGTAGGGCATGTCCTCACATACTCGGGACAGCACACACAACGTCCTATGATACATCTTGGTCCTTAAGAATTGACGTTGAAAAATGTTGCGAGATACGTGTAACTAAACGGTCGTAACAAGTGTGGAGATTTGTTTCATGATGGCGAGCTTTCCTTTTTGTATATCGTCATATTTGAAAGAATTTTCACGTTTTTACATTCTTCTCTCTAAGCCCCCGGCTCCTAAGCCTGCTTTTAGCGACCTGCGTCCTTCATTTCATTCATCTTTTCTTTCGTTCTGTTTTCCCACTGTTAAATGACACAGTCCGTAATGATATAAAGCATCATTCGCTGGTTTGTGTTCCTTGACAATCCTGATTATGTCCCGTTTCACGTCCGCTCTACAGACAAAACGAGGTGCTGCAAAACCCTTAATTCTGTTTTAAAAAGTTATGATCTCAATACAGAAGACATTTAGCTATTTTTCATTAAATGAAACACTTGATTAATTGGACTATGAAATTCAATTAAGATTTTCCAGCTTTTAATTTAAGGTATCATCTGCCGTTATGATACTACTATGAGTCCTACTGCCAGATTCATGTCAGCGCCAAAGGGATGCGTAACAGCAGGCGAGAATGATGATAATACCCAAGGTGGGATCATTCAATGTTTGTGCCAAATAAAAGTGACAGGAGGAGACACTAATCCCTGTTTGTACCGCTGCAGTTTTTGACTGTAATCTCAGATTAATGTCCAGGAAATGTCCTTACAAGGTGATTGCACACTAGGCCAGATGTTACCACAGGTTAAGTCAAGTGTGGCACCAGAGCAAGGGATCGCTTCTGAAAAGGGATGCATTTTGTAATGCAAAATGTATTGTTCTGAACCAGGCCCAATTTTCAGAATTGTAAGGTCTTTGTCAACTAGTGGCCTTAAAGTTCTCTGGGTGCTGTGATACAGTAATCTTTTTCACAGTCATTTGGATCTGGTTTTGAGATTATGTTCAGGATCAGATTTTTTTTAAATATTATACGCACACAACATGGATCTGAAGGACTTAAGGATCGTAAACATATTCAGACAAAGTATTCGTCACACAGTAGATAGTTAAAATGAATGGCTTTGCCATTTTCAAAGGTTATACAAGGTGAAAATGATTTGTAAGAAATACCAGAGTACTACTAGAGTACATTCTTGTTTTCTGCCGCGTAAGCCGGGAATAGGTTAAATACACACAGCTGCTCCGGAGAGTTGCAGAGATTGGCTTGATCAATGACTTAATGCACTCCAGTGAGGCTGCTTCACATCACTCTCACGAATCATTTTCCACCTGGCACCTCAGCACTCTAAAGAATAACAGAGAGGGATCATCTTGATCGATTCCTTTCCTCCACACTGATCTGGATCAATAAGGATTCCTGCATCAGAAACTCCTTTTCAAGTGCTGCTGATCTCAATCGTCATTTCAAGTTAGATAAAAAAATATGTTTTGACGTAACTGATTCGCATTACTGGCCTACTGTGGCTAGACTATTAATAGCCACATGCTCATGAAAGGCGGTTGCATGTATTTTAAGCAATGCCACACCTCAGATCTCATTTCTTTCCACTATCTTCTTATTTAGAAGGTAAATTATTAAACCCTCACCCAAGTCTATCCTTGGCCTCAACTGGAGGGCTTTAAGAGACAATCTCTCTTTTAAATTGTCTTTGTCCACGCCTAAATCTATTCCAAGTGCACCTTCTGGCAGATGATTCACTTGCGTGTTGAAAAAGCAGTTGGAAGTCGGCAAGATTGTTAAAACCTGCGGGGGATAAAACGCATGCGCCCCATCAGTATGCAATACATCAAAAGATGCCGAAATGCCTCAATGACGCGCTCACTGGCGTGATCAAAACAGAGCCCTTAAAATGTAAAATCTCTCTCTGCGATGGAACAATTTTCAGAAAAAACAAAGGAAGAAACTAGAGCCCCTGGAGTGGAGTACCTTTAAAGGAAATGTGAATGTCCCTGAGTGTCATTTTAATAATGAACTTGAATTCAACCTTCGTCCATCCACTTAGCGAGAATAAAAAGACAACCCATTTCCAGTGTGATGAGATAAAAACACGTGCGATGAGAAACAGCATGCGATCATTTTTTAAAGCTTGTTTACGGTGACGTTTGTGGTGGGAAAGGGGTTTTTCTGCTTTGGATCCGAAGGTAATGTGGTAGGGGGGGGGTTGAAGAGGATCAGACATGCTAATCTTTACCCACAGCAATTCCAGTCCTTTATTATGGGAGGCTGTGCAGGGTTAACGGCACAGCGAGGCCTCATCACCTGTGAGGATTATTGGCAATACAATCCCACCAAGCAGCCACGCAGGGCAGATAATTGTCTTAGAGTGAATCACGATACTATTTTATCATTGTAAGTAGAAGGGGTTATACGAATTAAATGAAGCTTGTTTTCAGAAGTTTCATTAATGAGACGCTCATATGAAGCCTGTTTTTTCTTGGTTTATATTCAGAGTTTAGGAAAAGAAATCTGGGTGGGGGGGATTTAGCAGAGTGCTCACAGAAATCGTGGGTTGCAGGGCCAAGCCAGTGTGTATTCTCATAACAATACTGATTCATGGACGGCCCCCTCCACCCCTCCTGAGTGAGCTTGGATTTTGTGAATTAAACCGCTCCTTATCTATTCCATCCCCGGCTGCCAATCAGTAAATGCTCCCCCGAGGGGAAGCCCTCTGCGCAGCATGCAAAACACTTGTGCAAATGTGACCCTTTCTCCGATCTCCGGAGCCAGAGCTAAAGTGCTTCCGAGCGGTCTGACTTGGACGTTGCTTGGTGGCAGCGCGGTGTACCGCCGCGGGTTGGTAAGTGAGCGAGGCAGCCGTGACATTGAGACAAAGAGCCCGTGTTTCTCATCAAACCGGCCTGTTAGTGACTCATGTTAGGTCAACCCGACTGGCAGGTTTGACGGTCAATCTGCTGCTTGCCAAATCAAAAAAAGAGATGCGAATGCAGAGAGAGACTGTCACAGCAGGTTTCATTTTTTGGGCTTCTGCTTCTATAAATGATCCCAATTATGTTGTAGGAAGCTTGCTTGAAAAGGTAATTTATTCTTTGCTTTTTGTTATCAGTTTGAATATATGTAATGCTGACTATCAGAACAATGTCTTTATTTGGCGATTCTGTAATGTTAAAAATACACATCCCAATAAATACACTCTCCCAATATAGCCTTCTCTGATTTTGATTTTAGGGAGAATTGTTCTTGAATTTTAGTACCTGCATATTTTACAACCTGCTGTTTAATTAGAAAACTACTTATTTCAGTTTAACCAGGGGCAAAGCTATCCGTGGAGAAATATACTTCGCAAGCAAGTTGTTGTTTCTAGTTCGGCACAGTTGCCCCCCTCCCTCCCTAACAGCGCATTTTATCATGAGTCCCGTTATTAATGTCCATTGGTATGACCATCGCCATTTTACATAACTTTTAAAAGTCAATATGTGCTGCAGATGCATTGGTGTGGAATGAATGCTGACTCAAAGACCTAAAACAAAAAGAGAGATTTCTGTTTTTCATTCTTCAGTACTCACCTGCCGCATCAAGGCTTTATCCTGTCTGCACACTGGAAATCCCTGCTTCTTTTGCTGTTTGATCTGGTTTTTGACCAGAGCCACAGGCTTTAGTTTTGACACCCTTGAATACCAAGAGTTTCCCTCGCGTGTCAGCAAAGAAAAAGGGTCAATCGAAGAAAATTAAGAAAATTTCAATTTAAATATTCATCAGGCTCTTTGTCTTTCCTTGTGTTGAAGAGAGATCATGGTACTCCGCCGTGGATTTTGGCAATTACCTCTCCTAGTAACCTCCCCATGTCCAAAGTCACCCTTGCAAACTGGAGAGGCATGAGCCACCTCAACCTAATTGTGAGGTTAGACGGGGACACCAACAGACCGGATGCTGCTGAATTATTTCTCTGCTGTTGAATTGGAGCAGACCCCTGCATTGTCCACTGTGAATCAATGCTAATGCCATGGCTGCGCAGTCTGAAAAAGATTCAAATGTATAATTGCATGTCCAACCCTGGAAAAACGAGCCATTGAGCCATTCATTTTTTTTCCTCAAACTTGTTATGTACCGATTTTAATTATATTTATTGACATCTCTTACTTTAAAAATATGAAAGCCCATCTCGCCAATTAAAAATACGACGTACCTAACTAAGTAGTGACAGCACGAGTCAGACAGGATTTGGGGCGAAAGGCTTCAGCCACACGCCAACGCTTCCCAGTACGGACGCGGGGAGGCAGCTCCCCGAAATGCTGGCTCCTCTGCCATTAAGTGCCCGGCTTTGCCTTCCCACAACACGTCTCGAGTGGGAGCCATTGTTCATGCATGGTTTGAAGAACAGTGTTCACTTTAATGAAATCCAAGAGACGCCAACTTATTTCGGCTAGCTGGCACTGTAGCTAACGTAATACCCAGGATCCAATGTGTCTGTCCTCAGAGATGACTAGCAGACCATCGGTCATACTGGCTCCAAACTAAACTTATTCTGAATCTCTGTGGCAACAGATTGCACTCATGGAGCACCCTTCATCAAAGCTTTTAACACCAAGCTCAGTCAGGTTTTACTCATTAAAAAAGTGGTGATGACACCAGATGGGAAAACAGAATCACTGCCCGTTAGCGGATCCACAAAAACAAGACCAAATGACTTCGCCTAAGTCAATCAACCACGAAAAACAGTACGCCGACTTCTTTTTTATTTCTCTCCGTCTTAATCATGCCATTTCCTCTAACCAGATCTATCCCTCGTTCTCCTGCTCTCTTTTTGTCCTCTCTGTGGCTCGTAGTTATTTGTCCGCTCCATTCCCTTCAGGTGAGGCGCCCCGGGTTCCTGTATGCTCCGGTGGTTCTGAACCTTTTCGTTCCTCTCTCACCCTGACGCTCCGACACCCAGCGTGCGCGTTCATTATTGGCGGGTCTGACCTGGCCCTGCCGCTGAATGGGTCAGTGCCAAAAAAAATGCAGCATGCACCTTCGTACGTGTGAAGTCATCTAGCGGAGGAAGTATTGCTCGTGTCCTCCTCGGGCAATATCTGTGCCTGTTGTAAGTCCACCGGAGGCCAAAGGCAGTGCCTTGCTCTTCCCGCCCGCGTACCAGGCAGTTGGTCGTCTAAAAATGTTCCCAATTAGTTGGAAGGAGCCAAATTGTTCCCAGGACCATTGCAGTCCCAAGTGATCTACACACTCCTGGCCATCCTTTGATGTAAAACACATATCAGTTTGAAAAGAACATACGTCAGTGTCATTTTGTATCCTTTGATAATAAATGAATATGGCATGACGCATTCGAATTTTTCCAAGTGTCAGTCATTTAGTCAAACACCGTAAATAAAAGCTAGACAGCTGCAAGATGACAGCAATCAAGAGCTAATATTTATCCTCACAGATGTTTGACTGTACTTTATATTTAATCCCCAGCCTCATTCGCCCATAACAGTTTTCCTACGCACACACACACACACACACACACGTTAGAGTGGGTCATTCAGCGGAGTAGCCATAAGGACTGAATAGTCACACTGCACAACTTTTTTGGTTAAATTAATTCTGCTCAACACCGTTTTTGACTGAAAAACAAACAGCATCCAAGTGAATTCCTGACTGAATTTTCTCCTTTAAAGGCCACAGGCTAACGGCCACGTAGATCCAAGTTTACTTTTCAGTCGTTCTTTGCTCCAAATCCAAACGATTAAATGTCTTCCACTGTTGGGAATGCAGGTAGCACACAGAGGTTTGATTATAAATGTAACAATACCATGACAGGGAAATCAAATTAAGAACATATCTGCCTGAGTATATCAAGTGCTAGACTGTGGAAACTCAGTGTCTCGCTAAGGGACTGTGTGCTCGGGTGTGGAGCTTGTTCTGTGTGCACATGCATGTCCACGACACTGCCATCGCAGTGCGCTAGCTAATCCACATCCTGGACGGGCGCGAACGGCAGTCTTCCAGAACACTGCAGAAGGTAATTAGAAATTAGGCCAGCCCTTTGGATCATGAGGCAGACGGCACTCTCCAGTGCATCCTATCACCCCGACTGTCCCTGGACAAAACAGGCTTAGGCCAAGTGAACAATGACTCAGACCTCCTCACTGTGACAAAAACGCAAGCAGGCGTCCTGCGCTAAGCCCGCCGGGGACTGTTGTCCTTGGTGAATGGCTTCCCGGTGAATTAGCGCCAGAGGTCACGGCTTGGCGTTGCCCGCTGAGGGGGGAAATCTCGGGAGGTCTGTGACGCTGTATGAAAGTCACTCAAACCCTTTTCGCCCATAAGATTGCAGAATCTGATACGAACCCTTGACAGGTGGTACTCTTCGTAAGACTTTTAGTTGTAGGAATAAATGTCTATCTTCCTTTAAAGACGCGTTCTGCACAGGCAGTGGCAGCTTTGTGTCCCAAAACCCACAGGGGCAGACATCTCTGACTGTTTTGTTGATCGTCATCAAGCGTCGATGTAACATCTGGTCCCCTGACAGGACGAACACGCATGAGCAGGAGAGAGCTTGTAGCAACTTAGACGGTGATCGCTCTTTTTGTCAGAGGGAGTGAGGGGGGGAGGGGGAAAGTGAGTGAGGAAGCGGGCGCGGGATTATTATTTCGAGCACACCGGTGTGCACGCACATGCGTAAGCCTCCCTTCTTCACGGCCATCTGGGCTGATGATGTGTTCAAGGTGGCACGACGGCTTGAGGATAGCGCGCCGGCCGATTGCTAAAGGGAACACCAGCCATCGAGACGTATCACTCCATGAAGTGTGTAAATCAGGCGGGCAGGGAGGGCGGTCGGGGCCGACCATGGTGTGGGGATTAGAAGGGAATGGAATAGCCAGGCCAGGGCCAGACCACCTCATCTGGGAGAAGTGGGAGGAGGGGATTACAGCGATGGAGAAGATGGAGAGGCGGTTAAGGGGAGAGAAACACAAGGAGGGATACAAAGACAGAGTGAAACTTAAGAGATAATAGATGAGTGAAAGGATGATAGATAAGGGGGAAGAGCCAGTGAGTTGATTAGCGGGAGAACTTCCCCATACTGGCTCCTTCAATGAAGCAGCCTCCAAGCAAACAGCTTTGTTTTGACTGCCTTCCTCTGAGAGGATTTCTGTTGGAGAGCTGCAACATGAATTAATGACGGCACAGAGCAGAGACAATAGATTGACAGCTCTGCCCGACCTCGGAAGCGTTTAACAAGTCTGCGTATTGACTTGTCATGCATGTCATTCTGACCTTGGGGCATAAAATAAAAAAAAAAAAGTTTTCTGTTTAACTAGAGACACTTTTCGCGGCTTGTATGCCTCTCTTAGTTACCATGGCAACAGGAGTTAAGGATTTTCTAAAAAAAAAAGGAAATGAAAGCTATGTAAGAGTCGCCAACATTCGCAGACAAGTTATTGGATCATTGTACACCTACGTTTGTTTTTTTGCAATGCAAGTTCTTCCATTTTTTTACAGTAGTTACCTGCGGATTGTCAAATAACCGGAAAGGACAGTTAAAGTAGCAAAGGCGTGTTCTGACAGTAATGTCTGGCAATTCAACTTCTTAGAAACAACAAGATGCATTTTAATCCGCTTCAAGGATTTAACTTCTCTAGAAAAAACATTGAATCAAACCCGGCACATTGTCTGTTGCTGATGTGCAGTAAAGCGCTGTGCTGCACAGAAACTCAAGCATTAGGGTTAAGCTTTATGTGTCTGGCATCACAATGCATCGCTTATGAAGCACACCATATATATTAGATTATAATTGTATCAACTCCTAGTATATCAATCTCAGCTATTGCATATTTTAAAGGTCAGGCAATTACGTGTGCTATTATTATTTCTTATCATGAAGCACTATCTATCCTCACATTTTGAAGGCCTGACTAATATTGCTCATATTTTTGAGCGATGCTAATGAGTGACTCTTCCCTATTTTGTTAATAAGAATGTGGAACTAAATGGGCAGATTGGCTGAGTGATTTTGTCAGAGCTATGGAGTTTAGTTAGTGCGCTAGCATGTGTGCGTGTGTCTGTGTGTGTGTGTGTGTGTGTGTGTGTGTGTGTGTGTGTGTGTGTGTGTGTGTGTGTGTGTGTGTGTTTGGCGGTGGTTTTGTGTAATGGAGCTTCTCTCTATTAGATCCCATGATGTAATCCATCTTCTGGATAATTAGCAACGCGGGGAAGGGAGGGAGGAGGAGGAGCTGACATGCACCGTTCTAGATGAAGGCTCTTCACATTTACCCTGATGGAGGGTGTCTTTAATAGATTTCTGACACGTTAGTCCGTCATCACAGACGTAATGGCTTCCACATCATCCGAAGCCTCTCCTAGACTGCCTGTAGAATAATCCTCCGGCATGCATTACACAGTATATGTGCGCCAGTCCCAAAAGCGGGTGACTAAGATTCTCTGGAGTCTTTGGGGTTACCAAGGAAGTGGACTGAATGTCAATGTAACACCTCCGGGGGAATTCCCGCATCCACGCTGCATCGTGGGCCGCTCTTCCTTTCTGATCCGCCTACCGCCTCATGCTCACAGGCGCACGCGCCGCCAGAGGAGACCGTCGGCAGGGAGGAATCATTGGAGTTATTGCTGGGGCCCGAGATTAAATAACAGCGCGCAGAAATGGTGCTGACCAACGGCGGAATGGAGCGGCGCGGGGAATATGAAGAGGCGCCGCGCCTCTGTGAATCACAAATGCCAAAAGAAATAGGTGCACTTGAGGTCATCTATATTTAATCTCAGTGGCCATCGCAGGATGATGAATGAAAACGAGAGGGCGCATGTGTCAATACAGTTGCCCTCCCTCGTGATCCGAGTTTAGCTGCTGCTCTGCTTTCTCATTATTAAACCCAGTTACATCACTGCGTGTGTGTGTGTGTGTGTGTGTGTGTGTGTGTGTGTGTGCACCAACAAGCATTGTTGTGTCGCTCCCGTGCTTTTGTGAGCGTGCGCACTTTGTGTGTGCTCCAGCGAGGTACTCGTCGGGGCTCCTGGGAGGGGTCAAAGGGAGGGGGGTCGTTAATCAAGACGGACAGGAGCGACCCACTGGCGCCTCCCGGGACGACAGTGTTACTGGGAGCCGCGGGTCCCTCGGCCCAGATGCTTCTCTGATCAGAGAACCAATTAAAGACCTGTGCCGCTGCGCTCCTCAGCAGAGGCGAGGAAGACAACCTTTTGTTCCCCGCCTCGCATCGCATCAGCAGACGAGCGCCTAGGAGCAGGTCCGTCCGGGTTTTTGGTACAACGGAAACGAAAGTGTGTCAGGTGCTCGTGTTTCATCATGCTGTATCAAATGACGGAATTAGAGAAACGGCAACAAATGCAGTGCAATATGCAAGCAATATCCAATTGCAATTTATAATGTAGAAAGAAAAAAAAAGATGGCTTCCATCTTTTTTTTAGTAGTACTTAAAGCAAGAAGCAAGAACATGCAGTAATTAGCCGGCACTGGCAACGACTGTCCAAGTAACTTCACTTACAATAGAAAGCTTCCTTTCAGGCTTTTCCCAGGCTTCAACAGTACTCATCAAATTCCACGACCTCTATTCATCCTTGTTTTTTTTTTTTCCTTCCTCAGACTGCACTAATGATCAATTCCAGCCCTCTGCACATTTATTCATGAGTGTATTACATCTGGTTTGTCTCTGTTGCCCGTGCATTTTACTATTGGACGCCTCAACTCCCGCACCTTCAGCTCACATGGCATTTCTCTCTTCTTCTCACGATGGGGCTTTGTTGACCCTGTACACACGCTCGGCTATTTGTTATTGGATTAGCGGAGCTCCTGTATTTAGTTTGCACTATTGTTAAAGGCGGACAGATAAATGTGAACACGTATCCGTTTGTTTAGTCTATTGTGTATGTGTTCTTTTTTCTTTCTTTATTAATTTAATAACTCATTTCAGTCACACTAATTGTGTCAATGATTAGTTTGATCAGCATTATTATCATTACCATTTCAATAATTGGATTTGATATGGAGATATGTTCTCAATTTGAAAATTTTAATCCTAATTCCCTGATTGATTTTTGACTGATTAATTGATTAAAAAATTAATAAATCCAACAAAATTAGTTAACATTTCCTCAAGAAATTGGGCTTTTGACTGTCCATCTGTCACTGCATGGAGAACTTTCTTGATTTTAAAAGTATTCTTACATTCTAACTTTTGGATTACTCTGAGTAGTTTAATTTAAATTGTTTTGTTACTTAGTCTTCGACAGCTCCTTGGCTTTTTTTGAAGATTTATTTCATAATTCTGTAATCACGCACTGTTTTCGTTTCGTCGTGTTTCATCTCCTTGTGCTGTGTGTCTATCTCGGCCAACTCACTCCTGTATTATTTTTTAAGAAGCTCAACTCTCCATTTTTGAATAATGTCAAGTCAAAAAGCTCATTTCGGAAACTTAAAAGTGGTAACACACATCCAGTGGTCAAATTCATTCATCCACTGACTCTCTCAGTGTTGTTCCTTTTTTGGCCTCCGTATGGCCGATAGAAGGCGTTGCATCGGCTTTCGACACCACGATTCTTCACCCGCTCGCCTTATCTGTGGAGTATTGCTGTATGGTGAAGCAAGCATCTCATCTGTGACTCTGACTCTCCTTTTCTGCCCGCCTTGGTGTGTGTAAACACAGCCTGTATGTTTGTTTGCCGGTTTCATCTATTCACAAATACTTCAGAGAGAGTTTTCCGGCTCTTCATCGCTCTCCCCCTGCTTATCGCAGTGCCTCGCTGCCGCTTCACCTTCCCTTTCTCGCTTTTCTCCTTGCCAGACTAATGTGATGCCCCATTTCAGGGCCGGCTCGGTGGTTAGAGTTTCCTCCCAGCGATATGATTAGGTGTTATTAGCTGGTTCAGCCCGACAGTCAGCGAGTGAGAGAGGTCTGTGCTATTGATTGCTTCTACTTAAGAGCTCTTGACCCCGTTTTTAGCCTTATTTCACTCGTAGAAATGAGCCGTCCGGCTATGGCATCCACTGCTGAGCTGAAACTGAAGAGACGCATGTATATATCTACACGCATGTATCTATACATCCATCTTTTTTTACCCCTCTGTCTCCCTGACTCCTCATCTTAATGCCCCGCAGCCATCTACACCCTCCGCTGTGTGGTCGCTGAAGAATATGAAGTTTTCGCTCAGGCGGTCTCGCTGGGGAAATATAAGTTGACTGTGGATTGCATTACTGTTTCTAAGCCTCACATCAGGAGGTGATCAGATTCCCTGAGGTAGAAGGGCCACGGGAAATGGGCAAAGAGAAGAAAGAAAGTCTGTGTTTCAGTTTGTCTCGCTGTGTGTGATTGTCGGTGCATATTTGGACTACACTTTTCACTGGATCACGTCCGAATAGGCCGTTGTGTTAGTGTGTATGTCTGAGACTGGTGGGGAATAATTTGACGCCGTGCATACAGTGTTAATTTGCTATCAGTCGATATATATATATATATATATATATATATATATAAAACAAACATGAACAAGAAACTAAACCTAGCTGACTCTCAAAAGATTGGATCCAGTACTGAAGGAACAGCTCCCAACATGGGATGTTTAAATACTTTGTTTTCTGGAGCTTGCAAAATTGACATTTAAAAAGAGAAAACATGCAATTAGCAGCACACAGTGCTGTGTGTGAAAGAAACACTTTTCACTGTCAAAATCAGGAAAAAACACCTCAAAAAAGGAAGAACCCAGAGCACCACTGTGATGCCGAGAATCAGCTTAAAAGGTGCAGAGGAGCAATTCAATCAGCTGCTACTGAGTGACTCAGTAATGGTCAGCCTGACCATCACTCTGCCTAGAGTGCCAGTTTTGTTGTCCATTAAGATTGTTATTACTCAGCGAGGTACTAAACAACCTCAAAGTGAGTGTCTCCGTATGTATGGAAGATAGAGAAAGGAGGAGAAGTTTGGAACCGCAGCTGTAGCACAGATGATTATCCATAATATTAAATAATCATATAATATAAATTATACTATCATTATGAAAGACCGGTATTCATCTTACGCCATGTGACATCAATATGAAAGTTACATTTTGAAGTCCCGTTGCAGCCAAAGGGCATCTGTCCCCAGTCAGGCCGGCACACAAGCCCAGGCGGAAAAACCATTAGTTTTAATCAAACGTCACAGTAACCGAGAGACCTCCCATCTTCATAAAGATAATTACTAGAAATGTCAGACTCTACGCGTCCCCCGCTCTCCCCGTTACCCAATCCATGAATAGCGATAAACCACAATGCTGGACATGTATCTCTCTGAGAGGGTAAAAGGCATGGCATCTACTTTACCAGGACAATTAGTCAGCATTAGCCGCACATGTCCTCCATAATAGAATTACATGTCGGTGAGTAACTCTAAATGATCCCTATTGAACCTTTATGGACCAATCACTTCAGTTACTGAGTAATAGGGCACAAATAGGAGAATGAGAGAACCATCTTGGTTGGGGGACATTTTGTGTTCATTAAGCAATTTGTATTTACCTTAAAACAGTAACATGGAGGAAATGGGATGTCTTTAAATATTGGAGTTGCATTACAGTTATAATCCATTTTGGTAATGGCGATGGCCGGACAGCCACTTTTTTTTATTCCCAATTTCATATTTATTTATGAGCTTGTAAAAAAGTGGATAAGACATGGTAGCTGATCCGTAATTCAAACTTTTTATGTTGGCAATTAAGTGCATGTGATGTCATTTTGAGTGTGGGTCCAATTAAGGGGCGGTGATGGGAATAGAACTACAGCAAATTAATTATATTAGCAAAACCTGTACAACCAGTGATGGGAGAAGCACAGATATCCTGTTTAGTAATCATAGTATAACCCAAATGTGTAAATTAAAAGTTGATTCAAGTTATTCCTTACTTTATAAAAGTTTTACCACCAAAATTTGATTTCAATATGAAAAGAAAACGTTATTATGTATAAGTATGTGTCCTTTACTTTAACGATACCTTCCAGCAGGTCAATGTTGGGCTAAATTAAAATTATTCTAAAATGACCTCTGATGCCGTTGAATAGTCAACTGTAAAGCACTGCATACCATTTTATAAATGAAAAATAGAATAATAACACTGACACTTGTCCTCGGTAGCCATTGCAAACGTTATGAAATAAAGACCTACGTTTATACGCTGTCCCAAGATTCCTAAGTCTCATCAGCTCTTTGATGGGATGTCCCGGGCTCGTGAACTTTGACTGATCGCTCTCTCCAGGCTATTGCAGAGTGTCAGGAGGATGGATGAGGTGGCAGGAACTGATTGACAGCTACTGGGCCCCGGCTGCTCCCCAAGCAACTACACTTCAACCAGCCTTTCTAAAAAAAAAAAAAAAAAAAATGGCCTCTGGTAATTGAATCCTACGTGCATTATAGGATGCAGGCAACGTTTCGGAAGTGCTTTTATCAAGTTACAACATCATGCTCCAGGATGTGTCTGGCATTTTCTACTTTCCTCTCGCCATACAACGCAAAATATAGGCTTTTATCATAGTTATGTTTTTGGGACCTATGCAATTGAAACCCCTCAAATGTCTTATTAACACGTGTGTTATGCATACTGAGAGTGCACTAGGGTCAGCTACCATGAATATGGCTTTTAATTAGTTTAATACGGAGTCTCAGTCTACCAATAAGCCCCAAATTATTACATGTATGGAAAAAAAACCACAAGTGAACTATTATGTATCTATCGTATTCCTCAACACATGCGTTAATTTGGTCCAACCCACGCACAGGATATGAAGAAATCAATATTGCTTTTCCATGTCTGTGGCTGCGCTAGGTGGGCCTAATTGAAATGTATGAGGGAGCCTGCTAAATGATCTGTGCAGGCGAGGGAGCCAGAGTGATTGCAAACATATGGTACCGTTCTTTTGACAAGAGAAACATTTGTACAATGCGGCAAGAGAAACTGAGCAAATGAGTTGAAGTGAAGGACACAGAAGAAAGAAAGCAAGACAGGAGAGTAACAGAGAGAGTGAAAGAATGATGTTTCTTAATGTTGCCGTAATTGCACCCGGGGGAGATGTTTCATTAGACTGTCACCTTTTCAGGTGAACGCCTGAGCGAGTCGGTTAGAGCAAGAGATGAAGGTAAAAAAAAAAAAAGCAGAGAAGGACGTGGGCGGTGGAACATTATTGAGCCATTAAAAACAAATGACGGCTCAGATGTGAGCTGTAACAATAAGCTTGACCTGCGTGACCCACTGTGCTTCATAGCATTTGAGTGACAAAAGTCTATTCATTTTTACGGTTCCTTCTTTTCCTCCTTCATCCCTCTCACCGTGTGCGTCTCTAACAAGCTATTGACATTTTGTTTAGTAATGACTGTGAGACTAATCAGTCAGGTACCGTTCAGAATCAGCAATAAGTCGAAGTGTCATTTTCTAACCTCCACAACAGGTAGCCAACTAGGCTCACTCAATTTCAATTGGTCAGTTTAATTATCTCCTCTGGGTAAGGGCTACCATCTCCCGTGTGCTGAACCGGCACTCCACCGCGCCGCCGCTCCGTGACGCAGTGATTAGTCGGGACCCTCTCGCTGTAATGTGTCTAACACAAGTGAGTCATGTCCGTTCCAATCGAAGCAAGGAGTTAAGACAGCAGAGCACACGGAAAACGTGTTTGGACGTCATTGTTGGACAGGAGGTCTTGATGATGTAATGACGATTTTTTTTAATAATTAGTTTGAAAAAAATGTCCTCATGACTTCATCTGAGATATCAGATTTAGTATTTCAGTTATTTCCCTATTCAAAGAACAGTTTGTAGACGTACTTCGGCAAAGACGCAAGACAGCAAGAGTCTCCTGTTTGGTGAGCTTGTCACCAAACACCGGCTTCTTTTTTCAATTGGCCGTCAAATCCTTCACAATTTCAAGGTTATTGGGCGTACACAAAACCGGCTGAGAAGGGATTTCATCACAGCCAACTGGCAATGTTTCTTTACAAATATGGCTTGACGCTAAACGTTTGAGACCCATTTCAAAGCCTAAAGGAAGGTCCACGAGGAAATGTCAAGTGTGCCGATATGAAGTTATCTGAACCCTGCACATTGCCTGACGAACGGAAAATAGTAAATTGCAATCTGTAGATGGCAGATCGCCACCATGCGTGTCTGCCACGACTACTGCTGTGATGTTAGATTGAATTATTCCAACCACAATCGACCGCCGTCTACGTCGCGAGGGCCTCAGAACTTTGCATTTGCGCTGCAAAAGACTCCTTTTCTGTGCGGCTTACTGCACCGGCACTCTACAGTCAAACTGCAGTTCACTATATAAAGCTTCATGTTGACTGTGTAATGCTCCCTCTGAACAGAAAAGGTCACGGTAGGAGTCCCACGGAATGCTAACGATAGCCCTTCCCCTTCTGACACCAGAGGACTTGCGCAGTCGCAGTCTGAGCAGGGTTTGGTTTGTCATTCGCTAAGCAATGGATGTATACAGAATCGTACCCAGCTGTACTTAGTCATGTCAGTCCCTCCTCTCTGAGCAAATTAAGTGGGGAACAATTTCAGGGAGGAGTCCACAGTCATTGATTAAATTAGTCAGTAGAATTTTAATCATTGCAACCGTCAGAGGTCCTTGAGCATGCAGTCATTATTGACACACACCATAATATTAAGGTGATGGGTCCAGCGATATGAGATTAGCCATTGACAGACAGACAGAGAGATGCACATACACCCACACAAGCAAATTCATAACATCCTATCGGAGATTATACAACATCTGGATGCATGAATTAAAAATGCGAAAGTATGCTGATCAAGAGGTTAGCATTTCCCGTATTCATCAAGTTTTGCAGGTAGAAAAGGTCAAATGATAAGTGTTTTGAGAATGTCGCCCTCTGAAAAAGATCATACACCATGAGCCTCTTTATATGACATAAAAAAAAATATATATATATATATATATATATATATAAATATATATATATATATATATATATATATATATATAAATATATATATATATATATATATATTTTTTTCATTCATTGTTCAGCTCCAGAATGTTGGCGTAAGCACAATCCAGCTGAATGTCTACAGATGTGGTAATCCATTTGTTTAAATACAACTGACATGTTCATTAAGCTGCTAAGCCACACATCCTCATATCTCTTCCCTCTTTTCTCTCTCGATCCTTCTAGCAAAAGCTGCTTTTTTCTACCGCATTGAGACACTAATTACCATGCAGTCAAATGAGAGGATGGGAAGCAGAAACACAGCACGGTCTGTGGCTGCCTGCCAGCCAAGCTCCTTACACTGTGGAGCCACAGTGCCCAGAATCTGGCTGCGTAGAACTCGGGCATCCCGAGCTAATGAAGATCATCTCGCAGGCTGAGGGTTTTTTCGGACGCGATTCGAAACCTTCGACTGAAGATATGCTGGCGGAAGCGTCAAACGGGAGACCCGTGTGCCAAAACACAAAAACAACATCTCAGAATAATACAATTATCTGCCGACTTGGCACGGGGTATTAGGCTCCTCTAAGTGAGAGGATGAAACACACATCATCTGGTACACAGAGCTCAGAGCATAATGTACCATCACCGATACCTATGACATCACATTTGACCGGTCTCGCACCAAAGGGTGCCATTTCGTAGGTTTCTGAAAAGAAAATGAAAGGTTTTCCCCTCCAGGAGTGTTAAGATTCTCCGCCTTTGTGCCCGCCTGCTTTTCCGGCATGTAACTGCCAACTTGGCAAATTACCCGGGCACTACACTATTTTCGGCGCCGAGCCATCCCCGCCAGCTCCATGATCTGGGTCGGCAAGAGTATTACACGGCCACCTGGAGAGAGGCGAACACCTGGACGCAGCTTAGCGCCCGGCTCAGCCGTAATACACGTCGTCTCTCTGCCAGTGCATACAACCCAGCCTTCTTCATCTCGCACAGTCCACACCAATGATTCAAGTGATTGGGCATTGTGTTGGTCCGCTGCAGAAAACATTAACTCAAACTGCAAACAATGTTCAACCTCTTTGTAGGTAATCATGCTGCCGAAGGATGTATTGCGTAAACTAAAGCAGGTTCGACTCAGCACCGGAAAAGAGAATTCCTGCCTAATGACTTGCAATTATCAATAGTGCCTTGTACAGCAGGTTAGCCTGGGGAGGGATATTTAGGCTCTTCCCGCTTTAATTCTATTGAATGTAGGGCAAACTGTGGCAATTGCTGTGTAATTTTTTAAAGGGGATCAGCGGGTAACAGGAAGGAACTTGTTTTCTTTTTGTTTACCATTACATTTCCTTGTACTTCTCGTATTATAAATCACCCAACTTTCCATTCTGTGCTCAAAATGCCCTGGAAACCTATTGTGTCCTCGTTTATTTTTATGACAACAGCATCATCCCACAATGTGCTGCAACCATCCCCTGGACCCATCTCACTAGCTGTTTTTTGTCATTATTTTCAAAACAAATCTACAGCTTTGTCTTCTGCAATACTAAACTTTTTAAGTACCCTATTTCTAGGCCAATGGGTTCCACTAACTACTGTAATCCTCCTGGGCCTTGGTAATTCCATATTTGTTTTTTTTTTATCAATTATCCAGAGTAAGTACGTACAGTCAAATAAAGTACACAAACATGTTTGGTCTATCTTTCTTAAAATGCACCAATTTGGTTCTCATCCTGTTGTCATTTTGTCCCCTTGCTATCCATTCTAAAAGAACAAACCTGCACTGCACTAGAATAAAGAGCTACTATTTGCCCAATCCATATATACATATATTTTGCCAATCAAACACAAACTGAGAGCAAATGCAACACAATACTTTCCAAACTGGAAAGGTCACAACAGTAAGATCCTTTATAAAAAATGAAAACACGATTGCGCCGCAGAGCAATTGTGGTGGGAGAAACAGTGACTGCCGAGTTAAACATACTTCAGAATTTGTGCTAATTAACAGTCCTGTGGATGGTTGTTAGTGGAGCCCGTCCACTGCTCATGCGTGCTGATACAAGCAATCACTGGCTTTAATTAGACTATTAGGTGGAATTGGGTCCCAGCAGACTACTTTCTGCCCTAAGCGGCCTCACTGTTTACCTTTCTAATTTCTGAATGTGCAGCACATTGAGAGACTGCGGCCGTGTAACAACGGAGGACATGTTTGGTTGGATACTAGACTTATTATTAGAGTAAAGGGTTTGTCGGCCATGGTAATGGTTAGTGACAGATCTAAAGCCCTTTGGGTGGTCTGGTTTTGAGATTGGCATCATCGATTAGCCTTTTATCACGATGTGTACACGTCCATGCTTCCCCAAGAATATCAGGGCAATTTACTTTTGTATGTCTCTGTCTTGGGCCACTATGAAGATATCATTTGTATTTTCATTAATACATTAATTAATATGAATTTTTCCATTAACCCGGACATATGGCCAGAAGATGAATCCTAGTGACTATGTGATCCACTGGATTTTCCTCTAGTGCCACTTGTGATTGATATGCCCAATGTTCTGTTCTAAAAGTGATCCTCCTCTGCTGCCTATTCGCTCATAGGGCGCAATTCAACATTTACGGCCCCCTAAATTCTACTCCCTTTTCCCCTGAATTCATTTTTGGAGGTGTATTTGTAAAAAAAGGGCGGCATTCCTTCAACCTTCAACAGCAGCAGTGTATTTCCAATAACACTGTTTACTGAGCTAACGTGCGGAAAGACTACCTTTGCACTTCCCCGTCTTCATGTTCAATATTCCACATCAGCCTCATTCACTGACCCCCGAGCTCTGAAACGCTGTGGAATAGGAAACCCTTATGCTGGTATTACTTTCAGACGCCTTCTATTTTTTTGGAAGGGTTGGATTTGTATATGGGGAAACCAGGGTGACATGAAGGGTTTTCATTACATTTATCCAGAAGGGATAAACAGACAGACATATACGAAAAGAAGAGGGATGCAGGATAGTTAATGAAGGGGAAAAGAGGAGCAGCAGAAAGAAAAAAAATGGAAGTCAGGCTGAGCTCATAGAGAGAGAACGGCAGAAAGCAAAAGAGGAAGATCCAGTCGAGAGAGCAAATGAGAGAGCAGTTAGAGCTGCGAGGTGGTGGGGAGCACTGTTATAACTTCATGCATGTTTAAGGAGAGCGTTAACATGAGTTAAATGCCCTGAGGACGTGCGTACCAGTTCCCACCCGGAAAGATGACACCAGGTGCAATGCCCCTCATGATGTGAGGTGAAGAAGCCACGTCACACCCAGGACTGGACCAACTCCGCACACATGGGCATCTATCAAGTATCCCTGTAATAACTGGCTTCATTTCTTATTTCTTTCCTCACACACACACACAATCGCATGCAAGCTCTTCCCGTCTCACCGGGGAAAATACCCGCCGTCCGTGCGAAAAGTGGAACAGATGGCGTCAGAAGGATTGAAAGCACCTCCGATGATTCTCACAACTTCGCTGTCTCCCTGCTCCATTCAAAACCACTCGCAGACTTCTTCTCCCGTTCCCTGTTCCTGCCCACCAACACCCATCGTCTGGATGCGTCATCCCGGCCTCTTTAATGCTGTCCAGACCCATCGGTCCGGCCAAAGAGGCTCAGGCCCACTGGAAGCCCCGTGGCGTGGCACAAAGTCGCCCGACAGTAGAACGAGAGGAGGAGGTACAACTTCCCCGATAAGAGGAGGCGCTTCTTCTCTCATCTGAGATGCACCACACCTTTCGTCATCACACCTTTTCCCAGCCGTGTTGCTGAGTGACAGTCATGTAAATTAGGTAGTTAGCTGATCAAAACACATGGAGAGGCATCCTTTTAATAGCAGATAAGGTGTTGATTAGTCTCAAAGGAGAGGCAAGGCAATGTGCAGGCAGTCTGTATCGCACCCCGATGCTTCGCGCTGCACTATGTGTATGTGTGTGTGTGTATATTTGAGGGAGAGAAAAAACAGGGCAAAACGTGTCAATGTGTGTATTCACCGTGGCATGCATTTACACAATGCCCACAACGTTTGTGTATGAGAGGGGATGAGAGCGTGTGTGTGTCCTAAAAATGTATGTACCTATCCTCTAGGGATGAGCGCTGATGCATAATACATGTCTCCGTATTTCTGACTATAACAGCAATAATGTTGGCACTCTGAGTTTATGAAGAGGAGATCAGGTGTAGGAGAAAGTGATTACAGGGCATAAACACTGCAACTGATATTGCTTTATTGTGAGAAATGACTGTCTGGAAGATGGCAGGAGCTGAAGTCAGCCCCGGAGGAGAGCGCCAGCAGCGTTGTTAATCAGGTGCTTTACTGCAGAGATTGTCGGTTGTTATGGAGGAGTCACACGGATAACGAGTTGTCCTGGCAAATTAAATCGAAGCTCAAATCAGGCTGAGTGTCAGGACGCTGACTCATAAAGGTTCCAAATGTGTGTTCACTCGTTAAGCTCCAGTACATGATGATGATCTGGCTCGGCTGCGTTTACTTGTATATGCAATTTACATCAACAGTAGACATGCATTTGTGGTATAATCGGGCAGCAGTCTTACTCCCGTAATATACTGTATGTAATTGTGGAGGTAATAGCATTTTAGATTGAGACCATGCATTGCGTGTAGTATTTTAAATTAGACCTCTGTCGGATTGTTTTTTTTTCCCTCTTTATTATGTAACTGTCAGTCCATTTATCTTCCGTATTTTACCCAGAGCGAGATGTGGCCCCGCGGTCTTTATCTCCGAATCAAAATCCGAAGCTTTGCAGCCAAAGATAAGGGGTTGGGAATAAATAAATAGCAGTTCAAAGCTGGCATATCGGCGGCCCTTCATTCCGTGTCCAGGGGGCTTGCCCGCGTGCTTTTGCCTGTGTCAGAATTTTCATCTTCCCATTCTCCCCAGCTGCTCTCCCGCTCGCGCGCACAGATGGCAAGAGGGTCGAAGCACTTTAATGAATTCTCCAAGAAGCTGCATTGGTAATATTAAAAGGAGCTCAAAAACGTAAACACTTTTGACACTCGTGTCACGCGCATGCGCAAGATGACGTGGCCAGGCACACATGAAGGCTTTCTTCAAAAAACAATAACGTCCATAAACATGTAGGGAAAATATCGCATCGTTTTTAATGAACTCCATTAGAATGACAGACGCCCGACGGAGGGTCAAAAGTCAGTTTTAATGACGAGCCCGCATATGGCAGCCGCCGTGTTGCCGCGCAAAGGAAACGAGCGCCACTTCTGCTGATCCATCTGTCCCGTGGTAATGACTGCACCTGGCCTCACATGGGCCAACGCGCGCAGGTACCGCAGCTTTCCCAACCAGCCCGGTGCACGGAGGGGAAACGCGGTTAGAAAGCGGCGAGCGCGCTCGCGTCTCGCGGCCACACTGTTTGCTCGTCGAGTCTAGTTATCTATTTGAGTCGGAGATTTAAAAGATGAGCCTTTTAGACGGTCAGCGTTGAAGGTGCGCCGAGGCCGCAAAATGACAACGGCGAATGTAATGCAGTCGAACGTTAGGTGGGGGTTAATGGTTTTTCTGATTGCGAGAAGCCAATGTTTGGAAATCTGATTTCTGAGCAGGGGATTGTCAAATTTCTCTGGTTGCTTCTCCCACACACACACACAGACACACACAGCAGAGCCTGAAGGAACCACTCCAATCCAGGCCTCTTTTAGCTGGCCTTGATCGTGCCAGTCGACATACGATTGCCTGTAGGGTACCCCCACCTTCCCCACCACCCTCCCCCATCTTCACAAGTGGCCGATGCTGCCATAGGCATCACGGCAATTGCCTTTTTTCCCCTTTTTTTTATTTCACCCCTTCTACTATGTCCTACCGTCTGCTTCTCCCCAGGCCAAATAATCTTTATCCCACCTCTACGCAGCTGAACTCGGGGTCAGAACTCTGGGCATTAAGCCCACAGGCCTAGGATCTCCCAAACATGTGATCAGTCATTAATGTCCGGCAGTTGGAATTCTATAATGCTTGCATTTCAAATAGTCCTTTAAATCCTTTGAGTATTTTTTCTACACAAGATGGTGGAAAAGCCCCCTGGAAAGATTCATCAGAGCAGGGCTGCATTTGATTTAGCTCTGTTCCGTTTCCCCTCTATTCGCCACTGGATCGTGTTTCAGTTAGGATTATGGCTCAACCGTGTGAACTCTTTTTTAACATCCTTAAGATTTCCTACTTTTAATGACAAACATTTATATTAGACCTTAAGATTACAATTGTTTGAGCAAAAAGCATGAGCAATTATGAATGTTTTCATTTAGACAAACACTAGTTATTAACTTGTCTGCCATCATCGAATTTGAATGTGATCTAAGGGAAGAAAATTGTACAATGAATGAGTTCTGGGCATTTGTGGATTGAGTGATACAGAGCGTTGCCATAGCGCTTCTGTCTTTAAACAGAAGACAGCTGCAGCGGTAAAAGAACATCTGCTAACACAAGCATACCTCTTTTACGAACTGTCATGCTTGAGCGGCCCTTAACCGGACAGCGCCGAGTCTGACAACCGCCCGATGAAGTTTGGAGTTTGTATATTAGTGCTTATCTTCTTGTCACTCACAAAGTACTCGTACTTCACACCTCGATTTGGAGAGACTGAAGATAAGCAATCTTTTATTTATTTCTTAAACCACAGCCTAAGCTTTGCAGCCAATCTGGCTTCTTGTCTGACTTCTAGATACTTCTGCAGTCTGTGTGAGCCGAGGCCATCTGTAGCCTCCGCCAGTCTTTGTTGCAGACAAATAAAGAGAGCTAATGTTTGCATCAGCTTAGATGAAAGGATGCAAGCTTTCTCAGTTTCTATTAAAACACAAGAGCACTGTTCTCTCTTCTCCAATGTGTGCTTCACACCTTCTCTCTCCGCATTGAGGCCTATTTTCAGCTAGCTGGAACTTGGCCAGCCAGAGCCATTTTGTCCCATTATGTGGTACTGAAAGAAAAAAAAAAAAAAAACAGCTGCTCCCATTCCACACTGGTGAATAGGTTAAATTGTGACACAAGGAACAGGCCGTTTTTCGTCACGGTCTAAGTTGACTGACAACAGGCGCTGGAGGTTCCACTACCCTCTCGGGCTGCCTTCCAGCTCCATTGCTTTTGATTTGCAATTAGTGGCCACTCAGTCCTGGAGACATTTTTGAGAAGGAACTCTCGCTCCCTCTTTCTGCAGATGTGCGCTTTCGTTGACGTGTCTTCATGTTTGCTGCTGTGAGGAAAATGGTGGACCCACTTATTTACTTATATTCGGCCATCTGGAGCTTTATATGTTCTACCATCTATTTGATCCTACATCTCCATATATATTCAGTCTCCCCAAAAGGAGTCTGTACTTTTTTTTGGGTAACAACACAGCAAAGGTATTGGTGTGAAATACAGGCAAAGTCATCTTACAGGGGGAAATTTGCTTTGCATACCTCAATTCCAAAACTTTGTAAGTATGAAATACCAGTGTAGTTTATGTGGGTCGTAGTTGCACTTATTAGTGCGTAAACAGATTTGAATATGCATGCTTGGTATAACATGTCCCACTATCCAGCATGTATCCTTATTAACACATAGAAGAAGCTACTTAAGGTACTTATCAAAGGCAAGAGAACACGGCTTTATCTTTTCCCTCAACTAAATGGTCACAGTTTCAAGTTGACAATTGTCGGGGTCGGCGAGGATAGTGCAAAAGAGAATATGGACAAGAAAGATTTTGTCAAGATTCCCAATAGCAAAGAACGATTGAAGACAAAATGAACAGACAAAACAGCTCATCAGAGTTCCTTAAAATGCGCTGGTCCTCGTTTGCAGTGCACTGACTGGTATGTGATGAATGATGAAAGTCAAGACTGGCTGTGTCAAAAACAATCTCCCTTGAGAGACCTGATGTCCTTGTCCTAGAGCCGCAGTCTCAGAGGACTGAACAGCACGGCAAAAATCCCACCAAGGGCAGATGATGTCTCTAAATGTAATCCAAGTTTCCGGACAAAGTTTAATGTCTGTCGCCATGTTATTTCCACACATCAATAGCTGTTTGATGCATGAGTTATTGTGCTTGCCTATATATATAAAAAACGTATCGATATAACTAAAACCCATTTCTGGGCAGTGATGTGCAGCTCATTATGTTGCATCACAAAGGCTTTTCGTAATTCCCCATCACTGACCGCTCCAAACATCTACGATTCTCTCCTGTCAATATAAAAAACAACATGAGGCAGCGGACTTCTCAGCTTCTCTTTGCCTTGTCAAAACTTTTTCTATCGTGTTGTGGGTTCCACACAGCATAACTAAGACCCTAGAAGCAGCTTATCTGCTTAAAACAGGAGGGTGAGAGGGTGAAAAAAGTGTCTCCGTCTTCTAGCTTTTCACAGAGTGGGTTTATTGAAGCCACCAGAGCTTTGCTTTCTCCCCCCCAGTCCCCCTCCCTGCTAGTCTAATCCACTCATGCCCACTCTACCTCTACCGCTTTTGATTGGCCAGGCATTCAAAATATCTGTAGTTTTCACCTCACTGCAAAAAGAGGGTCCGTTAAAATAAGCAAAAGGTGATAAAATCACATTATAAATCTCCCCACATCCCACGCATCACATCTCTATTTTCATTGTGGCCTTATGTAGTGTCTCAGTCTCTCACTCTACCAAACAACACTGATGCTAATGTCATTGAAACCCCAGGTGCTTGGAGTGGCTGTGAAGTCTGACATCAGTCCCAGCCACCCTCTCCCGGGGGTCCAATTTCCCCCGTATGAAGCTTCAAGGTCCTCAGCTGAGCTCTCTATTTAGCAACAACGGCAGCAGCGAGGGAGAATGCGAGTCAGATTGAATGGCGATGAGCGTCCCAGGGATGGAAACCCAGTCTTCCCGCCCTTTTTCTTAAATAGAGTTGTTCCTACAAACCAAACAGATTTTTTAATCACATTCCCCCATTTTTGATCCCTTTGGGATTTCGTGCTTGTATACCAATAATAAAAAGAAATGCCACGGCATACATGTTGTTGATCAATCATATTACTGGCAAATTCTGCTTCTGCTGCAACAGAACTAGACTGCACTGCTAAGCAATCGCGGCTCAGCTTTAGTCCTTGTCCAATATTCCCCTCACACTGCATCCAGTTATCAGCTAACTCCTTTTTCTTGTTTGATTGCATATTTACAACAAAGCCAAACTTTACTTATGAAGAGTACATTCTTAGAGGGACCGATTTGATTGTAAAAAAGAAAAAAAATGGAATGCACATATTTCAGGGCGACTAAATTACCTCGGCAGCGCGCAGAATGGGGAACGTCTTTTCGGTTTGAGCACAATTGTTTGTCCGTGGGTCATTTTACACCGGTAGGAAAACCATAAACGATTTGTTGGTGCATAAATTTGGTTTTTGCCTACATCCTCTATGCCTCCACGCACAGAGTCTTTAAACACGGACAAAACATGAATGCAAGTTCTGCAAACTTTGAATCCTCGTGGGGAACTATCTCAGACGTTTCATGTCCCTCCATTAATAAATGATGTTCCCCTCTTGACAGGGACTATTCTTAACCCCTTGTCAGTACAATCCTGGGACACTGTCATTTTTTTTCAAGGAGCTAGTGACAGCATCAGCCTGCATTGAACTTTAGCTTGCCTTACATTGAAATTTGCTGACATTTCTCTTCTGTCTTTCTCCCCCCCCCTCCCCCACCCTCCTCCGCCCTCCGCTTCCCTCTTTCCCCCAATGGTCTGCTTACAGATGTGACCAACTACTCTACTCTAGGTAAGACCCATTTTGTGTCTCGTTGCACTGTTCAGGGAGCGAGACTCTTGTGTGTTTGGGAGTGATGCGAATGCTAAAAAGGGAAACGGGTCAGATGGAGGGAGGAGTCAAAGCGGCAGCAAAATGGGTGGTAAGGTATGCACTGCTCTGCAGTCCTCATCCATTCCATTCTCCCATATGTCTGCATTGGAATACACAATGGTAGCATTTTTCTGCAAGGATTTGTGTGCTCAGCGCCTGCAATTTGAATATTATTCAAATGAGAATCAAATGGCCCAGATTGTTCAAAGAATACGCCAGCAGTGTTGACTTAAACAAGCCTACCGCGGATGGTTTCCGTTTCCCACTGCGGTTTGTGTGAGTGTGTGTGTGTAACGATCTCATATGTTAAGCGGCGAACCCTTCCTTTGTTCAATACTTAACATGTCAACTTGAAACTGGTGGTACTGTGAACAACGACAGTGTCCATGTGGTCACATAGCCTTGGGTGTCCTGTTCTCAGGGGAGCTCTTAACCGTCTCTAAGGGACCTGCTTCATACCTGCCCATCAGTCAAAATTTACAAGCTAAAGCATAGATAATATCCAGATGCACTAAGCTGTGACTTGTTCACCCAGTAGGTCCGATATCAGTAGTGCTGCAGTCGGTATCAGACACCCTATACAAATGTTGAGTAGCGATTCAACTGAGCACTATATTACTTCCGGCTGTGCAACAAATTGCCTCAGGGATAATAAAGATAACCATACCTTGTTGATGGCATTTTGAAACATCATTCCTTCCTGACTACAACAGCACTGAACTGTGTTTATGAGGAGCAGACTTTTAATTAGTCTATGGCCATATGTCAAAATGGCAGCAATCACTTTCCCTGGCAATAGCGGTAAACAGCCACACTTTGTAGACCAAATCACGATGCAAGCAAGCCACAGGTTGTGGGAGCAGTAAACAAGGCTGAGCAGAGCAGCAGATTTACTGAACTGGTCAACAATTGAACTCTGGTTGGAATCGGAACTCTGCGTGAGAACAGCCCAAGCGGTTGAATACCAAGAGATGAGTGTGCGGTCTATGACACTGGGACCCCCAGCGGGCCGTAGGCGTGTGACAGAGGTCAACTGGACGATTGAATTCAGCATGTCAGACCAGCAGGACCTCTCAACGCTCAATGTGTAATTGAAAACACGCCGCCATGCCACTACACCAGCACAGCACGGCTACCAGGCAGAGCATCTGCAAGCAGTTCTGGTCCGGCTCTCAACTCTTTGAGGCGGGCGTTGGCCGACCGCTCGGAAACAGAAAACCCCTGGCTTGCTGAGAATAATAAGTACCCCTGGGAAGCTGCCAGATGGACATTTACTGTGAGCCTAGCTGGAGAGGGGGAGAAATCTGTCAAACATCACACCAGGCATCTGTGGGGGAGCAGTGCAGGTTCACGTCCAGTATGTTGGATGAGAGGAGTGCTCTTTGTCGAGGCTAAAAAGCTGTTAGATTTTTAACATTTCGTATGCAGTTGATGCGTTCACCTTCTTTCAAGGGCAGCAATCCATATTACATTAAAGCCACCTGTTACAGTGGAAGCTTTGAATAATGTCTAAATAATGGATACTTTAAAGACGGTTGCCAAATGACATTATCAAGATACACATGACGTTTGTTATTTCCTTTAAACTTCAGTAAAGGTAGTTGTGTCCGCAACAATCATGGAATAATAAGGTAAACTCGCCGTGGACATACACTTCATACACTCTCCAATTCAAAGCTATCGGTGTTAAAGAATTACAATTGGCTCATTATGCTCTCGCAAGCTCGAGGGTTTCATGGCTGGTAAGGAGCAGGGGGAATGAGACAAAGAGCACAAAGAGTTCATCCCGGTATCGTCAGCAGTGAAATAGGACCTTGGTTCTCAGACAATCTGCACACCAGTTATTATTGCATTACGTCTGGCGGCCCCCCCTCTCAGACAGGAACTGAGGCACACTTGAACAGCAGATAAAAGATAAAACTCTGGCACAAAAGAAAGTGATTGCTGGCTGCTCAGTTAAGCAAATACCGTTACGGTGTCGAAGTCTAAAAGTAGATCTGTGCTTGGTAAAAATGATAAAAGGCCAGCCCGGACAGTAATCAAGGCATTGGTAGCTTTGTAATACACAGGAGTGGATTCTTCTGAAATGGTTCTCATTTATTTATTTGCGGATATCACGACACTTTCAAGTCTCCATCTGGGCTTCTCAAGCCCTGTTACGGGATTTTTAAAATATCAAGAAAAATTGCTTGTTTAGAACCATATGCTTTTGGACTACTATGCACATTATCTGTACTTTTCAGAGAAAACACATGGGTAACCGGAAGAGGATACATGTTTTAGCAATGATCTTGAGTTTGCATGCCTTACAGGAAAGCTTGCATGCACCATGCGAGCTGTCATAACCCCAGGCCATTAGAGGACAACCAGGACTTGTTCCTCTAGTGGGTCTTAATGTTAGCGCTGTCTTCCTTTCTTTTAGTCCTGCCCTCTGGGTAACGGGCCATTTTGCTAATGGGAAGGTTTTTTGAGCATGTCAAAAGCATCCTTGAAGCTCTTGAGGGAGATTAAAGTTGCTGTATGTTAATTCCCCCCTTCTCTATTTAAAGACCATCCACTGCAGCATCAACTGTTAATAAGAAATGTGCCTGATAGCTTATTATTCTACAGTAATGAGACATAAGCGACTGATTTATCTTTACTTTTTTGCATTATGTCAGAGCGTGTCATTCCTCGCCTTTTATTGACATTTTCATAACTATCGTGCGGGATTGCAGATGAGCCCATATGTGCATCTTCATGCCGTGCACACACAGGTTCTGGAAGGACGTTGTGTCACAGAAAACGAGGCGGAGACGCAACAGAGAGTCGTCCCCCTTCCCTGCAGAAGAGGCGGTGTGGCTGTTACAAACAGATGGCTTATCTTTAACTTTATCAACGATGGCAGTGTCGCCAGCAAATGTGATAAGTTGCTCCGGGGCCTGAGGAGGGGGGTATTCGGCATCCATCAGCATATGGTGAAGGCACATTAAGGTAGCCTCTCTCCCTTTCATCCTGCCGTCCCGTTCTGGTTTGGCAGCCAGGCGTCAGATGCTCACTTCACAGGACAAAGTATAAACGTGTGTATTTGAGGGAGCGCTGAGGGGCAGCGGGCGCACTATTTGAGATTGTGTGCCGTCTGTTTGATCCGTTTTATTTGATTTTAATGCTGTGCGGTAATTCATTTACTTACTTATTTATTTTTTTCGCGTGGGATTAGGGTCGGCCCAAACTCCCAAACCCCATCTCCTAGCCATTTTTTATTTCCTCGTTTGTATCTTTAACCTAATTTAAGAGCTTAACATGGTTGTTCCCAGGCACAGTAAAATATAGTGTATCATCCATTCGGAGAGAAGTCTGCAGCTACAGTACATCCGTGTCGAGAATGAGTGTTGTTTTTTCTCTCTCTGCCTCCCACTCTTTCAACCTTAACTGCCATCCCAACCTAAGCACCCTAGTAATGCTCTATACCGACATTGGAAGGACAGCATGTTTACCAGGCCCTCCGTGTGTTGCATTCATACATTAAGCGGAGTGTCAATCAAAGCCATCTTTGCTTGAGCAAGTGACTCAGTCTTCCACGGACCAACGTGACAGCATGGCGTTGGACACAAATCAGACGCACTAAAAAAAAAATCAAATTCACACCCTGTGTGGATTGGGAAGTACACGGTAGCAGAAGAAGTGGTAATGAAGAAACGCTTCACTTGCGAGGTATACACAAATTGTTACATAATGGTACGTTTTGGTCCTTGACTAAATTCATTATGAACAGCACTGCCCTAATGTTTCAAAGCTGAAATAAAAAGCCTCATTGTATAAGTCGTCGGAAGAAGTGACAGCTGGCCTAAGGGCAAGTTCCATTTCCTTACACTGACTACATTTACTCTTACTTTAGATTCATTGTTTTTCAGCAATTACTTTATTTCCCTACAATGACCTCCAGTTCTTTTTACATTTTCCTTCTCTGTGACATACATTTGGTTCTGCATTTCAACTCATCTAAAAAGAAAGAAAAAAACGGCAATCCATCATCCTGCGCAACCCCGTCTAGTCTTCCCTTTTCTATTGTTGTTCACGTCTTTTTAATAAGCAAAGTTAATTAGCCTGCCTTCAAAAATACTCGGTTCTATTGTGTCTTCAGGGTTTGTTCATTAAATGAACAAAAGCAGTCAAAGGACGGACACAAAATACAGCGATCATTAAGGATGAAGCCATCACGGAACTTAAGAAACAATCAGCGAATCTACTTGTTATTACATCATCTTGTTATCTGACGTTGACAAGGCAACTTGTGCCAGGGACATGTTTCTCGAGAGCAGAAACGTGTTGTTTAACTTGTCTCAGCTTGCGAATACTCAGAAGCGGTTACAGCGTAGCACATATATGACATTGAGCTTTACTATTTCCAGAACATGCAGGAAAGATGCCGCTAATATCCTGCAATTTATATAAGCCCTAAAACATTGTATTAACAGGAAAATCTGTTGGGGTATTCATCTGAAGTCACATGGTCTCCTTGGAGACAGCATCTGGCCCGGGCTGGCTCCAGCCCCCCGGCTGCATTTTGGCAGAACATTTGAGAATGAAGAAGACCACTGGACGGAATCCACGGCCTCGCTCCTCTGAAGGTTGAATGTCAGAGGTCGCTGGGTGGCCAACCCATCTGGCGGCCTGGCACTGCCACTTACAGTCCAGGCTGCACGTTCGTAGAGTGGCATGCTTCGTGGGTGTCTCAGCAGAGAGAGGATTTGTCCATCGCCTGTTACATCATCAACAACATGATAGCAACGTTATTTCCATTTCAATAGATTAGGTAATTCTCGCTGTTTTGTTAATAATAATAATATTGTTTTAACAGATCCAATGCATGTGGTGAATATTGTTGTAGAATAACAGGAATCCCTTTATTCTCCAAAATGAAATCCACGGTGTGATGTTACTATTACATTGGGTCATCAATAGCGGGTCTGAATTTACTCAAGCATGAGCCTGCAATCATGGAAGGACTAAGCTAATAGGAGGCACTCACATTGTATTTTGATAAAGTGCATGCAGCAGAATGCACGTCAGATACATTATATGTGTTCAGGCTCGATACTGATAGGAGCAAATCTAAGATGAACCTTCTGATTGCAGTAACGCACGTAAAATATGAAGTGTCACACGGCCTGCGGTACACAGGTGGGGTGTTTACCAGAAAAGTCATGTCAAAATATAGGAAACTCTTAAACTTGTCATTCAAGCCACATTAGCCTTCCACAGACAGTTCAGAAAACATCTGATAAAGGACGAGGGAATTCTGCAGCACTCAACACTTGATGTTCATGTTGAGCCAGTCCCATTTTGATACAAATCCTCATCATCATTCAGAATAACGCATTCGCAGTCTTTTACCACATTCAACAAAGTATGGTATTGTGGTGTCAGACAGTGGCTTGATCCATTAGGTTATTTCCTCCTGTTAATTACCCTTAACAGTGCAGAAAGCCGCTGTGTCACCATTACGGGCCGCGAAGCATCGATCCGTCGAGGCTGCACCACATTTACCCTGCAGAGCTCTATTGTTTACACAAAGCTGGTTCCCCAGGTCCCAGCGCGATACCACTTTCACTGTCTTGACCAACACAAGATAGACACTCGCGCTAATTAGTCCTGGGTGGCCCGGCGTACGGAGAGCCCAGGTTTGCAAATGCAGGTGAGGATGTGTCCTCGCCTGCCCTCTGTTACAGATAAAGACCCGGAGCCAGATGGGGAACATAAGCCAGGCTGTTTTTTCCCCCTACTACGACATGTGCACTGCCATCCGTGCAGGTCAAACAGGGAAATCCCTGGGAGGTTGGGTGTTTGCTTGGGGGCCTCTATGTCTGCAGGCTTTGCTAAAGGGTTACCCTTTGGGGTAAGGACAGAACAGCAACCGTGGGATTGCATTCAAAGTGGACATTTAGCGGGTTAATGAACAACTGTGTTTACAGAGGAACTGATTTTTATCTCACCACGAGATTCTCACTGTCTAACAGAACTTTGGTTACAAGCAGAAACTCATTTCTTCAGTCAAAGGCATTTACCGTTTTCGTAACCTTAACCAAATGCTTTTGTCAACTAAACTTGATTAGGTGCATTATGATTATATGGACTTAATCCGCTTGTTAAATTAGATGCGGTATTATTAAAGCAGGCAGAGCTTTAACTCTGTCACTAATTCCTCCGACACTTTACTCCTAATGAGAAAAAAAGGAAGCACTTATAAGGAAGCGTGCAGACCGAGCAGCAGGTAGAGATTATCCTTCAACATCAGTCGCTTTCACTCACACATCTTGGTCATTATCCTCGTTACACAGAGCTCAACATACACAGAAGCAAAGAAAACCACACACACAGGAATACACGGCGGTCGGTGTGCCTATGCTCTCAAATGAATAGCACTTTGTAATAAAGCCGGACGGATTTTCAAACACATCATTACAAGGCTCTGGGGAAAACTGCATGAAATGCAGACCACTTGATACGCACAATATAAAAGTTGTGATTCTGTTTTCAAAATCTCCTCTCAGCTCTTAAGTATACGTAGACACTGGGAAAGCAACGGAATGAGGATTAGCATTCATTAATTGGTTATTGCAAAAGGCCAAAGTGTGTCAAAAAGTGGCTGATCGAATACTGAAAGTGAAAGCGTTTCAACGCATTCAGTGCAATGGTCTCATTATAATGTGATCCATCCTCGGAAGTTGTTTTGTTTTGTTGTGTTTGTCCTAATGCCAATATCTAGTAACAACACATATAATGTGCACTGATTCGTGATTGTTACTAATATACCGGCCCCGGTTGAAGAGGGAGACCTCCAGCATGTCGGGCGTGTATGAATACATTCCGAGGGGCATCATTCACTGTCTTATCAGGCTATCTGACGGCACACAATGCTAATTCAGGTGTGAACACTAAACTCATTCACATTCAGCGGTCTAGCCATGCGTTCAGAAATATTGACTGTCTGCCAGTCTTGTTGCTTTGTCATTGGACAAACAAAAAAAAAATCGGAAATGTTCTATAATAAGTAAAACAACAACAACGAGCAGACGCAATATGACAGCCAATACCGTATCAATCACTGTGCAATTAAAATCGACTCATAATTACACAGCATTAAGTGAAGCCGTTGGATAGTTTTTACACATGGGAGGACCAAATGATGTTCCACACGCTGCACACGTGCACGCTCACGCGCACACACACACAACCCGGCACACTTGAGTCATCCGCAAATCCACGCTCTCTTTCCATAATGTTATTATCTAATTCTCCACGGTCTCATTTTTCACAAAGCCCCGGGGTGTGTGAGGGACAGTCAGGGTTGAGCTCACACGAGCCCAGGCTGCACACCCGACTGCCAGCGAAGGTCTGTGTAGGTACCATGTGCAACGCTGCCAGAAGAAACGGGCCAATGGAGACGACCCAGGCGGTCCTTCAGCACAGCATCGTGCGGCACCGGTCCCGAAAGCAGCTGGGTGACTATTATTAGTAGAGAGTCAATTTGGAGGCTGACTATTTGGAGGACGTTATTACCTGGGAGATAAGTAGGCTAAGGTCTTAACAGCCACACAATACATAAAAGGAGCACAAAATAACACAGGGGTTGGGTTGTTTACCGAGGCCAATTGATTTTATCAGAGCTCATGTCTTTGTCTCCGTTTTGAAAAGTGAGAAAATACTGAATTTCATCTCATCGTGTAGTTGAGTATCTATATGTAGTAATGTGATTCTCTTCAAATCTTTTACAATGTGCAAACTTGGCAGACAAATTCAAGATGAATAAGACATTTTACATAATTTTACTGATTGTGTCAAGGACTTTAAGAGACATGGGTTATTTGTCAAACTCAAACAATTTGGGGATTCTATTTGTTACTAGTCCACATCTGATTTGCGTTTTAATTTCTACAAACTTTATTCTCTTCAAAGGAAGTCAATCGCGACACAACATCTAATGCTTTGCGCAGGATTTACGACTTTGGATTCTGAAAGTGTTTTTTTTTGTTGCTGCTGTTGTGATAGAGGTCATAAATTATTTAGTGTTATTAAATCTGCCAACAAGGTTATGTTTGCCGTCCAGTCCAGTGTCTGCCTGTTTGTTGGTTTGCTTGTTGGTCTCGCCATGGACTCAGCAGATTCTAATGAAATTTGGTGGAGTGAGGCAACGGCCCAAGGAAGGAAATTATTTGTATTAAGCTTTGTGGTCATTTATCACGCTTTGCGTTTCCACTCAGCTGTAACTTCTAAAATACAGTGTGAAGAAAAAGTTTGTATTTTGTCTGTAGGCAATACAAGACTGCAACACGGTTGATTAAACTAAAAGAAAAAAACAATAGTTTGACAGTTGAGCTCAGACTGATTCAATACTTTTATTGGTAGATAAAATGTTTGCATATTCCATGACATATCTCAAAACCTACTGCAGCACCGTCTGCAAAAAGATATTGTTCAGAGTCACGATGCCCCTGACTATACGGATCCACTGACATTCAACGGCGTGCCGAGCATTGCTGCAGACTCCCTGTTGTATGTTGTTTTCCACCAGAAATGCTCTGACTTCTCATGCTACTTCTTGATATGTATGTAACGAAAACCCCAGCGTTGCGCTGTGGAATCAATCAGCAGACATACCAGTGAGTGGCATTGAAGGCTTCCGGATCAGATGACTGGACTGCCAGCAGATAGCCACACACATGATCAGTGTCAAATCAGTAAAATCATTTAATGTGAAGTTTTAGACTAGAGGCAGCTGGCACTGAGGAGAGCAAACTCTCCATCACTGCGTTGGTTTGGCGACATCATTCTATTTGTGGGCACAGGTGGTGGGAAGAAGTGGTTGGAAACGCTGCCTGCGTCAGAGAAGCAGTCCATCACCTGGAGGCGAGGCCACCGACTACTAAATCAAAGAGCAAAGTTAGGGGGGCAAAGCCCAAATCAATAACCCTCACCATTGGATTTAACGTTTGTCTCGGCAATGCTGTAAGAAATCGTCCATCAACCTTTCAATGTCCATGTTAATACCTCAAACGGATGCTCTTGAAATAATGCGCCGTCGACATATCTGCGCAAGAGGTCCATGTGATCCGTACATACACTTCTCCCAGACAATACTCTTTTTAAACAATGTCACAAGTGCGGTTATTGCCGCATGTGTGTTCACAAGTACAAGCGAACAGCATAAGGTGTGAATTTACCGCGACGCTTTTCCCCTTTTGGATATTGCGAAGAAAAGAAAAAAAACGTTTCTAACACATCCACAAGAATAGCGATGGCATCATCTACAAATTTAGATTGACGCCCCCTGAATGTGTGATTTACACTTATTAACAACCTTTCCGCTTGAGAAAAGACGGTCTCCTGTCTCTTTTCACATTGCCTCCCCTTGTTGTTTGCTGCAGTGGCAAGCGGAGGACAGGCTTTAGCACTGGTTGAGATTTTGCTTGTTTTTATGTTCATAATTAAAAAGGCGACGAAGGAGATAGATTTCAGCACTTTTCTTTGTGCAAACAAGGCGACAGAAGGACAAGTGAAGACTGGTAGAGATCTAAAACCGAATGGGTAATCTGTCAGGTTGGGCACACTCAGAAGAAGGTTTGAAGACCCAAGCGCCAAACCAGATGGGGACTCGAGTTTGAGACTCGGCCTCAAGCGCTAGACCGCTAAAAATAACGTGTTTTTAACCATGAATGCATGTAAACAAGTTCTAGTGAAACTCAAAATTCAATGATCATGAAAATTAGCATGATATGAAACATTACCGTTTCTTTCAGCTGGTCATTGAAGACATCCGTTTATTGCTTGTATTTCTGATGAGCACAATTTAGCATGCTACATATGTTATTAACATATAACACCAAGCTATTAGCATTTCCATTGTGAGAATTTGGGCTTTGAAAACATCATCTATTTCAAGGCACCGCTGTGCCCGAGTGCAGCCTCACTAACGATGAAAGTCCCCATTTGTTCAGGTAGGGTGCATTGCTAATAAAAGGCCACATTATCTGCGTGTTTTGTGCAATCAAACTGTACATTTCTTCTGAGGGTACCAGTTTTATATAGATATAATTATCTAGATATAAATCACGGTAGAAAAATCTGACTTCAATTTTCTGTCAGTTTCTGTCAACAATCAACTAGCCTTTTTTCATTTTCATAATCTTTAATTAAATAACTTTCAAAACACTGTTCGATGTCTATTTTGAAGCATGACTTTAATATATAGGTTCATCCGCTCAACCGTGATACTCTGCTAACCAAGCATTTTCATCAATACCCTTATCCCAGTTTTAACTGTGTCAACACAGACGGCCGAGTTAAACAACTAGTAGGGCTTGCGAGCATTGATATTATGCTTCTGCTTAATCACCGCTGGGTGTATTTTTAGCGCTTGTGAAGAACTAACTGTCGAGTCTCAGAGGTGTATCATTCACAGAGAAACGGGGCTAACTGTTAGAGCCCTCATCCAACACACTTCAAAAGGTGTGTTCCCCCCGGTGCAGTGTTCTCCTATTGCTTACCTACAGGACACTCTTGGGTTTTTTGGTGGCTTTCAGTTGCCTTCCACGCTTTGCATAGAAGGCTTCTCTGTAAGAAAATGCCAACCCAATCACGCCGTTAAAATTCCATGATTAAGTTCCTGGTTAAAAATAAAGTCACTCGAGCCCTATTAATAAGATTGAGTTTCCCTGTTTAATCCAATCTAATGCATGTGTGAAACAAGCCATAGCTATTAATGTTTAATGTTTAATTAAATGTTCTACATGGCCAAACTTGTGTGCAGGAAATATTGATGTTTTTGATTCCCCATTTGCCGGCACGAGAAGGACGGCCACAGATCAGGAAAGTAGGGGGACCAGACAAAGTTCCCCCTACTTTCCTGATCTGTGCTTCCCACCTCCCAATCCGAACTGAAACAGCATGAAAGGAGCTGCAGGTTTGTATTGTTGTTTGTGTGTGGGAGTTTTCTCATTTGGAGTTTGGTTTAGCAGTGAGGGACAGCAGGGTCTGGCTGAGGTGGCGAGTGACGTCTCACGGTCCGCTGTGCAGTAGACATGGCCAAGTCTCCAGAGTCAGCCTTCGTGCTATCAACGTTTCTGTCTCGCTTTCGTGGCGGCGTTCCACAGGGGGCGGCACTATCTGTGAGACATTGTGATTCGTCTGATTGATATTGGGAAAGGGCTTACCTCCCAGTCTCGTGTCAGAAGTCGATAAATCATTGAATTAGAAATGTTTAATGTGTTTAGAAAGTTAACCTGGGAGGTTACACTGTCCCCTCTAAACGCACCATATATGATTGATATATGTATTGTATTTCATTGAGTAATACTAAAACGATGATTTGATGACAAGAAACCTGAGAACCTCAGAATAGGTCACAGTCACGGATTCTTTCTTACTCTTCATTAATTCATTTATTGCCAACTCACCTGAATGAATGTTAATTTAAAGACATTTATTGGCCCCAGTTCTCATACCTGATCCAATCAATACTCTCTTGACTTGATCACTGACTGTTAATCAATAAAGGTTTGCCATCCATGTACTTGAACCTACCATCTCAGCCAACGCTTTCATGTTCTCCTCTTTCCTGTCCCTCCCGCACAACTCCAACCAATCAATAATCAATGTGCGCGGGCTGCCAAAGGCAACTAACCTGCGCTACTTGTTCCAGTGACTGGACAATAGCCAAGCCTTGATCAACACACAGCGAGGCGCCAGCAGATACGCCTTTTCACCCGCTGGCTTTGCACAGCTTCACACTCAGGGGACTCTTTCCTGCCTCCTGCCGCTCCTTGCCACACTCCTTCCAACTCGCCGCGTAGCCACGTTGCCTGATTTCTCCCGGGTGGTTCAAAATACGCTTGAACTCACAGGCGGGTTTAAACCGATGAATAGTTTTCACTGAAGGGTATTGTAAGGTGCTGTACCTACTCACACATTGATGAGAGTATCCTGTGGTGTGTGTGATGACTAAGGCATCCCAGATCATTTAAATACTGTATTGCGGGGTATGAAATGCATCCCTTGCGTTTGTGTTGTCTTATCGTCGATGTCTTATCTACCTAATCCTTGATCATAAACAGTCTCAATTATTTAAAGTCTTCCAAAATTAAATTGGACAAAAGATCTCCCCAAACTTGAAATACCCCACCCATCGACCTTCGCATCCCTCAAGCAGGCAACGGCCGGCACATTGATCGATCTCACTGATGGCCTCGGTGCTAATCTTCCATGGGAGCGACAGGAGGTGACGGTATTTTACCGTTCAATCTGATGCAATTACCGTCAAAATAAACACATTTTGGATAGCCGCTGACCTTCCAATGGGAGAAGGTGGGTGGGCGGTTTGTTTGTGTGCTTGTAAATGCCTCTGTGGCTTTGGTTATTTATCAATCAGGCTGCTTCATAAAGAAAACATATCCTGAGCAAGATGCAAAGATAAGTAAAGAATAGCGGGAAACAGAGCTTGTCTTCCTTTGAACGCCGTCGAAGTCTTCCAAGGTTAAACATACTCTGTGCTGCCGCTATTCCACTATTTATTCCCTGATGAATTGTATTACTGACACAAAATAAGACCCTTACAGTCTAATTTGTAATAACATGAAGCCTTCATTTCATGATACAAAATCCCATCTGGGAAGATTATTACTGGGGTTAAAATTAACTTGATGTGATCACACGGTAAATTGAATAATTAAATGTTCTATAATCACTCTGGATTCAAACAGCGGTGATTAGAACTGATTCTTTACATACTAGCATTGAGAGCGGAAGTTTTTCACCTAAGCCTCATTGTTTCTACGGGGTAAAGAAGCCGAGACTGTGAATTCTACGAGTGTGGCATTGTTTCGCTTTTAGGTGTTCCATAACACATTTCTTACAAAGACATTACTCAGAGCTTCTTCCATATACACATTCTGAAAAACAGCAGCAAGCAGAATCAATAATCGACAAGAGGGGAATGGAAGTGCATTTTTTGTCTGTGATCAAACATGTCTTTACAATTCATCGGTTTCTGTATTTAAGAGGTGCCAATACATTTTGGTCCCCAATCAATGCTTATATTTGATTTATTAAAGGAGTACTGCAATCCAACATCTGCAAGTCCTCATACTTGGGAGTCTCACCAGAGCAAAGCCGTAACGACGACATATCCTGGCTTGTGGGAGCCATGTAGGAGACATGCAGGATTCCCACATTACCCAGCATGCAATGGGGTCAGGACTTAGACCATACTGCCTGCACTTGATTCACATCCAACAGTTTGTAACACAGACTTAAAACCCCAATCTTTTGCAAAACAAAATAATTCACTTCATGTGCAGACAGGACCGTTATATCAGGATATGTTTCAAAATAGTGGAATATCACACTTTATGACTCTTTTTACAGAATCCAACCGTAAAGAGTAGGGGTGTAACGATTCAGCTGTTACATCGATGTATCAATTTTTATTCCTCCGATCTAACTACATCGATCTGTGCTCGGCGAGTTGGCCATATGGACGACATATATCGATCAAACATCGATTTAAAATAAATCGATTGTATCGATACTAGGAAATAACCCATTGGATTTAAGCACGTCAGACTTTTTTCTTAGCACTTTTAATGATAAAGGCTGTCGCGGACTGAGCCGTGACGTGCTCACGCAGTATGCAGGGAACCCACCGCCGTCCCGAGCCCCGATTCAACTTCCGGGTTTCACGGGCAAAGCCGACGGGATGTTCCACAGGGGTTAAAATAGAGTGGGGGTGGGGGGTTGTCGGAGGTTGGTAGGGGGAAACCATTATTGCAGGGGTGTTTTTTGTGTATATCACTAATACAGAGTTTTTTCTGCTACACTGTGTTTGCGCATTATTCAAATAAAATGTGAATGCATTTGCCATTCATTGTTGTTTACTTGTTTATTTATATTCATAATTAATTGATACCTGATTCCATTAGAAGAAACAACAGGAATCTAGGAAATTTATTTCAGTCACACTGGTTGAATTTTTGGCTAAAAAGTTACTGAATCGATTTCAAGTCACTGAATCGTTTCGGATCGTATCGTTCTAAATGAACCAACATCGTCCTTGAATCGTATCGACAACCACGAATTGTGATCGAATCGAATCGTTGTTAAAAACGAATCGTTACACCCCCAGTAAAGAGTCAGTGAATTGCTTAAGGACAAATGCAGCGGGGTGGAGGCCCGCTAACACATGCGCTTTACTCCGGCTCTTCTAGTCCAGGGATCGTCTCCCAGACAATCGTACCGCCCCGCCACATCCATGAGAAAACATTTCTAAAGTGCGACAGCCCGAAGCACGACTCAGCTGCAAACTTCACACCCACTTTCATCAAACTCTCTCCAACTGCCATTGTGGGAAGGAGCCACATTGTGGCGAGATGGGCATCTGCCTGTCCAAATGCACTATAGTGCCCCGTTGTTGGAAAGCTAAAGGGACAGCGACAAGCACTTAGCTGGTCCCTCAGAAACCAGTCCCATTTACCTTAGTCTTATCTAAAGTGACAAGAGGACTTTTCGAGCCATGCTATGCCTGAGGCTCATCCCGCATTATCTCCGACTCTGCCAGCACTACCTATCTTGTGTCCACGATTCCCTCGGTCTAAAAATACGCTAAAAGAAGCATGTTCACGCTGCTGGTAATCGGGGTTGGGAACCAGTCGTGCTGCAAGGCGGTTTTTCAAACTTCTGGTCACGTTGAATTGGAGTGGTCTGAGGTCAGGTCTAGTTCCCTACATCTCGTGCCATGAACTGTACTGTGTGACCAAACATGTTGAGCAGTTGAATGACTCCACGGAAGCATTCACACAAGAAATTTGACACTCACCCCAACCTAAAACACATGGCAATGCGTGACATTAGGCTGTTTTGACAATTTTGAAGACCCAAAACGCTACGAGCAGAAAAACTTACTACTAGTGAGACAAAGCAGGAAAAAAAAACTCGCCAATTACATCTTAGCCCCCATCGTCTCTTTTTGTTTTCTTCTAACTGCGAAGCAGCAAATTGTCCCATTTTTCTGTGCTCAATTAAAATGTGTATTAATTTGTAAAAAGCCCCGGGGTTTTAAATCATTCGGAGAGCATTCATTAGCCGTGGCTCACACTTTATAGGGAGTGTATGCAAAACAAAAAATGATGGGACCTACTTTTTGTTCTTAACAACAAAGGAATGCTCAATCCGAGCTCCCTGTTTGTGCAATGGCCCCCGCCGCCTACAGTAAGGGCTGAGAGCTCACATATAATGAACCTCGAAAGCAACACTTCCCGCGAAATCAATAGTGACGAGCTCCTTTAAAACTCTAAACTTCGAGCCTTTGATGCCCGAGAATATATTGCCGCCTTTAACTACGTCTCCCGTCCAGGCAATAAGCATCCAGCTCACTCTATAGTCTCCATTTGTCCCCGTCCCCACACAGACCATTACTGCTACGATTACACTGGACACCACATGTGTAGACTACTATTCGCTTTATTTACGACCCTGATCATTCCCACTCAGCAAGTTTATCAAATGTTACAGTTGCATTAAGGTCAATCGGTAAATCCGTGGTCTGCTGGCGTGACGGCAGCTACGTACAGGAGAAGCTGCTGGAGAAGGTTTAGTGTGTGTGTAAACCCCCACTTACACTGCAACCCCCTCCAAACCAGACAATGCACATCTCACAATCTTCAAGCGAGCCTTCAATACTCATCAAACCAGCTCAACACACAGACTGCGCTGGAAAATACTGATTTTGACAAGCGTCTCCATCTGTATGTGCGATTTAAACAAATGGATGCTGCACGTGTGGGTGGGTATTAACACAAGGAATGTTTTGCCCCTGTGAACTGCACAAAGCATCGACGCGAGAGTGAATTTAAATGCATCCTGTCATAGGCCGCCTTTGGCTGCTTTGCTCCCATTCCAATTCACACTAATGCCGTGGCTGTCAGGTGGATTCAATATTCGCTTTTAAGACTTTGGGAGTGTTTTAAGTACCGGCAGTCTACTCTGCTAGGCTACCCGTCACTTGTACATTCTGGGCCCCTCCTGCCCCCGTTTCTCTACAGGCTAGAATCACAAATGTGAGGAATTAATACGCCTCACTGTCTACGGTTAACTAATTGGTGGCATTGTGCACACAGCATGGACCATAAAAACAACAACAAAAAATACATCTTTGGCGCACAAGAGCGAACCAAAATCTGAGGAAGACAAGCCGTCAACAAAGTGGCGATTCCCATGTGTCCTCTCCGCATTAATTTGGTGATGCTTTAAATGTCTTCAAAAGACTTTAAATGTTGGGCTTCCGTGGACAACAGCATGTTCATTTTAGCAACAACATGCCGAAGACATCTGAAACCGCTGCATGAATAATTGAAATGTTCTTTTTAATTAATCCTGTGTGTGTTAGGCGCCGCAACTACAGTACAAGTGGTACCTCCACATGTATAATGCAAAGACAGTGATACTGCGCATTGATGCAGATGCATGTATGCATCTATGGAGGTTGCAAATCTTTACATATTCAAACAGATTTGTGCAGCTCGTTGCCTGTAGTTTGCATAGGTGTGCTTGACCCCTCGAGTGGCATGTGTGAGATTGCTGCAGTGCTGCAGAGCCCTTTGGAGTAGACTATTATGCGATTAGATCTAATGTAGGAGGACACAGCAACTGAAAGCCATTTCTACAGATTATAACTGTGGATACAGTGTGGAGGAAGACATACAAGTGTGCAAAATGACTCTCTGAAAAAAAGTGTTCATTCATGTCTGTTTTTTCCTAGTGTCAAAGCATAGGAGATTTTTGAAGCATTAGAACACATTGGAAAAAACTCAAAATTGTGATGTTATGATGATTTTATTTTTTATTTTCTCATTTTAAATCGCTATGAAATAGATTTGGTTTTGCCTCCAGTACGCTTTGGCTGAGAGTAGTGTTTCTTGACCTAGTCAGTTAATCCTTGTCCATTGTAAGCCTCTGAGACTGATTACGCAAATAGCATGAACATTATAAAGTTGCATGTTGTGCAGAAGAAGAAGAAGAAGAAATTGAGTTATTTACTTAGTATAATTTTAAATTACCTAGTTACCTGACCTGAACAAATTCATGAGGATCAGACGAAAAGAAAAGCTTTTACTGTGTCAACTGAACTGGAACCATGATGACATAAAGAGGAAATTAGCTAAACGGTGGTCTTTTATGTTCAATAAAAAGGATTAGGCATCTATTTTTCAAATATTTTCAAAACAGGTCATTGTGCCAGTATTGGTTACAGCCATTTTGCTCAGAGACGGCGACACTGTAAATTGCCAATTACAAAATGTCAGTCATAACAGCGAGAATTATGGCCGCCACAGGCTTGCAAAACACAGATGGTTCTGGATGAATACAGGGATCTTTTATGAGTTGAAGACATTAGCTACGGTTGGAGAGAGTTCAGGTGGTGTGTTATTTTAAAAAGGTATATTTTGAACAGCTGTTTTCCTGGTAGTATAACTTTCATGAAGCACTAGTCCATTTTCATTTTCTAGCGTGAGGTGCTTTGCTACTTTGTAGTCCACTCTGGTTGCCAGGCAACTTCATTCAAAGAATTAACCACCGCCAGTAAGAAATAGTTCCAGCACCATGAAGAACCTTTCATATTGACATTGGCGTATACGTTGCATCGGGATTTGTCGGCAAATAGAAAAAAAGGAGATACACATTGTGGACATTCATGAACTTCAGAGGTGCTGGTAGCCGTCAGTTTAACGCTAGGCTAAGCTAATCCTCCGACAACTCGAGCTTCGTACCTAACGAACAAATGAGACGGCTCATCGTCCAACTATTGTGGAGAGCAAACGTGAAGTTTTTGTGAATGTATTCCTGATTCATCCTGATATGGCATAAAGTCCCAGGCGACTCTTGCGTCAACACTCTAGCTATCTCACAACATTCTGCTCTCCGCAAAATCAAAGGCTTCCCCTGATGGTAGTGAAAGCCTGTTCTCTGTCACGACACAGGGACTTTATCGGAGGACATCTCCAGTTAGAGAACTTTGTGTTCTGGCTCGTAACGCCGTGAACACGGGTTAGTGTTTTCTGATCTGGTGTGAATACGATACAAGTCCTCACCCTGCTAAATTTTATCTCCACAATCTGGCCTGGGTTTGTTACACCTGATCCATTTGCAGTCAAAATAATGCCAGATGTATGTGTGGGCAAAAGATGCGGTGCCCAACATACTAGAAAAAAAATGTCCCCTTATACCTCATGCTGAATACACCTGACCACTTCACCTAACAGCAGCTGGAAAAGGAGAACTCCACACAACACACCCACGCAGGCCTCTTGACTGAAAGAAAAAAGCCAGAAGCAGCCCAATCAGAAAAGCAATTTTAATGAGCATCTTCCCCACTCCATCTATCAGAATGGAATTAGGACAGCACTCAACGACTTAGGGGAGGGAAGCTGCAAGAATGAGGGCACGTGGCAGGAGGAAAAAACATCTTCATTAAGGACAGTGAAGTGGTGGTAGGAGGAGACAAGAGAGGAAGGGGCACCAGAAATGTTTCTTGAGTCTCCTCACTACCACCTAATCAGGGAGACAAAGCCGGTCACAGCGTTTGTTATTTCAGCTAATCCCTCTACACGGCATCTCATCAGGTTTGGCATTTGGCTGCCTGCATTAATTAGATGTCCGAGTGGGACACGCGTTAATAACTGACAAACGGCAGCTAATGAGACGTGGTCCTCCCGGCCGTGTCCTCTCACCAGCCTGCTGCCTTTGTCGACACGGGTGGCTCTGTGCTTGAAACACGCCGTCGTGTTCACCTGCGACAGAGTTCTTTTATTGATCAATCGGTCTGTTTTTAGTGCAAGTGGCGAAAATATACTGTCTGCCCTTTGGGAGATAAGTATGTTCTGGTGCAATAGTTTGGACTTGTTGGGAATGCCTCTCCTTCTGTCTCCTTACCTATTTTTATCTCGGCTCCCTTTCCTAAAAATGTCTTTGGCTCTCCACTTTTCTTTCATCCCACATTTCTCCTTGTGTTTGCTCCCATTCGCTCGCTCACTCACTCTCTATCTCACCTGTCTTTCTCATTTTTTTCAGAGCTTCCCAGAGGAGACGAGAGTAAGAGCCCCTATCTCTCATTTGCACACTCTCCTCCACTTTTAGACCGTCTACTCTATCCCCTACTCTCCTCCCCCCCCCCCCCCCCCCCCCTCCCCCCTCCTTCATCCATATCAGCACCCGGCGAATAACCCTCTCCAGTTGCCCGTTGTCTTCCTGACTGCCCGTCTGCTGCGTTTCTGTCTCGCGGTTCCACTTTCGGTTCACACCCTACACTTCAATATTCTGCCCTCCAGGCCGCCCCTACCTCTCGACCCTTTTCCTCCCCCTACACCCCTTAGTGATGTGACATTCTCCATCAGGGCCAAACGTATGGTGATGCCCTTTACTCAGGGACGGGTCTCAGATCAGCTGCACTCATAGTGTACGCGATGTTTTTGACCTCAACCGTCTTCTCCGATTCAAATGTTGCTCAACGTATCTCCGGCAAAAGCAACCTCGTCTCATTCGTTACCTTCTCTGTGCCCTTGTGTTGGCCTGCCGTTTTCTTCCCTTCGCTGGCCCTCCCCCCCCCGTTCTCTATTCAAAAAGATAATACTTTATCAGACAAGGCATGTTGACTAAGAACAAATTCTTATCTACAGGAACAGCCTCGGGGAGTAGTTGCGGAGGGAGAGAAGGTCACACTCATTCCCACCTCGGAGTCGCTCCGGCGCGGTTCTGTTTACCACCGCGCAGCTTGGAGCAGTCGAATTGCCTTGCTAAAGGGCACTAGAGCGAGCTTGAAAGAGTTCTCTTGACGTCTGTCCAATTTCTGCTTCTCGTTCTACTTTCCTCTGCCGGCTTTTCTTCCCACCCGTCTACCTCACCCGCTCCTGGTATTCCTCCATCCGTCGCCCTCACATTCCCTCCCTCTCCCTGCTTTTCCCCATCTGTCGCTGGCTGTCACACATCAGGAGCGAGCATTCAGAATATGTCATAGCGCCGTCTGGTCACCGAGTTTTCTCTCTTTTTTTTTAAACCCTCCTTCATCGGTGAAGGTTTCGTTCCGTCTCCATCCTCTTCTGTCACCCTCCGCTGGCATTGTAAACAAGTGATTATACCTTTGAGTTATTCCATTTTTTTTAGCCTAATGATTCTTGTCGTGGCGCGGAGCTGAATATTGTGGCGCTCGCAGGTCCCCAGTGGAACTGAGCCTCTATCTTTCAACTTTCAAATCCAGAAGCTCCTCTGCATAAGTCTTCTCTTTGGAGGGAAAGCACCAAAAGCCAAATCTCTCAATCACGGAGCCAAGTCATTATTTTGTGCGAACTGCCATGATCTATCATTAAAATTCGTCAATGCGTAACGATCAATGGTGCGAGGTATCTTGCCGAGAAGTAGGACAGAATACACAGTGTGTGCAAACACAAGGACTCCCGTGAACACAGAGTCTTATTTACTCAGAGGTTTTCATATCCGTATTTACCTTGCTCTCTTCCTTTTGGAAGAAGCAATAATTCTGAAGGGATGAATGCTCAATAAGCACAAGCCCCGAGTAAAATATTCAAATGTTGTCCTATTTACAAAAGGCTGCAGAGTCCCTCTCCCACCGCCGTCACATGTTTGTTATGTGATAGAAAAAAGGAGGCAGCACCAACTCCAGAGACCTCATCCACTGATATCGTGCGCCAAGAGGAATCTTTTTATAGCGAGTGTAAACACGTTACTTTGCTGCATTCAAATCTGTTCAAAATGTAGGCGATCATAAAGTTTTGGGCAAAGTTGAAATGTACCACGTCTTCATTTAGGATGCCTGAGCACAAAGAGGGCTCGTGTGTACCTATGCTCCCACACCTGCGTGCACAGGAGCGTGTGCATGAGTACATGCGTGCGCGTTGGGTTTTTTTTTTTTTCGGGCCGTGCTGCCAGCCGGCTGGTATCTCCGTGAGTCAGAAGGACCGGGGAAGCTGCCGAGGCGCGCTGATTGTTTCAAGTGTTATTCGCTCCCGGAAGTTCGATCCGCCCGGAGGAAATTTGTCATGTTGTTCCACCTTTCTGATTCCAGTGTGTTGGGGGGGGGGGGGGGAGATTTGTTCCCCATTTGCTTTCGACATCTCAATAAGCACACACTTGGGTGTAACAGACCGGTAGAGGTAACTGTTTGGCCTTGCTGTAAAATCATTTTATATCATCTCCCCCTTCCAGGCGTGGGAAAGAAGTTGGCCAAGCAATTGACACACTTCATCTTCAATTCTCCTCGCCCTTGTCCAAATTTCTCATTTTCGTTGCGTTTCAACCTTTCCCTAAATATCGTTCGTTTTTGCTTCGTATGACATGTACGTCTTTCACCTCCTGTCCTCTCGTTCTCATCCTAACACCGCTCTCCCTCGTCATTTTCCTCCCCCATCCATCTCCTCCCGCTCTCTCTAACGAAATCTACCCAAGGCTTACAGTCAGTGCCGGTGGAAGCTCTTGTCATTAAATTGAAATTGAATACCTTTTCTTCCATTCGTTAATTAAAGCCTATCTCTCTCTCTCTCTCTCTCTCTCTCTCTCTTTAACACAACTCCTGCGAGATCAATCAAATCCCATGGACAAGAACTGAAAACGAGGCCAAAAGGGGGAAGATAGAAGGCGGGAGAAAGAGGCATCGGTTGAAGTGCAGAGAGGGACGCAGACAGAGCAGCAGAGAAAGAGCAGAGCCTCAAGAATGATTCAGCCACTGTTACTCATCCCTTCCTTTTTGCAAGAGGGATCATGTCAGGAGTATTTTAAGTGCTTTCCATGCCGTTGTTCTCCTTTAATCCTGTTAGATAATTCCCTTCCTCCCTCCTCCTTCTGCATCTTCCTCTCCACTTCTCTTCATTCCTCCTCCGCTCCGCGCTGCCCACTCAGCAAACGGCCAGTCTTATGCTCCCTGCCGCACAGAAAGAGGCTTGAGTGTGCCTGAACTAGGTAGAAGAACGAAAAAGGAGAGGAAGCTAGAGGAGGCTTGGAGGGGGGGGGAGAAGGAGAAGATGATAAAGATGCGCTGGTGCTGGTAAGCGGTAGAAAAATCGGCTGGCCGGTGGGGGCTCATTTGTTATGAGGAGGGATGGAGGATGGACGCCAGCTAGGACAGTGTATTGTATTGTAGAACTGGAAATGAGAGAACACCAGCCGAACGCAGAGAGAGAGAGTGTCGGTTTGCACTTACAAGTGCTTTTTGTTTGCCTCCTTGTCCTATCCCCTGCTTCCTTCATCCAGTGCAATTCAACCTTGTATCAACACACAATGCGTGATGCAATGTTTCAAACCTCACCCGCGACTTCTACGCAAATCCAGCAGCACTCTGTCAGCATAACCCAGGCTGCTTCTACTGGGAAAGAAATACATTTCCCACAAGCCCCCACACCCAAGCCCATCATTTACAAGAGGACAATTACAAATGAAGGAGTTGTATAGCGGCAGCCCAGCACTGTAGTTCATCTGCCAAGACGAGGTAGCCACTTAGTGGAGATATTAAAGGTGGGGCGGCCACAATTCCCGGGGCTCCTTTTCGTGGCTTAAAAAATGGGTCACGCGAGCGGGAGGGACCATTTACTGCACCAATAGCACAGCCTGCTGGCCAAGGCTGTGCACTGCGTGACAGGTCTCTGCTGTGGATTTGAGTCGGTTTGAGGCAAATTCTGCAGAATCACAACCCTCATTTCAACCCCTTATTTCAGCCATCACTGAAAGTGGATGATTCCCTTTGATACAAGGTGCTCGCATCTACGCAGCGCCATCATTACCACTTACTTGAACAAGCCTTACTTCTTATTCACACTCCGACCACCCCATCTACTTGCAGATTCCACTCTTACTCTCACTGCCATAGAAGTGAATTTAGCACGAAGGGGAGGCAGGAGGGGAAGGCCCTTGTGCCGAGAAGAATTTGCATGACCCAAAAATGCCCTGCCTCTTCTCCGACTCCATAAATCAAAGGGAGAGAGAGAATCCCCAAACGCCTCCCTTCTTTGTCCTCAAAGGTGATAAATTGATCCCTGGCTGGCTAATAAGCCGAGGCACAGGGCGGCCCAAACTTCCCGAAGATTTATGCGGCGACGAGTGGATTTATAGAGCAGGAGATGTGAGAGATCTGGAGAACAAAATCTATTTACCTCATCCACTATGCCAGAGATTTGAGATGGAAACTCCTAAGGGAAACCTGGGGGTGTGAGCCTCCAAGAAGTAATGCATCAGGACAATAAAAATAGACTATCTGTCAGGGAAGCAATGCATGTAATGGAATTATCTGCTTTTGATTGATGAACATGTGTTTCGGTATACAATAGAATCTCAATCCATGTGATAATGCCCGCTGCGTTTGGATAGGTCACAATTCAACCTAATTCCTAGTGGACGTTTGTTTCCCGATGCCACCGCCCTTTCGTTGAATCTGATCTCATAACAGCAGACTGCTGAAAAATCGATACGACAGAAACTTAGGCATTCTCAGGTTCTTTGCCCGTCTCACCAAATGAAGGCAGGCGAGAATGGGGAAGGGGATCCGACAGCTTTGCCTTAGCCCGGCACGTGAGAAACCTTTTAAGGCAACTCAACCAGTCATCTTAATGACGCGAGGTGATACGGTGACAGGAAAAGTGGTCTTTTCAGAAGATGATCAATGCTATCATCTTCTGCATAGCTGACTGGAAAAAAGGGACGGAACAGAGAGGCGTAGAGTTTCCTAAGAGGAGCCACCCTCCTCCTCTTCATGTAATTCTACCACTTTAGCCGTTACGTGTTTATCCTCTTCCCGTCATCTTTCGCTGCATCTTCCAGTTCGTGCTCATCCAATCATTCGCCCCGTCCCGCTGTGTCTTCATTCTTCGCTGCTCAAGCCCTTCCGCCTTTTCCACAGTGCCTCCTCCAACTTCCAGGCTACCACACATTATCAGCGCTGACAGCGTGCTGAGATATTTGAACGACTGACGTTGGCGCTAAGCAGATCATGACAGCCTTTAGGGGAAGAGCAGTTTCAGCGGGATGCAAACCTCATCTGATCAGCGGGCCTCGGACAGGGACAAGCGGAGGATGGCTGTGCTCATATATTCTTCCCCACCACAGAACTGGTTGGCTTAAAAACTGCCAAAAAGTGTGTAGAGGATATGAAGCTGGCTATTTTTCTGTAAAGAAATAGGCATTCATTACGTTAAGTGTGAACCTCAAAACGCCAACGCGTAAAATACGCATGCAAGTCGTTGAAGCTGCTGCACGACGTGATTTGTTTCAAATGTGTGTCTTTGAGTTAGAAAGCTCACCAGGCCCGTGTGGCATCACGTCAACAGCAGCCTGACAACTGCAAACGTATGCAAATGTGTCTAAAATACGAAACTGCCTCCAACTCAAACCAACGCACATCTTATTTTGGGCTGCCTCTTCTGAATAGACATATGACGTACCGTATAACTAATTCCATCTATGTACGACACTGACGCTGCCCTGGTTCCACTGAGGCAGCTGCTGGAGAGAGAGAGCGAGCGAGAGGGAGCGGAAAGGAAAGGCAGATCACTTCCCAAGTGCTCATTTCCAGCCGCCTTGTTTCGGCACGGCGCACCAGAGCTGACGAGCTGAGCACAGAGTTTTTGACACAATGGTGTCAAACGCGGGACAGTGATGTGTTCAGCACACACCAGCCAACAGCCTCGCACCTGCTGGCAACATTCAGACACAAACTGGCTTGTTATCAAGCCGCTGTGGCAACCGATGCCTTTGGGAGTGCCGCGAACCCTGACGGCACATTTTTCTCACATGGTTTCATTAGAGAACCGAACGGAGCGGTTGAGACCAATTCGGAAAAAGTTTGAAATCATAAAGTAGTGTTTTGTTTTTATAATATATCAGTAACGTAATAACCCAGTAAATTGCAACACTTGAATCAAGAGGCAAGTCAGCCAGACTAGCAACTAATCTGTGCCTTGCTGATGTACGAGTTGCTGTCTACAGAGTTTTGTTTCACCTCCTCCTTCATGTCCCTGGAAATGATTTAACTGATGGGATCCTCACGGTTATGAAAATACCATGTTGTGTCAGCGATGAATACGTCTATTGCTGTCTCTTGTCTAACTAAGGGGAGTTAACGTACTAACGGTAACATGTCATTAGGCCTCGGGCCTTGGTGTCTGCCCTTCTGGAGAATATTATTTAAGACAAAAACAAGACTTGAAACACAATCTCAGGTAGATCTGTGTCCGTTAACAGAACACCAGCTAATAGAATTTTTACATTGATTTCTGCAAAACCTACTGTCTCTTACAGCGGTTGTCTCGAGATTCAATACACTTTTGTTAAGTTATGGGCATTCTAATCGCTATAGAGCCGGTTCATTAGCATGGCTTCTTGGGTGACCATGGCCGTGTTTCTCTAAATCATTGAGCTAATCAAACAAGCTAATTAATCAGCGTGCTTGGAACGGGCTGCGCGAGCAGACGCTGCACTTTGTTGGCTTGCATAATGAAAGAAGTCCATTTTTAGACGGGGAAAACGAAGGGGAGGAAGAAAAATAACTTTGATCTCCAAAGTAAACATATGTTTTTTGCATACCAAGTGAGTAGGCAAAGTTTGAAAAAAATAAGATGGGATTGAAGATGCAAAAAGCCAAGCTTGATCCACATTGGTAATGCTTTGAAGATACGGCATGGAGGCTGCAGATAAGAGCAGTGGTGTGTGCAATAGCGTCCAAAATCGTATCATCAGTGTCAGTGTCATGCACGACAAACAGGACGGCGATGCGTCGATCACTGGAACCACCACACAGAGTGAGGTCAGCCAAAACAAATACAAGCATTTGCTCCTCTTGCGTTGAGGAGCCCAGCTCTGTCCTTTCATGAGGTAAACATGGGAGAGCGTTAATATTGACGTGTGTGTGTGTGTGTGTGTTTGTCAAAAGCTTGTGTGTGCTTTTGCAAGGATGAAGAGGACCGTTATGCTCCTTAGACATCATTTAGGGCACCTTGCCACCCTCATAAATAATCAATCGTACCACCACTGTGGGGTTGACACTTGGCGTGCATGTGCATATGTGTGTGTGTGTGTGTGTGTGGAAGTATGTCAGGTGCATATTGGTGCCTTCATGCACATGACTAAGAGTACATTAGAGTCACTGCCAGAAATAATGAGATAGAAGCAGACATATCCAAACATTTTGTCTTTGGTACGAGGTGGGGACGCAGTGAGCGCTGTGTGTGGGAGTCTATTTTTAGCAGCTCTCATTAAGCACAACTGAAAATCACCTCCTTCAAGCACGTGAGGCATGTGTATGAAAGGGACTATGCTGATAACGCAGCAATGTATTGTGGTCACAGGGTATGTTTGTCGCCATATGTCTCAACACAAGATTAAGTTTGTACAGGACAATGAACCGAGTGGTCAATAATACAATGCATTCCTGCACGGCACCCCTTGACTTCGCTTTATTTTTTCCTCCAGGGAGATTCTGAGGAGTTCTCTTCTTTCATCACTCTGGTCCGAGGCAGCAATCGCAAATCATTATTCCAAACGGGTAAGATCAAAAAAAAAAAAAAAAATCCTAGAAATTGTATTATTGGATAAGGTACTCAGTCCATGACAATCACCGTCAGAAATCCAGTTTACACGGCTCAAATGTCAATGCAGCCGCAAAGAAATCCCCAATATAATATTGTTACCCTCAACAAAAATCGAATGAAGGGTCAAACAACCAAACATTGTTAGTATAGACAAATCTATAGAAAGAACACGTGATCTCTTTATGAAATAATTCCAGTCGCTGTAAATCAGTTTGCCTTGACGGCCTGACTTTTCTGTTTGATATGAAATAAATCTCAAGCTTGGCAAACAAGTTAAGTTTGATTTCTCTTCGTTGAACCAAACTCAATGTTTTTACAAATTGTCGAACGCAAAGAGCCATAGTCATAGTGGATATGTTTACAGTATTTTGCAGTAAATTGCCATTCCATGATCCCATTTCTTTTTTAAACTGACCATCACTCCAATTTAAAGACGTTAACATATCCACAGTATTTCTGCTTCTGTTAGACTGCTGTACTGGAATAAATTGCTTGAATTATCACAGGCGTTGCTGTGCACCGCATGGTGACACACATAAAGCATGCTCGTGGTGCCCTCTGGAGTACAGGAATCTCTACTGCTGCCGTTTCGACAGCAGGCCAGCATAGATAAGACACCCATTCCAATTTCTCACAGCATTTAGATGAGTCACAAGCACATGCAAACACCAAGGGGCTACAAACAAGAAGCTTTTCCCCCCGACGTGAGCAAAGAGTTACAGCATGTGACAAAAATGTTAAGAGAAAATTAATCTCCAAAATATCTCAATAAATGGTCTATAGAATGACTTGTGCTGTATCATCACATGGTAGCCTGAAATACATTCCCACCTGTGCTAAATAGTTGAGTGCAAACGCTAGGAGGCAATGATTCCGCCCATAACGATGCTCTCTGTCCCCTGCGGCAATTTCTGAGAATACTTTTCAAAAACTTGTTGAAGTCTTGGCAAATTGATAGATTAAAGATGGCAGTGACAAATAGGGCCTCAGTGGAAAGAAAAAAGACAGGAATAGTAGAGTACAGACAACAGAGTTATCTTTGTGCCTGAAGGATTGTTAACGGCAGCGGCAAAATTGTCACAACCATTAGGCTATTATATTCAAATTTAATCCGAGTCCTCCGACTCCGAGCCTCAAAAGACAGTCGTTAGGCGAATATTGTAGTGCATTTTACTGAAAACGGTAGTTGCGCGTGTGCCCTACACCTGTCGGATGGAGTCGCGTTTCATGAAGCTGAATCCACAGCAGTAGCAGGTGACCCCGTTTAGAATAACAATGAGTCGAGCGGCAAAAAACTTTCCACGGTCTTCTTCCCGAAACTGCTTACAGTAAATAAGAAGTGACCTGGAAGGGAAAGTGAAAAGGCCAATTTATAATTGGGGCAAAGATGAAGTGCCACACGCTGCACGGCATTGCTGCAGTGTTGAATTATGGCTCCCACAGTTAGGATTGTTTTATACTGTATGGAGAACATTCTTAATCAGCCCTCTGGGATGCTTATTATTCAGTCTGTCTTTTGTTTTGAGGCATGGATGTGGCCAGCTGGGAGTATGCGTGTACAGCCATACACACGCATAGGAGATTGAAGACGCCTATATATAAGGGGTGTCTTTGTTATTCTAACAGTTCCATGTGCTCAACTGATACTACAATAGGTGTCGACGTCATTTGGGTTAAGGTTAGGGGTTGCGTCGGAGCAGTTGTTGGGGGTGGGGGCGGCATCTGCGATGATTATTATAACGCTTGAAGGGACTTGTACCCGAGGTCACATGAGTAACATGGCAGTCAGGCATAACACGCTGTTCTCTTTTGGCCCTGCCGGCAATGTGGGAGGCATGGCCAAAACGCTGAAACAGATTCCGGTTTGCACACGTTAGAAAGTATATATTCATTGCAGACACACACACACACACACACAAAAACGTCCCTGCAGAAGTGTGCTCACTCACTACATCAAATACGGTAATCCAGGCTTAATGCTGCTTTATCACCTGCGCAACAGGCAAATGTTATGCTAATGCACATAAGCTATTCCCAAAGAACGTCATATTTAAGGCCTGTCTTTAATATGTCTTTTGAGTAATTCTATGCAAATACTGCTTCATGAGTAAAACGTTCGGGATGTTTGCCTAATAACTAAGGGGGATGAAACAAAGATACAAAGTGCAGTCAGTCTCTGAGGCTGACCTCGGCGAATTATTTTGAGCTCACCCCAGGGTGGTTTATTGCAGACACGAGTCTGCAGAGGATAAAAAGAGATAGTTACGGCCTCTGCATGTTCAGCTTTAAGCGTACTGATATGGCTTAACCGCTTGCCGATCATTGAAGCATTTTGGGTGTTCTGGCCCTTAAATATGCTAGTGATGAATTATTTTCCACTTGTGCAACAAACTGGCCCAATGCAACACCATAAAAAGACAAATCAGACATATTTGTGCTTTCTCACGTAGATCGTATTTTGAGTTGATTTTGACGCTGTTACCGTACGAAACAGCGGAAACTCATTTGGCCAACTTTCCTCCTCGGTTTGTTTTCCTACGGTCAGCATTTTGCAAAGCAAGCGTTCCGCTCATGTTTTGAAAAGCTTATCCCACTGACTATTTCTCCTCTCCAGGGTGGGGCAGAGGGGGCATTCTTTTTCGGTGGTGCGTCGGCGAGCTGAAACCGCAGCATCGGGGCAGCATGGTGGCACCTGCATGAACACAGCAGTGGAGCCTCGTTCCTCGGTGAGTTGTACAAATTGTTCAAATTCACACAGTCCATAGGGATGTGCGGTTTCCCTTTAGAAAAGGTCTTTAGCGCTGAGCTGAACGCTTCGGTTGGCTTTGGTTGTTGGGGCTTAATCTCATTAATTCCTGGGAGAAAAAAAAAGCTCAAACATGCATTCTTCTTTGTCCATTCATGTGAGGCTTATCCAAAAAAAAATTGTATTTGTAATGAATAAAACAATAAAAAGGGGAAAGAAGGATAAGGAAAGAGCTAATCAAGAACAACATACATACTCCTGAGAGTTCCGGTTGGATTGGACGGAGAGACCCCAGCAGTATTGACAGTTTGACTTCATGTTCTACTTTGCGTAAATAATTGCTAAGAAGTCCCAAAATGATCAGCATAATTAAAAGGACATACTTATCGTCTCTGCAAATTAGTTTTACTGCCAGATGAACCCAGGTGGTGCAAAATGTAGACATGGGATTAGATTTAGGCACTTAAAACACTGCCAGATAACTTTTTCAAATAAGAGCGTTGTCTCAAGAGCCACATAAAGCATTCTAATCAGATATAACGTGATTACAGGAGACATTTGGGATTGTTTCTACGATTTAACTGGGGTCTGAAACACGAGAAGCTGTTCTCAGAGTAGAGAATCCCTGCTGAGGCCTGTGCAACGACGTAGCCGAAAAAACACATTCAGCGGGGTATAAATATTGCACGGTGAGTACATGCAGGGCTTTTTGGCCGATGAATTATTACTGGGTCCGGTGGCTTCGTGCCAGCCTCAGAATATATCGCGCTCAGCTTCAGCCAGCAGGAAGCTGCAGCTGGGGAATTGTGGTTGTGGGCACACCACAAACAACTACCGACGATACAAGGAATCCATCACACTCATCCCACATGTTGTGTGCGTACGCCCGAGCGCTCTCAACATCAGCACACACACACACACACACACACACACACACACACACATCGCATAGCAGTAAGAATTGGCGGTGAGGGTTCGGTCAGGTCACCTAAGCCATTTAAAAATGTATGTTATAGTATATCAAATCAAGTACACGGTTCTATGGTATACTAAACATGTTTCTCTTTTTATTTCCTCCGTGAATACACGTGTGTTTTCTGTGTGTGGAGTCGCTTTCGGGACAGAGAAGAGGAGCGAATTTTACCAAATATTCCCCTCCAGGACACTTGGATAGATGGTTTATCCCCCCGACAGAGCGAACAGTCTACTCGTGCTCACTCTGAGGGGAGCAAATCTGGATGAATGATGATGAGTCCGTCTACGGCTTATAATTTTCTCTGCTAAATCACTTTTCATTTGCACGAGATAATTGTGTAACTCAGCAGAGTGTGAAGTTAACAGTTAATATATCCGATTGTGCCGACAGAACCAGAATAATGGAGGATCAAAAATAAGCATCTAAATGGGAAATGACTTTTGCTCGGCGTGATGCATTGTTGAACCAGAGAAATGTCGGTAAGGTTGGGTCCTTTGGTGATTAGCAAAAAAAAAAAAAAGCATAATCCCCAGATGCTGACATATTTCTTTTGAAAACCGCCCGTCTTTAAAAAGACAGATATGCGCTGGATACTGGATCAAATCTGAGCAGCTAGCGCTTTCCCAGAGTAAATCAGTACTAAACCACAGACAGGATTAGAGTTTGAAGTAATGACCATGGGAGATCACAAAAAACACAAAAAAACACAACATTCAAATTAAGAGTGACAACTAACGATAACCTCCAAATAAATCCCTGATTTGTGGTCACTAACATTATAGTGCTATTGGGATTATTAGGAAACAAGCATAGCAAAGTGTTTTTACGCTGTAAAAGTGGCCGAGCCAGCGTGTGTCTTTAATGACATGCATCGACTCAATTCGAGGCACTATGGACGATGTGTTTAAGTGCGGTGGGTATTTCACGGCAGTTAACCGCACACTGGCTGCTCATTAGTCTCCTGGTAGTTAATGGTGGTGGTGCATTTTCTAAATGCATTACGACGTCTCACCGTCAAGCACACAAATCCTACCAATACGTGTACACAAATAGCATTGACAATAGCTTATGGATGTGATTCATTACACGGTTCCTCATGATGTAGCAAATATATATTAGAAATGCCCCCCCAAGGCAAAAGTGAGTGTTATGACGCACTCAAGTAAAACACCTGCATATGATTACGATCCCCAACGGGAACACAATTGCTCCTTCAGTTGTTGATTCATATTCAGATTCATTTGGCCATTTGTTTAGTCAAATGATGGCGTTAAGTCGACCTTCATCCAGTGAATTCCAACCACCGGATGGCGCTGTGTATCACCATTTGCCCTCCAGGGAACTCCATCTTAGGCAGTGCAATTCACATCCCATCATTACAGCGATTTTGAATTAGCATTATAGGTTTACATGCAACATTCAACTAAAATGTGACTTTATTGCTGGCTTCTTCTTCTCCTTCAGCTTTACAACAAACAAAATTAACATTTTTAGGATTAGTCATCCCGAGAACAAGTACAGTTGTTACACTTTTAGCTTATTTGACGTTATGTGAGAGTACATCACTTTAGTGGAGAATAGTAGATATTTTATTCAACAATGCTGTGGATTTCAATCCCCTTCTTTGAAGTTTGAAGTTACAATTCTTGAACGTGCCTCATAACAAACAGTAATTTTAACTACATCAGTGCAGAAACAAAAATTGCTTTCCGTCTGTGAAACTTATGCCCATAAAGCTGGCATAATAATAAATCTCTGGCAATTCATGTATACATACACTGTAGAGACGCAGGAGGGTAAAATGGGTTGTATTGCAATGATGGTAAAAACCAGTAGATGGCACTACGTCAATACATAATCTCACAGCCACAGCTTCAGTGGGTGTGCCCCGAGTTTTAAAGAGAGGTCCCTTATTCATAATGTCTACCCTGCGCTGTACGACGGGCGAGAGCAGCGGCAGCACAAAGGCACGTTCGCTGCCGCTGTAATGAAGTACCCAAGCTATTTGGATGTGGAATTAAAAAAAAAAGCAGGTGGATTAATGCCTCAACGACATTGTCACAGCTCACATTCACACACACACACACACACACACACACACACAGCTCTGCGGTGCTTTTCCCTCCTTGATTTTCTCCCCTTATATCTCCCTCACTCCATCGCTCACTCTCGCACACAGCCAAATGGCGTCACCACCCACCACTTGTGTGCACGCACGCACACACACACACACACACACACACACACACACACACACACACACGCGCACACACACCTCAGCGCCATCTGTCTGTGCAGCGGCCCATGCGTCTCTGGCACGGCGGATCAGTGGAGAGCAAGAGAGTGAAAGAGAAAGTGTCTCTTGGCTCTGTAGCCCTGAATCCCACTTCCTCTCCTCGTCCTCTGCTGTGCCGTTGCCTATCGGAGGCCCTCAGCACACCACATCGCCCGCCGGTGGGCCGCTGCCTGCGACCCACGCTCCATGCCATTTGGAGGGATACCTGATGCTCTCTCGTGAGCAGAAGAGATGGAGGAGCTGTGCTCAGGGTTTTCAGTGTTTTCATTGATTTCGCGTCACAGTTATGAGCTCATTCCAGCCTTGTTCATTAACTACACGATGCTCGCAAATGTTGAGCCGAGTCAACAGGAGGAAAAATAGACGCGGCAGATTAGCGTGTGCTTCAGGTTTATATTAGAGGGGCAGTCTGTTCACGCGCCCTACTACTGAATCTGGATATTACTACCTTTCCTGAAACAAAGCTTCCTGGTTATATTAACCCGCATGAGTTCATAGTAAGTACAAAATAAAACACCATAAATGAGCGCGGGAATTACAGCGTCTGCACACAGCATAATGAGAAAACTCCACAGGCTCATAGGTGATTCTCTGTCATCAAGATTTCCTTCTTTTCGCTGAATTTTCATAACCATGCAGCTTTACAGAGAGCTTTGTAGGACGCTTAAGTCATTTGAACAAAAATGCATTTCCTGCCTCTCAGGTTCTTCCATTTAGACAGCGAGCGAAAGTAGCTTCATGACGGCGCTATATTCAACTGGAGTGATAAGAAATGGCAGCTATCAGCAGGCGCTTAGGAAGCCGCATAGAACACTTATTGTGTGTGTATATATAAAAATGGATTTATGTGGCCTATCACTTAGCAGGCGAAATATGTGGATGAATATGGGATGACATTTTACCATGAAATGAGTGAGGAGGTTAAGTAAAGGACCAGCTGCTGAATCACGGTGAAAAAAGGTATGATCAAAGTCCAAATACATTTGTTAGGACACCATATGTCCACATCGTGAAAGACACAGAAATATTTAGTTTATTATTATTATTATTATTGTGTTTTACATGATTTGCTAGAATGTATTTTTTTTGGACAGTCCTCTCGTATCGTGAATTAATAGAGACGATTCTAACAATGGTTTGGAGAACTTTGCAGACTATTGTTTTAATGTTATTGGTTAACATTAAAGTCCATCTTGAGATTCTATGTTTTTTAAAACAGAGGGATGATTACAATTATCATCCTCTCTCTGTGTTCTAATGGTAATTAATATGAATTTTTAGAAAATGTAACCTGTATTTGGGACTTTTCTAGAAAATCAAAGACATTTATGCCTTGATGAGGTTTCATATTTCATCTGCTCCGCTGTTATGGATGGTGTCCTCTCCTGCCCATTAAATGCAGTGCGGAGGAATAGGGTTGGCATTAGCAAACGACCTGGTGTTTACCCCTTTGTGCAGAGCTTGTGTCATGTCCAGACTGGAATATCAGGCCCATTGAAGGAGCATAACGCTGATGATTATGACAGTCACATGGGAGAGATAGAGGGACGTTAAGTTATGGGCTTGGGGAGGACGCCCAGAACTGGAGAGTCTCACAAATGGAGGAGCACTTTCACCCAAACACAAGTCCCCCAGATGGGGACTAATGCCGCAGTTGGCGACTGCGGGACTTAAATGAGGTCACATTAGCTGCTCACAACCCACAGAAGAGCTACCAGTGTTTTTTTTTTTTATTTCACAGATCCGGCACTTCATTCTATTTTTCCAAAATAATATTGAAAAAAGGGACAGAGGCAGCCAAAGTAAAGTGTTTTTTGTTGCAACGGCGTGCAATGCACCATTTAACGAGAATACTTCCCAATCACAAGATTTGCAGAAGAAGGTCCTGTTTGCATTCCGCTTTATTCATTTGACTCCCCTTTGCGGATGAGCGATCATTCATTCGCATTGATTGTCAGCCATGATAATATAATCAGGCGTAAAGCCTGACAAGGCTGGGCGGCCCGATAGATCAGAGCTGCTGACAGCGCAGCTATGCACAGGTCATAAACCCTCACCTTCCCTGTTTGACCCTCGCATCAATTTGGCTCTTTCCAATATGAATGCAAATAACAATGCATTTTGGGTGACATGTTTATGGTTATCTCTGAATCTCCACCCGCTCCGCCTGCTGCTCTTAAACGTGCTGATGTCACCGAGCTAATGGGAATGAAAAAGGTAACCTATTGCTCACTAGTGGTGCTGCTCGCCACGACCCTCCCCTTCGACGCCTCCCCCAAAACATAAACAAAGCTTCCGAGGATGCCCTTGCTCGCGCAAAGACCCCCCCTTCCTCCCCCCCCCACCCCCCACACATGCATATGTCCTCCAGCCCAGTCACTTGTGTATGCATTGAGCTGATAAGTACTGCGGTTCATTTTCCCCATGGCAAAGCACAGTAAAAAACTGGGGAGTAATAATTGCTTTGGGGGAGCAGGGTGGGGGGGTGGCTAAATATGCTTGATTGCCTCCTAAGCTTTGGTGCTGTGTAATGAAATATGGCTTCTGCAGACAGGAGCTCCCTCGCGATAGCTTTCTTGTCACTTTCTCGGTTGTCTTTTTTTCACCCCTTTGCTCTTTAGTTGTGGCATTTCGTCTTTGCTCACCCGTTCCCTTTGTTGTCCATTAAGGCTCGTGTTGCCATTGAACACTTATCTTGGCTATAATGTAATAATTACGGGGTCCAAATCCAGCCTAATTGAGTATTCCTTGCCACATCACAACAGCAGGCGCCCTAATATCCCTCTGTTCTACAATTTCATTTGTGGATTCATTAGCATGAACGGGGTGTATAGAGAGTCACCTGATAACAAGGAAAAAACACTGCGGATGAAGTCAGATTGAAGATTCCTCACCTGGATAATTATGCTTCTCTTCCACTTGCACGTTAGGAGTCTAGAACTCTAAATAAAAAAACGTTGCAGTTGGGTTGTTTGCTGCTAAAGAGAGATTTCACCTAAAAAAGCAGCTCCACACAGAAAACAAAGGTTTGGCACAAATGACAAGTGTCCTACAGACGGAATACTGTAATCCTAACCTGTTATCATTATTGCTATTGGATGTGGAATTTTAAAGCCCTACCATAATGTTTTAAAGATAATGAGTCAAATTAAAGCTCACGCACTGCAGCTAAAAGAAAATGTTCCTGCCCAACCCGTTTTTCTTGTAACCACCCAAAGCAGCTAATCATTTACACGAATATTAGACCACAGGCTTGTATGGGTACCGGAGCGTCTGCTAATGCGTTTAGCAAGAAAATAGCCGGAGAAAATCTACCCACCACATTAAATGCAAGACTTTCTCCCCCCACCCGTTTCGCTTCCAGAATAACTCGCATGCCTAATTTGTTGTGCTACTTAAAGGAAAATGTAATTACATTTGTTTTCATTATAATTCACAAAGCTAATCGATAACCGTTGTGAAGTCATTCTCTGCTGCACATGCGATTTTCTGTTCCTTCAACTGAAATTTGGTTGAGAAACAAGAAGCCTGGATGTGTTTACGATATTTTACGTGAGTCTAATAGTTGGCTCTGAGTAATTAACTGATTCAAATAAACACCAAATTAGTGCTTAATTCATATCAGGATGTCTCCGATGTTTGCGATACATGTACAGAAATGCCTCGTCCTTTCTCCATAATCTGATGACGCATCCTGTCCCACTCTGTCTTTCCCATTCGTGCAGTTCTCTTTCCTGAGACGTCAACCACAGGATGAGGCCTGCGGCAGGTAAGCGACTGAAAAGAATAGCTGATGAATGTGGTACAAGAATATTCGGACCTCTGTTTTGCTTCAATTTCCATGTGCATAAATTCCATACGACGCCTCAGGGGGCGCGAAATACACATTTTTTGTGTAACATTCTTACGCCAAGGGATACAACGGATGTGTCCAAATAATCGGCGTTTGCTGGAAAGAAGGATCATCTATTTTGAGTTTCGTGGTGGGTGCGGGGGAGGGGGAGGGACGGGACTGCCGTAGTCAAAGATGTCAGACGATATCAAATCTAAGTGCTAAACTGAATCTCGACTCCAGCTCAATCCCTCCCATCTCCTGCGCTGCGACGGGGCGGGATAGAAACAGACTATATCTGGCAACCAAAACCTTTTTGAAGTGACTGAGAGAGTGAGGGAGACCGACTGGCACTGATGGGACCAGACTAGGACTGTGCTGCACTGCGCCCGGGCCTCACAAGCCTGATTGATAGAGTGTGATGAGACTGTCACTGAGCAAGGAGAGCAGGAGAGAGATAGTCCGGATGGAGGGAGGTAGGGAGTGAAGTGGGCTGACCAGGGGAGAGAGATAGGGAGAAATAAATTTGAGAACATGTGAAGGATGAAGTAGGGGGATGAAGTGGCTGGATGGAATGCGTTTCGGACAATTGAAAGATGGGGAGGTGGAGGGGTAGCGGGTCACTGATGGAGGCGAGTCAGATTGTGAAGGGCTAAAGGCTCCACTTATACGCAAGTTAAGTTTGCCTCAGACAGATTTAGTTGTTATCGCATGATGACAAAGTCGACATGTGAACAGAAAACGGGCAACGGATGTGCTGCCCTTCAGAGCAATTTAGAGATGGAAGTACACGACGCTGAGCGGACAAAATAACACGGGTGGTCTGTGAAATATCTCATGTTGACAATGAAATAAACCAAAACACATTATTTAGAACCTCATGTAACATGACAACGTAAAATGCATCAACGTAACGCAAAAAAACTAAGGTTGTTCTTGGTACAAACCATCAATAGTCACTGGCTTCCTAATCAGAAAAAGCTTTGGACACAATATTAGATCTCGTGGACAGTGAATGGAATACAGGCCGAGCTAAAGCCCTGTTCTGGGAATTCCACAGTTACTGATTTCAGACTCAATAAAGGCGCCATGTTTTACTTTTATCCTTGCCTGAGGAAAGATGGCTGACTCACCAGAACGACAAAGTTATTATTAGTTCCTCACATTTGAGGAGAAAAGTGAAGTGTGTGTGTGTGTGTGTGTGTGTGTGAGAGAGAGACAGACAGAGAGAGAAGCTGAGCTCCAGCAGCAGTGGTGAGTGCATGCAGGAGCAGCATGGGGAGCTCTTATCTGCCACCTGCCGAGCCCTGACCAGGGCACCCCGGCTCTCGTGCCCCCCCCCCCCACTCACTCCCCTCTGTCCCCCCCTGGCGCAGCTCCCCGCTAGTCTGCTAAAGGCGAGGCGACCAGGTGAAATGAGCAATTCCCATTCAGGGACGTGAGCGCCGCGCCGCCTCGCCCTGTGAAATGGCTGCTCACTTTGGCAGATCAATGCACTCCTTTTCCCTCGCGTGCTGCCACGGAGTGATAGCCAGGAAGAAAAAAAAGAAAAAAAAAGGGGGATGCTTTGTGCGTCTGTTTGTTGGTGTATATGTGTGAGCGTGTGGAAGGCGTGCGGTGTTACCAGGGCTTTTAATGATATTTGCCACGGCTGCCCTGAGTGAGCACTTTGCATATGCTCAAAAGACATGCAATATTGCGGTTGCCTCTTTGGGAAGTGAAAGTGGCTTTCACATCCCCTCCGGATATGAGAATATTCAGCCAGTGAACTGGACAGTTTGCAGATATGAATGATATTAGTGGCTGTCATCAAAATACTTAGAGAATTCATTTTTTTCAGAACTGTGTCGTAGAGTCTCGTACAGGAACCAGTTGGTCAGATATTTAAGGGTAAAACTATAAGGTGATATGTGCACACTACTCATTGTTGATGAGGTAATCACAGTAACCAACTTATTCTACTTACACTGTATGTCCATTGCATACCAGGTACGTTTTTCAAAAAGATTAAACAGTATGTAATAAAACAGGGATGTGAATTAAAATTAAAGGTTACATGTATTTATAACTTCAAATGTATATATTTTGAGCAATTTGTAAAAATGAATGCTAACTTGTTCTTCATCCCAAGTATGAATAAAAACATAATATATAACTATATATATAATCCATCTCATGTTATTAAATACCTATAATTATGCTGAGTTACAATTATTTCTTTGAATGAATCCAACAAGCTGTTTGTTCACTCTCATATATCAAAATAAAATGAACATGGGAAATTCACAACCATGCACTTGCTGGGACCCTGAAGGATTTTTGGCTAAGGGTGATTCCAACAATGCACTTTGTTGATTGGTTATTGGTTACATCATTGGCTCATGAGGGCCAACTCATTCGTGGTGAAATATATTATTTAAATCTATGAACTCATATAGAAATGCATCATTTTATGACTTGGGGGAAAACATTGGGGGCAAAACATTTTTTATATTCTACAGAGTAAACTAAGTATGTACAGAGAAATGAAATAGTGATGGTTGTATTGTATTGCAGTGATAATAAGCTTTTCCGCAGGTGAGCTTTGGGGTACAACATCTGTCAGGGCCGACAAAGACAAACTCAATAACGTGTAACAAAGGAGAATACATCTCATTGGATTTTTTATATTTTTCCTGGCTCAAATCTGGTTCCTCTTTCCCTATTGCGTTGTTCAACGAGATCTCCAAACGATGAACAGAAAATCTGTCTAATTGTAATATGTAGGAAGCTGGATCAGTACACAGCGACACAACTAGGTCTTACCAACTGGCTAATTATGATTCAATGTATAAAACCTCTCAGTATTGTTTTTTTGTTGACAAGTGAAAAACGTGTCCTTAAAATGTAATTTACTTGTGTCCTACAGGGTTCTTCCATAAAGCATAGCAAACAGCTGTGTTCCTCAGTAGAGGGGACAATTGAAATTTCTAAGATGAAATCACCTCACTCCCCCCGTAAATAACGGAGCGATAGTCTCTTAGCAACTCCGACCACTTCAGATGCATTAAAGCCGACTTGCCAAGTCTATGACTATAAACGGCATGCTAAACAAACTGAAGAAAAGCTCTGCAGCAATGAATGAGCAATGAATTAGGAACTCAGTTTGAATATGCACCTGACCTGAAGCTATATTCTATGCCTATTATAAAAATTAGCTTTTTACAGCGGTCACAACTGCAGACAGTCTTAATCATTTAGTAGAACACATACTCCAAGACGTGCCATAATGTTTCACAGCTTTACAATTCAATTTTACAAGCTTGTTAATTATTTTACTGACTAACTGACGGGCTCACTTCCCTATAATGAATCTTTGCCAGTCAGATTATTGTTACCGGCTCCAAAATATGTTCTATTCTCCTTTCCATCCCTTTTTTGTTCGACATTGAACATAGTCACACCTATGCAGACATGGCAGCAAAAAAGTGCACTTGGTGGATTACATGGAGCACGGGATGAGACAATAGAATAGAGCACAGCCTCGCAGGTCCTGTTCCTGTGCCGTCTCGGCAGAAGAAGGTGCGGGAGGGTTGCGTCTTGGTCATCAGCTGTCAGAGCAGTAATGGACAGTGTTTATAGTAATACCATGCGCTGCCACATTTAAGGCTGGGAGATGTCAAAGTGTCCATTTTCCCCCAAGCCAGTCTGAAGCAACACTGTCAAGGCTTTGGCTGTAAACAATAAGAAACAAGAGGCAAAGACAGCCACAAGGTGCTTTTCTCCGTTTCCCCATTACAGTCAGGGAAAGCAGGGAAAGCGTGGTAGGATGTCAAACCTAAAAAGTTTGTTATAAATGGTAGAGACGAAGGGGAGAAATAGTGGATTCCAAGCGGATCGTCTTTGGCAGACCCCTAATGATAGCTGTTGCACAAAACTGAGGCAAGGACGCCGGGAGAGACTTGCGGAGTACGAGACGGACAGCCAGCGAGACACCTGCTGTAATAATAGTGTTGACATTCAAAAGGAACGCTCTGACAATAAGAGCCGGCTGATGCAGCACCCGGTATGCAAATAACAAGAACACGTAGGCAAATATTAGCCGGCGTCAGGACTTTCTATTGTACACCTTGAAGACCACTTGACCCTTTGGCCTCTCACAAGTGCGTATCTGTCATATGCGTGTGTGTGCGTGTATGCGTGGGTGGGTTTTGGCAGACACACTTAACAGGTTAAATGAGCTGATTTGTCTTCATTTCACAGTGACCCCACATGTGAGGCTTCCAATAGAACTAGCTTGGTTTTTCCTTTTGCGCTGATGTTCACACTGTAGTTGCTTGTGGAGTGGGGCTAAATGCTCAATCAGGGGATCAAATGTGACTACAATGTAATACTACCACGACAGGAAATAGAAACCCCCCCCCCCACCGCTGAATCAGGAAGGAAGCAGTCACTGACTAGTGCTCACTATTTCTCAATGTGCTAAAGTTAATGCGCGTCTTAACACAACTAACTATTGGTTGACGCACTACTGGTGACGCATCTCCAGGCAACGCAACTCCAGCAACGCGTCTCGTTCGCAATCAGCCCATTCACATGTTCCGGAGGCCCCTTAAGCGTCGCCGTAGTTTATAGGGTTTGTTTGCTTTGATTGGCATTCCAATTCCACTCACACCTCCACCTCGTCCTCTTTGCCGTCATGCTATCTTGAATACCCAGTTAAACATAATTCAGAAACAGAGAAGATCATTAGCTGGCAAATGTATTCTTGTCACTTCCTCTCATGCACCCCACATGGCCCCTGAGGGCCTATCAATCAAGACCTGATTCAGCCGATTCACCATAGCGCAATTTTTCCACTTTCTTTTAAATGGTCGGCAGGCTTTTGTTTCAATGGAGACCCGAGGTGACAGGAGCAGAAACCTTTTCCTGTTTGAACTGAGTGGAATTTCACGGGTCAATCGATACCTATTATAAGGCAATAGTCAATACAGTGCTCTCACATTGACAGCTTTGTATGTTGTCGCTTTGAAAGGCCGTGGCCCTTTATACAGCACTTTGGTGACGAATCCCATCGGTTAGCAGCGTTGTGATTGTTTGCCGTGTCGTATTGCGTAAGGCAAAATAATAATCAAAAAAAACTTTGCTCCTCCACTTTACAGCATGAACTGTTCTGGCCTGCTGTTAAAAAATCTAGACTGATTGGATGCTTTCCATCAATGCTCCTGGGATAGGTTTGTGCACTTTGGAGCGCCGGCGTGCCGAAACACAAAAAAACTCAACTATGTAATAATCATAAATTCCTAACAGATGAAGTGCACTCAAAATCAAGATTAATAACATAACAGTAATATCGGCGCTGTAAACCTTTCAGCACATGCGAGTCGCGGTGGCCGTGGCAACACAATGTGACTGTTGCGATGGGCTCCGCCGGGCTGGAACTCACCTGCATCCGCAATGCATTCCACACGGGAAGGAAGCAGAAACTAAACCCGACTTGGACTGCGATCCAAGTCGGGTTTAGTTTCTGGGTCGCTGTTACGTTACGTTTCCGGGTCGCTGTTTCGTTCCCGTCCACCTTGTCCTTGCAGCAGTGTGCTGACCTCCATTCAGTGGACGCAGAGAGTAACGTGACAGAGCATTTTACAGCTGTTTTTCAGAAGGATTATCCAGGCAAAAACATTTTTACCTGCTCTTCATAAACACAGGAGAGAATCGCTTTCAGCTGAATTCCTTTTCTCACATGCCCCTCAGGTCTCCCAAAGTGTGTCTCAGGGTAGAGAATATCTCAAAAGCCTATCTCAGAAATATGACTAAAAGGTTGTCGGTTGAACAGCTGTATTTATTCACTCACCCTATCCCTGATGCTTTGCATCTAAATGACTAAAAGCGGCTCATATTTGGCTGATATGATACAGCCCAGTCGCTTAAACAATAATCTTCATAGTGACTGCGCTTTCAAAAATACCATTCTTCGGTGCCATTGGAGGAACTGCTGTGACGTTTATGTAGCAAGACAAAAGATATGGTTAAGCTTGCGTTTTATATTGTTGACAGAGTTCACGTTCAATCCAAAACCAACTATGTAAATTGGTCTTCGTTCGATCAATGTCGTGTTTTAGGCAGATATAAGAACAATACGAACATTATCATTCAAATCCCGAGTCGAGCAGAGAGCGTTCTATCTGGCATACCGTTAAAAAATTCATACTGTCAGAAGAAAGGAGCCGCAATTATTGTCATTGTGCTCATCTTAGGAGAGGAAATTATTGAAAAAATAAGACTGCAGCCATGACTACATCAATGTATTTTTAAAAAAAAAGGTAAGAGAAAGAGAGGAACTGCTCCAATTCATAGGAGGGAGCAGGAGAGTGCTGGCAAGCTTGAGCGACTTCAAAGTTTTCTACGGGAAATGAGATTTGGTATATGACAGAGCCTCTAATATCCCTTCACACTGCATCCCAGCATGTATGCAAATGCTGTGTCCTGACCACTAATACACAGCAGGAAAAGAGGGCTAAATAAAATGACGGAGGGGGCTGGGAAATAGCATCCTACAGTATCAGCACTCTTGGATCTGCACTTCTTCATTCGGATGTTCTCATTTGTATCCGCACCTGTGTCATTCACAGCCTTACGTCTTAACCTAATTTCATGCTCTACGGGTTTGGATGGATGGCTCTGCTGCAACTTGTACACTGAAGGGAGGAGAGAGAGAGAGAGAGTTCCATGGGTGTGTGTGCACACACACAAAAACACAATTGTGTAAGAGCAAATGGAGGATAGAAGTGCTGGGGGGCAAAGGAGGGGGGGGGGGCGTGTGCTGGTACAATAGCATAGAGAATTGTAGTTACTGCAGGAAGTGAACCTTTTAACCTTGTACTTTTTTGTCAACAAATATACATTAAGCTCCCTCTTGATAGCTGACGGTGAATAGGGACTCAAAGGCTTAATCTAATCGGAACACCAACTCATTTTTAGTCCCTTTAAAAAAACACGACTTAAAGGTAAGCGTTATAATGCAGAATCGCAATGGCAAGGTCACATGGTCGCCTGAAAGGCCAATGTGGGGAAAAGAAGACAAATGCCATGGTGGACATTGTACACAATGCACCCACTAACCGAATAAAGAGAGACACATGATTTAATAATGACGTATCATGACGAAGAGTGAGTTATTCCTATTGATACTTCTGCAAATTGTTCCCAGAGCTTTGTAGAGCATTGTGGCCTGAAACCCATTTTTGTCTGAGTCATTTCTCAGTATATTCTAAAGCAAAGTGTCAGCGCTGCCCTTTTAGTTTGCCAGAGTATCTGCGGGTGTAATGGCTTATTTAGCCAAACCAGGCATGACAGCAATTATACTGGAGGGAAATCGATTCCAACAAAGCACTCTGCTTGGACAAACAATACGACGATCAAAGTGACTGAATGTTTTTCTCGCGACAGGCTGCAAAATGAATGTTTAGTATAACCCAGTCAAAATATGCAATTCTTGAAGCTATCAAGAGAATGATACTAGCCAGACATAAATACACAAACACAAAGACAGACAGAGGGAGAAAAAAAACAACAAAGACACAAATAATAGGAAACGGCTTCAAGAACACAAGTATGACAAAGGCCTTTCCCATTGCTTCACTGCAAATTTCCTTTTCCACTGATGTCCACGGACTGCGGACCAAGACACAATTCGAGGAAATTGCTTCTCCACACATTAATCTAGTTTTAGTTTAGTTAGTGACATTTTATTTCGAGAAACTGTGGCTCCAAATGGAGATTTCATGTCCATTGTCAGAGCTCTATTATGTTAATTAAGTGTTTATTCTTCAATTGAAATGCCCTAAGAAGAATAAAACCTCACTGAGTCCCCTTCATCCTACCAGTACACTTTATTTCCCTCCTTTTTAATAAAGACTGTTTAAGACCTCCATGAATATGAGGTCTTGAATCAGCCCTTTTTTAACGCCAAGGTCAAAGGGAATACAGTTATTTTGTCTGTTTTAATTCATACAAATTCTGTATTAGCATAGAGAAAATACACTACAGAGAGGTCTGGGGCACAAATGACCTCCACTGATGTATTTTAGCATCTCTAACCTTAGCTCAGAGGCATTTGATTTTCTGTTTCCAGGGGTTTTAAATTTCAGGCGGAGTAGAGCACACAGTTTGCTTTCCTCCTGTTTTAATATAGTATCTTCTGCTTGGATGGTACCGTCTCCACTGGAATGTACAGTACTGAATAATTAAAATCACAATGACTATGTTAATTATCCATTTTCATATTCACAGTCAAACAGTGACTTTATATTCTTTGGATAATAGCACCACATTAAAAAGCCATAATAAGTGGATGGAATTACTGACACCAAAAATAATGCGTGTCATAATACTGTCGTACATTGTACCGAACTACGCCAACTAATTATTGTTACCAGCAAACCGTAACTTCTGCTCATGAGCGACCAAGTGTTACCGGCTGTTCTCTCCTTGGTCATTTTTGGGCTTACGTGCCCGTCGTTGTCGATCTTCATTCCGGCTTCCAGACACCCGTCTGTCGGAGATAGATCCCTCATACGTCAGAACCACAAACGCCATTTCCTGGAGTCCGATGGACCATGAAACCGGCATATGTGATGCCCGAAAATGACCTCGTTCTAGAATGCCACGGACGACCACATTGGTGCGGCTCCAGAGACACCGAAGGAGCTCATTGGAACATTTTTGCCAATTTCCTTGCCAACTAATATAGTGAGAACACAATATACATCAATTTTATAGTGTGTGGGTAGAATTTGAGAAGAGCGTGAATTCAATCAAGTCAAGGATCTCGATAACATTTGGTACATTACATTTTTTTGGGGGGGGGGGGGGGGGGGGTGTAGGAGGGGGTTTAGTAAAGCAATATGGCACGCAAGATCCATTTTTGAGTGTCTATAAAGTCAGCACTTTGTCTCATAATTTGTCTTCCGTCTTAACAGGGTATGTGGAACAAGCCCAACTCTCCGTGGTACAATTATAGGAGTGCACTGGAGTCACTTTGCCTGCTAATACACGGTGTGATATTAATTACTGTTGGTAAACAATGCACTTTGCAGAGATTATTGCATGCACTTGGCGTCCTCCATTTGTGTTTGGTAATTCTCACAAGTGATTAAGTGGTGAAGCCAGGACAGCTGTTCAAGATGAGTTCATTGGCATGTTTAATTAATTGCACTTGAGATAATTATTCAATCATTACTTTGATTAATTTTATGCATCCCGGATAATGCATCAAACGCCTGCTTGATGTCAATGTTCTGAAAGAAAAAGGCTAACCATTTTTTCGGGAACTTGATTCAGGAAGGTATTCGGCTTTGTGGAGAAAATTACATCAGCTGGTCACGATAGGAATTCATTATCATGGGTGACTTGAACAAAGCTGATGCTCACTTAACAGACCTACCCCCTAAGGATATCCGGACACCCCACACCTGTGAGGGCTGAGAGTTTCCAACCCGGCAACAACACCCAAGTCACTGCTCACTTCAACCCTGGGAATCGATTCAGTCGACACCACGTTTGAAACATGCTTACTCTTCACCCCCTCAGATATGCAGGGAAATGGCTACATCCAACTGAAGGAAAGCCAGGCAAATCGTTTGTGAGAGATCTTGTCAAACAGATTAATTCCCACCCTGGGCCTCGGGGTTCTGGGCCGTTTTTCTGTCATGCTGCTTTGCCAGGCTCCCTCTTGATAATACCCCAAAGATAAAATTAATTGTGCAGGGAGATGTGGGATGGGGAGTATCTAAAAGGACCTTGAGCAACACATGAAGCCTTCTTTTTCTCTCCGCTCCTCTGCATGTGAAAACACAGAAACAATCAAACCGTCACAAGCATGACACATTGCACCAACGGTCACTAACTTTGTTAGGACGTTTCTGGAAGTGGGAAGACTTGAGAGAGATGAGAAGGGACAGTATCAACACTCATGGAACATCCTTGTCGAAGAACGTATCTGCTCAAATAACCATCAGTTTCATCAGCGTTTTACAGAGATGGATGGCACACAAATATTTATCTAGAACTGTCTCCTTCTGCAAGTTCTAAAAGGTGTTTCTTTATTCTTTGACAGTTAGTCAGAATTCAAATGAACGCGAGATGGAGCACCTTTATCAAATGCTGACGTGAAATAAATTCACTAAAAGATGTCATTACAACAGTAATAATCTAAATAACAGCTCTGAGCGGATGTAATAAGCATGGTGCTTGGAGCTGTCGCTGCTCTCATGAGCACGCTAAAAATAAAGATGGTGGGAACGTTGTTAGATTGGCAGGTTTTTGGCCTTGAATGTACCTTGCAATAGAAAGACATTTTACAAAAAATGTGAAAAAAAATCCCCATTCATTCTTCTTTCCAATCATTTAAATTTCTGTTTACCTTGGCTGCATGCTACACGACACCATCAGTAATAACAGCACAGAAATTCACACACACAAGCAGACGCAAAAAAATAAAATACAGACAAAAAAGTAAAGAAAGTAATGCAATCAAAACAGCAACAAAAAAAACTTACGTCATCAGTCTTCACCTTAATCCTTCCACATCAAAGAAACAGTACACACAGAAAACTCAATTCTTCGGGAGACCCTAGGAATCCAAAGACACATCCATTGGCGCTCGCCAGCCATGGATGTTGCCCTTCAAATGTTTCCCTGTCCAACATACATCATGACGGAAAACCATCCAAACAGTCAGCCAAAGAAAACGGCAAAAACAGAAAAATGCAATTAAAGAAGAACAACGTCAGTGTTGTCTGTGGATGTCCCCATTTACTTCACATAACAATCTAATGCTGAAGAATATTGTGAACCTTTCGCTCCATGGGTCACTCACAAGGTAACCCCTCAGTAGGACTTTAGCCCTCACTCCTCTCGGATAAAACAGGGGAAAAAGACAGGAACCATTAGGTTTCATCAAGTTAGGTTTCAAAATGTGGTGTCAACACAATGGTGGCGCGTCAGGGAATGTTAAAGGTAAAGGTAAATCTCCAAAGAAAAAGTAACGATTTCATGACAACCAGTATTGACACATTTCATCCATTTTGAGCACACAATGTATCATTCACATTAGCTAACGAGTGCTAATCCCTACGGTGACTAAATGCAAGGGCAAATTGTCTCAGTCTTTCATCTGCGCTTTTACCTCAAAAGCCACCGAACGACCAGTTTAAACCAAACATGTTCCACAGAGAGCCAAGCAGAAGAGCAGGTAGATCGTAACAGCTGCACGTTAGCTTTTCAATAGCCCCTCGGCTCATGAGTTGCCACTGTCACCTCCACTAACAGATGGTGAAAATGAGCCTTTACGTGCCCGACACTGCGGACAGGCATCCAATGCGCAGTCTCAAGAGATCCGTGCTTCCGTGGGTAGAAGTCTGAAACAAAAGGTTGGGTTTTTTTTGTAGTGCCACGGTCAAAACACATCAGAAAAATCTTCAGAGGTAGATAGCGATTGTACCAGAGCTGGAATCGGGGTTCCGTCAGCTGTCCGTTTTTTGCTGTGACAAATGCAGACTAGACTGACTTGGCTGTTGTCGTATTTTTTTGTTGTTGTTAGAGCGGACGTTTTAAGCTGTCAAGATTCATAGGGGCGTATGAATAAGACATGAGACCATTGAGTTGTTTGCCGGTACAGAATGCTCATTCAGCTCTTTGTGGGAGGATTCCAAGAATGTTCTGTGCTTACAGCAAAACCCTCTTTGTTAAAAACATTATGTTTGGCACCTCCCTGACTATGCATTTGGATCTCATTTTAGCAAGCGTTTCACACACAAACTCGTGCAAATACACAATGTTACACAACCCCACACAAACCCTCGCAGGCTGCGACCAGACGTTATGAGCCTAAGCAGTCGCCGCTATCACAGCGTGACATCACCAACCGAGCTGGCAATGTCCCAGTGGTGTCCTCCTCCGGAGCCAGATATATCCTTCCACGGCGCTCATCCAAGTGCTGCTGCCGTGTCACTCAGAGGCCCAGACAGGCAGTGAGCAAGCATGACAGTCCGCGAATGGGAGCTCACAATCAGGTAGGAACAAGTGACGGGGCCATTCGGAGCAATTATGAGTGAGACCTAAGGGCTTTCCTAAAGGAACCGCGTCTGTCTTTTGGAAACGCTGCTCGGACCCCTGTTCCTGGGTGACAGACACTGCCGGTTAGGTAGTCCCAACTGTCAATTTGAAGCTCAACTGATGATGGGTTAATTCGATTTAAACTATGGGGGTTGTCAAATTCAAGAGTTTACCTTCACAGTAAATGAAAGCGTTTGACTTTTCGCCAGTAAACCCATGGCGGTCAGTCCACATCCGTGGAATTCAGTGGAACGGTAAATGTAGTGATGTGATTAACAAGCTGACCTTTTGCAAGGCTTTTCGCTCCTCAGCATTTGTATTTCTAAGCCTATAAAAATCCAAAGGGAATCAATTAGATCACTAACATGGACGCTCAGCACATCATTCTCTATAAATACCTGCAAAAGACCAAGGCAGACACATAATAAGCTCGGCATGCTGCCCTGTGACAGACATTTCCAGTTAAAAAGGGTAAATAACTAGAGATTCATGTATTTTACCCCGTCCTGAAATGTATCAGTCCATTGTGCTTTAACTCCGCTCACCTCAAATGGATTTACTCGCCGAAGAAAATGTCATAGTTCCTATGTTCTCACGCACCTGCTTCTCCCTGCAGATTTTGTTTCAGAGCTTTTATAGGGTCATATATGGGAGGAAGGTAGTGGTAGCAGCACACCGACATGACGTGAACAGCAGCTGGTGGTGGAGAACCATTGAATTGGACTTTGTGCAGCATTCCATGGCTGTTTGACTCTATTTTCAGGTGGGCCTTTCCGCGTGAGAGACGGACATTTAAACGTGCGCCTAAAAGCGCTGACGCAAGCAGATCCGCTGGCCAAATGGTTGCTCCTTTCAGTTGTTGAAGCTCCCAAGGACCCATTTCACTGCTAACATCAAATCATCGATTTCAGCCATTACCCATTGTGAGTTTTAGGGACATACTATATATAGCAAGACAATGATTATTAGTTATAGACAAAATAAAAACGATAAAGACCGTGTTAGATTTAATGGCTTAATAAGCAACACTTAGTTTGAGATATTTATTTACCTCCAACCTAACACTTCTTTCTTTTGGGATAGTTCCAACAAATATGCTTAACCTAAAAAGACCTTTGTGGCTTGCATTTAAAACATTATTTATGGACATAAATGCTTTTTAAGAAGAAAAATTCTCCACAGCTGTAAAGAATTTTAAGAGAGATGGTTGATTAAACATGAGCATTTTATTAATTCACGCCACCTCATTGGACAAAAAGGACTAACTGCAGTGCCTTGACAAACCATGAGTCGAAAGTTACACAATTAAGTGTGTTTAGGTACGCTCTGGGTTATAGTTTTCTAAAATTGGACGGGTCTACACAAACAGCGTGATTAAAAAACATCCAAAATGCTTTTTTACTGCAAAACAAACATGTTGGTAAAATTATCTTTATTACTTCTAAATAATAAACTAAGCTGCTCATACAGCATCTTTTATAACACTCAAGAAACATAATATCATGTTCTACCTCAACCACCCTTTAGGGACTGGACTTAGTCTCTATGGAAACCAAAGCACAACACAAGCCAGTAAAATGAGGACAAAGTCGGTGTGTTTTGAGAGGATGTAATATTAAATGAGCGGGGATCCACTCAAACTAATAATGGTGTACAGTGAGTGCACAAACAGCACTGAGTGGAACGGGGGCATACTTTATTTAAAAAAAAGGAGGGCCTCTCGGTTGCACTGTGCACTCGGAGTCACGTGGATTCCGTGTGCCTCTTGAAAGATGAACTGAATGACTTTATATCAGCTTGCCTCCTTTTTATTTCTGACCTCGCAACCACTGGAAATCAATTTATTAATCTCTCATCTAAATCATCAGCCTTCTTTTACAAGAGCATTTGCAGAATTAGTGTTTGTATCCTTGTACGAGGGTGGGGGGGCTATATGACAACAAATCAGCTCTTGAAAAGTGGAGCTTAATAGACGAATGCTGATTGACTAAAAGATTGTGTTCAAAGCACCTGCACTTATTAATAAACAGCATGTGGCCCACTGTGCCTCTTTTTAATTAGTAACTCTTTAAAGCATGTGCCAGACATCCAGTCTACGCACCACTCAGTCCCCCACTGATATCAGTCAAGAACACACACTCACAAAACCTGTGAATGTCTACAATTTAACATTCAGCCACGTTTGATTGAGTGTTCATGTATCAAGTGTGAGATGCCTCGACAGGCCGGCTGTTTTCGGAAAACGTACCCATCACCCGCGGACAAGGCATGAATAGAACAGAAAGCAAATGTGTCCCTCCTTATGTCGGGTCAGACTGCCACGCGGGCCGGAAATTTTAGGGCAGCATATTTCAGGGCTAAATCAAAAACTGAATTTCAACTCTGTGCCGTGTGAAGCTTTTGCCTCGAGGGCCTGATTTCCTCGTTCTCTGTTGTTTTAACAATAAGGCTATACTTGACAGCCCAACTGTTTGCGTGGCCCTTGAGTTCAGCCCGTTTTATGTATTCGGGTTCAGTTTACAACTTATGACCAATCACATCAAGACGATTCAGACGGACGCAAAAATCAAAGCAAAGAAACTGAAACCTCTCTCTGTCAACACAAAAGCAGAGTTAATGAAGTGCTAAAAACTGTTGATGGGACTGCGTTTGCGCATGCAGAGGATACAGAATGGGAAAGGAATAATAAAAGGGATTTTTCTATAGTACTAATAGTGCTCCAAAGCTCCACGAAATATGTAAAATGGATTTGGGAAGGATTGTTCTCCACACATCGCTCCACTTTTGTGACTGTGGACTTGTGTAAAATGTATTTTGAATACATCTTGACAAGTGTACATTGTCCCGACAAGAAATGGCAGAGATTTTAGTCGGAATCATTTGGTACACTGGAATTGTATATGTGAACATAACCTGCAGCTGTCGATAGTTTTGGTACAAATTAAATCCTACACAGTACCTGTACAAATGTCCGCTCCGGACAGGGCTAGCTCCTTAGTGCCTTAGAAATCTGGGACTCTATTCCCACTACTTACTTTATCCAATTTGCTCCTGCGAGCCCCAGAGTCCTTGTCTTCATTAAGAGAGTTCCTCATTGATCAATCACTGTCAGAGGAGGTGCTCTGTAATTGCACTGTGGCGTAATGATGACTGACATCTCCACCCCCCCTCCTCCCTGTCACAGGTCTCAGGAGGGAGAATGTTCCATGACTTTCACACCTCCGACCTCAAGGTAGGCCTCTAGGATTATTATATACTCTTCTCTTTGTGGTTTATCTTAAGAGCAATATGGTTTCATATTAGACCTTGTAACTCGCATTCTATTATTGATGGGGGGCACGAGGACAGGTAAATTAAGATGGAGGATGTGATACATATACATTATTTATATATATATATATATATATATTTTGTATACAGCTAATTATTTTTAGAAATTGAGTTTATCAACTTCTGAAAAATCCTTGATTGGCTATTATGGAACCACAAATAACAAAAAGCAGCACAAGAAAAGTAAACTTCACTTAAGCAAGATGCCAGTTTCAGGCCCGAGTAATACTAATCAATCAAGGGACATTTTCCTTGTGGACTGATTTATATGTACTTCACATCTGTCAAAGTGAATTACAGTGAGTGTAAGACAAAACGCAAGTTGTTGCTGCAACAAATTACCAGCCCCTGACGTCTTTACTGAGGCACGTACAGCGTTCTCCTGGAAAACCACTTTAGAAATATATGCAAAGTTACCTTTGTAAATAATCATAATTGATACAGTTTGTTCACTGAACAGCTTTTTTTCACATGAAAACTAAAAACCTAAATCTAGATATCAGGGGGCCTTCTTCATCATAAAAACTGAATTATACGGTAACCATATCATTGACACCTTAAAAGATTCTGCTTAAGGGATTATGTGGTAGAACCAGTGTTGGGAACGTTACTTTAAAAAAGTAATTAGTTATAGTTACTCACTACTTGTTCAAAAAGTAACTGAGTTAGTAACTGAATTACTCTACAATAAAAGTAACTCATTACCAGGGAAAGTAACTATTTGCGTTACTGTTAAAAAAATTAGTAGCAGTCGACCAGACGAGTCCTTACTAAGTCATAATATACTTATTAATGTGGTTAACCTGTCCATGCCATCATTTAATTATAACTGCGTTACTTGATTGAAGAAAGTAATTCGTTACATGCTCGTTACCGCTAAAAGCAGTGGAATTACAGTAATGCGTTACTTTGCAACACCTTAGTCCCAACACTGCTCGCAGACAGTTTTTGTGTTGCGAGTTCATCCTACCCTCAGGTTTCCCTTTAGGTCTACAGGGTCGGCTTCGACAGCCTGTTGGCCAAAGTTTCTTTTGTTTCCCATTAGAAGCGTCGCTATGAGCCGCCGCCATGTTGAGAGCCGTCAGAAAGATACATATGAAAATATTTTTCTCCAGCAAAAATGTGCTATGGACTCCCTAAAAACTTAAATAAAAAACGATTTTGTCAGCAGATGACTTCCCCAAAAGGAAAGGTTTTCCATTGGCTCCCTGACAGGTGGTTTCACACTAACACACAAATCCTCAGGGAACATATTGGATGAGATAAAAAAATGACTTCAAATATATCGAGTGATTTTACGGGTTTAAATTGATATTGCGGCCATGATATTAAAACCACTGGGATACAAAAGTTCTGGATTTCACCAACTTTTGTCAGTGAAAGGTCTCAGTCTCCGTCCTCTCGAATTAGCAAAAGTTTATTCAAGCTGAATCCCTGTTAAGCCTGCAGTTCGCACTGTGGGGCTGTTAACACAGTACAATTCTGCTCTCAACACAATTCTATGTATTCTATTTATTTTCAAATCACAGTTATCATCAGTCATCTCTAAAAGAGGGCATGGACACAATGCTGGGTTGACTCCCGGGGGGGAGGGGGGGGGGGGGGGGGGGGGTTGCAACACGAGTCTCGTTCACGGGGAATTCTGCCTACAGTCAGAATGAGAGAAAGTCTGCACCGCTGAACGTGATTCTTTAAATCACATGGTGATGATTAATGCTGCTGGGGCACAACGTATAAGGGTTGTATGAAAATTGCATTTTTAGCTTTAGGATCAGTAATTAATAATTCAACGTTATTTCAGAGAAAAAACTATCCGTGCTTGCGTTTTTCATTTGAAACACACAACAACAAAAGTAAAACCTAAAGTGTGGTCTTTCCCTTCGATTTATGAGATTGCAAGCACCTTGGAATTTACGCTCTAATTTGACTCTGCTATGTCATTGTCTGCGATGCTGTTCAGCACCATGTAGTAGGATCAACGTTTTAAATTTAAAATGTAATCAGCACAATCACCACAAGCAATCAGTTCCTCTTCATTTCACCTGATCGAGCCCCCCGCTAAAAACGAGCCTGTTAAATAGAGCATCTTATCAGGCCTGGATTAAGTTTTGACTTTCATTAACATCTGTATTTGGAGTTTATAATGTCAATGTTAAAATCTTGGGAAAATTAAGGTCTTAAAAAGTCACTAGCTGTCATTACCATGCAGGACTTTTTAATCCATCTTCCACAGTTTGTTTTTTTCTTTTTTTTGAGCATAACAACAACTATGGTCATACGGCTTAATATTATAATTATTTTTATTTGTTAAAGGAGCAGTATGATATTTATTTAAATACACTGATGCATTCCGTGAAAAAAACGGATGCATTGTAGCTAAAAACGAAAGATTAAAAACATGAAGAAAAAACTGGCTTAACCTTTGTGTACTTTTAAATCTCACTTTCTTTGTAGCCTTCCGAAGTGCTGGTGGTGGATTCTGACACATTCCGACATTTGTTTCTCCCTTTATGCTTTATGCTAATCCAAGAGACTGCTTACCCAAACTGCATGTGACCATGCACACCAGTGCTTTGTCCATTAAACTCTCAAGTTTAGATCACTGGTAAAATACTTTTGTTGTTAAAAAAAACTAAAGGATAAACCAAATCAATACATTTCATGCATGTTTGTAGTGGTTGAGGCAGAGTGGATGGGGGGGCGGCGCACACACACACACACACACACACACACACACACACACACCACACACACACACACACACACACACCACACTAACGTAACTAGAAACAATTGGCTTCAAGAGACCTGTTAGACTCTAGCAATTTAATACGTTTCGTAATTTAGCATCAGTAGCAAAACTGCCATGAAATTAACCTCACGTTTAGCAGAATTTACATTTGTGAGCAATTTGTAATTTGAGACCATAATCTCATTTACATTGTTTGTCCACGCTGCCTCAACAGGACATGGATTTAATTGACTGCAAGAGTTTGAAAGCACTGTATAATGAATTAATCATAGAGTGCAAAATATTATTTTCTAATTTTTGTGGCTGATTATTCTGTGATAAAAAGTGCCGATACAGCATTGCGAGACAATCAACACGTTTAAGAAAAGACTTCGACGGACGATTCAAAGAACTGTATTTGCAGCTTTATTCATTAGCAAATTCACATCGTGCAGCACTGACTGGCCAACTATGAACAAATGAAGAATACCCCAGTGTCACTACAGCTGAGCTCAATCGGAGAAAGGCAAACGAAGCACACGGAAAGCCAAATGCAGTTATAATAAACTGTCGCTGTGTTCACAGCAGCGTAGAGATGTGAGAACACCTCTTCAGTACATCCTCAGACACATCTGTGCCCATGCCCCTCGGATAATGTCTCTTTTGTGGAGGAAATGGGTCAGCCGTGAATACCTTGCTCCATCCATCTTTAAAAAAGTCCTTTGACACACTTAATTAAGAGTCTAACTGTGTGGAATGAGTGCGAACTTACGAGTTTTTGATTTCTTTTCTCTAAACTTTGCCCCCGGAGCTTTGCAGCTCATGTGTCCATCAAAGGCATGTTATGCTCACGGATTTCCTTTTTTTTCCAGAAATCCAAATTTTTAGGAGACGCTTTATTGGAAGCTGCACAAGCACAATAACGCAAACTTAGCCCACATTTACACACTGCCAACTTGGCTCCCATTTAGCCACTGAATCATTCCGATTGCACTGCTGTGATTGCTTAATTAAATGCCCGGCTGTGTAATGACTTTGCTTGAAAGGGAATTAAGCGTCTGAATGCTGCAGAGTCTGCGTCGAGCTGAACAGAAATCAATGGGACGTAGTGCTGGAACCAAAGGTGTTTTCCGACTTGTTTAGGGTGGACGCTTTGCATTGATGCCGTCCCTCAGTCAGTGAGTGAAAAGCTCATTCCTCTTGGTCCGAGGCATTGATTGGTGGGATGTGAACGGTGTGCTTACTTCGTGCTTTCTTGGGAGGTCTAGGAAGGTTTTTTTTTTTTACAAGTCAGCATTGTGTGTAAAGCTGCATTGATATTGAAAGAGGTTAATCAACCCTCTCTATTCTATGGTACTGTAACATCAACAACCAATTCACACATTCAAAAGTCCTGCTCGTATCCAAAAGTGGAGAACCGTGCCGCTGGCGTGGCTCTAGCTGTCCCAGCCACTTAATTACCAATTCTTAGCATGCTAACACGCTAAGCTAAGATTTGATTTGATACCATCTTATCCATCCCACATTGGCATTTGCTGCTCCTTGTTTGGTCCAGCAAGTCGTGGCCAAGTTTTTCTCAAAAATGCCTTGCGGTCCAGAACAATCGGTTTTCCCAGCATATTTCCACAGTGTTTTACCACGAAAGCCTGGAGGCAAACATTAAAATCCAACCCACATGGAAATAGTTCTTGGAAAAGAGTGCAGCCGACTAATCTCGCAAACATTTGATTGAACCAAAGACCTTTAGAAATCGCAAAAAGCCGGGAAGGGCATACAACTCCTGAAATGACAACCGATTATCAAACCGCCTCTGGCTCGAGACACTGTAATCCCCCAGATGTTGCAGCCCGTGCAATATAAGAGTCCGAATTAGATCTATCAAACAATGTCAGCTTGTCTGCATTCATAAACCCTTAGCATTTAAGTCACAAAATTAAGTTGACCCCGTCAGAAAGCTTAAGGACATGTAACAAAGCCCGCTGCAGCCTTATTACTTCATCTGCTTTCGTCTCATCTCCTCTGTGTAATAAGTTCCCACTCTAGTCAGAAGACCACTGAGGCTAATAAGGGTTTTATCTGCTTTTGATATTAGATATTAACACCTCATCAAAGTTAAGCCAGCGGTAGGCTGGCGTCCTCCCTCCAAATTTACATTAGCTTAACAATGTCTCAAAAAGGAATCTTATCAAATTCAAATTAAGGACGAGCTGAATAGCCAGAAGGACACTGCCAACCATCACTCAAGGAACAAGCCATTTGGTTCCACGGCAAAGAATACATGCCAACTTTGCTAATCACGATCATTCTATGTCCCTTTGAGCCTTTCCTGTGGGGGAACACGTGTGTAGGAGGTGTTCTTGTGTTATTTTCATCGCTCAACGCAGGTTGTAACCTTATGGTTAGTTGAAGTCATCTATGGACTTGAATTAAATGCAAATGCAAACTCAAAATGAATCATTCATGTTTTTAGAATCTGCCATAGGAAAAAGATAATGTATAACTCGTGTAGCTCCGAAAGAACCTGTAGCTGTGGTTTTAAGTTTTGCCCCTTATTTTTTGGGGGGGGGGGGGGGGGGAATTCTCAAGCTAAACCCCGTATCTAGAGTGTGGGTGCAAAGGTTTCAGACTTCTTATCATCCCTTGTGGCATCCTTTGTCAGGTTGTATGAAAAAAAAAAATATTAACTGGAAAATATAGCTCGGAGAGATAGAAAATAAATTACTTCAGTGTGGCAGGGAGAAGAAGATTGTGATATTTATCAAGTCAGGCAGGATGGAAATGTCTGCTAAGTCTGCGCCCGTACCTGGAAAAATAAAGACAAATCAAATGCCTCGGAGTACAGAGCGATTGTGATGGTAAAGGTGTGTATATATGTTTGCTCATATTTACTGTTTTTCCAGTAATTTATTTTGGTCAGTTGTGGCTCAAAACCAGCTGTTGTCATGGATAAAAAAAAAGCTTTAAGTCAGCATTTCACTCTATTGCTTTTGCATAGAGGCAACATCAAGTTTCACTCAGTAGTAGAGTAAAAGCATGTATACTTTAAAAAAATGTATTAATATATGCAATATGTATATATATATATATGTGTGTATGTATGCAGAAAGCCTGAATAGCTCTACTCAATTTTCTGTGGAACAGCTTGACTGGCAAAATCTATAATGGTACAGATAAGTGAACATGTTATCTAGATAAAGGTTAAACTGTCAGGGATATGTTCTCCATCCATCTAAAGCCAATTTTACACATTCAGCTTAAGCAATAGTGGCGAGAAAAAAAAAGAAGAACTTACGAGTCAATATTGATTGATCTGGAGCCTTTGCAATTACCTCCATGTGCAGAAGACCATGTTAAGGTCAGTATTATCTTAGCTCATTTTATGGGTCAGCGCTCTGGTTTTAGCAGAAATAAATGAATGGGGTAAACACTTTAGTTCACCTTCATGCAATTTACAGAAAGTGTAAAAGCTTTGCATAGGATGGGGCCGGAGAGTGACCCACAGTATTTCTGTGACCCTCCATTATGTTGGGTCTCTAGGACATCTGAATCTTCTGTAATACATTGTTTGTATTGGTACGTACTGGTTAAATGCAATGGTTGTATTAAATCATATTTTTTGTGGTTTTCAACTCAGGTTTTACAGAAAATTTTCCGCAGCAAAGAGCTTATTAAATAAAAAAGATTCAAAAAACTTCTGCATCAAGCAGCTGCGGAAAGCAATAAGTTGCTATATATATTTTTTTTTTTAAATCAGCCTACTGACAACAAATATACAGTCCTTAACATTGCATGTTATTTCTTCACACCTGTATGCATTGCACTTGGGGCAAAAGGGGGAGTGTCATTAGTCAACCCAAACAGTCCATCAGCCTTCGGTGCATCAGCATTCCCCTGTGGCCTTCGGCTGACTCGCAAACAACTCAGTTATGCGCTTAAGCTGAAAACGCGCTCAATTTCCAATGCGGTGATCTACTTAATGAAAAGTCAATGTCCCTCCCTCATCGGCACACTCCCAGGGGGACAGTAAGAAAGATGAATACATCAGCGGGCCGGAGACTGTGCCCTTGGGGGACACCGCCCCGTGTGATCAAACCGAATGCCACAGAGTGTGGCCGACCAGTCTTCCATTATTACCCAGCGTGTGCTCTTAATGTGAGCCAACGGAGGAGGGTTGACAGTATCGATCTAATGAAAGTGCTACTTTTATTCTCACAAATCCTCTCGCCAGTCATTACAAAGGAGCTCCACAATTGCGGCGAGCCTGTTCTCAATTTGTACCAGTGTACAGAGGGACAGTTGTTTTTGCCTCATATGCATGCGGCGTTATCTTGCCACGCTTATTCCCCGCACTCGGCACCCTATCGCCCGAGCCCTGAGCCACATCTCAACTCTCTCATAAATGCCCTTTTCAAAACTAAAATGTTGAAAACATTTTTCATTCTCCATGCAGCTCAGGGTTTATTGTGTAATTTCAGTGGAAAGTTTTGCATTGTTGGGCTGCATCCAGTTTTTGATTATTAATCACATCATGTCTTGTGAGCAGCAAACCCTGTGATAAGAGGGACATGAGGTTGTTGTCACGGCACATGGTTAACACTACCACAGATAAGCTTTAATCCCCACTCGGCTCGATGCAATGCACAGCACAAGTGACGGCAGCACACACACACACACACACACACGCGTGTAAACATTGACAACAGCGGAGGAAATAGTAAGTGGGCCGACATCACACACGGCAGGGAGATGAATATAAAATAGGTTGATACAACGGAGATAGAACTCATGCTCATCACATTCATTATTCCATAAGTGCAACCCCTGTGTTACTTTCACTCATATGACAGGGAATCATGTGAAGTGTGAGATGCATCAACATATTCTGCCCCAGGCAATACAGTCACAAAACAAACACTGGAATTATCATCAATATATGTTAAACTGTGAAGCCTTCACCCTATATCTTTTGCATTTCTAATATAATGAGATTGCATCGTGTGCTGGAGGGAGGCCAACATACTGTTAGTTCTCATAATTAACAAAACAAATAAAAAGCCTCACAAAGAATTTAAGTTCTTTGGTTTTGTGGCCAAGACGTACATGTTTCCATCTGATCGGGTATGAACTTTGATATTTGTGTACTTTCCATTGCTGATTAGCTGTGTCGAGTCATATACGCTATTTGAATTATGTAATTATATTCAGAGCACAACAAATTACATTAAGTTGTGCGGTAATATGTTGCAGAACATTTGTGTGTATTGTTATGATAAAAAAAAATACATAAAGCTTTTTTTGTGGACTATTTCGATGTGATGCAACAAAGCCGGCTATAAGAAGGCTGATCAGAAAGGATTTTCTTGTTTTATATTTGAGCATGATGCTAATAAATAAATGTCATTTTTTTTGTTCAGTTTTTCAGCTATTTAATTCACATATTTAACATTCAAATGTTATTTTTCATAGCTATGTACGGAGAATAATATTTTAATTGTCCATTAATAGTACACTTCTGAAATAAAGTTGTATTTAAATGTAAATCAACCAATTGATTCCACGGGCACAGAAATATGAAGAAATAATGAATTAACAATAGTCCCCAAAGGGTACAAGCTGGCCATATGAAAGTGTTAAGGATTGCTCTGACTATAGCTGGCACTTGTGCGCCAACATCTGAAACCGCAAACGACACAAAACTTGATTATTGTGTGGTAATCTTTACATCGCCTGAGAAAATAAACACGATGCACGGAGAAAGCAATCTAATGTTTCAGGCTCCTTCGCAGATTGAGAATCTCTGTTCATCTCGGTCTCCCCCGTGTGAGTCTCTCTCTAATGTGGCTCTACTGCCCGTAAACAGACATTGAGTGATTAGCGCTGGTCTGCCGTTGACATCATTTGCATTTTAATAGACCATAATTACAACTCGGGGAAAATAAATTGCAGTTTGAAGAATGTTTGAATTACTCAGACTCTGCAGCTCTGCTTGCGAGATAGCGGCGAGCATTTTCAGGGGGCTGCCTGGATGGTTAATATCAGGCTCAGAAATGTACAGAAAAACACAAACGCAAACTGAAAGGAGCCGAAGAGGACACTATGGCCTGCGTTTATCTTCTTCACACCACAAATCACCATTATTCTATACGGTTGTTTGAAACCTGCTGCAAATTGGGTTCTTTTTCAAGAATAAATGACCTGCTGACACTTTATTTAGGATGCTTACAGTTAAAAGAGGCAGTGATGGACACACACTGTTTCTCATTTCTAAGATTAAACCTTGACCTTTCAGCTATAGAGCACCTTTCTAATCACGAAGCCACCTAACTGCCGTCCTGTAGACTTTTGCTTTCCCATTAATGTCTGTGATAATTGCAGTTTGTCCATTTAACATCCCTCGGTGTGTCTTATCGCCGCACCTCACCTGCTGAGATGTGACACCTTCCCAGGATTTGCCGAGGGACGCCTAACCCCTGCAGCTAAAGCCTGTGTGACCCTGTAAGCAAGAGTGACAACACAATAATACTCCCCGCGCCTAATCTTTCATTGGTGGATTATCAGATTAGAGGCCACAGTTGTTTATGGGCTCGGTGACTATCAAAAAAGTTGATCTGTCAAGTTTATCTTGCACTTGTCGCATCAAGGCAATGTTGGACCATACAGTTGGCTGTGGATGGAAGATAACGACGACATAGCTGAATGGAAGCGGTGGCAAATGAGAAAACGGGGCTTTTCTTTTTGCTCCAACGATACACTTTATCTAGTTTAAGAAATGGAGCCAACAAAAGGCATAACCACTCTTTTGGATTCACTCGATTTCTTTGACCTCTTTGGTGCGACGGAGATGCCCTTTTTTATTTGGAAAGAAGATATCAGAAACCTTCTGGTTAGTGTGGAGAATTCCAAGATTTAAAAGGGAACATAATCCATCCTCTTTCAAGCTGCCCCTTTGTGGCATTTCAAAGACTGGAGCCCATACAGGTTCCCTATCAATCTGTTGTTTTGGCAAAGTAAAAGGATAAAAGGAGTCTGTTATTGAACCTTTGGATGCGGTTCGCCAATTCCCCCCAACTGGTTTCCTTCCGTTACAAAGCAGGGACTCTGAAGGTCATGGCCTCTTCGAACGTGTCTGTCAGAAGAGATGTGTGAATAACAGTCGGAGAGGAGATCACTATCTTTATTAATCTGCTCTTATCTCATCGGAGAGCCAAGGTGTAAATGTTTTGACATCGCCCCTGGTAGGATGGGAAGTTTAACTTCCAATTACTGGAGAGGCATCCTTTATACGAGCAGAATGATAACACAAGCAGAACAAACTTAATGTTGGAGCCTTAATCAAACCCAAGACAAGCTGTGCTTTGTGTGGGAGACTATTGCATATTGTGTCCTATTTGACAGCATTATCAATATAGAGCATAGCTTGTGTTTATGGAAGCTACAACAATGTACTTGGTAGCGTCTTTATCGTTTATATTCTAAGTCTATACTCTTTCGAACGGTCCAGTTAAATGTGATCCCTCAAGTAACTATAAATGACTCAAATATTTGGTTTCACTAAAGAATACTTGTCATTTCTGTTTTTGTCTGATAATTAACCAGAATGCTTAACGTACTAAACATTAAACAAAGGAAACATTAGCAGCTTAGCATAATAATTATGAATAGGCTGATGTTAGCATGTACCTCAAGGCAGTGAGGTAATGAAGTACAGCCCATTGCAAAGCTGTAGAATCGGAACTGTGAATTCCTTTGACCATGTTGGCAGGAGAAGCAGTGAAACATGCGTTTTTAGAACACTTTAGTAAAAAGTAATGGGTTCATTTACGGGACATTTTCTACAACAGAATCCTCTGTGAGCCAACTATACAGATCCATTGTATTTAGTGGATCACATTCATCAAACAGTGGTTTGACTGTTTTGGGATGCATGTTATCACTTTGTGATTCATCTTAAGCGCCTGTGAGTATTGGGTCACTGGATAGTGCCAAAGAGCCTTTGTGTGAATTATATTCATAAGCATGAGCCTTATATATTAGAATAGTAACAGCAGAACACTCAAACTTAACGGGATAATAATAATGATTTCCGTTTCCCTCTAATTTAGAGCCCAGCACACTGGTTTGTCACTTCCAGCCAGTGAGATTATTCACCTGGTGAGAAAATTATTCTAGTAAATACTAGAACTATACAAAAAAAAAAAATCATATTTAATTCGGGAAGTTTCATGAGAATACGCTGTTTCCAAAACATTTGGTACTTTGTATGACAAGAATACAGCTTTATAGATCATAGATTTGTGTAGCCAAATGTGCATAGCTTGCAAGCGTAATGTACAAATAGGCTGCTGCAAGTATGTCACGTTAAACTCAAGAGATGGCGTGAAGGCAGAATAACAAAGTCCCTATTTGCATGCAGTGTAATATTAGTTTTATACATGTATTCTAATATGTCAATAATATGGAAAGCAGCTGATTTTAAAACTCTAAATGTTCTTATTTTAAAAGCAGACATAACTCCACGTTTAAGAAGAACACCACACGTTGGCAATAAAACAAACAGAGCGAAACCTAAACCTGAGGCCCCACCAGGCCCAGATGTTCACCACATGGAGTGGAAGCACTTCATTTGTTGCACTTCGCAATCGTGTATTTATTTCCAAAGGCTGGCGAAGGGAAACATCGGTCCCCTTCGCCTAAGTGCCTGCTTGCATGAGCCATAGACTATATTTAAGAATAAAATACCCCCGAATTGTTTGTGTTTGGCACTTGGAATGCCCTGTTGTTGCAATCGAGGGAGGCAAGACCCAAACGCCTCATGTGTGCACACCAGAATCAGCAGTCATTGCCGAGCCATCACTAGGCGGTGATTGGCTTTTCAGGTGACATCTTTTATTGAATATTAGTTTGCTAAGTTACAGACAGAGCTTATAGACAAATCAAATCATACCTCATTTGTTTGTATAGTTTTACAATGTGTCGGATCCTGTCCCCTTTCCTGTGTTCCTTTTCCAAACGGCAGTCAGCACACCCGGAACGGCATTTAATTAAATAGGCATAGTGCCACACTTCTGACAGTATCGGAAGTATTTGAAAAGTCATCTAAGATAAAAGATGTCGGAGAGGTTCTAATTCTCAGAGCCCAGCCCCGAACGGCCATCTGTATTCTCATTTCCGCAGCATCCACTAAATCATCACACTCGACACAAGCCTGAGGATGCCGCCGCACAATCATGCATGACAACATCAAAGCTTTTCTTTATTGCCTCTGCTCTTCATTCCCCCCCTCCCCTCCCTCTTAACTGCTATCTGTAGCTAAAAGCAGTGTTAACAACGGAAAATATTATCTTTGGAGGCAGTGAAAACACTGAAATTCTCAGCTTTTTCTTGGCAACAGCTTCAGTCAGAATTGATGGCCGTGTTCAAGAATGAGTTGATCCTTGCAGAGGTGAGAATTTGATATGCGGCCCTGCATGCACAAGTATAGCGAGGGTGGGGGGAGGCCTGACGTACAAATCTATGGAAAATACCTCCCATCTTCACAAATAAGACTGTTTAGCTTTCTTTAATTGTTTCTACCTCAACAAACAGACAGCATCTCTAAATTGTCATATGAGCCCAAATCCCAAGATTTCCATGAGCGGAATGTTTAAATGATAAGCTGGATCCGTCACTGGGGAGCTACTCAGCACCCAAAAACAGATTGAGCAGGCACCCAAGATGGATCTGTCGACACTTCTTTCGGCATCTCTCTATTTAATGATATTATATTTCATTTTCCGAGCAAAGAAAACACCATTACCCGAAGCAGTGATTCGGAACAAGCCATTCTGCACCAGACTCTAGGCCTCCTTGGTGGTATAGTAATTGAATCACAATTGCACGTGACTCAAAGTTTGAAAATGATTCTATTTGTTTTCATTTATTCCTTCTATGTTGCACAATGAGTTTGTTTTTGCCCACGGTTAAAAACTTTGACTCGAACAGCGCCTTCATACTGTTCATACAAATGAGCAGAGATCATTGCGGAGCTTCACTACAAAACAAATAAACGGGTCAATTAATACGGAGCGTGACCAACCAGTGGAGAGGTCACAAGAAGTCGTCCTCGGGCAACAATTAGGGTGGATTTCTAACAATCATTGGACTTGTATTGATATCTGCCTGAAATGTATTTCCCTGGTAACCGTGGTTAAGTGCTCTTGAACCCATTGGGGATTTGAAAAGTGTGCCGAGTTGTTTTGACCACAGGATGAAAAGCAGTTTTCATTTCAATGGGGGCGATATGCTCATAGGGGAAAGGACAGAGAGGTCAACCGCAGTGGAGTAAGTGCTCCCTCAGGCAAAAACACCAGGCCAATCCAAAGGGCCCACAGGCGGACCAGAGGAAATTGATTTGAGCTTTATTCCCGTTCAAATGCATGACGCCGCTGACGGGTGACCCAATGCTGGACCTGTCCACTCAAATTAGGAAACCATTTGGAGGATATGGCCTCACGTGAAAGGCCCATCAAACTATGAATACTGCGCCACAATGACATCGTTTCACACATCAGAACATCCAGAGGTCATCCAGTTCTCCCGTTTTGTGCGTGATGATCTTTTTGTAGGGCAGGCCCCCCCCCCCCGATCTTTAAATGTTGTCGCTACAGGCTGCATGCATTTTGACAAAGAAGGGATTGGCACATGTTTTCTATTCCATTAACAATGGACAGAGTGCTTTCAGTTCCGCTGGGCAACCCCTGAACAAGGCAAGAGGGGTGGGGAGACGGAGCAGACCTTTACACCAGCTAGTTGATAGTTGTAACGCTCGCTAAGTTGTCCTGTTTTCGATTGAATAAGTAACTATTTGGTCGAGTACTCAGCTACTCACAAGGACGCCATTCACACCGCCTTGCATGCGATTGTTCTAGTGTATCAGTGAGCCTAAAGTGAGTGAGGAGATTGAAAATCATCATCAGAAACTATTAGCATGGTCAACATAGAATTTGTCATGCAGTCCTTCCTTCAGCAGTGGAAGTGGTAGCAGTAAAAGAAGCAGCTGTAGCTTTCATTCATGTAGTTTTAGAAAACATGCCTGATACCATTAACTACATTAAATGAATAAAAATCTGTATATTTCCGGCTTTACTTTTAGTTGTTATCAGTTTAAAAGCATCTGGTTCACCAAAATGGCAAAAAATCTCATTTTCAGCTTTAACTGTGCTATTTTTTTTTGGTAGTGAGTAGATCCCATGCAAACTATTAAACCTAAATCAATCATTAAAAATTTAAATGAATCACCCAATTTATCCAATGTACCGCTGGCACGGCATCTATTTACCTGCATTACAGACCAAGATATAAAAATGGCCAATGTTTTTTTTTTTGTTTTGTTATTATTTTGCTCACAAACACACCATTTATACAGTACACTACAGTATATGGAGCCGTGCAGAAGCGTTGGTACATAAAAAGAGAGTTGTACCAACCATTGGAACCGATGTTGCTTCGACACCACGGACCTCGGGGCTGTGCATGCTGCCAAGCTGCAGTCACCCACAGAGCTGTGCGCTTATTTTCTCTGCTCTTTTCTGGACCATATGGGGCATAAGGGTCAGAGGGACACGGTGTATCACAGATTTGTTTGTGTGTGCGAGCGTTTGCGTCAACATGTGTGTGTGTGTGTGTGTAAGTGCATGTTTGCGAAATGAGCCAAATCTGCTCGCTAGTGTCTGTGGGTTTGGCAGCGGGGTGCATTGATTTTGTCAGCATTTGCATTCTCCAGCCAGCCAAGAATACTGTTATTAGCTCCACCAATATAGATGCAGAAAACAGTTTAAAGTCTTTCCACATTCTTCTCTGTTGAAAAGGAACATACGGCCGACTTATTGAGGGATTCCTTTTTTCCATTAAATGCAAATCCAAGAACTCGGGTGCGAGCCGTTTCATTTCATACAAACAATGGACTAGTCCGTGGTACACGTGCAAGCACAACCCCAGAGAATGAATGTAAATGCCAAAGGTCAAAGACACTGAATAGGTGGAATATGATGACGTTTCCTTGACTCCATTGCCAGCTGATCCAGGGTCAGCTCGTCAGAGCCGACAGGGCGACACAGAAGTAACCTCTTACTCAATCACCATATTAATTTACCCATCGCAAAGCCCTAACGACCCCGCCGCTGTCCGATTAATCCCCAAATTTTATTTAGCGAGTGTGCATTCATCAAACCCGACCGTTTCAGTGTGCAATCAATACAGCCCTTTTGGCACTTCGGACACATAGACCTAAAAGAGGTACAGCGTCGTGGCGTGAAGCGTGTTGGGAAAAAGCAAATGCTAGCCCGGGCCAAAAGAGGGAAGCATCCATCAAGTAGTTTTTTTTTTCTTCTTCATATTTCTATGTCTTGGAATAAGGCCGCGTTGCCAGTGTACCTTGTCAGTATCCCTGCATGCTGACGCTTGGACACACTCACGCCAATGCATACACACGCCATCAAGCCGCGGGGCGAAGGCAGCTCTGCTCACTCAAGGGGAAAGTGAACAGCTGTGGCCGTGACAGCTGGAGCAGCCACGACATCCCCTCACCGAATATCAAGGATGGCACAGGGCGCAACGGCGAATCAGGGCCGAGGACGGAGTCCGTTTACAAGCGGGGCGAGAGGCCGAGAGGCTTTAAGCTCGCAGCCAGACTGACAGCGACAGAGTTCGGTTCTTCCCCCTCGCGTTCGCGGTGATAATGTGAGAAGTAATGGGCTTCTCCTTGGTCTACAGCCCATATAATAGTCCCTCATTTGCTTCAAAACAAGCCCAATGGAGCAAATTGGATAATGTTGTGACTGTGAAAAATGACCTGAATACTAATATTTGTTTGCTGGAGGTCCGGTTTCAATGATTCAGATTCAGATTCTCGCAAGGATCTTGTTTCATTGCTTACATTTTCTAATGTTATCTCGAACGACGTGGTGGGAATTCACTCAGGTGAGAAACATCTTCTAAATGCTTGAAAGAAAAATAAATAGAATAAATAGACCTCTACATTCAGTCTGTCTCACCAACGGTGGGATGTCAATCATTGTGCCTTCCCTGGAGATGGATTAAGAATGCAATGTGTTTTTGGACATAAACAGTTTCACTAATCCCAGAGTTTGGGTTTTGCTTGAAATATGAAAAATGGTGGAGGTCTGAAATGTGTTGGGAGCGCTTGTGAAGGCAGCATTAAAAAAAGAAATCAGTGTACTATGCAAATGAGGATAATCACCTTCAGCCCCTTTAGCACCAGACCGATTTTAATTACACCTTAATTTCATGTATAAATACCCCCAATTCAGATGAGCTGCTGCAGAAAAGCCCGTGCAGAATAGGCTGAGTGGGAGGACTATAGGTACAGATAATTACAACCCGCTGTTACGGACTCCTGATTATATGAGGTGTTGGCCAACATACTGTCTCCAAATACCACTGAATGAGCCTCATCGGGTTGGTAGATTAAACTATCACAGCTTTCAGAGTTTTGTCCTGTAAACCGAGCAGTCCTTCACACATGTCCAAGACAGTGTCATTTTATTTTTAAAATGAATTTTGGGTGGGGGGGGGGGGGGGATTTGGACGCAATTAAACAAGACAGCATATAACTCCAGTTCATATAAAAGTATTACAATTATTGGGAACAAAGAGAGGAGCCGGAATTTCCCCTGTTCCATGTTGTAAAAAACTGTTCAGTACTGGAATATGCGTAAAACAGACTTCTTAAAAGTTGCAATTTCAATTTTTTTTTTTCTTGAGTGAGGTTATTCCTAAACCAAACACGCATGGTTCGCGGGCGCATTTGTGTTTCCAATGAAGTGTGATGTGTTTCCTGAAACTTTCCAGCTTCCACTTCCTTTTATAACATTAACAGATTTTCCTGACGCACCTCACGTTAGCGTTTTTCCTCCTGAAACATATGGAAATAATAAAATACATACGTACGGTTAAAGTAAAAACAGAGTGCAACCTGGGATATTAGCCAGGCAGTAAAAAGCACAGTCCATCTTACACAGAACATCTTAAAGTTGAACTATAAATAGAGGCTTTTCTCCTGTAGGGACTGAAGATTGAGCATTGTTGCAAACACCAGAGGAGCATATGCTGAGGCACAGCTCATTGCAGCCTCAGATGTTCCTTAACACTTGATTTCCTCAAGTTGCATTTACTTTCTCCCCTACGTTATTGTGCTAATTATCTTTCGGCGCGTTGCACATGGGGGGCTTGCAGTGCATGCCGCACAGACTCAGCTCCGGTTTTCTTTTTCCTACCCAAGAAGCGCCCGACGCGAGTGCCGCTGTACGTCAGCCCAGCGGTGTGACGCATCGACACTATTGACTGTTTTTTTGAAATGCGAGGGAGAGCTGATGGAGCATTTTCGAGCTGTGCGCTTTTGCGGTTCAATGAGATTTGTGCAGAGAAAATGTCCTGCCGAGCTGCTCTCACAGTGCTGGAATTCAGGTAACTTCATATGAAGAAAAAACCCAAAGCATTGTTTATATCGGCTGATGGGGATGATTTGCGTTCTACTATAGGCACTTCACCTCCTAGCATGCAGGAGGGCCCGGAAAATATGAACCGAGGCCTTCTATTAATCACAAAGTGACCCGCGATGCCGCTGGTAATTGCTGTAGACTGACTTACGGCAAAAAACAGCGTCGCAGTCCAAAAGAAGTGTGTCATTTTATTGCTTGTCACGCAGAATTTTACGGCTATACATTTCTCACAATTCCCCTCCAATGCTCACACGGCACAGCCTGGAGCCTCTGCTTTCTGCCCGGTCTGTGCTCGTTGTGCGCACCTGTATGCCAATGTTACAGTTGGAATCGGAACTGTTATTCATTTTCTGCTTGGAAGAACTACTGCAGTTTGACCTGACTTGAAAATCTCCTGACTTCCAGAGTCCATATATGAGCTTTACTGAAATACCGGCCTGAAAATTCAGACAAAATGTTTCACTTTGTGATGTTTTCTTGTAATTTCTGTTTGGTAAAACAAAAAAAATACATACACGCAAAAAAAAAAAAATCAAAAAGAAAGTAGTGCTGGCTGTTTCTGTAATTTTTGACGTGCCGACTGGGGTCAAAGGTTCCGTGCTTGAATGCCCATATTTGCATCTTTGACTCGCTGTGGAAATGAATGAGCTGTTGCATCTCCTATGATGTGCAAAAGTGAGAATGTTCAGCAGCATTTACTGAACTCCATGCGCGCCACTGATCTCAGCGTGAAACCTTCACCGCAGCAGGGTGCATCCTTTTTCTCGCAAAATCTATACAAATGCGAAACCCCATAAAAAAAAGGGACCACGCTCCCATGGGAGCACATAGAATGCTGCATCGACAGACAATAAGTCAAAATAGTCATAGTGTGGGCTTCATGCATTTTGACACAAAAGTTCAGATACCCAACACACAAAAGACTGCGTGTCAGGTATCTGCCGCGGTCTCCTTATCGCCTCGGTTTTCCATTCCGCAATTAACATGCAGCATCATAATAACAATCGTAACCAAAGGCATTGCGGCGGCTGGGCTTTGTGACCCTTGTTTGTCATTCCCGAGCTACTGTGCTCACAATCCATGCAGGCAAGGTGAAATCTGCGTCCATTTTTCATATTTACATGTGAACTAATGATTCCCCTGAGGGCTTCCTGTGGCCTTCCAAATAGTCTGCGTGGTGGAACCGGGGTGATGAATGACACTACTGGGCAACTAAAGCTGGTGACTAACCCAATCTGATACATGGTTTCACAGCCTAATTGCAGCTCCCAGCTGAATAGGCCATGAGCCAACAGAGACCAACTGACCTTGGCGAAAGTCAAAAAAATAAAAAGGCCCCATGCCTCTATGTGACCCGCTAAAAAAAAAAAAAATCTCTGCTCGACATTTAATAACTGGAAAAGGCTATTGCGAATGGCCGAAGCTGACAACTTCGGCCAAGATGTCCAGAAAGCTTCTTTTGTCTGTTCCATGTCGAAAGAGGCCAACATCTACCTGTATATAGTGATGCAACACAGCAGTAAAGGGAATATTAACAGCAACAAACTGCCTTTTACGTATGTGGCATTTGGCCTTTCTACCAACTGTTTGGTTGCAGGATGCAACATTAAACAAACCACATGTCTGTTTGCATAATGCTGGTACATACTGCCTCGCACAATTACATTATTAACACCTAGAGGAAATCTGCTCTAGCGCTGGAATGCTACCCAAAGATATTGATGGAAAAACACAAAACAAGTCATCTTTCAAAAGAGGCAGATGCTGCCCCCTTTGTTCTCCATCACCCGTCTTCCTACCCCGTCGAAGCCAACAGCTGCTCTTTTGCTGTGCAAGTTAAAGCAGGAAACAGATAATTGAAAATGTCGATCTCATTAATTATCACGGTGAGGCAACTTGCAACCGGGAAATGAATAGCTCGTTGTGATAGTTTCAGACCCTGGGTGCTTACAAAGCAAAATCATATTCCATGCCAAACCCTTTTGCCAATAGTTGGTGATCTCAAAAGCTTAAAAGGAGCATTAACTATGTTACTGTGTGTAATGTCAAAGGGGTCACTTGTAGGGGACAAGCATACAGAAACAATGTTCTCAGCTCTCTTTCAGCTGATAGTTTGGAATTTTCAACTTGCAGCTTCACTCTTTCGGTTCCATCTCATTGCTCTCGGTGTTGTTTCCTGCACAGAAGGGAAGATAAATCCGCAGTACGCTGACTTACCAGCACCGAATGGCTAATGACAGAACTAGGTTAGAAATGAATGCAATGGCGCCTGCCAAAAATGTAACTTAAAGTGAAAAATGAAGTCTGCCAGCTGACACGTTGGACTGTCTTTCTTTGCAATACAACAGCCTGCTGTAAAAAAAACTCTGTTTTTTAGCAACTCAAACCAGTACGGTACGAAGCCACTGGGAAGAGTGCTGCAGATGATTTTCTCTAGCGTGGCGGATTGACACCAGTTTTCCTGGTCCACTTAGAGAGGTGACAGACGGTTTTGCACCTGTAACACATACTAAAACTCCTAATTGATTTTACAAGGCAGCTTAGACTCTAATTGGGGATTTGCCTGGGGAGATTCTTGATCCAAAAGGCTTAGCAACTTCTTTTGTGGTGAGCCGTTGTGGTGAGATTTTCATCCATGGGAGAGAAGATGGGATGGGGATTGGATGACTACACCAGGAAACAAGTTGTGTGCTGCATTTAGAGGAACGGCAGATATCAGCACATGGACATGAGCAAACAGATGCATTACATGAACCTCGCGTTCACTCCGTAACCAATTTAAAAGTTAGATTTTTTTTGTGGGGTGGCACAGCAAATAGTTTTGATGATGATGATAACGTTTTGGATGATAGAGAATTATTTTTTTCATCAGGAAAGCAAAAAAAAACTATCGCAGTATGGTAAATAAACACAAAATTGCTTTTACATTGTTATTGTAAGTTATTGAAGACACATTTTTGACTTGGTTCAAGTGAGGGAGAAATAATTGGATTTGTTAACTACAGTTTTTCCACAAGTTTGCCCCCAATTCATGGCAGATGAATAATTGGATAACCATTATCAAATATACAGTAAAAAGTAAATAGAATGCAGCGCATTCTCAATTCCGCAGCAACTGATTTAGTGTCTCCTCATTGAATAATTCCTGCTCTACAAAGAAAAACAAACTGCATTCGGTGTGTGATCAACCAAGCTCCTTCCAAAACACATCAACGCATTGGCCGAATGTTCGTCAGCACGGAGACAGCGAAAGCATTTATCAGCATTATCCTTTGCAGCGCTGACTTTCATTCATATTATTGAATGACCATTTAGCTAATGCAGTTCCTTTTCAAAACATTGTGTTGAAGGAATCACATGTTGCCGCAGTAACCAAGGACAGTTCGGTCCTCTAGCTGCAAACACTGCACCAGACTTTGTGAAGGGGCACATCTGCCATTTTCCCTTTGATGCTGCAGAGGGCTTTGTATAAAAAGGTCCAGAATTGTCAGCACTACTTGAATGTAAAGCTTACGCTAGAGTTAGAGTCAATTAATGCGATGGTGCAAGAGGCAATGTCTTGTTCACTCTGTAAAGCAGCTGCAGGATTTCCCCAAAAGTGACATTCTAGCAATTCTGTTGAATCTGCAAGCAGGTTGCAAAACAAAATACTACAATTTTGTTCTCAAAATTTCTATTGGAAATGTTTCAATGACCAATGGTTCAAATCTTTTCTATTGAAATTCTTTTGAGCTTTTCATATGAAACAATGCAGTTGTCTGAAGAGGATGTTTTCACAGCATTATAAGATGACCCGTTTGCACTAGCTTTAAAAAGGCTGAAAGCTAAAATATGTATTTCATAAAAAAAAAAAATCTTTCCCAATATTTTTTATATGCAAATATGCACTTAAAGTGGCTATTAGCTATATCATGGTATACTCGCACAAATCCCATTTTCATTGTCGAACTGTGGATCAGTATAATTTTCTTGTAAAACATTTTTAATAACAAATAGTATGACTTACATCGTTTCTACGTAAGATAATCTATTGGCCAATTTAAGAAAAAAAAAATAATAATTTGACATTGGGCATTTCAAAATGATACATATTGTGTTACACAAGTGTGAAGTAGTGGGCCTTAATAAAAACCTCCCTTTTTCTTCATTGCGTTTGGTACATACTTACTATATAACCTTGACGACATCTTGTATAATTGGAAAACGGGTACATTATCATAATAATACCTTAAGGATGTAATAATGTGCCACTGGGACCTTACATAGAAAAACACTCGGCACATCAGACACCCATGAATTCAGTGTTTTTCCATCGTTAAATCTCCACCGTGCAGCCCGTCTCTGAAGAGATCACACACTACGTGTTGTTTTTGCCCTCATTTTAAAACCTGCTCATCCACCACCGGAGAGCTAAACAGTATGTGAATGTGATGGGAGTAATCTGACAGAATATATGCAGTTTCATAAGACCAGCCAGGCAGAAAATAGATTGGAGGTTGTGATTTGGGGGAGTTAGGATGGAAGTGGCGGGGGTTCCAGAGAAATAATGTGTCACTCACCGTGCCGACTGCTCCCTCTGCAACAGAGTCTGAGGCATCACCCGGCCCCGGTTTTATGTGATAAGAACTCAACATTTGTAGCTTTTACCTTCAGCTGTTTTAAACGTTTTGTTCAAAAAAGAAAATCAGTCTCGAGGGGGAAAATAAATCCATTCAGACAGCCTTTTTCTCATCATTTATTTTGTCTTTAGCGCTTTGACATAGGCTCAGGCTCTCCTGTATGCACTTTGACAGAAGTGTGAGGTAATTATTGAAACATATGGATGGCTGAGCCCTCTGTTAACCCTCTCACTAATGATGCTTGGCTATTACAGAAGGGCAAGGGAAGGACACTTCTACCATTAACTGATATATCCCACCAGAGATCCATGCCTTATCTTACACTTGTTGGCTAAAGGGAAAATGTTAGAGCTTTAGAGGGAAGTGTGGAAAGAAAATCTTAATCAAATGACCTTGTACATGCTCAAGGGTTCCCCCAAACACAAAAAGGGAGCATGGCCCTAATGCTGCAGAAGGGGTTATCAAAGAAAACAGGAAACTGTTCAAAACCTTGACTTCAATTCCATGACTTCAGGTTTCTGTTAGATTTTCTGCTTTATTCTGACCAACATGTGGACCAAAGAAAAAAAAATGTTCACCATTGATGTGGTGTAAACACTTCACATGATATTGATATTTGCTGATAACACTGTGAAAGTTTAAAAAAGGAAACTTTTCCCAACATTTAATAGTCATGGATAAGTTTGACTGCCTTTCACTGCATGTTTTCACCAGCAGAGGAAAGCAACCGCTGAGGGACCCCTTTAAAAGGGTTGCTTTCTAAAGATGATGGTACCGCGGATTAGCACAGGAAATTACAACAATTGCTAAATCTTTAATACATCAAAGCCTTTCCATTGGTAGCAGATTCACTTTAACTCTACACTCCCCACTTCAACTCCATTAACTTTTTTTTTTTTGCTGAATAGGGCCGGGCAAAAAAATAAAAATGCCTTGCTGTAATGCCAGCTCGCTTAGGGCAATTTTTCAGCTTGCAAGCTGTAGCTCTCTGTCATGTTAATGGACCCAGCAGTTACCCTCCCCAGTCCATGCAAAACATGCATACATCCCCCAGGTATATCGCACTGTGACCCAGCCAACTGGAGCCTTTGTTCATGCGGTCTTGTGGCTGTGGGCACAAATGATGCTGCTACACAATGCACTAAAAGCTTTGGCGGACAGCAAGAGTCCCCAACACAATGACTGCAGCTGGTCTAGTAGCAGTATAGGAGCTTCACCACTGCAGCTGTTATGCAGCATTTACACAATTCGGCTGAAATTGCCATATGCTAAATGAACCTCAGCAGCCGTTATTTGGAGGGCATATTGGCATGAGAGATGTAAAAAAAGAGGACAGAGGGCGGATGCGTGAACGTGTCCGTGCCGGAAATCCTGTGCGTACCGAGGAGTGCACAATTGTGAGGGGAAAAAAAAACACTTTTTTGGGAAGTTGGGGCACCCCTTGTTCAATGGTAAGGGAAACGCTATTTCGGGTGCCTGCGCTTGAACCGAGTGTGCTGTTGATTTTCTCTCGGGACAGTGTGCGAGTGCCAAAAGTCCAGCTGAGCGGGTGAAACTGTGAAAAATAAAAGGTCAGCAAGTACATCCGCTCCGTCGTTATGAGTGAGATTTTCATGTCACGTAGTGCCGATGCAACGTCTCTTTTTCCAATTAGCACGTAGCTGAGATCTTTGATTGGTCCATAACACCGCGGCGGCTCTTACATCCATCTCTCCCAGTTGCTAATTTTGACAGGAGAAAGGCTTCAGCCATTCGATTCTTCCGTTAAACGACTATGGGACGCTGGAGACCAGATGGTCTGTGAGAATGTCACTGGTGGCCAGTTGTCACTTTTGACAGTGTGAGCTGATATGGCGACTATCACTACGATTTTGCCGCCTTCAAGAAGGAGATAAGGGGAAAATGGCACTTGGATTGATTTCATCCCTCGCTCGGCACGCAGCGAATATGTTTGACAAAGACATATGGTGCAGAGAGGTGCACGGCAGCATGCTGTCCACCCCTTAAGCCTGAGCAGTTTTCCCTGGATTGTCCCAGGCAACATGTGCATTTAGACAAGCAATGTATGCAATATTCGCATGCAGGCATGCTGGCAGGCACACATGGCCCGTCAGCTCGAACGCAGAGGCGAGTGACGGATCCCTGCGGGAACACAAATATTCCTCCTCTCACTCTGTTATTCCCTTTTTACCCCCCAGAGCATCGTTCTTTGTAAGAACATAATCCAACACATTGCCTCGTGCCGGTGTTATTAAAACACGTCCATCAGCCGGGATGAAAACACACGCACATTCGTCTTCGGACCACAACACCGCACGCCATGTGTTGGCTGCAACGTGTCAGGTAGGAAGTAGCAATGCTGCCTCGGAGCTCCACCTCAGTCACCCTGTCTTCAGCTGAACCAATCTTTGAGAAATAGAGTCTTTCACCTTCAGTCTATTTGGAATTGGGGGGAGCCAACCTGACGTTCAAAGTTGCTTGCTGAAGCAGAGTCCCTGTCTGGGCTTTGGCAGCTGGACTGATAGCCAGCCCTGTGGAATGGCAGCTGTTGAAGGGCTTTTTAAATTGCACCCAGGTTGATGGCTGGCTGTCAGGAGGGCAATGGACAGGGAATTTTCGAAAGGAAAAAAAAAAGAAATAAAAAAAAAAAGACCAGGGATGGAAGAGCAGGAGGGATGTCAGTGGCGCTGGGAGGACAGTGGCCACCAAGGTGTACAGAAAAGGAAATGTCTCAAATCCTGAAATAACATAGGAATCGACGGCATCAAAGAGATGGTCAGAGGGGTTTCGGGAAAATGGAGAGGGGCATCGCTGACGTAAGGGGGGCATTACTGCTAAATACGTAAACAAATTATCCAATTACAGCTCCTCTTGTGTGATACTCCCAGACTATGTTTACATACAGCAGGATAGTATCCCTCTATGCAAGCCTGATCGCTTGTCGCCGATAACAAGGGAAATGTCAAACGTCTACGCCACTCTCTTTCTTTTGATTGTGTTTTACAGGACCCTCTGCGCCCACCGAATGCTCCCATTCCATTAATTATAACAGCTAGGATAAACAGTCAAAACGTTGTGAACTCACAGTAGCATCTCAAATCAGGCCAAGCGGAGATACTGTGTTTTGCCATTTACGGCGCAGTTGTACACTGTGGGTGTCGTGTGAAGTGGCTCCGTCAGCCTCACTGGCTAATCTGGCATTGCTGTGGTTGGCCTGTGCAACAGATGGTGTTTTAAGAAGGTCACCATGCCTATTCCCCCTGTTGTTGCACATGCTAGTTTCATTATTTGGTGATATTTAAGGCGTAATGTGGAACTTGTCAAGATATCAAGCTGCAGCTAAAGAGACAGAACAGTGCACGTTTGACCTACTTGATACTGTCACAGCACTGCAGGGTCACCAACAGGAAAGTCTGCCATACTAACATTTGAAAGTGAACACACGTCTCGGGCAGCGTGCTGTGTGACTTCCTTGCCGGGAAACATTTCTCAGTTTCTTTCAGTTGGTATCTCAAACCAATTGGCCCCGTGAGCTTCTGATTGCACTACGTTCACGGCCAATAATTAGCCATAAATATACAGGAGCGCGGTAGGACGCTTTGACAGGTGGCTCCCTTACTGCCGACTGATTGCTGGAGTGTACCTATTAATCATCGTCTGTATTCCCACGGGGCCGACATCTTTTTTTGGTGGAGGAATAGATCAGACACAATGGTGCTACCAATTTCCTCTTTGCTAACTCTTTGTTGTCTTTTTCTTCCCCTCGTTTGTTCCTCCATAAAAAAGGATTTTTTTTTTGTAAATTCTTTTGTAAGTTTTGCCACATAAGCTGACATTGACCAATACTAAAGTTGTGGCAATTACAATAACGGTTTAAATATTATTTCAGATTTTGAAATGTAGAGGATTTGTCACATGCTGGAAAATGAACGCATGGATCCGTTGCGTTCACTGAATCCAGGAACAGCCCCCGTAAGCCTGTGTCTAGAACAGCTCCGCGATTATACGCCAGTGAAATGACAGCATACTGTATATCAAACTGTAACCGTTTAGGTTTCAGTAACTCCATGATATAGCTTGCATATAAACTAGGAATAAATTCCCCTCCAGCATTTTGACAGGAGCTATTCAGACACTTAGCCCTCAAATGCAGTCCTATTCCTCAGCCAGAATCAATTGGCAACCATTGCCTGGCCTGAACTTTATCTCCCAGATTGGAAAAAAAGGGGAAGAAAACAGAGCACGAAGATACGCTGTTCATCTGTTCCAACGACTAATTCTCTCTCGATTCCCCTTTTGAAAGTGAACTACTTTTAATCTACAAGACCGTGGGCGCCTTCTGCACACAATCAGCACTGACATACCCCTGTTTTTCCTTTTTTCCTTTGGTCAATCTCTGACCTTTTCATTGCCACCCATATTTTAATTAATACTAAACTTAAAAGCTGCTCCGTGGCCCCCCCCAACCCTAATTTTCCCTTTATTCTCACAAATGAAATCCTTGTTACGCAGCATATTCAAAGCGGTGACTGGATATCTGTGGAGAGGAAGGGGCTTTTGTAACGGCTTGGAAAAAGACAGGGGCTTATGTCAGACACATATGGGCCGCCAAACGTAACCAGTGGGTAATAAACGATTGCCCTTTACAAAAAGCAATGGCGGTACTGAATGTGTGCTCGAGCACGGGGCGGCAGATCACAGCGCTGTTGTGGCTGTGATTAAACGTATTATTTCCCAACAATGAAACATATCTTCACCCACGCCTCTTGAACTCTTTCCCACAAATGACATCAATTTATTCCTACTACACCAGCTTTTATGATGGTCAATAAAGCGCATTCTAACATATGTTTCCTGTTGTCTTCCCGCAGCTCTTGAACTGTTGGGCGGGCGGCTTGAGTGCTGAAAGGTAAGCTTTTCTAATCACATCTGAAGCACGAATCATTGTGTAGTCGACAACAAAGATGGGTCATGACATTTTAAGCTGGTTTTCCCATTTCTGCTCGGTCTCAGAAGGGCCGCGTGCGTTAATGCGGGTTGCAGCAGGACAGAGCCTCAGAGGGTGAGAGAGTGAAGGGCCGCCTGCTCTTTTTCGCCCCGCCGTTTAATTAGCGCGGGTCTCAGAGACGGCGGGTGCCGCTTTAGCAGTCACGAATCCTGCCCAGCCAATAAGAACTGGTGTTCAACCACGTCTGACAGAGATAAATGGCGTGCCGCAACATTCCAGCCTCGCCCATCGTCGCTGCTGGCCGCGCTATAGTGAAGCGCGTTGGGGGTGTGCCACGTTTCTAAGTGGGCGTGTGGGTCAATCGACAACAGCATAAATCTTAGCGGGTGTTTTCGGTGTTTGTTTACGTAGATTTAAGCGTCTTCTTGTGTCTGTATGGTTAGCGTGGCAGGGCACACATTCAACCTCTTCGTTCAATAAGTAATGGATGCTTTTCGGAAAGGTTCGGGATAAGGTTTTTGAAGAGGCAGCAGTCAGTATCATAAAGTGGGGCTGCATTAAAGCAGAGTGCCCCATATTTCCGATGTGAGAAGCTGTTTATTGACTCTGCCTCACTGAGGTGGGATTCAAGGACTTTTGATGATGGTTTTGGGTAACACGTGTGAGCCAATGACTGAATACTGAGAAGACAAGCGTTTTACCGATCCTGCGCATTGATCACGGAAAGCCTTTTGGAGCTTAGGATTCAATTATTGGGGGTATATTTGGGATATATATCTGACATTTAGTCCGTCTTTGAAGGGAACTGGTATTCATCCATGCAAGGCCTAGATTACCGGAGAGCTTCCACTTACAATATGTTATACACAACATCCTGCCTTACGCGCTCATCTCGTCTTAAGCACATATTTCCTTAATTTTTTCCTAAATGGACACCGACAGCATGAAACCATGTAGACAATTGTACCCAAATACAATGAGGTAAGAGTAAGGGTGTACAAGTTTTAGATAACAGCAAAGACGAAACTGAAATAGAAATATATCCATTTCACAAGCTTAAATCACTGCGTAGAATAAGAGTTACTTCTCAGTTGAAGGGTCCTTGACAACGAATACCATGCAAGCAACAAGGACTGGGTCCAGAGAAAATCTCATCGAGTTGTACCTGAACACAACCATCAGTCCAAACACAGTAAACCCAACGACCACTTGAATGGGAGTGGAGTTTAAAAGATTGTTTGAATTTATTATTTTTCATTTGAACGGCAGTTCAAACATAAATATCACCATTTGGTGTACGATACCAGATCATTGCTTTTGATGATTTGCTAAAGGATAAGTTCTGAAAAGGAACACACACGCTGTGAAGTAGTTAAGACCGTAATTATTGTGCTCAATGAGTCCACTGCTGAGCAGCTTGTATTTAAAAAAAAAAAAATGTTTTTAAAGTAGTGATGGAGTTTGTTCGTATAAGGATTCCAGTGGTCTTATGTTGCTTCACCAGCCTGCCCCCAACATGTAACACATGGGAAAGGATCCTGGCATGCAAACATAGCTTGGCAGCATCCAGATATATGTATGAAATTAGCCAATAGCTTCATAGACATTTACTTCGCAGGCTGTTCCAGATAAGGAGTAAGATGTGATCATTTGTTGTTGTTTAAAAGCCATCTCAAACTAAACGATTATTATGGAACCCTTTTATAATAGATTGTCGCATCCTGACACTGGATAAGACACTTCACTTTATGGGGCGGTTTCATTAGTAATTGCTGCAGCCTTTTGCCCGCTTTCCTGTTTCGGAGAGCACTTGGTAGCAGTGGGGGCATAATTAGTGATAGGCCTTGGACATGTCATACTCTGTTAGTCAGCCTCGCTTTAAGTCCTTTGTCTGCTATCTTCTACTCACGTTCATTCAGGCTGTGCGCATGTGTATCTTTGCTCAGGCGTTACGATGCGCACGCATACGTAATGTATCGAGTGGAATTTAATTTGACCCTATAAAATACTTTGAGTAATACTGGAAAGCTGTTTCAAGTGCTGACAAGTGAGATATCTGAACAAGTGCCTCTGATCTCCTGTTGAACAAAAGAAAAATCATTCCATTTAGACTCTGTCGAGCTGTAAAGGCTTCACTATTCAGCTGCCCCACAAGGATACTTTTTCTATATTTAGAGGAAATCAGTTTAGTTTTCCTTTTAAGCAATTCCCTGCAGCGATGCAATTCATACAAAACATGTTTGTGACGCCAAACGGTAGACTTTTGATTACCCTTTGGAATAATTAGTGTGTGTGTGTGTGTGTACGTGTGTGCGTATTTTGCGGAGGGGTTTCTCAACATAAGCTGTTGATGTGATGGTGGAGAAAAGCCGCTTTGAGGAGACAGAACGTGGCTAAAGGAAAAGCTCTTCCTCCACCACCACCTCCAATTTTGCCTCATTCCTTTTCAGCTTCTCTCATGCTGCTGCCATTCTACGCTTGCTATCTCATCTTGACTGCCTCTCCACACCCTCTGTTGTTTCCCTTTTCCAATTTTCCCCATACATCCTCCCCGCTCTTCCTCTGTAGCCTCTTTTCGCCTCTCCCCACAGCTGTTGTTGTGCCTGCGCTCATCTGCAACAGCTTTCCTCTCCATCCTCTCTCTTTTACTTTATTTCCTTTCACTCCTGACCCCTCTCTTTTACCCAACGTGAGGCTGGAAGCGGTGAAGGACACTGCCCACTGCCCGATTAGTCCAAAACACAGTACCAGAAATCAAAGGCATAAATTAAACCCCTGAAATGTCTTTTACACCATTTGTATTTCTAGTTTGAGTAGTTAGTGCGGCTTTGTTGCTTTACATTAACATTTCAAGATGAAACATCTGAAATGTGGAGCACAGGGTTCAGGTGTGTGCCCAGAGCCAGTTCAGGGAATATTCCTTCAGCCATAGCACATGGCACCTCTGCAGAAAGCAACCCGTGTGCTTCTGTTCTCCCATCACGCTACGTTAGCTTTGCAAAGAAAAAAGACTTAATCTGCCAGATTGGATTAGACCTCAGATAACCTCCTGAGCAGACCCTCCAGTACGAAGCATTTATATCCAAGATGAACTATAAGTTATTGGTTAGGAAATAGAAACAAGAAAGTGCAATTGCACAAGATAGGTATGTGTTTTCTATACATGAAACACTTGAGCAACAGAGCAGCAACAGTGTGTAAATGTACAGCTTCTACATTTATCAGGGTGTGTTATTGTTTAGTATAAACGTGAACAGCCTGTAATAAAGATTGCATCAGGGCTGTGCTGTCATTACGTTGTATCCTTATCCTTTCCATTACCTCTTGTCAGGAAACAGACTTTGGATGCACATCAAAGTCTACTGGTTGCTCAAAGCTTTCTTAAGTCGCACTGATTGTTGGGGTAACTAACGAATACATGTGGCTGATTGAGATAGAGCTCCACACTGCTTGTGTTCAAAAAGAAATATCAATTTGGGCGGGGGGGAGAGGGGGAATTTAACAACTGCAAGGACATTTTAATTCAATATTTAGCGGCTGTATGCCCTCTCAGGGATTTTATTCTGGCCTCCAAAAAATATTTTTATGGCTTCTTAAAGTCTTAAACAAGACAAGAGTAAATAACAAATTATGGTTTATAAGTGTATCGTTTGTAACACGACAACACAGCGAAAAGCACTTTGTCGTTTGGTACTTTTTAAACATTAGAGGTGCGTTCTGTATGTTTGTGCAGCTCAGTGCACAAAATGGAGGAGGACCTGACGGTTTTGTGCAACCAGTGCCTCGTTTTCAAACATTTCACTCGGCCATGCAAACCAATCAATACTCATCCAATAAGAGGTTTTTGCCACATAAATATATTTTAGATGTACTGTATCTTACCCTGCATTCACTGAAAAGCTCTCATTTCTCCCATGTGCCCATGCCTCTAGCATCATTTGCCCGATTGTAATTCACGGTCTACTATTTGAGGAGCCCAGGCATTTTGCTTGCTATTGATTTTATTTACAAGGCTTCTATATTTTACTCGGTGCAAATCAGAGCAATTGTTTCCAAGTGCATGCATGAATCAATGCTTCCCTGAAGCCTGCTCTGGCAAATGCATGCAGGTCAATACCGCCAATTTATGTTTTAATTACGATGATCTACTAAGTGTTGGGTGCTCGGCTCTGCTCTCACAATCAGGATCAACAGGGATCATTGCATTCTACATCACATTTGGTCTTCTACATAGGCAGATGTCAGTTTTCCCTCTCAACTATGCTGATATGTAGTGGTGATGCTGGAGAATGCAGTAGCAAGCACGTTGAGCCTTTTTGCTGACATTGATAAAGTTGACTGAACGCTGAAAGGAACAAAAAAAGAACAAAAAAGAGAGATTGCAATAATTGTTTTTTAGTTCAGATTTAGTACATAGCTGCCTTTGCTCCACGCTCTCATTTGCCATCAATTGTTCAGACATGCAGTATGAAAACAGAAAATGCCCGGCCGTGACGGCCTTTTTTGTGCATGTATATCTAAGAGTGGATTTTACACTATTTTTGTTTGGCAGAACACTTTATCATTTGATCACTTACCATTAGAAATGATTGCTCAACTCAGCATGCCATATTAGCGGCTTCTGGCAAGCTGGGAAAACATAAATTGTATTGACTCCTGCAATTAGGGCGGATCAATAAAAGGCTGTTTATTTCACTGCTGCTCAAGACTATATTGGTTGCTGCACTTACGTGGGTCTTCGTTTTATTGCAATCCCCATATCGTGACATAAAACCCTCATCAAAAACAGAAAAAAAATGTATGAGTTTTTCTTTTTTTTACAAACAATAGATGAAATAACTTTCTACAATATTAAACCAAAATTGTGTAGAAATATTACCCCATTTTATGGAGAAAGAGACCAACAGGCTGTTTTCAGAGATTTTCTTTTGTACTTTCTTGCTGTGGTATTTGTGTTACACCATTTGTAGGCGCTCCGCCAGTAATACTTAATATAATGCAGAAGGAAAACGGCCCCACAGTGAGCTGCTGTCAGGCCTCTTAAGTTGATAGCTGTGTCTCTGCACACTGCAGGAAGAATCCCTTTCTGTCAAACAACAGCTGGAGAAGACAACATGATGTGGAGGCCACGGACGAGTGAGCCATCAAACTCCCTCTCTGACAGTACTTTGGCAAGCCACGTTTCATAAGAGTGTCTCACTCGGCTTTGCTTTTGTGGCGCATGAATCAATGATAATTGTGCTCTGTTCTCACTTGAATGGCAGAAGTATCCGCCACGTGGCAAGTGTATATAAAAAAAAAGAGGAGTTGGAGGGATGGATCGAGATACCTAGAAATTAGCGTGAAAGAAATTAATCCCAGTACCACAGGGATTATGATTCATTAGCTGGAGAAAAAACGCAGTCAGAACGACTGCCAAAACCTCTAATATAAAATAAATAATGAGCAGCTATGACACACAAGGTGACATATGCACTAGATATGAATTGTGTTCACTTTAATTAAGAGGAGTTGTGAAAGACAATTCATCTTCCAACTTTTTCTACAGCTGTTTCTGTCCTACTGGGGTGTAGAAGGCCAATACTAATGTTTGCTATTAGACATTTATTTAAGCCAAACTGTATCGGGTGTTTCATAGGCAGAACAAATTTGATCGAACAAGCTATTCTAAAGCTTTCAAGCAAACCGTTTGATCAAATCAAAGCCCAAACAACCTTATCCCCCGCTCCATCAAGGCCCAATTCCATTCCAAACCAAGCCCCCATTCTCCTTTCCTTTATCCCCTCTGAAAAGCCCAGTGATTAGAAGTAGACTTGAGGTGGACTATAACAGCCCCCCATCCATCCACCCACACACACACACGGCCTCCCCTTCCCTGTTCCCGACGGGACCTTCGTGAATCCCCAAATCCTCGGCCAGTTTATCAGTATCAGGGGATCAGGCAATCCGCCCCCCCCCCCCCCCCCCCCCCCCCCCTCCGAACGGGGAGCCCAATGTGTTCCTCGGCCTGCGGTGTAATCTCTTTGGCTGTTGACAGATCTAGCGACAGGTCAGCTGTGATAACAGGATCGCTCAGGTGGAGACAGGGGAGGGGACCGCGAAAGAAAAGGAGAGAAGCACAAAAAGAAATTAGAGACAAATGTGGCCAAGTGCGAGCGGAGTTGGCTGGTGAAGTGGAGTAGGCAATTGAGATACGGAAGAATATATTTATTAATTAGAAACCGTTTTAATAATTGATTAAATCATAATTCATAAAACATTTGTTGGTTAATGCTTCTAAAATTGTCTGGTTTTTACTCTTGAATATATTTAAATCAACTAAACAATTGATCCAATAATCAAAACACAATTACAATCAATAACGTTACGAGTTAATGGTGACGATGAGCAGCAGCCGCAGCTGCCGTTTATTATGCCCCAGCTTTTCCAGGTGAAATAATAGAAAATTGAATATTTGGTTGCAAACGGATCCCCATTTGACCGGCCTGGATGCCTGACGGAGCAGAGGGGCAACCTGACACGGCAACATCGCTCTGTCTTTCCGCGTCTGCCTCCTACAGTATCCACTAGCACTCCGACCCTGTGTCTTATTAAAAATGCTATTCCCCTCAAAGAGAAAGCGAAAAAAAATAAGTCCAGACATGAATAGTGGAAAGGTGAGAGGCCATGCAAAATCGAGCAGCTACAGTGACAATTATACGCTTGGGCATCCAGTTGACACGGAGCAACAAACACATAAGCCATTACTCACACCACATACACAAGGCTTGACAAACATATTGCATTTGCATGTGCACACGAGCATTCACGGGCTCTCCTTCTACCCTCTTGTTGTTACTCTCTTGCGCACTAACGCACACACGCTGAGAAGCAGCATGGTAGGCAGTGACACAAAGCTAATGCCTTGTCACACAGGCTGTCAGCAGATTAGCCAGTGGATTACACCCAAGCCATTAGATGTGCACAGAGCGAAAGGCCACAAAAATGGCAGAGAGAGTGAGGCGGAGCTGAGAGGGCCGAGTGAGACGGAGTGCAAGACCGGCTGTAACACGGCACATATTCTGACGTAGGGGCATGGGAAAAATGAATGGTGCACAGTTTAAAGACAGGAAAGGAAAAAGAATAAAGGCTGGTTAAGTAGTGCAAAGACTGAAGTCAAAGCGACAAAAAGTAGATGTTGGACGGAAACATGTAAAGATGGGATCAAGAGGATTTACTGCTAAAACAGTGGCAACAAGATCGTGGTAAATGGTACAAACAATGGTAAAGGGAGACAAACTGAGGAGAGCAGAAAGAGTATGAGGAAGGCAGCATGGGGATCCAACAGCACATAATGGAGCGAAGACAAGGGGGATAAGTTATGCAGTGTCCAGGGGGGGTGGACAAAACCAAACGGATGGGAGGAGGTGCTGAGCGGGAAATGAGAGGGAAGAGACGAGGGAATGAGGAGAGAAGACAGGGGTCGGGAAGGAGCTGAGAGAGAGATGGAAATGAGAGAAGCAGCAGAGAATCGAGGCGAGGGATGAGACGTGAAGCACCAGAGGAGAGGATGAGGAGTGGATGGAGGTTTTCTCGTTAGCACATTGAAACAACGCTGCACACCGATGTGAAATTCAGATGGGTAGAGGTACAATATGAAGGTTGTCGAGTTTGGCAGGAAGTTTGGCCGAAAGACGGATTCTGTAAAGGACATTTGTCCTTGCAATGGCCTCAGTGCATTTTGACCGATCGACGGATATTTTGACGTGCCACAGAAGGAAAAGCACAGGTGTAATTAGTGTTATTACCGGACTACAAGCTGCGCCTTTTCCCCCATTTTTTGATTCTGCAGCTTATATAACGGTGCGGCTAATCTATGTGTTTTTATAGCTAACGGCCACTAGGGGACATATGGTAACTAAACATTAAAGAACATGCGGCTTATAGTCCAGTGCGCCTTATAGTGCGGAAAACACGGTAGTAACTTGGGTGCTTTTCAAAAGTTCTTCTGTGAAAACAGCATGATTGGTATATTCAGGGATGTTTTCTCCCTTTGATCACCCTGCGTGATGCATGATTTGGGTATCGTAAAGCTGCGATAATGACCATATTTATAAAGCAGCTTGGCGGTCGCAGAACAACAACGGCTGGATTTACACATTCAGAATGCGTAATGGTAGACTGAAAATCCAATATTAAGTTTCCATTAGCTCTGCTTTTGGTCTCCCAAAACTAAATTGTACCTTGCTAGATGTTCAACATTGTTCACAGGCTATTGACAAACTTGATCTTACACTCAGGCCGTTGAAGAGAGTGTAGATTGTAGGCTATATGCTGGGGAATGTCCTGGCCACAACCGAAATACAAAGCAAAGAAAAGGCGAGAGAAGAAAAAAGGTTGGATGAAAGTTGATTAGAGTTGTTTGATTATAAAATCTATTATTTTTCTAGGTATATTGAAAAAACAGTCTGACATCAACCTCCATTTCTTACTAGTTTATTTTGTCAGCTATTTTGTCAGTTAATAATACAACTTGCCAGTCCCGTTCTGTCAGTAAAGTCCCCAACTAACACCTGACCAACGCAGGCACACCTTCCCTCAAATGGTACGGACTGCAGATGGCGCTGTTGATGGCAGCGTCAGAAGTGTCAGCCTTTTTCAGCTTAACTTTTACCACGGCCATTGTGTATCACCATCTGCTCTGTAGAATGAAAGCTGCTCCCTGCATTTTTCTCTGTTTCCAAGTGGAGAGATGTCAGGCCTTCTCAGTTGGTGTTTCATTTTCATGATAATCGACTTCACTGCCCCTTCCCGTCACAGGCACCTACAGCCCTCACCACGGAACCACTTTGCAGATGTAATGGCCTATAATTGTGTGCTGGATTTGCCTGCCAGCGGCTTCATTTTGAGCTGGTATTTGTGCAAGAACGGAGAAAAAAAAATGTCAAGTTAACGGGGGGCTAATGGGAGATTCTGATATCCATTCAGACTGGGAATTGTGCTGAGAAAAGCCATGAGAAGCATCTCATGCTTTGGTTCACAGAATGCATACGTTCAGTGTTTAAACCGCATGTATTGTATGTGCTACAAGTTCATAGCATCGTATTCACTGATTATTCAGGCTGAGGTGGAATATTTGTCTGCGTTTGCATTTATGCCAACATGGGTCTCTGTGTGTGTTCTATGTATGCATGCGTACATCTGGCGTGTACGTGATTGATAGCAAGGCTGATGTCATTCAAGACCTTTAGCCGCTTGAGTGATTTGACTGCGTGCCGTGGGATGAGCCGAGGCTCACAAGTGCCGGAGGTAGATTGTGGGGGAAGGGGGGTGGGGGGGGGGGACCCCACAGGATATTAAGACAGTTTATTATGATAAGTGTCTGCGTGAAGACATCCTCCACGTAAACATGCATAAGTACACACATAAACTCTGGCGCACACGAGTAAGGAAAGAATGACGGAGGGAGGCAGGGGGGCAGCTGAGATGTACACCGGGGAAATTATAATAAGACAAGGAAAAGGGAGACAATGCTCCGAAACACCCGCTTCATACGTGCACAGTAACCGGGGAGAAGTGCACAACCAAAAGTTAAAACCACGCCAGCCTCTCCGTAGCCGTCTCACGTGGGAGCCATTCCACCTTATAAGCCGCCTCTCCCTTGAAGGGGGTCCAGATGTAAGTCAAGGAGCTGCTTTGGATTAGCCAGGAAAAAAAAAAGAAAAAAAAAAAAATTCCGTAGCCATTTTACGAGCATTTAATTTGAAACAATTAAGATATTACGGTGCTGTGGATTCACTACACAGAGTGACAGCTGGAAGCAATCCCATAAACCGCAGAGCCAGTGAATGAGGCACCTTGCGTCTCTCCTTTGCTCTTTCTCTCTCCTTCATTGAGACGTTAGGCGTTAGGCTTAAGGCTCGGTTGGGCTGAACGCGCTGCCTTTGTCTCAGCTGAGATCGCGCCGCTATCGGCAATTACTTTAGCGGCCCATTGATGCACGAGTTGGTTGATGATAGAATGGCCTAATATCCCCAGACTAAAAGGGAGGAAATGCGCAAAGGGGATGTTTACCTTCTGGTTGTTTTTTTTTCCCATCATACCTTTTACTGAGGTATTGGATTTATAGCATAAATGGGATGGCTCATCCGTGGAGAGTTAATGAGAAGGATGCAAACTATAGCTGGCTGTGAGCGGCTCACACTGAACATTGTGGCTCCGTGTTTAACGTTCTAATGGACATATTTGAATTGGGACACAATTGTTTTGGAAACACACATGTTCCATCTTTGGACGATCACTCTCCGTGTCCTATCTGTCCGACACTCAAAGAACTTAGTCACTTCGACCTTGATTTTCCAGCCAGGTTTTGTCAGCACTCACCTATCAATTCGCCTCCTCCTCCTCCTCTCCTCCTCCTCCTCCTCCTCCTCCTCCTCCGTCCCTACCTTCCTCAGAGGCATAGGAGGGCGTCCGAGGTGTGGAATTGATGAAGGTGTGCTTGTGAAAACGTCAGCGGGGGATCACTGGCCAGAGCGAGACAGGGAGAGGGAGAATATATTTCGGGGGTTGACAGATAGCGAGATTGTAAAAAAAAGCTCCTTTACATGAACACTGAACTGCAAAATGGAGGACCCAGTATACACAACGGCAACGGCTATGGCGAGAGATTTCTGGTAAATAGCCAATGCCAGCCCTCACACACAGAAAGACAGAGAGAGAGAGAGAGAGAGAGAGAGAGAGAGAGAGAGAGAGAGAGAGAGAGAGAGAGAGAGAGAGAGAGAGAGAGGTGAGCAGAAGAGCTGATGTAGAGAGTAGTGAGTGGGCAAATAACTGGGATAAGATGATGGCTGGGAAATGTAAAATTCTTGTAGAGGGGAATCTTTAAATAAATGAAAGGAAAATTATTAATTATCCAAACCGTATCCGATTAGTACTCTTAATTATATTCATCCTGACTTCCTTCCTCTCATCTTCTCTTTCCATTAATGAGGAGGGTTTGCCGAATGGAAGGCCTTGTTAAGACACTTCTTTCTGGAGCAGACGTTAAGTTTAAACCGTTATGACCACAGGACAGCATATGCTCAGTATATCATCCTTTGTCGAACTTGTCCAATGATTCGTTTAGCAAATGGATGAATGAACAACACATGTTAGAAGTACACAGAGCATTGTTATTGTCAAGTGATGTTTTGCGCTCCAAAGATTAGAACTCAAAACCTCGGCAGCAAATGGAAGGAGGCAGTAAAATGTGACTTCATGCAGGTTCACAAGTAAGAAAGAGGTGCAGGCGGGGGATTTGGGAAAAAGAGCCTTCTTTGCCCGTCTTTAACCCCCTCCCACGAGCTCATTCCGCTCTCTTGGCCCCTCCTCATTTTCATCTCATTTCTATAGTCGCAGCCAACTTGGTTAGGGGCTCACTCCACGTCCGCACACGTTCAGCTACGTATTTGCATGGCTGCACCGGACAGGTGTCCTGAGCCGCGTTCCACGGAGGGACTCTGTCAGGCGGCAGTTGACTCAATCTGTCTAAGCCCATTTCCCTCGCCACCTCTGCCTCTCCTCGATGCTCTGAGCAGGTTGCTGCACACCATGGCTGCTCATGCCATCACAGATGATCTCTTAATGGGCCTAATTGCTTCGCAGCTCATTGCGCCGCACGCCGTCAATAAACCAAATCAAACCGAGGCCCCATCCACGGGCGTCCTCGTGAATCTGATTTCGCTCGACATCGTAATAAGGTGATATTGACTACTCATGACTCAGCAGTATCGGTGCAGATGAGTGGGCGCGTGCCTCTCGTCGCGGCGGGCCCAGTAGCAGGAGGAGTGGTTCAGGTGATCTCTTTAGGAGCACAGCCCCGTGCATTGTTGCACACTGAACTATGGATTACAAACATGCACAATAAATATGTGGTTCCTCCACCCACACACACTGTAGTCATGTCCGCTCTGATGGTCTCCCTAATGTGTCCTTTACCATACCTGTGTCATCTCCGGTACTCTTGTCAAAGGCTACTTGAAAGCTAATCAAAGGTGATCGAACACGTGAGATAAGCCTGCAGTCGGCTCCTCCAATCTGAGGCAATGTCACACCAGACTAAACATCGTCAGCTCCACCGGAATTTAAGACTACGTGCAGTCAGCTGTGAAGGTATTGTGACACCGGGCTGCAGTCAGCTGCTTCCAATATAGTTAATATCTAACGCAAAACTGCACCACCAGTATAAGCTAATGTATTACCAAAGTGCTCTTTGCTCACTCACCTCTACGAGCGATGGGACGTGGCATGAACTCAACGCAACCGGTTTTGTTTTCACACCAACAAGCTTATTAAAAGGTATCAACACAGTGCCACGACTACAATGGGGTTGTTCGCTCATGTTGCCAGGCTTGTCAATCAAATATGATCGAACCTTCTCCACATCCTCTTGAGGCTCAACATATATCTGCCTGACATGGGACCAATGAATAAACCACTTCCCTTCTATTATGTACATAATAATGGCTATTGATGCTGGTGAAAGCATGGTTGCATAGTTATCCATCCATCATTTCTGACGGACACTACGAAGGAAAGAGGTGTAAGATGTCTCAGCCAAGGACTACACAGGCGTCGGTTTACATTTTTCCTGGCGCTGGAGATGTGTGTTATTTCACCTTGCCGTTTGTCGCTTCACCCCACCCACCCCCCCTGGATCGCCACCACCCTCCTTCCACCTCTGCTGACTGCTTGTGCAGCGGTCGTAAACAAGTCAATCTCAACACGTTGGATTAGATTTATCCGCTTAAAATAGATTGTTATCCTGAGGAGCGCGAGGAGTCTCGCTTGATGGGGGAAATTAATTTTACGATGGCTGGTTTACTTGATCAGGGTTGCGGGGGGGAGGGTGCGAGACTATAAATGCATCCACTCTGGGGCGTGAGGGGCTGAACACAACCGTCCTTGTTTTTGATCCAGACAACTCGTCGCTCTTCTCCGCCGCATTATACATGGTGTCGTCTTTGGGTAGCCGCAACTAATGACTTGACTGACAGTCATTTGTAATTCACCAACAACTTGTCACGGGTGAAAAGGCCGGCACCCCAGGCTATAGGGAGATTGACAGTGAACAATATTGTATTTTTCACGTCGGTCCTTCTCCCATTTAATGCAACATTGACAGTTTGGTTTGCAGAATTATAAATAGCCTCTGCGTTTGGAAGTACGTGCAACTTATTCAGGAATGAAATGCTGCTAAAATAGCCGTCTGCTCTCCTAAATCGTGAGCGTTAAACTGGTATAGCAGTTATTGGATCGAGTTACAATGGAATTGACCTGAGCCTTTATAGCAACACAATTCAGCCTAAGCCGACTGCGCGGTGTAAATGTATCTGACACGCTTCTCTTGAAGCTTTGGGTTTTTTTTCTGTTTCTAACCGCTTAGCCCCACCGGGATGAACACTGCACCCTGGAAAAGAAACCTTATAAAAATCTATTAGTTGATCTGCTTTATATAGTGAATTGCCTGGTCCACAAGGCCACCCTTGAAGACAGTGCTTAGAGAAAATGTACCATTTAAGTACAACGTGTCCACCAACTCCAGCACCGGGAAACAAAGGGCTGTCAAGGACTAAGCTTGTGTTAAAAGGCTATTTTCTGTAACTTTGGCTTGGCGGGCACGCACGTGGACACAGCAGTGCTTGGTGCAAAATGCATGCTAAGACGCTCACAATGGCAATGCTCACATTACATTACATGTTATTTAGCAGACACTTTTATCCAAAGTGACGTACAATGAGTGCATTTCAACCATAGTACAAACCCAAAGAACAAGAAACAACGAAGTACTTTCAACCAAAGAAAGCCGATTTACAACTTGGTGATTATTATAACATTGTGGTTAAAGTTTACCCGGAGCTACCAATGAGTAGTAACCATTACATAATCCATTATAGAATATGACTTTAAATTATTTGTTGGCAGCATGTAAGGTAACCCACACCCAAGTTTCAGAAGGGAGAGAAAAAAAAATAGTATATTCAATGCTAATTATTTTTGTGAAAAAAAAAATAGTCCCCATAGATTTCCTGTGTGGGCAGCGACACAGTAAAACACGTTCAGGCTCACATTATTCATTCAAAGCAAATGCATATTAATGAACTAAAAACCGTTGCACCATTGCAGATACATTGTAAATGACAATCAGCGCCACACTGTACCCCGCACATACGGGTGTAAACATGCCTCAGGCGGTTTTTCAAACACCGTTGGCTCACTTAGTAATAGTGTGGCATCATTCCCCCCCCTCCCCCCCAAAAACAAAAACATTTACCAAGTAAGTTAAATGGCCTTCCCACTGTCAAGAGTATTAATAGGCAGGCTTCAGGACGCGATGATGCCGCATATCAGAGCGGCACTCGGGTTTCCTTGGTGTTGGATCCCTCTTATTGAAGGACACATGCTTTATAGACTCCCGTGTCCTGTTGGATGAAAAAGTTCAGCCGTGATGGGCCAGGAAGCAAGGCTCTTGATAAATCTTGCCCTTGCACACATTTATCCACAAGTGCTGCAGTATTACCGCCGGAGCTAGTGCCAAGAATAGGGAAGCACGAGGTTAGCGACAGAGCCAAGGTCTATATCTCATAACTAGCGTCGTCTATTCATATTCAAAGAACATGAACACATTCGGGGGATTTCCGAAAGAGAAAAAGAGTAGGACGCCCCCGACACACTAAGTGGATAATACAAATTTATCAAAGAGAGCAAAAGGTTTGTCGGTGTTAAAATCTGCTGTGCAACCAAGACGCCGTCCAAGCCTCCGCTACTGATAAATACAATCTATTTCTAAACAACTGCTTTAGTGAAAGTTAAATAGTCAGACAATTCGTGGTCTTCAGTGCATTGAGCCTCAAGACACCACTGGCCATCACTCCCGCCGTGTTTTCTCATAGCCAGCAGCCAAGGGCAACAGTTCGCAAAACATTGATTTCATCAAGTTTCTCTACAGTTCATTGTCACCAAACCCAGCACTTTCTTTGGGGGCTATAAATCTGCATGCCGAGGTGGTGGTGTGCCCCTAATAAATGGAGCCGGGAGTAATTTGCAGGTATGAATCACTATCCCAGTTACTCAGTCGGATGCATGGCATGTCTGAGTGCAGGGGGAGAAAACAGATCCGCTGACTGCGGTAGTCTGTCTCTCAGACGTTGGGTGTCTGCAGGGCTCGGTTGTTCATCAGAAGGCATGGGTTGCTGCCATAAAAACAACTTTTTTCTCAAAACACAATTGGTCATAGTCATCTGTCTCCCTGGGCCATTGCTGTTATTTTTCCGTCGCCTTACATCAGAGGAGCCTAAACTTGCCGGCGTTATCGGGAGCAAAATTGTCCTTTTATGCAGTGTTGTGTCCAACATTACATCTTTTCAGCATCGTGGACGGGAATAAATCACGTCTCTCTATCATTACACAAAATGTGTGATCATTATACATGGTTTATGGAGGTTACTGCTCAGCTCGGCTGCTCTGACAGGCTGACCTTGAGTACACGATGCAGTGTGTGAAGGCAGCTTTTCCAGCATACTGAAGCACTGCCTTTAACAAAAATAAACAAAATGGTAGATGACAGGCGCGCGCACACACACACACTCACACACACACACACACACACACACACACACACACACACACACACACACACACACACACACTCAAGCCCAGCCCGACAGCAAAATCGATATAATATCACTACAGGGACCTATATGTGTGGCTGTTAGTGATGAGTTTGTAGTGATCTAATTGTACATGTTGGCATTTTTATGGACTTTCCACTGACATTAATATCAACAGGCATCCATTTACTCCAGGCTTTAACTCTCACTTTCTTAGAAAGGTGTAATGTGTCAGATTTGGCCAGTAAAAAACTAATAGTATCAACCGAGTGTTGAAAGGTTACAATGATGATTTCTTTTAGAAAACATCTCGAATTGTCATGAGGCAACTCCTGAAATCGGCCTGCTAAACAGCTGGTCCTATCGTGTCCAGTCTTCTAACAGCACATCCACCGGAGCGTCCAGTCTGCCCTCCCTTTATTGGATTGGCCACTAGGCGACTGCCAACGCGAAGAGCCGCCGCCGCCGCCGCCTGCCATCGGCGTCCAGCCGGCTCAAACCCCAATCGCACAACATCGCAGCGTGCCGGGGTCAGCGGGAGCCCCGGGTCTAACCGGTGCCCAGGGATCGGACCCCAGCAGCATTTGTGTGGCTGCAGCCCGGCCGTGTCCCACTCCAGACGGAGTAGACTTCTGATGGCGGAGAGGACGAGTTGGTTTTCCTCGTTGGTGCCAACTTGTTTTTCTTTAATAAACTGTTACGCAGACGGTCCAGCTCGTTCTTCAAAGCTCAGTAAAGAAAAAGATGGCTAACATAAACAATAGGCCGAAGCCGCGCAAGGAGGTTAGACGATAACGCTGTCATTTTGACCGTCGGAGTGAGATGGCTGGTTAAATTTGTATCATTTCATTCATTCATAATTTTATGGAACAAGTGCTAGAGGTGAAATGCTGCCCCCTATTTTTTTGGAGCATGTGGCCAGATACTACACAGTGCAACTTTGAGGACCAGAAAGTATTGACCTTGCGTTTTCTCCAATTAGACCAAGCCCTTTAACTCTCTGCTCTACCATTTTGGAGGGCACAATTTCAGTCATTATATTTCATTGAAAAATGTATGGACCCTAAAAAATCTATTTTTCTTTCATTGAACTATGTTGTTGCAAAAAATATATGATTATTATTGCCCAGGAAGTAAAGCGAGACATGATTTCCACATCCTTACACAGCAACTGTTTTACTACATATTAGAGGGAATATACTGCAATGTGTAGTGTGCTAAATATATTTGACATCTTTTGACAACATTTCTTTTTTGGACCACAAATATGACCTGCTGAGAACTACATTTGGAAATAGAACATTGTCAAAGGTCATTTGCTTGCCGCCCTACGGAATGACTACCAATGACTTTAGACTTTAAAAGATCATTTCTGCATCATTTCTTTCTGTCCGTTTACTCAGATGACTACGTCAGCCTCCAACAGCGTAACAACACATCTTTTCTTCTCGACTCTCTGAACCATTTAATCAATAATGCCCGCACAATGCGCTGAGCGTTGTGTATTATTCCTTCTTCATAATAACAGATACTGCAGCGTGGCCAACGTACCCGGGCCTACGTGGTGTCGCACACGCACCCACGTTCCCACGGTCTACCAAGTGAAAAAAAAGAAACCCTACAGTCAGAGGCAAACCCTCACTCACCAGCTCGCACACACCCACACGCACGAAACGCGTGTGCACATTCCTGTAGTGGACTTGGAGGGGGGCGTGTGGGGGAGGGGGGGAGAAAGTCCTCGCCGTGTGACGTCGCCCCTCCTACTCTCTCTCTCTCTATTCCTGCCTAGGCTTTCAGGCAGAGAGAGAGAGAGAGAGAGAGAGAGAGAGAGAGAGAGAGGGGGGGGGGACAGAGCGAGCGCGGTCGGCTGTGTGTCCCAGCCACGCCGCACTCTTCAAACACAAGCACAGTCTCGCCACGTTCAATCCGATGACGACCTAACAGAGCACAGGCAGACCCCCCCAACCAGAGAATACATCACGCACACGCTCCACGTGCGTGTTGTGTTTTTTGTTGTTGTTGTTGTTGTCGTCGTGGTTGTTTTGTGGAGGGGAGACAAACTAAAAAGTGAGAGACGGACAACTCGAGGAAAGAACCCGAAATAGGAGCGAACTAACGGGGCAGAAGCAGAAAAAAAAGGACCCGAGGAAGGATTTCTTCCGCCCGCGTTATTCCCCCCCTACTCATCCCCCCCTGGACCAGACTGTCACTACTGGATGTAAAAACTTCGCTTTGTACAGAAGAAGAACGGAGAGCCAGAGTTTCGAACCCACGACGACATGGTGCTAAGGTAGGACTGGGAGTTGGGAGCTTGTGATGCCGCAGCGATTCCAGGTGTGCGCGCAGCCCCGTGAACTTGGTCCCCCCACACAGGCGCCGTACGCGGCTTTACCTACGTGGACTGGCTCCATGCCGCGGAGGCATACGGGGGACTATAGTGTGCACCACGGTTCATTCAAGGAGTCGAAAGGGATGTTTTACGCATAGTTGTAATATTATGAATGCGCGAGAGCTCGAATACATTATAGCGCTCTGCGAGCCACATAACGAATGACAGCAATATAACCGCGGATGTGTTCCTTTATCTATTTTAGAACATTTACCCGCGCGCGAACCACATCGTTAAATGGGCAGGTGGAGTGTTTTGGTCACGGCGAGCGGTTCAGAGAGGTGGCGGATCAATAATCCCATCAAAACACATCGTAATGCACACGGTCTTGGCTTTAATATTACGTTTGGAGGAGGCGACATCTGGTTTGGCCCCCCTTGTGTCATAATAAAATGACAAAAAAAGATTATGTAAGCTCAGAGTGGAGACATGTGCCGTTTTCAGCGAGTAAATGCTCTTTCTCAAAGAGCAGTCCCGGAGCTCTCCAGAGATCTCTCATCTCATCAGTCTTATTTCTGGAACAAGTTTTATTTTTGCGCGGATCAAAGTTGACTTTGTTTCTTCTTCTTGGATTTTTGTTAATTAAAAAAAAAGAAGAAGAAAAAAGAACGTCTCAAAATAAGCATCAGCGTATCAGTGAGACAAACAGAGAAGCTGTCAATCAAAAGAAAGGCAACCTTTATGTTCAGTGGAGCTGTGCGCGCCACCTGCGCGCAGTGCGCCAGTCTGTCCACTAGGGGACTCGTTCTCCTCGGCCAGTGAGGGGGATGCAGTAGAGATGCTCTGACGGCACCGTGCACGAAAAGTGGTTCCCGAGTCTCGCTAAATTCCAGACTGTGAAATCAATAGCTGGCTGAAAAAAATAAGATTTTGTTACAATTTTGAAATGTTCTTTTTTGAAGTGTATAGCAAAGCGTATACAAAAAAGGCCAAACAAAGTCTACCTGACCATGTACTGCCAAAGAAAAAGGCAGTGATTAAAGCCAGAGTAGGCTATTATAGTGTGTGCGTGCGTCTGTATCGGTTTAAAGCCAGTAAGCGCTTGTTTTCACGATTCCAAGCTCAAACAACCAGCACCCACCCGATTTTTGACACAGCGTAATTAACGCCGTCAGCCCGCGGTTCGATTTCCAATTTTGCTGTCGCGACAGCGCCGCTCAAAAGAGGAGACGAAAATGGATGTGGTGCTCGCTCAAAGTGCTGCTATCCAAAGTCGCTGAAGGGGGCAAAGTGTCTCAGTCAGGGGAAAAGCGGCCATCTTCTCTCAGACCCTCGCCCTCCACTTAGTGTCTTTCTCTAAATCCTCTGAAATAGCGCGCGCCTTTTTGTGAAAAATAGTGGTGTAAATTGGGGACAGGTCATTCCTTCTGATGGTGTAAAAGGCAATGAAAGGAGAAATGGTTGAAGTTTCCAACAGAGTGTGTGTGTGTGTGTGTGTGTGTGTGTGTGTGTGTCTAACAGCTTCATACAGTTTGGGGCGTAAAAACTATTAAATTGAAAAATGATGGTTTAGAAAATGCCTTTAAGGGAGTTTGGTCATCTTTGCATTTTGTGCCCAAAGCAGCTTCTGGTATCATATCCCACATTTTTGACAGTGTCCAGAAGGGACAACGGGAATCCAAGACTGAATGTTGAGAAAAGCCATTGTCTTTCAGATGCCCTTTTTGTTTACTTCAATGGTGCGCTCACCTTCGACCTTTATCAATCATACATGTGCACGTAAAATGTTGGGCTCATACATAAGCTCATTGACACCAGCCTGTTGGGTTCAAATCAAATTTTCTTAAAGGACTGGGGGATCTTTCAACGTCTCTCTTTTTTTGGTCTTTCTTGGGGCAAAGCAAGCCGAGCCCACTTTACGAAGATGTGCGCCTTAGCACAGTCAGGTAGCTCTGACTCACGGCTTTATTTTCAAGTACGGACAAAAAAAGAGCGAGGAAGAAAACGTTTTTGTGTGCGTCTCTGAGCACTACTTCAGGAATCCCAAGGCCAGCGCCCCCCATTATCAGGGTGGAATGAGGAATCAACACTTACGTCGCAAAAATGGATACGTAAACACAGAGGCCACAATTATCAGGCGCTGTGGTGTTCGAGCTGAAGGAGATGGAGTGCCAATAGGTCTGTTAGCAATCGCCCCCCACACCCCCCTTCACCGCCTGCCCTCTGTAATCCAGTGGGTGTACTCTAGCTCATTCTGTGCCGGCAGCAGTCCTAAACTGCCCACTGACTGGCTCGATGGCCAGGTGGGTGGTTGGCGGATACAGGGGGGGGAAGCTTATGTGGTAGAGGGCAAAAGAAGAAGAAAAAAAAAGAAAGGAGGGTGCATTTCCCCCCCGTGTCGTGTGGGGGTTGTTGTGGACCCCTGTACATGTACTTGTCCACGTGTGGATCGATTTTGTACATCTCACGGATCTCAAGTTCACTGATCAGAGCGGCGTGTGCGTCGGGGGCGACTGCGCCGCCACTTCACAGAGGGTCGGCCTGATGCATTGTGGCAAATGAGAAAGATGTTTGATTTCGCACAACGCTGAGCTGCACTCCAGCATAATGAAGTGATCATGACTTTACCCTTGGTTCACTTTGGCCCCGGCGCCGCTGTGTTCCGATTCAATCGCTTCACTCACTTATTTACTTGGCAAGCATTTCCTCCCGTAACCTCTAGTACTGCATAACTAGCGTCAAGGGTGGGTTGCTTGATAAAAACCACTGCTACGGGGCATTGGTTTTACACGTAGGGGAGCGCGAGCTGTTTTTTTTTATTGATATTCAAGTTGCCACTGGGTTGGAATATTAAGAAGCCTATTTGCACGCCCAGGCGAAAATCACCTCTGCTGTCGATCCCCCCTGTCAGGGCAGAAAGCTGAGGCGTGAATGTGATTTGGCCGTGGAGGGAGCGCGGCGCTCCAGCTGAGCTTGTTCTCGATCTCCGTCGCTCCCCAGTCCTAGTCGCCTCTCCTCCGCTGTGTCTCGAGTGCGTGTCAACAAAATGAAATGGGAAGAAAAAGCAACAAAAGTTGACTTTTCTGTATTTTTTTTTTAAACACACAAAGCAAAGTGTCACTTCCACCATGCTTCAGCTTAGCGTTGGGTACACTATTAGCACACTTGGCCCGCACTAGGCTCTGCCTGCGGGCTTTGTGAACAGGGGGGAGTGCTGATGTGTCAGAAACATGGAGGACTGCTTTTCTGCCCCAGCTGTCCTCCGCGGGCAGATAGGGTTTCAGGGGTTTTGATTGATGCCAAACGCCTGTAGCCAGTTGTGAAGACATACAGGGGGAGGGGCTATGCTGGTATGGTTTTGGATCAGGGTCAGCGACACTGGCAGAGGATTGGAATTCTGCCCTTGACCTCGATTTTAGATCGTCCCTCAATTGGCAAATAACAGCCTGTCACTATTAGCACTTTGAGGGAGTTGGCACTAATGAGAGGAACACTAAAGAGCAGTGAAAGATAATAATTTTGGTTTCAAATATCGCAAGAATGCAAATGATGGGGTGTACGAAGGGCCTGGTGGTAATATTTGTCAGGACTTTCCGATTGTGTGGCAACCAAAAACATGACCTCTTTTCATGCCAAAGCCATAGTCTCATTTTCTCTTATCTTAATTTTTGGAAAGCTTGAGAGCCGAATCCACTGAGGTTCATTTGAATAACCTGCGCAATGAGGAAATAAAAGCTGGAGGAACAAATAGAAGTGGCGGTCGGCTCTTTGCATTCATGTCACATGGCTTTATCACATTATTCAATGCAATGGCAGCCTCACAAGTGATGGAATTTCAATTAAAGTATGACCGTTTTAGAATTTCTTTCTGCCTGCCAGAGAGCCAGTAGAGGTTTTGTTTCATGGGCTGGGAAGGGGAGTGGACGACAGACAGCGTTTCCTACAGGAGACATATTTTCTAGTCTATAATCTCCACCCCCCCCCCCCCTGACACACACCCAAGCCTCTATCAAAAGGGAATGACTTAGCTGAAACCCTTTTGTTCAGAGGCACTCTGTGGTTAGAGCCTGGAGCTGTGCAAAAATGGAGTGTTATGATAAAGGTCTCTGTATGAAGAAGAAGTCAAAAACAGAGCCTTCAGCTGATCGGCTCTTTCCAAGAACAAATATGCTACATGCGGTGCCAAATAGAAGGGTGCGAGAGATAAGGGCGAGGGAAAGGTGCACAGCTCAGGCTCGTGGCTACCTCGTAAAGTGGGAAAGTGCAACGTAACTACGTGACCCTCTGGGACCGAACTGCTAAAGACTATATTCTATTTCTTTAAATATAAAGCCATGCATGCAATGATATCGGAGATTAGAACAAAAAGTGAGCAAATGTGTAATAAACAGTTTGCCTAAGATGAACCCAAAATAAGATCATTTGTGTTTGCTGGCCATTTAGATTTCCCAGACTGCCCCTGGAATTGTGGCAGTCTGAGGAGAAAATCCATTAAAAAGTGCAGTGACATTGCCAGTTTGCCACATAGCAATTTCACGAGTGAGGAATGCATTTAACAGTGGATGGATTTTTCATAATTTGGAAGTGTTTCCCAAATCCATGGCATAATTCTTCAAGTGACACATGTTGTAATGCGATCCAGCGGCCACATGTCCACCGGGAGGTGTTTTTAGACATGCATGGGTATCTCACAAGCGAGCAGAGAGTTGCCGATTAACATCCGCATTTTGTAACTCATCCATCCTTCCCTTTTTAAAAAACAAATACTATTCTTGCACCACTGTAAGGTTAGGAGTCAATGTTTAAATTCTGTGTAACCTCAGCATTCCCCCTCTACTCAATCTGCAATTATAGCTAGCTGCTTTGAAGAAGCCAGGCGGAACTAAAATGACTTTTCATGTCCGGTATAATGACTGCCATTTGGAAGCGGACATGGAGAGAGAGAGAGAGAGAGAGAGAGAGAGAGAGTGAGAGAGAGAGAGAGAGAGAGAGAGAGAGAGAGAGAGAGAGAGCAACGGAGGAGATGGGAATGAATAGAGATGGCGAGAGGGGCAGAAGCAGGGAGAAAGGGGAACAATCATTGGATGAAGGTCACCTCTGGTTCCGACTCGTCGGCACGAACCCACCACCTTTCCGTCTGTCATTCCGCACAGACAAATCTGCGTCTTTTGTTCCTTTTCTTCCTTTCCAGTGCTGCTTGAAACTCCCCCCCACCCCCCACCCCCCACCCCCCCGTCCCTGTGCGTCCGTCTCATCCCGGCCACTGGTGTCCATCAATTTGCCATCAGCGGAAGCTCAGCCGCTTTACGGCGGATTACAAGATGAATGAACGTCGTACATTCTCTTTAGGGTGGGCCACTACTGCCAAAGGCCAGAAAAAAGTGCCGTCACCTGGACCAGCTGGCTATCTTTTACACTTCCCTCACTAATGAGGCCAGACAGTCAGGGCCGGAGTTATAGCTCAGGCTAGATGCTGTGTTGCTAATCTATTATTTAGACTATCCGGGGAGGCTGGTCTCAAGAATTTCATGCATGCATTTTGCAAAGGAAATGGTAGCCAGGGGGGAATACAGAGCTCTGTGTGGGAAGAAAAAAAAACATTGTGTATGATACATTAATGTGAGTTTTGTTGACCTGCCTATTTGAAGACTGGCAAGACCCGAAAAAAAATGTGTGTTTTCTTTTGTCATTTTTTTCCTCCTGCTTCAGTAGGAATGTTACCCGTGGAGATGCATCTCAGGGGTGTTTGCAATGCAGACAACAACGTCCAAAGCTCAAGATGTTTCGGTCTTTTATATTTGTTACTTCTTCCCGCCTTTCTTCCTGGAAGTGATATTTTGGAGATGACAGATGGCGGTTGTGCTTGCGTCAACCGGCAGGGGAAAAAAAGCTGTATTTTTCCGTTCCCTTTTCATGTATATTTAAGGAAATATTTCACAGGGGTTTCGGGAGTTGCATCACACTGTTGATAACACTGTTTATATTTAGTCAGCTTAGAAAACTATGGCCCACATGAACCCACCTATGTATTTATAGAAAAATACCAGCGTCTGATTCCCTTAAGAACCAGGGGTTGCGACGGAAGTTTTTTTAAACATGGATTTCCCAATATTTTAACCGTTGACATTGGGCACCCAAACATAAGTGCAGCATAGTGGCCTGGTACTCGTCCCAAAACCAGCAAATAAGGCATCAGTATCCAATAACTTTTACAGCCCCACGAACCAACGTGGCAATTAACTATATTTGGACCTGTGCATACGCATATCTACTCCGAGATGAGATGGCAACGGTTAAACATAGAGATGCCGTTTTAGCCAGAGCTTTTTAACAGACTTGGGTTACTCTTAAATGAAGTTCATGCATAATAGCTCAGGATACCGCAAATAGCTCAGACTCGCGGATGGCATAAATAAGATACGCATACCAAACCCCATGGGGTCACCAAGTTATTTATGACTCCACACATAAAATTCACATCATGATAATTTGATGTTGCTGTTTCCACCACAGGCATGAAAAAGACAAAGAAAGGCTGTATAGAAAGTAGATGTTGCCATTAAGATGTCCCCTATTGGTTTGTGCACTGCGGTTTTGACGCCTTTAGTTTGTCAGTTCGCCCGTTAACGTCTCGTGGTCGTCACTGACTCAAGAGGGTAGAGCGGTCAACTGACCCCGAATTAGATGTTATTAGGTGACCAGAAAGTCACCTTCACTTTTGTGAACTAAAAAACGCACTGTGAAAGCGTTGGACTTAAAAAGTGCCAGACTGGACAACACCGTGACATCAACCTGTCAATCACAAGGCAGCCACGCCCCCTAAAGCATACCCAGCTTTAACATCCGTATCGAACAGGACTTAGAGACTGAGACGGTACACTCTCCTTCACAACGTAGGCGGATGTGTTGCATTCAGTTAAAAGAAGTTGGGTTATTTTATCACAGACTGTACAATCAAAGAGGCCATTTGAAAGAAGTGTAGTTTAAGGCACACCAGAGGTTCCCGCTGGACACATCTCACGCTCAGCTTCTAAAAATACAAAGTTTGGGGGATGACATCGGCCATACATCAAATCCATAAAGCCCACAGTGTGAGGTCAGCTTCCAGATCTGATCTGTTCTGATGCTGCTCACGAGGAGTTAATGTCTGTGTCGGGAAACGTAACCCAACACGTATTTATCCACCTTCCCCTACCATGTCCTTGCATGTGTTCTCCTGTCCATCTACCCGAAACAAACATTCCGCGAGTGTTTCAGTGTCGCTGTAACTGAACACCAACATGGCTTGTGTGTGTGTGCGTTTGACAGGGAGAATAGGACATTTTTTATGTGGGATTAGGGGGGGGCCTCTTCTCTTTTTTTCAAATCGCTGAACGTTTAACACGAAATGCTACTGACATGATGTAAGGCATCTAATAGGCCTGAGATCATGTCCCTAGGTAGCAATTGTTCATACAATGTTTGGTTAAAGACCCAGTCTTTTTTTTAGCAAATAAAAGTGGTGGAATTAGTTGTGGGGACGAGAGAGAAAGGGATGCAAGCACACATATAAAATACATATGTGGACCATTACTAGGATTAAATAATGGTTTTAGAAAGTAATACATACATAAATTAATGGATAAACTCAACAGAAAAAACCCTTCGGAAACCTAAACATGACTGCAGGTGGACCTGAGATTGTGTGGTAAATGTCTTAATAGCTTTAAGCGCCATCCATATTTGATGGCCTGCCTCAGGTCTAGACAAGGGAAAAAGGCATCCATTACACTCGGGTTTGATTTCAAAAGTATTACCTCAGAAAGAAAGCTAATAAGCACCAAAGGAAAAATATTGCGTGGGCGGATTGCAATTTAGCTTTTGATGCTGTCCGTCACACCTCAAGGTTTTATTACCGCACATGAATTTTCCTTTTTGGCCCTACTGATTTTTATTCCTGTGACAGCACATGGAGCGTGTGCCACAGCCCTACTACCCTCTTTGTGTCACAGTCTATGGAAAGCTTCATTTGGCAGCCATGAAAACACATTATAATACAATCCCTTCCTTCTCCCCCATCTCCCCACCCTCTGCCGTGATTTGGAAACCTTCCAGCACGTCTATTGTGATAAGCAAAACACACAAAGCGGTGGGGAGAATGTCCTGCGCTAGCTGCTAGCCATATTGTGGTCCCGCTCCTCCGCCTCTACTGCCAGGCTGCGTCACACAGCACCAGGGAATTAACCTCTGCTGCCGTTTCTTTCATATTGTATACATTTCTGCAACAGCCACTCCGATGGGGCCGCGAGGGGAAAAGCACTGCAAATGTTGCCAAATTACTGACAGTTTCTCTTGAGCCTAACTGCGTAAATGCACAGCGAGCGTGATAAACAGCTCGGTCTGCCTTGCTTGTGGCTTCCTATAGTGCAACCGTTACAGAAATATAAAGGGCATGACATTTCTTTTTTTTTTTTTAAAGATAAGTTAGTTGACGCGAAAGTGGGACGTTAAATAAAGGAGAGCGCAGTTCAGCGAATGGGACGTTACATTGCCACAGTTTGTGACCTTTCCCATTTGTTCTGACAAGCCCTTCCTGCACCCCCCTGTCTCCCCCGTCTCCCCCGCTCACAAATTTGCCATCTGCAGTGATTGCATGACGCCGCAGCTTCTGTCTCATTGGTGACAACACTCTCACACACACACACACACACACACACAGAGGGACAAGAGAGTGTAGATAAGGAAATAGGGAGGGAGAAGAGAGCTCACTGTATCCTTTAATTGCATCTCAGAATGTCCCAGTGGACTTCATTACTCTGACATGGAAAGAAATCTCACTTGTTTGCTCGTGGAAACATGTACAAAAGTGTTTGTAGTTCCTTTTTATGTCCCCACAGCAGCATGAAGGGCTTCGGTTGGGGTGGTCAACGTTTCCCTGTAGCACAGATTGAGGCATAGTTCATGCTGTCGGTAAATCAAGAGTCTTTCTTTGCTCTGAGAAAGTTTTGATGAGTTTGTGCTGAGCTAGTGGATCTGCTTTAAGGCAATATATTTTACATTTTCTCAATTGAAGGATCATTACACCTTGAATGTTATGTTTATTTAGTTCATTTTAATCAGATCTAATTGTGTAATATAGGTGAATGAATGGTTGACCTTGCCCGTAGAAAATATATCACAGCATTAGCAGAAATTTCTAATTTCACAGAATAGTGACATCTAATAAACTGCCGTGTTTATGAAAATTACACCCTTTTCTTCACGATCTAAAGATAAATATTCACATCCGTGTACCTTACTGGAGGATTGGAGGTAATTTTTGACTTCATTAATCCAAGACTAAAAAATATACAGCTTCTCTGAATAAAAACACGGCAGGGGAGGTGATTATCTTTGGAAATTAGCTCACTCATTTAGAGCTGTGTGGATGCAGATGCCTTCGTTCAATGGAAGCCTATTATTCCAAACGACTCTCATTAAGCCATAGTGAAATAAGGCAAGCTGTGGAAGCGGTGAAATAAAATCTTTAGACTGCCTGTGCAGAACTCCGGAGCGGGGAGCTACGCCGTCTTCATTAAGGGCTCCGACGTCAGAAGTGAAATGCAGAAAATCACTCCTCGTGAAAGAAAAATTGTATGCAGCTGATTTCAACAACTTAAACCCTAAAGAAGACTATTTAGTGCCTGTGCTGCGAGGCGGCGGAACCGACAATACAGTCTGAGCCTAATGAGCGACTTTACCTAATACTGAGGCGCACGAGTCACGGATGATGCATCATTTCCGTATTTCCATGCAGACCTTCTTATCAGAAGCTTCTTTTGGATAACATCCTCTTGCGCTGATTGGCCCAGCCTTACTCAGCTCTCTTCTATTGAGCCCAAAGAAAACCGATCACTCAAATACCTACTGGCAGTTATGGAAATCCACAGGCCGTTGCTGTTTGCTCTCTCAACAGCAAACAATAGTCTGCAGCTCCTCAGGTGCCGGGCGGGGAGGCGTGGTCACAAAAAGCAAATGGACATTACAAGGTCTTCACTGGGCGCTGCTTCACTCTGTTTCATGCCACCGACCTCCTCTCCTTCCCAATTAGGGAAATTCAGACTAGACTAGTGAATTACTTCGTTATCCAGTCCATCCGTATGTACCAGTGCACAAATAGATTTAAGGTGCTTCACACAGTCTATATCTGGTTGTGGGGTATGTGATATAAGAGAAACTGCACTGACGGGTTCTTTTTTTTTTTGGGCCATAAACTACATTGACTGACTGCACTTTGATGAAAGACATCAAAGCACAAACCGGCCTCCTCTCCTTTCCATGGACTGCAAATTAGCCCATCAGCACATTACACAATCGGGGGCATTGAGTGTTAATGACTGATAATCTGCCAATAGCTATATGCTTTTCTATGCTGTGGCAAAAGTTTGTAGATGAAGCACTAAGTTGCTGAATGCTTCTCATTTGGCGGCCGGTTAGTGAGCCAGCAACACAAGCTAGTCAATTCTAGCATTTTTTTTTTTTTTTATCCTCGTGTTAGTCCTGGCAACAACAGATGAGCAGAGCAGCGGCGCCCGGTTCCTGCTCCTCACCGCTAGGAGACTACAGCTGCACAGTGCGCATGAGGTCGAGGCTTTTGTCGTTGTTTCATCTCTGACTTGTTTTTTTTTTGTTGCATTTGTCATAATTATACAGGGGGTTGACTTAAGAAAAGAACTGGGGGTGAAGTTACAAATTAAAAATGAAAACAGTTCACTAACTTGGTTGTCATGTTTTGTAAACCGTACAACACCTTGTGTGAAACAGCCAAAACCTTTGCCTGGGTCACTGCATTCAAGTGACACAATTGGTTTGATCTGTTCTTGGTGAAACTCATAAATATGGCAGCTTTCCTACTGTAATAAATAACAATGATACCAATGATGCGACGCAAAGCACCATGGGACAACATCTGCACCCTTCTGTCCTTTTGGGGGAACAAGGGAGGAAGGGAGAATAGATGGACCTTGGTCAAATAGGGAAAAATCCTGATGGGCCTCACTGTACCCGGTGGTCTAAACACCACAGCAGGTGTCCTTCATTTGCATCTCTCCATTTGCCGTTTATTTATGACGAAGGCTGCAGGTGCAAATCAGGTGACTGTCAAAACCCCAGTGTTGAACGAGGTCCTACACCGTGCTGGCAAACACCGCGACGACAGCCAGAGTCTGTTTTTGGAATGGTTCGCACTTTATTACTGCTGTATGATAACCTCAGTCCATAGATTCATGTACTGTTTGGCCCGGGCCCTAAACATCAGTAGCCTGTATGAAGTGATGGAATGTACACATTAAAATTCGATCTCCTGCATCAGTACATTCCGTGCTGGTCAGGACGGCAACTATAAATTTCTGGCCAATATTTTCGATTAACCACACTGACACCCTGGCCCATCACATTTCTTCCCATTTTTACCTCCTGTCACATCGGCGCCATATTTTCAGCGTCGTTTCATTTTAGTTTGTCCTGCAGCGTGATAACACAGTCCAGCAAACCTGGGGACACAAGCCAGCGGGCGATTTTATTAATGACAGAACTACGATAACAGTGGTCGTCTACGTCCCCAGTTGGTATCTCGATCTTCAGGTACATCCTTTCCACGGCCTGAAGAGGAGATGCGTGATGGCGGGTGAAAAGGGGGCGATGTCTTGGCAGTTAAATCGTTGATATTATAGGGTTTTATGTTACAAGAAGGGGGAAAAGTTTGACCGTCATGCATTTATAACCCGGGCGCAGTCTGCATATTCATTTTGTGGTGCCAGATTTGCTGACCTTGCAAGCTTATAATATGCAGACAGGTTAGAGACAGATATGATCAGGGATAGCAGATGCACAAGAGAAGATATATTACTTTATCAATTCCTCATCGTGTAAAATGATAGGCAGTGTCCCAAAGCAATAAACGTCTATCAGATGTATTGGTATCGGAATTATAGTCATTGCATTACATGTACCCTCATTAAGAACCCATTATAATATGCACATTCACCCAAATGTTTATCTTCAGGTTTGAATGTGGTCAGTGGTGACAGATATTAATGAGATTATATTGATATGGCTTGGAGCCATTGCTCAGTTGGAAATAATGAGTTCAAAAGGGCAAATGAGTGAACCGAATCTGTGAAAGCAAGTGCTAAGCTCTTCTTTTGACAAAAACAATTGGTTGTGTCTGCGCGGAACGTCCTTCTTAGTTCTTAATGAGTTTATTGGGAATCAATACGTCTGCCTCGTCCACTGGCATGTGACACTGAGGCTGTGACCCAAGAGGGACCCTTAGACGTTGGAGTTGAGAGGGTCAGTGGGGTTTGGCTGTTGCTTGCGTGTGCTTAGGCCGACAGGAATGTCTCAGTTTCACCCGAAGGTAAGCCGGACGGAGGAAATTAAGTTAGTCTCGTCTTGGCACAAACCCCATTGCTGCGCGTTTTCCTGTCGTAAACGAGGCCTAATGAGTTCTCTCACTTAAATGAACGCGCCGCTTTCTGCATGCAATCGGCAGCCTAGGACCAATGCGCTTTGAAAGCAGACCATCCCAAAAAACTGGGTCCGGGTTCCATTCAAACACTGCACAAAATGCTAGTTTGTCTTCCCGGCGGAACCCCTCTCCCGGTGATTCTGTATCCCGCTGACACAAGACACTTTTTTGGTTGTGTTTTCTTTCTATTTTGGCAGGAAAATGGGGCCTGGCCCCCGTTGGGGGTCAGAGCAGTTGAGCCTACCTTGGCGAGCCTTCAGTCTTTCCAGGGAGGATTTGCTTTCAGCCCCACTCAGTACACCAGCGGGGTTTGACCCGGCTCTATGTGGCAGTGCCAACGCTGATTCCATTGAGATACTCAAGGCCCATTCATAGGCTCTCGTCAAGGGTGCCGGATGTTTTTGATTCACACTGCTGAGCCTTTATATATTCAACAGTGAAATCAGTTTCTGTTTTCTGCAAACATATGAGTCATTTGAGGTGGCTGAGTGCACTGAAGCTTTGCCATCCCTTAAAAGATATTTTTTTATTACAGTTCATGTAAAACAAACTTCATATGCACTTCATTCAAGGTCCCCTTTTGTTATTATTTAGCCTGACACAAAGCAGAACAAAGGAGAGAGAGCACAGGGTATGGCAAATGAAAAACAATTGGGCGAGGTGCCAGACTCAAGTCAGGCATGTGAGCTCAATAAAGCACACTGTATCGATTTGCGAGTTATTCATTATTTGTTTTGGATGTAGAGAAAGTTCTTTGGAAAATGATTTTTGCGTGCAGTTCAGACTGTAAATTATATGGTTTGACAGATCATCAATGACCACAGTATATGATAGTAAATGGCCCACCATTGATTTATTTCCCGATGCCCCCTCTTCTCGGGAGCCGCTGTGCTTAAAGTGCTTAAAGCAAACCAAGCACACTCCTGAGAATTGGATTTTTGCCCACTGTGTATTCAAATATGAAAATGGGAATTCATTTGGCCCTGCTCCATGACTGATGCCTATAAGGTGGCATGGATTCGTGGACTAGATGAATGGAGATACAGATAGAATATGCATAACTACTGCACTCCGTATCTCCCATGACAACAAACAACCTTGCAGGTGGCAATATGCAGGCATCTCAAGATGCAAAGAAATGGCAGCTTTGTTTACGGCACCCTAGATAAATGGCAGAGGTCCCGCTGTCACTCACAGATGGCACTTCCTTTCAGTGAAAGAAAAAAAATTGCACAGCCAGTGACTCGTAATAATGCGTTGGCATGGCGGCAGCCTTTCCGCACAACCTCCGGAGGCACTGATCGTCACAGAGAGGCGTTGGCATTGTCTTGGCACCGGCCCGACCCCAGGCCTGGAGTAGTAACTGATAGCCAAGCTGGACCTCGTCAGGCCTGACGCCGACCACTTCTGACATCTGTCCACGCCATCTCTGTTCCTTCCTCTGTAGCGAGCCTCAGAAGGCTGACCTTGGGATCTTCCGCCCCTTCCGTGTCCTCATTTGGCACGGCCTCCGTGTGTGCTGTTTTGAAGCTATCATTTGCCCTTTTGGACCTTGGATTGTGGTCTGAAATGAGTTGCAAATCAATGATCAACCGACAAGTCCACTGCCTTATTTGGAGTCTTGAATGCTGTATTGCATAATAAGTTGGGTCAATACAGTTCATACACATGGATTTTTGTTGGATGTATGTAAGTACACACAAATAATACACGTGTATTACGCAAGACAAAATAAAAAAAAGGAAAGAAAGACACTGCCATACACCGCCTAGAAGAGAATCATCTCATCCTTTTTTGTACGTGAACAATTGTCGTAACCCTTGTAACACCAACCCCCGTTTTAGCAAGTCAAGGGGCCTCTCGCAGGTTTGTGCGAAGCAGCGGCTATATTAACAGCTCTCGTTAGGACTCCCACATTGCTTGCAATCGTACATCCTTTTTCCTGAATGGTTTTGCCACTGAGTCACCACCTGAATCAAAATCCACAAATCCTTTGCATTTACAGCAGAGTGTATTGAGTTCTTCATCGCACTTCCCTTTGCATTCTGCTAGTGTGACTCACCAGCAGCCCTCACCCCTGGCCCCCCTTACGAGGTAATTAAGCCCCCGGTTGTTTGTTTAGCTGTCTGCATGTGTGTCCTGTATAAAACACAGGGGGGGCATATGTTCTTCCTACCATAAACCCATTTGAAACAGCGGGACATGAGTGGCGGGGAGGGGTTGACTGTGAATGTGTGTGTGAGCGTGTGCTCTAATTAGGCGGGCAGAAGTGTATTAGCCTCACTGGGCAACAGCCAGCTGGGAGCATCTGGAGCCGTCTTTCTTACTCACAAACTTCCCATCCTCACACACACACACACACACACACACACACACACACACACACACACACACACACACACACACACACACAGAATTAGAAGAGATATCTATGGAACGGCAGTGTGATAAGAGAGCGCAGGTCAGGCATGATGGGTCATATGCAGCAGCTATTTATAGAGTAACGGTGCCACGCTCACGTCTCTCTCAAACTTGGAATGCCAACAGTGGAGAGGGGAGGACCTCGCTCCTGCGTTCCCCAAGACGAATCAAAGCGGTTTGAATGGCCAAAAGAATTTGGTTTCAAAGGGGGCTGGGGGGGTCAATATTGGAAATAATCCTTGCTGCCTTTGGCAATCACTCTGCTCTCTGTGCATTTTTATAGTTACCGTTGCGATTATCTCCTACTTTTAAACTGGCTTCTTTCCCTCGCCAAGGTTGTCCAACTTTCCGCAGCTCCTGCTATATAAAGAGTAGAGCTTTCTCTTGCATATGTCAATGACATACTTCAGCTGCTCCCACGCACTGCATTCCCTCTAATGTCCAACTCAGGTTCCTGCGTAGGTGCACACTCGCCACTGTACAAGATACATCACTTCCTGTGCATCAGCTAAATGCATGACAATAAATACTGCTGTGACACTCCGTAGAAGGGGTGGGGGGAAACTAAAACACTCTCAGTATTTATCCAATACAGAGAGCTCAGCGAGCCAGCTGAAATAGTGTTTCTCTTTGCTATCGATTAGCTGGTTAGGCCACAAAAAGCCTGGAACAAGACAGCCACTGAGCTTCCTTCCTCCGGCTTATGCTAGTGTGTCCTTCCCCGCGCGGATCCCAATCCTCTCCGTGTACTGTATTTGTTGCCCACATTGTCGCGCTATTCTTGCAAGTTTTACCGCTCCGCTTGGAGGCAGAAGCCCCTGCGAGCCGCTCTTGCCGAGGCAGATCACAGGAACCCAGCTGTTCCCAGTCAAGGGCCGCTTCTTTTATTAGCCGAGAGAAGGCCGACACGGTGAGGCAGAGAGGAAAAAAAGAGTGGGTGGCAGGAGGAGGAGCAAGGGCAGTGCAGGGAGGGGGGGGGTGCAGATTTCCCAGCTGTTAGTCCACAAGCTCTGCCCCCCCTGTCAGAGATTAGGTAGATCAGCTGGAGCGCTAACACGTACACAGCAGCGAGACGAGACAGCTGACAGAAAGCGGATTGAAATGGTCCTCCTCCAGGGTGCTAGCAGTTGCATAGAAACGGACAAACTGTTCAAGTTGTCAGCTGGCAGAGGAATGCCCGACGCACCCGGGGTTCCCGGGGTAACGCACAGCGAGACAGGGGCCACGCCAGCATCCGCGCTATGCCTTAACGCCCCAAACTAATCCTGCCGTTGCATTTTTCCCTCCTAACTCAGAACCCATGTCCTATGGAGGACTGTTTTACTACAGAGCCAGTTGTGTGGAGGGGCACCAAAGACTGGAGGGTAAAAAATATATTTCTATGTATACAACTAGACCTCCATAGTGCCATTTTTACAATATTATTTTCATTAAGATGACAGGGTTGGGTTTCAGCCTTTGTTGTGCCTCCTCTCTATATCTGCTTCAATTCCAACCACTGTGGAAACCAAACCACTCAAAAGAAGAGGCAGTGATGATAAGAGCAGCACAGAGTGCTCCCATTTTGTATGATTAAATTTACTGTGACAGCAGAGCATGCTGTGTTTTGGCAAAACACGTTGCAGCGGAAACCCAGAAACTTTTGCCCGCACATGAGACGTTTAAAAGACCTGACTCGGGATTTGAGAAGAGGTCTACTGCACGTCTTTGCCTCAACTCCCTTTTGCACTTGAAGTACTAAAGACGTCTGTATTATATTTGCATATTTATGAGAAATGTGTGTCACAGTGATTAAGTTAACTGGGAAACCAGCCGGTTGCGTCGGTGTGGAAAGGTGTTTCCCATGAAATGTGAAAGCCAGAAGACATAATTACTTTAAAACGTTTGAAACATTTCTCCTTTAACCTTGTTAGGCTGGGGACGATTGGTTAACAATTAACCTTCAAAAAGATTTGATCTATCGAGTCACAAGAATACCCAGTAGCTACGAAGCTTGTTGGAGCATCTTAAAACAACAACAAAGGTCCAAACATACAGGTTCTCCTGAGCACAAGATAAATCCGGGGCCTGAGAACTCCGGAAATGTATTGGCGCAAAACATCAATGTTATCTTGCAAAAACATATGAACTCCATTACGGAGTGCTTGAGACCAATGTAGCTCAGTGACCCCAGCCAAGTAATTAGAGTTCACACTGAGACCTGACTACAGTCATTATCCCAGAAAAAATACAACCTTTCCAGGTCACATTATTTTGTTTGCAGCAGTAAAACAAGTTTATTTCTGTATTGAGCCACCATTATAGTGCCCCCAATCCACTTGCCAGCATTTTATGGAGCAGAGTGATTGGGGGCGACACAGAGAATCAATAAAAAAGGGGTAACCGTGTGAGCGTGACACATTTGGTATGGACTTTTTGCTTGATTATAGAATCTTTTTCTATGCCAGTGTATGTGTGTATGTGTAGACATACACACAATAGTTTTCATCGCCCTAATTTAACAAGCGTCTCCTGAGCGAAGCCCCTAACGACAGCAGCGGATTCTTTACAGGCCCCTTCAGAGCTAATCAGCCATCTTGCAATGAAACACTAGAGTTTATATTGGGCCCTCTGACACAATAGTCCCAGTGTGCGCTTGTTGTTGGGCCCAAAGTTCTTTGCAAGAATAAAACTCATCTCAGTTGCTGTCTCGGTGATAACTGAATGCAGACAGGACAGGAATGGGAAGAATGGGATGGGTGCGCAAGTTCAAATCCTCTTTTTCCTCCTGCAGACAAAGAAATGTAAATATCACGGACACCTTTTAAAGTGCTCCATTGGTTTGGATCGGTTTCACTTGGAACCGTAGGACACAAGTATTCCATAGTAAACACAACAGGTTTATTCTTCTCCATATACCAACCTTTGAGCAGATGGTGCTATAGATGGAGGATAAAAGCGTGTATTGCCACTTCAGATTTTGGTGACTCAATCGTGATTCACATTGAGGTTTTGAGTTTTTTGTTGTCCCTTTGGCCCAAAACCAGTGAAGTGCTTCCTCTTGCTTTTCCCAAAAGACATCTCTGGATAGAGGATCCGCGGGACTCTCAAAGGCTGACTTTCAGCATTAGATGCAGGCTGTACTTTCAAAGATTCTGCACTTCATCAAACACACCAGCAGAGAGAAAGGAGAGGATGACCCCACTCCCACTACTGGCACCACTGCCAATTTATCACACATTTTCCCCAGCTCCCGACCTCTGACCCCTCCCTAGGGCTGTGTTTGTATTGAGGGCAACCTGCCACTGTCTAAACTGTCGGCCTGAAGCCTCCCTAGAGGGACGCCGCGGTGTTTGCGGGAGAAAAACGCTGCTTAAGCCACCGATGGGGAATCCACCCTTGTGCCCAGCGTGTGTTGCTGTGCCTGTGTGTGCGCCGATCATTGTCTCCTCAGCCCTCTGAGGTGAGGTGTTTTATGCATGCTGCTTATAAACCAGACAATGGACACTTTCGATAAAATGCCATTCAGGTCAATATGCCAGAAAACCCTTGGGATGAAAGGAGGGAGAGTGGCAGCAGAAAGAGGTGTGCTCTGAAAGAAAAAGGAGGCTGGAGCAAAAAGAACAGCAGGTGGATTTGAAAGGACTGGAGAGGGATCATAGGAGTAACTAAAAAACGGCAATTTAGTAAAACCAATGGGTTGGGGTTTGCATGTTTCTCATAACAATCTCAGAATAGGGCATCAGCAAGTCTATTTAATACTTAATCTATTTAACCCAGCAACCTTTCTCCAAGCAGGCCCAAATACTCAGTGTCTTGACCTCTTGCACTTGTGAGGCACAATGCTCCACGTATGCACCAGCTGCAGCGCTGGCTCCCCTCCCCTTACATCACTGCCTCTGGAGGCGGAAGGTGGGGATACAAGATTAATGATGGTGCTAACCGCATATATATCATCCGGCTGGAGAGTAATGCGACACCTTTCTAATCTGAATATATTTCATTGGGCTGTTATGGCACTCAGCCCTGGGCCCCCGTGTGTGTGTGTGTGTGTGTGTGTGTGTGTGTGAGTCAGTGGAAGCGTATTTGAAAGTTAATCATATCTGCTCAAGTTGGTGCATCAGAACGCGTGTGCTTGTAAAGGCCCGTGAGTACCGCGGTGGCCACCAGCCGTCACACGCCCTCCCACTATCTACCCTTTGGGTAATTACATAAAGATGAAGTTCCCCTTTCCAACACGTTGGGGCCACGATCCCCGAGATCCTCTCTTCTGATTCCCACCCGCCTTATCAGGCAAACACCTTTCTTCCATCTTCCGCTCCATCCCTCCCTCTCATTCTTTAGCTACTCTTTTTGGCACTCAGCAGAAATCAAGATGGATGTCTCCCCAACCGAGATGTGAAGATGGGGAATGTGCAAGGCCACGATGAAGCCTGATAGGGCCCACATTGGGCAGCCGCCAGTTAGATTGATTGATTCTACTGTGGCCAAGTCCGCCAGATCCATTGACAAACTTTGGAGTCAAAGCTCCTTTCTTTAGACGATCATTCTGGGAACGCACAGGACCGCACAGAACTAAAAAAGTATGGCATCATTTGGTTTACTTTTCAACATTTCATTTTATTGTCTATGACAGCAGATGAGTATACAATCTTTTCTGCACTCATTCAAAGGTTTGGAGTTGCATAACAGGGTTAAAGAGTGGTCATGTGTATTTTTATCAAAATACCATAAACAGTGAACGCTGTGATAGTAGGGCATCTGAACAAACATTCACCCTATGATTATTCTTATTATTATACTTGGTCCTCATATTATTATATAGCAACACAGGAATCTCTGTCCCATGTATGGTGGAAGGGAGTACACACACAGGCATCCTTTCTATCGCAAAGATGATTTCTCCCAGATATTTCATTGTTAGGCAACAGCGATGATTTTTCAGGTGAATGATTTGGATGAGGTCAACTTCCATCTTACCAACCCTCCCCACGGCACACGCTTACATTTACCCGTCACAGCAGTGCTCCTTGAACACAAGAGAAAATAATCTCAACTATTACAAGTCAAGGCTCAAGATGTGTTAAGAGGCACTTGTGGCGTTACATTTGCTCCAATACCTTGTCTTATCACGTGGTGGCAAGTAGGTCTCGTCATACCACAATCTTCACTTCACAAAAGGTGGCCAATGTTAAGTAAGAGGTTTGGATTCCCTTTGCTGGAGACGCGTACTTGGATAGTCACTTTACAACGTGATGCCTGACAGTATATTTTTACTGGTACTTTTACCAAATGAATCCACATTGAAACAGCACCGTCTGTTGTCATTGGTAGCTGTACCAATCCATGTTAGTTCACTCACTGGTGCAGGAACCATTTCAACTCCCATCATTTCAAAGAGGAGTAATAGGTCTGGTGCTAGGACAGTACTGACGGACTCATGATGTTTCAGTGTCATTTCAGCCCTCAGCATATTTGGCCAGTCTGTGGCGGGGGAACAGTTCCCCCGCCACAGTGGTCGTATGAATCCCCAGAGGGAGGGACAGTTTATCTGTCGCAGTTAGCAGCTGGTGTCTGCCCCAAAGACCTCAACATCCCCCCAGCTAGCGTTGCCATTTCACATTCTAGTCATTTAGCCAACGAGTCAATCATGTGCAAGCCCACTGCCCGTGACTTGAGAATGTCCTCATATACAGATGAGGGGGCAAAATAGAGGCACAGCCTGCTGGGTCATGGAAATGCAGTCAACACAGTCATCAGAAAACAATCTGGGCTTCTGTTCTAATAATTGCCATGTTGAAATTGTATTGTCATGACACAAATCTGCTTGGAGTTTTTAAATTCAGGCCCGTCATTGGCCAGAACATCTGACACCAAAGTTTAGATCTAGGTCTATAAACCATTTTGGCACTAAAATGGGTGAGTATACGGGCCTGAAGTTAGATACCCATTAGCGGGGAATCCAAAGGAGTCTGTGGTCACCCAAAATGGTAAAATGTTGAAAAGGGAATCTTTTGTTACAATAGCTTTGAAGAAAAAAAATACAAAAATAAAAGATCCTTCTGAAGTGAATATCTAATTACATTTGTCAATACATGAGGAATTCAATTTTAGTGGATAACTTCACAAAGGTTGCATTATCGCTTTAAGAAAGCTAAGAAAAGATACACATGTCTTGTATCCCATCTCTTGACTGACAACACTGCTTTAGATACTTGAGACCGAGGGGCATCTGTGGAAAGTCCCTAGGTCCACTCTAGCCATCCTTCCATTTCTAAAGGTGAATTTCTATTAGATTCACTTGAACAATAACCTGTGCAATGTCAAGAAAAATACAAGGTACAAGGCACATGCAAAACCACCTAACCCCCCTCTATCTACATGCACACATGCATCCTTGCACACATGCAAATACATCTCTATTCCTGTAGTGCGCTCCTCGGAAATATCTCAGTGCTGGTCTTTTAATGAAATGCTCAATTAGGGCCTTTAAATAGGTAATTATGCAGTGCCTAATCCCTTAGCTCCTGGGCCCTATCTCATTCAGATGACACTTGGGCAGGCAAAGTGGGAGGAGCAGGCACAGGGGCCTTGGTTTCTGTCATTAAAGCCCCTCGGTGGTGGAACAGGCGCTCCCCGTTAATGATAAGGCACATCCAGGCAGTCAGTCAACAGCGACTCCCAGTGAGGGCCACTGACAGCACGGGAGATGGCAATGTAAGGCTTGACAGTGTCTTACTCATGTTTTTAAACGTTCAGGGGTGGATTGTGTTGGGTCAGGGAGCTTGCATAAAAGAGGATGCTAGATGGAGAGCGAGAGCAACAAAGACTTATTTTTGCAATGTGGGTTTCAAGGAGTCTATTGCGACTATTCCCAATTTAATTTTACATGAAACAAGTTCAAATGGAGAGAAAATCTCTTCAAATGTCAAACTGTTTATTCAGCTTGATGCCAGGCACTGACTAAAGGTTTTGATTTCCTATACTGACATTTGTTTGAAGGTGGCATTTGATTTGAATTTCCATCTGCGAGCTGGGGTTCTGAGAAAAATACCTATTCATTCGTTCTCAGCAGCATAATAAAATATCTTGTTTGAGTGTTAAAATATATCTTCAGTGACTGGGGAGCTGTTCTTGTTCGGTAGCTATCGTAGCAATGGCGAGCATTTGTCTTGGCGTAACGACAAAGAGGGAATTGTTGCTTTTGCCTGGGGGTGAACCATTGCTTCTCCTCGAATTAGTTGCACAGGCAGCGTGCACGGCCTTTGGTGAGAACAATAACTTGGCCCTGGCTACAACAGCTTTCAAGGGCTTCCAAGAACTTTAGAAAGTTCAGCTTTTTAAACCCTATTAACCAACAGCGGCCACATCAAAGAGCTCTGTAAACCTTGGTGAAGATACTTTTACTACTGAAATATTTGGACAGCTTTCTAAGATGCTGTGCAATGCCATCCCCCCTCCATGTGCTGTCTTATCAGAACATAGATCAGCAACAACAAAAAATCTGTCTATTCAGCAAAAAACATCTGTGATAATATTTGTGGTCCTATTGTCCTCCCTGATGGCACAGATGTATTTTCATTCAAAAAGCCTTTGATAAGCTGCTGGTTGTTCTTTCAGTTGGTGACGCAGGCTTTCTTATCGTGGAAAAAGCACCAGTGCGCAAAATACAGTACCAGTCAAAAGTTTGGACACAGAAGGTGAGTCCAAACTTCCGACTTACTGTACATTGGAAATATAAGAATAGGTGTCAGCGTTCTCTTGAACACAAGTATGACCAACTCTGTAGACAAACATCGCCTTGATGCATTATGGTATAGAAAAACAAAGAATCCAAATTAACACGGCAACATTTTTTCCTAGGGTTAAAAAGGTTAGGTTAGAAATCCAAAGCTGTGCTGCCTTTGCAAGAGAGGCTCATATGACAAGTGCTCTTAAATCATCCACATCCCGATAGCGTACAGTATGCTAGGCTAATTGGAGGGAAATGCACCCACTGTTGCTTCCGTGCAGTACAGCGACCATAATGTGGCGTTACATTTTTGCTCAGGGTATATCAAGGCAAATTAGCATTTAGATAATAAGAGACACTTGGCATTCTAATTATTTTGCTGCCCTATGAGTGTAGCGTGTATGCCCCAGGCGCCTCCTTACGTCCTTCGTGTACGCCTAAGTGGTGCATTTACATACCAAACGGCTTGGCATGTGGACAAAAGCCTCTAAAATGTCAGCCGTGCACAATGCACCTTTGTGTTCAATTGTTCCAAAAAGATAAGGTAGCATATTGTTGTTGACTTATGCCATATGTATTAGCTCGCGACAAAATGGCCAGTCCTGTATCAAACAACGTCTGTTTCAAGGCGGTGGAATGCCGTTTTGTTCTCTCCATGAATTGACGCAAGCCCCCCCTCCCCCGTTCCTTGCTTTTATTACCTCGGCCCTCACGGAAGTGACATTGTTCGCCCTCCCACACACCCTGTTGCGGGTAGGTGTCAAAATGCCAGGAGCATGCGGTGCAAGGGGAACGCGTGCCTGCTCTCTGCTTGGATTTGTCGATTTACTGCACATGAATGCCCGAGTTTCCATGTGTGGGCGAGTGTGTGTTGGAGCTGCATGTTTCAGGGGTGCATCTATTCAACTGGACCTGAGCTCCAATTGGTTATTATTTGGGTGAGGAGAGTTTGCATGCAATGGGTTTCTTATCCTCCCATTTATTCACCTGCTGTCACCTTTCTCCAGTTGCCTCCCTCCAGGAAACAGCACCTTTAAACTATCCGAGTGGCCTCACAAGGTTTATCTCCTCCTCAGCAGCGCCTGCTTTTCCTCCCTGTATTCTTCTGCCCCTCTCCTCCTCCATCTCTCTCACGTTGCCTCCGTTATGCGTATAAGCACAGGCGGCGCGTGAGAAAAGCTGGCAGCCAGGCACATTCCCTTGCTTCCCCTGCACCGGGCTCCCCTCTTGCCTCTTTCTTTCCTTCCTCCCCCACCCTCCTCCTCCTCTCCTTTTGCTCGCCACCTCTCTGCCTCGTTGCGCCCCTTATCCATTATATTTCCACCCGTCTGCTCTGCCCTCCCCTCACTCCCCCTTCTTTCTTCTGGTTCATAATATGTAACATGATTTAGCCCTCCCCTGTTCATGCGGCATAAATTCAATCCAAGCCATTCCAGGTTGCCTGCTGCTGCTGCGACTCCTGTTTTTTTTTTTGTTATTCCCCCGCCATCCTGCCACACTCGCTGCTCCTGAAACGATAGACTTCTCAAGATTCAGCCTGTTTGCATGATAACTTATTTTTTTGCATGCTAAATGCTGACGCGCAAGGTCAAGCACGACCCAAGTGGCACAGGCGGCACTGTAGTACCACGCTGACCAGCAAACGCAGCACAACAGAAGGCCGCCCCGCAATCGTGCCGTCGTTTGAATAGTTTACACAGCTCACACGCACGCCCGAAGGCCGGTTGTATTGGCAGCTAGTTTTTTTTTTTAATCTACTACACAATGAAAAGGTACTAGCGGCGTCCATTAGGGTTCAACAGGTAGCACGCCATCCTGTGTCATCAAGGTCAAAGGACGTGACAAAGATGAAATATGGTGCTTTGCCATGTAACTGCGTGCGTGTTTGTTTGTGCCGGCACTGTGTGTTGCTATTCTTCCACGGAGCGGCACAACGGGGCACCGGGATAATCAGTCACTAGACTGCAGGTCAGGGTCTCGTACTGCTGGGACCATCCATCTGAACCCAGCAGCTGCTGGGAAACGTGGCGATAGGAAAGGGACGAGAGACAAAGATGGGTGGGAGAGAGAGAGAGAGAGAGAGAGAGAGAGAGAGAGAGAGAGAGAGAGAGAGAGAGAGAGAGAGAGAGAGAGAGAGAGAGAGAGAGAGAGAGAGAGAGAGAGAGAGAGAGAGAGAGAGAGGAGAGGTAGATCAGGTGGCGAGAAAAGTCAAGGAGAGGCTTTTGAAAACGAGTGGGAGGAAGAGGGGGAGGATGAGGAGCAGTATCTGTGAGCTGAAGCTACACTGGGATTTTTTTTCTTTTTGCTCAAGGTCAGTTTGAGTGGTCTGAATTCTCACGAGGACACAAAATGCTCCCTGCACCCAAACAAAGTAACAGTTTTCAGTTAGAAAATTCCTCTCCTTGAACCAATACAAACTTATTTGTTTAGCCTATATTTCCAATGGTAAGCATTTGCATGAAATGGGAAACTATCACATAAACAGGTGAATAAATATTGTTTTACTCCATTACTGGAGGGGGGGAATTTTAGAGTTCAGTTCATTTTCACAGGACGGCTTTGAAATCCAATTTCTGCGATGGGATTGTGATAGCTCAGTTGTCCCGCCGCCGCAGCAGGTGCTTTTAAGCCAATTATTACCCAGACAAATGTCATCTGATGCAATTAGCTTCCTGCTGTGCGTCTGATGTTGGCCGATTCATTCATAAGAAAACAAGATACAACCGGAGACGGTTTACACAGTACGTGTCATTTAGCTGATGCTTTTACACCATTGGCAGCATTGGCGCAACAAAAATGAGTCCGGCTCGGTAGCAGAATTCTAAACCCCGGCTTTCTCAATTACAAAACGAGGCAGTACCACCCAAATGGAGGTCTATGACCATGGGGGGGGGGGGGAGTAAATAAATAAGTAGAGCGAATAACCTCCTCTGATGTGTGCTTGTCAGGGTCTTTCATGTTGAGGCTGCTCTTGAGGGCATAGCTTAGCTTAGCTTGAGGGATGTTGTTACACATGCCGGCTGATGTGGGAGAAACGGCCTTGTCACTCGGCCTTAAATCTCACCATCGCGCGCAGGCGGAAGTAGCGGCTGATGAAAAAGAAAATTGTTTAAATCCACAGGAAAAATAAAAAGAAAAAGGGAAGAACTACAGCGAAGAAATGGGCTTTATGCAGATCAACAGACTTTATGGCACGCCATTAAAAAAAGATAAAAGAAGGCCGCGGCTACCATGTGAAACATATTGTGACTTACCCCAAACTTAACCTCCCTTGATGAGGAAGTGGGGATTGGCAGAGGTGGTGGGCGGGTGTAGATGTATGAGAGAGCCTTTGATGAGCTTATTTTTATAAATCTGCTCATATGATGTTTTTTAAAAACCCCTGGGGCCCCGTGAGTCGGTGCCTGTCACAGGAAGCCGTGTCTTGCTGCTTCCATGTCTGTAGAACGAGGGGAAGTCCTGGTGTACAGCAACCTGTTCCCCCTTTTACATGCTCTTTGACCTTGAAGCCTTAATAAAAAACAGAAGACAGGTCATTGACACCTATTGCATCGAGGAGGGAGATGTGCTTGTGCCTTGCCCATAATCTTCATAGTTGATCCTTTTGAATTTGTTCTTACATCATTCCTGAACTAAAGTGGAGCACCGGGAGCATCAGGCAGCCTGTTTGAATGAATATAACAAGAGGAACACACTATCAAAATGCCAGCGCTATTTGTAATAATGTTTCAATTTAAGACTAACGTCATTCTTACACAACTCGGATGCAATACTACAAAAGAGTATTGGCAAAAAAGTGAAAGCTGAATAATTTAAACAAGAACAGGCGGTGGTTAATTCCTAGAATGCTGCAGCGGGAGGTTTTGAGGAGTTCTTAAATCAAATACGTCAGCAGCAGCAGGAGTGGAGGGGGCCTCGGACTCCTCTCACCCTGCTCGCTCGTAACTTTACCCCCACTCTCTGAAGCCCGGGTCCATCTCTGACAGCATCCGGCCAAAGTGAAACAGAGAGACCCCCCCCCCACCCGAGCTCATTCCAGTACTTGCTGTGTATCATGGCAGTTGGAAAGCGTGGGGGGGGGGGGGTAACCACTGCATTCTTTAACGCCGCTCATCCTTAGGGCAATAGAAAGTCCTGCCTCATAAAAACACACTAATTCTCATTTGCTCCGCCTGGCTGGGCATGACACCGGGTGATTCTTTGTAAGCCGATGCAGTATGGATCACATCCCGTGGAGTTTTGCTGAGCTTTGTCCTTGCACGTGTTGGGCTAATTAGAGGGATTGGCCTTAATAGATTTTGGTGGCATTTTTTTTGTGGCTGCTTTGTTCTGTTAAGATAACATATTGGGAATCCCTTATACTTTCCTTGAAGTTTAATTCAGTTTGTGCATGAGTCTGAAATGAAAAACACCCCGTTTAAAAATCCCCCGGAGCTGGCCAACGTTAAACCCGCGTCGGACCTGTAAGACACGGCCACATCGGTAGCGTTCTTGTGTCAGCGCGGGGCTTTCTCACTGGCTCGTGTTCGCTTTGCCAACATGTTGGGAAGTACTTTGGGGAACTCATCGCGGTTCGTGTCTAGTTTACTGCAGCATGGGTAGAATCTAGGATAAACATGAGTCATTTTTTGGAATCATCTTCTTTAATAACATTGCTCATCCGAATACACCCGAATACAAAACAGACACGCTGACATGAGAATATAGACCAGCCATTACATAGAGCCTAAACATCCCACCCTCATTCTCTTTCACATTTCCGATAAGGATCATGGCAAGAGAGAGAGTAGACAGCTCAACAGCCCCCCCCTTCTTTTTCTAATTAACATTGTGCATGTTGTCAGGCTTTGTTTAATAATGCATGATTGCTATCAGCAGCAAAATCCTTTGAATGAAGCTCCACTGAATGGGAACACAATAATACCACCAGGGGCTCAGGAAGAAAGAAAAGATTGTGTTTTTTCCTTCTTCCTTTTGTGACAAATGTTCCGTGGAAAGCATCAATGCCACCAAATGTATTCAAGTGAAGGTGCAGAGCTCAACGCAAAAAGGCCATGTCGAGGATGAAATGGGCAAAGGTAGTGCCGCCTTTGAGAGGAAAGGAAATGTGCGCTCTGTACTGTACGTGTAATCAAACATGCATTAGCCCAAGCTTTGCTCACAAAAGCGCTGCAGCTGAATCCATAGCCAGATGCAATTCCCTTCTAATAACAAACACCGCGAGTCAACACCAAATATAAACGCTTCAATTTTTGGTTTCCATTGGGCGGTTTTAGCCCTTAGCTTCTCCTTTTATCTGCTCACATGCCCAAGTCCCTCGGTTGTCTCACTGGTTGTTGCACGACATAAACAGTAGATGGTTGTGGCTGCCTTTATTGGTGTGTGTGTGTGTGTGTGTGTGTGTGTGTGTGTGTGTGTGTGTGTGTGTGTGTGTGCGTAAAATTACAGAAAGGGAGTGCTGCCGAGTGCCGTTTCTCGCGTTGCAGCCTAATGTCTCGTTGTTGTGGAAAATGTACAAATGAATTAACTCAAAGGCCATTACTTGACTTTTGACTTGGAGAGGCAGATGCGTGAAACAATAACCGGAGGAGACGGACGGCTGTACCTGCACTACTTATCATCGCACTGCGGCTCCATCACCTCGCGCCCTGCTCGGGTTTTTTTCATTCCAGTTGAGTCAAATTAAAGTCAAAGTCGCCACAAAACGCTACCGACGTGCAAATTCTGTCGAGCTCGCTCAAATGTGCGTCTACGCATTTGGGATCGTCAGCGGGTGCGCGGCGGCGGTGCAAGCGGGGGATGAGATTGCCTCAAATTGATTCCCCGCGCCACGCACACCCCGCTCGCGCGCTTGCCGCTAGCCCTGCGGCGCTTGGAGACAGGTAGTCATGTCTATCTCCCCCCAACACAAATCGAGTGTGACAGGTGCGTTATCTCCCCGTCTTTTCTGCCATTTACAGCCCACAGAAATGAAAGAGGGAGAGCTAGTGGCGAGAAAGAGGATGATTGGTAACAGGGAAATGAGGTACTTTGTCATCATTGCGCCTGGTGATTAGGCTTGGGGGGTCTTGTTTTCCTTTTTTTTTTTGCTTTTAGTGGGTGGCAGTCAAATCTGCAGATAAAGAATCCAATAACATGCCATTTCCTGCAGACGCGTTTAAATGCGCAATCGCTGAAGCCGCAGATTCCCCAAAATCCCCCAAGATTTTTTTTTATCTCATGGGACACAAAGGGTCTGAAATGTCACGGTCCTCGACCAGTTTGCAACGGCTGAAAAGACAACACGGCGCAGCACAATGCAGAGCGACTAACCAGTGCGCTAACCAGCAGTGCAGTAAGTCATCCGAGCTCGCACACGTGGATTAGCAGGGAAGCATTACGAGCCGAAGACCGCCGCACAGCATCCATCAGTAAGGATCACGCTCTGGCTTACGGGAATGGATGACAGGGAGAGAGCCGGTTTGCAGCGAATACCAGCCCAGTGTATCACATTGATTTTCACAGCCAATGTAGTGGCCCTTCGATAAAGAGCTGAGCCATAAAAGGCAACACTTAGCCACTCAGTCTGCTGGATTTTATTTGTTGGAGCTGCACTGGATAAAGAAAGGCTCTGTGTTCCGCCATCACTTTGCATGGGCATTTAGAGCTATTGAACCGTATACATTATGTTGAGCCCATCCATCCCCCTAATATAGTGGTAGGCGAAAACGCTGGTATATCAGTGTCCAGTAACTCAAGTTCCGAGTTGACCAAATTGACCTGTCTCTCAACTATAAAATAGTTTTCAGCATTTGTGAATATATCTGGTAGTTTCAGACATGTAACAGAGGCGCCTTTCATTTGAAACAGATATCAGCGGTATCTTAAGAGGACTTAAGAAGTACTTTTAATACACCGCATATTTAATTAATGCTTTTGACCAAAAGCCGCAAAGACAAAATCGTATTAGCCCACCGTTTCATATGTGTGGTTTCTCCTCCTCTCTACCACTCTGCCTCTCATGCACACGTACACAGACACACACACACTGTGTGAAGTGACTATTCCATTTAGGGAACTGTCAGAACATACCCCGTGAGCACATCAGCCTCTTCCTATCCTCTGTCAGCTCCAGCTGAGGCTGTGTGGGGGTATGTCAGAAATGTGCAGGGATAGATAAAACCCGTTGAGCCAAACAGCTTTGTTTCATTCAGTCTCTTCTTCCCTCCTTTTTTTTCCCCTCCCTCCCTCTCCCCATCCCTCCTTGCATTGCATAGGCTGTGAATACCCTGCATCTGAGAAATCAGACCAGACTGAGTCACAGGGCTCTGTGAGCCAGCGCCACCGAGGCTGCCAAAGCATGCTGGTGCCAAGCTGTCCCACCATGCACAGAGCCAGACCCACGCTGCTGCTGGTGCCGCTGCTGCTCGTCCTGGGTCTGTTTCTCCACCTCGCCGACGCTCAAAGTAAGTGGACCGGCCGCTTTCATCTGGGCCTCAACTTGTCGTGTCCTGCTGGGTTGGGGGGACGGAATGGAACTGCCATACGTATATACACGCTGTAATAAGACGAGCCAGTTTGTTTAGTGCGGTGTCCTGTCTAAATCACAAATCGTGGGAATAAATAAGCAATTCAGATTTTTCACTCGGGATGCGACAATGCGCCATTTCATCATGATTCCATGACTCTAGCTACAGGTGTGATCCAACTAGGATGGGAATCTGTATTAGCCTAAGCTCCCACCCACACACACACACACACACACACACACACACACACACACACACACACACACACCTGGAGACAACGATCCATCTCATCAATCACAACGTGTTCAAGCGCTTTTTTTGCCACTACATTTTTATGTCGCCAAAGACCATCACGTGAACCAGAAATTCTGAGGCCTCAGCCAAAAATCTCATCAGGAGAAGTCATTGGAATTGAGTTACTTGACATCAGACTCCTGCCCATCGATGTGTGACAACAGTTTTCAAACCTCATTGAGCTTCGGTCCTGCACCCCCCCCCATGTCCCTCCTTTTTTTTTTTTTACACTGACATCCACGAATCATTAGATGTTGGAGTCACAGAGGGATGAATAAAATTCTTATTGCTCCCTTTGCACCGACTGAGAATCCCCCCAGTTCAGCTAAATATCTCTGACTGAAGAGATCATTCACACAAGGTCATAGACAAAAGAGCCAAGCAAAGTGAAACTGATGGGAGAGATTCACAAATATGTGCCTGAGAAATGTTCTCTGCAATCTGTTGAAATGTGTTTTATTTTTCTTCTCGGTCTCCCGCCACATATGTCTCACAGCGGGGGAGAGGCAAGCGGAGAAATGTAGTCGCCGTTTATCCCCCGTTTTATGTGCTGCCCGAGGATTTATTGACACGATTTAATTACGGAGCCTTGCCAAAACAGCATTAACAGTCGATAAACGTTACCATTGAGGGAACCGTTCTCAGAAACTCCCATCTTTCACGCTCTAGTGTGATTTTACTAAACAACTTTGATGACGAAAACCCCCCAAAAAGAAAAACACTGCGCTGCAAAAGCCTTCCCTCAGACATCTGCCTCGACAAAACTTTCCCCCCTCTAGTGTCCGGACATTCCAGAGTCACATTTGACCACCCGTGTAATAGAGACCTGTGCAAGTGTCAGCGGCTCACAAATGATGACGCCGGCTTTCCCCACTGCCCCCCCCCCCCACCCCCTTTCCACCCTCTCAAAAAAAACCTCCTGTAGCTGTCTGACTCTGAGCAGCTGCTGCTACCTCATACTCTACTTAGACAGCTGTGCCGAGTCATCATTTCAAAGCCAAAACAAACCTATCGCGAGGCAGCTGTTAATGAGCGAGGGGGTTGTGTGGTAGGTCACAGAGGTGAGCTGTGTGTCCTGTCTGTAACCGAGGTAGGAGAACAAGTGTTTGCCTCCAGCCAGAAGCCACGTTGGGCAGCACACAACAGCCGTGGGATTTCTTTTGCTCAATTTTTGCTCCACTGCCTGATCCCCCACACGCACGTGTCCTCCCCTTCTCGACGCTCCATTGTTTTTTCCTCTTATTCGCTCTCTGGACAACTTTGTCTTCCCCCCTACCTTCTCCCCTCGTCGTTTGGAAGCAGTGCAATAGGCGCTTCCAGCTCTCTAATTTCCTCTCCTGTGCACAGCCGGCCCAGACGCACTCTGGGTCTCTCTCTCTCCCTCTCCCTCCATCTGTGGTGCGCCGGGGACAAAGAGACCTCCACTCCGTTCGGTCTGCTCCAGACGGACCCGGAGAACCAAAAGCCGTGCTGCATTTAAAGGGAAAGCGGCCCCCTGTTGGCGCTCTGGATTCATTTGGGTTTTGAGCTGGCCTCCGGCCGTGGACAAGGTGGAGGATATGAGACAGGAGAGAGCCGAAAATGGCTGAGTCGGCCTGCTCAACAGATGGCACGCTCCTCGGAGCCCGTCCTACTCATCACCCCGCGTGGTGGCCACTGCGCCCCCCCCAACCCCTCAAGAAAAACGCCAACAGGCCCAGAACCAACACTGGAAGCTTTAGCTTCCGACTCCTGTTAAAACATGACGGATATGGAAAATGATTTATAGCGATGGCAGGTTGTGTGGCTATGCTTCTATGTTGGTTAGTTTTCACCGTGCCATTTTGTATTTGTTGTCTTTTGCCTTCTCGCGCTCTCTCTCTCTCTCTCGTTTTCTCCTTCACCGTGTCCCCGCTCGCTTTTCAAATGTGAACCAATTAATTTGTGTGGCAAATTGGGCTTGGCAATAGCTTGTATGAAGGGCATAATTGTCCCTGGAGAGCCAAAGGGACAGATCGCGAGCGACGAACAAACAATTCCCCCTGTGTCTTTTGCTCAACAGTAATGGAAAAAGGAAGCATCTGAGAACGGGGAGAGAGCAGGCAGCATTCAACACGTCCACCTGGCCGTGGATGAGGAAGGCCATAACTTTGACGCGGGTTGCCGTACTAAATAACTTAAATAACGGTATAGTGTTTCATGGGTTGGACACTAAAATGAGGTAATAAAAAAAGCCTAGCGTTAAATATTAATATCTCAATATGGATAGAACGATTCCTTTTGTGGTATGGTTTCATAATATATTTAGTTATTACATCTAGTCAAAAGTGGCTTATACTACAGCCCCCCCCCCCCCCCATGCTGTGGGTGACCGTGTCAAACCCTGGCCATAACAGTGTTTTAATTGATTTCCCTCCTCGCTTGTGGACGGCAAGGTGAGCCTAAGTAAACCAGCATGCTTCTCTTTAACACGTCAAATGAGTATCGACAGCCCCCTCCAGCCTCTGCAAACATTAAGATGTGAGCGCTCAAAGCACTGCGCACACCGAGCACGCGCTCGCTCGCTCGCTCGCAACATCAGACGCATGCGAGGATCCTTTCGAGCGCGCAATCGAAGGTGACCACATGGGAGGAAAGACTGAAAATGGTTCCACTGTTGCGGCACTTCTTTTGAGCCACTGCGGTGTGAGAAAAGCAAGATACGGCAGGATGGAGGCAAACATAGTCACATATAAAACACGATTACATCTTTAAATGTGTGTTAAATAATCATAAGAGATGTTTCTCTCTCCTGTTCCACTTTTGTTACAGGAGTCACAGGCCCTGCTCTATTATATATTGTATATTTTATATGAACGTTCCAGTTCATGGGAACAGTTCCAGTGTGTTGTGGGTGAAATGCAGATTATTATCCAAACCCTGTTCCGTAGTGGTGTTTGTACCTCTGTATGTCAGGGAGATGGATGTTGGGATAGGCGGGATTAACTGAGTACACACGGCCACACAAGCACACACAAAGGCACTTGGAAAGAAAAGGAGGAGCCCCAATGACATGCATGTGCACAGAAACACACAAACCCCTAAACAGGATCACCTTGTAGCAAGTCCGAAAGCTAATTATACTCTATTCCCCAGATGACATCAGGCTGTAATATCTATGATTTATGCATGCCTGGACTAATATGAATTATTGTAAAATAGTGTTGTATTTGCATATGAGCTTCCGGGCTGTACAGAAATTAGCATTTTCAAATAAAATCCCTCTGCTTAATTTGCCTGCATAATAATTTGATTTGAATTAAGTTCATTTCATTCCTTTTCACTCTCCTACCCACACTACACCAACATACAAACCATACACACGCACATTCAAGCACATACACACAAATATTATTACATTTCAGAACAGGCTCAGTACAGGACGTCAAAAACGTATACAAATAAAAGTCGTGAAAACACCTTCACTTCGACTACCACCACTTAATGCGGGTAACATGCATCTTGCTCGCAGTTAGAACTAAATTAGTATGATTTCATTACCATTATCGTTGGCTTAAAAAATGCCTGTACCAAGTCTGTCAACAATGTGCTGTGCAATTACGTTTAAAGGTTGTATCAGGGCTGTTATTATCTCCATGAAAGCAGATCTTTCTGGCAACTACACCCAAGTGTATTATTTAAGGCCATTAGCCTCATCTATGGATTGCAGTCATTTTTCCTCGCGCTTAGACCAAAGAATCTCACAAAATCCAAGCAATTTTCACCACACACGACCCTCCCACTCTTAAGAAAAGTAGATAATCACATACAAAATGGAGATGTTGTACAGGCCCTGATGCAAGTGATTAAAGGCTAGCCCGCCAACCACGCTATATCTAAGTGCACTTATGTCAGCAAGACACATTGACTTGAAAATGGCGGGGTAATTAAACCATGCTGTACCATTCGTGGTTCCTTTTCTAAAAAACCCTATATTTCAATACCTCAAGATAAAATTGTCTACTGTGGAAGGGTATGGATTCCAATAGGCCTTGCACCTCGTTATCTGTGCTTTGAGCTATTAAGGGGCCAGAAAACACAACAGAGGACCACGTTAACGAAATGTACAAGACTAGGTCTCTATATGCTCCCACGGTCTGTTCCTCTACGAACACACAAACACTCACACAAAGGGTACCTTGTAGCAGGACTTTGAAGCCGGGATCAGCCGGGGAGCTGAGCAAAATGCCAGCTGTTTTGCATCTGCTCGGCTTACACTTGGCACGATCCAGGCCTTGCAGGAATATGTACTAAATCTGATCACCCCTTGCCAGTCAGCCATGCCAGTAAACTGTATAACAATGCAGGTGTTTTGTGACATTGCCCCAGTGACGGCGCAATTAATAGATTGATGCTGCAGCTGCAGTGATGGGATTACTGGACCAGTCAAGTCTGAAATATATCAGTGTTGCCTGCACAGATTATGTTTTACCGCAGTGTGAACAAGAAAGACCTGCTCAGCGTTTATATCATTTCCATGTCCTTTATCCTAAGGAAGGGGATTCTTTCAAAAATGTAGACTGAAGACAGACAGATGACAGTTTGGTTTAACCTCCATCACGATTTAGATTGAAACAGTCTAACTGGTGGAGATGGTCTGACGTCACAAGTGGCTAGTCTTAAAGCACTTTATGCTACAGGAATCGCAGAATGTTGGGTAATTCAACCCAGGATAGAGCCATCTGTATATCCCTGACTGTGTCTCTACCGTACCTAACTCAACGCGTTTGGAGGGAGGAGGTGGGGTTTCTTTGTGCATTTTTATAGTCCATAAAAGTTCTGTACCTCAGAGATTATGCATGTGTGTGTGTCTCTATCTGCGCATGTGAGGTTGTGTGGGTAACACCTGGCCCTAGGCTAGAGCTCTGGTCTCACTCCAGGGGTCCTACGAGTGCGTCACATTGAACCGCTCTCAGCGTAGCACATTTGTGTGCCTCTGGGGTTTTGTTGAGATTCTGCAGTGGGTTTAATGGTCCAAACCATTCATCTCCACGGACTGGCTTGAGGCGATCTCTCAGTTGCATCCAGAAAGCTTATATTCCCACCTTCTTACCTACAGCACACTTTAATGCTTGAAGCCGATGGGGAATCTGTAAGCCCTGAGCTCCTCTTGTCACAGTTAATTTACATTCGGTGGGGCGATGGAGTGAGTGCTCAAAGTCCGTCTTTGAAGAGTCGTCTCTCTCATCCGATACTCTCACAAACTATATCCGTAACTTTTTCTTCTGTACCTCTGCTCCCTCCACTTGTTTGCCTGCTTGCTTGCTTGCTTTCTCCCTCACTTATTAGCTCCCTGCCTTGCACTCTTATTCACATACTTTCAGACTTACACTTGCTCCCTATTTGGCTTCTCTGTGCCGCTGAGCGAGTCATGTCATCCGCTCAGATTTATTGTGACACACAGCCTCAGTGCGGTTTATTCGTTATGGCAAAAAGAGTGAAAGCCTCAATTGAGAGGTAAAAACGCTCTCACGCCACAGCCGGACCCATAGGCTCTTCTAGTTGAAACAGAGCCAAGCCCTCGTTTCTAATGACCCCTCTAAGTGCTCATCCCATCACGGCGCAGGTCACAGAAAATACATTCTCACACACACACACACTTACCAAAGGGTCCCTGGACATTTATGAGGCGTTTATACAGCATCCATCACAGCATCCATGAACAGTCTGTTTCCCCTCAGCTTTAAAACTCCCTTGGTGCCATCCTCTACGTCATTCATCATTCTCGCATCAACTGATTAATTACCACAATCTTGTCCATTACTTGACTCACGGTAATGGATACATCAAGTTATGTTGAGGCGTAAAACCGAGGGGGACAATGGAATACGGGGTGGTCATTTGCTTTGAAAGGTATCATCTGGTTTTCCTCCTTGCTCAAGAATCTTCAGGGCAAACGCATATAACCGACATATTTCAATACAAACTTTTAAGTCCACCGTAAGCTGGATCTCACTAAATCTGTACACTGTAATTAATCCACTCATCTTCCCACTTTATCACTGCCTCAGTCTGAAAGTACATGAGAGCAGGCATCAGGGCACGTGGCTGTTGATGGCAGGATTCATGCCGACATGGATGGAAGTACATCTTCCATAAAATGAATGCCCCACTGTGACACGCTTGCCCCTTGGAGAGAAGAAAAAAAAAAAATACTGAACAGACTCCCCTTCACTTGCTGAGTCTTCTTCTTGCCACTGTTTAAGTAAGAAATGTCACACCGCATGAGCTGCTGAAACTCATTTGAATTGCCTGAACCTTTCCGCTGTTGTGATTATTCAAGGACAGTTGTCCATGGAAAGGATAACCTGTGGTTTCAGATAAGACAACCTTATCTGTGTCATTGGCACAAATATGCAACTCCAATGGGAGAACCGGAATGCCCAGGAGTCAGTTAGCAGCTAGCAAAATTCTTCCAGAAGGCCTGAACATGACTAAATGACCGGCAGGGGGTAAGAAAATTACTTTATAATATCAAGCCAGGTATTTGCCTTCAAATGCACAAAGAATGAGATGATCAGTTAGTGTCATTCAGAGCTTCCAGTTGTGTGCACAGCCTGGCGTGCATATGCTAGCATCCCTGCACAGTACACGTCCATGGTCTGCACAGCATGTACAAAAATAGTACAGTGTCCTCACAAATAATGGACACCTAATAGAACCAAGAGATGGACAAATATGGCATATCTGTGATAATATGCTTTCAATCTCCATTACTGCCAAAGAGCACCACTGATCCACTTTGACCTGATCTAAGAATAACCACAGTATGTGATGACTGCCCTTAGCTTTGTTGTATGCACAATAAATGGTCTACAAATAAAATGTAGTTAAGGAGAAGGGGTCAGACTGACCATCAGAGTGGGGAACTTCCACAGACATGGAAACACAAAGAACGTGGGACGCAGACGAGGAGTAGATACAGAAGAAAGCTTAGATGGAGATTAACTGAAATACTGAATGCATCGAGTTTCAGAGGCATTTAAACCAGATGTGGCGAATGAATGAGGGAAAGAAAAATAATATACGAGTTAGAGATTTCTTTTATGTTTCTTCACTACTTAGTCACAACTCTTCTTCTTTCGCAAGACTTTAAGATAATTTCCAAAACGAAATCCTGGAGCCTACAACATTAATCCTACAGATATGATAAGGTTCCTGAAGTCTAATGAAATCCCCACCGTTCTTTGAAAGATCAGAAATGTAATAATGAAAGTCAAAGGTATACAGATTAAAGATATTGCATTTTGGGATAAAAAATCACCATTTTAATCTTCCTTCAAGTGTCTTGTGACACACAATGAAAGTCGTCATTTTCTGTCTTGAAAGTATTAGTCATTAAATTTGACTTCAACCAACTTCTATCAAAGCTGGGAGTCGACACCGAAAGGCTACATGAATACATTTTTGTTGCAGTGTGAATTGTGGGATTATCATGATAGCAAATGAATGCCCAAGCATTATATCGAAACATAAAATAACAATAAAGCTTTAAAACGTGTGCTGGCTGAGAAAACCTAAGCTGAAAATGGAATCTTGTGTCAAAATCGTATTCCATTGCAACAGACCTTCAGCCAATACGCGGAGAAAATAACCCAGGTCTATGCAACTTAGTAGTAATCAGTTGGTTGCATAATAACCTAAGCGATTCAGAGGTGAAGATGGCTTCACCTAAGGCTAGACTGACAATATAGGCCGTAGTTTGTTTCAGGTACAATAACAGTAATTATTTGGGTTATTTGGGGAGGGGTTAACCTTAGACATACCAAGTTAGTTGTTTCTTCACCGACACATTCAGGCACAGTAGAGCCTGTGTAGGTTACTGAGAGGAGCCGTTTCATGCATGCAGAGACGCAGCAGCCCTGCTACTGTGCCCAGCTTCCCTTACATGGGGCTTCTTCAAGGGCAGATCTATGCACCCGCTCACATCTATACAAGATCTGGAATGATCGATTGGGTGATAATTAAATTGTCCATCCAAGCTTGATATGGATTAATAATTGCCCACTAATGCCCTCCTGACATTTTGTTGTATTGACTCGATACTGTTGGCAGCAGTGCGCTGATAATTATGACGCTTGGCATTCTTCATAGAGTCCCTAATGAGACCAATCAGGGTTGGCTCAACCTTTGCCTGAGAATTAGAAAGAATAGATTGTCTAGGAGGACCCATTAATCAATGATTTGGGCCTTATCACAGAGATATTTCGCCATTTTGGAGGCACATTGCTTTTCTTACATTCATCATTTCTTGATGTGTAATTAGTGCTATGTCAGGGAAAGGACGTGCTGTCATACTACGTGGGTCCTGATCACAAACAGAGAACATCTTTGGACAAACAGCATCACAACCAGGAGATCTATAAATACTGAGATGAGAAGGTGGTACGGGCAGCGCGCCACATCGCTGCTTCGACTTCCTCACTGCCATCTGTGAGTGTTCCTCCCCTGGCATTCTCACAAAGTCCGTTTGTGCTTTTTCCCTCCTCGGCTCCTGTTTGCTAGGTTCAATTAGGTTATTTACTTCCATCAGCTTCACCTCCCGGCGTTTTCCTCGTAGTGGGCATTGCAGATAATGCTTCATACAGGGCAGGGGCAGATAAAATGTTCGGACAAAAGATGATAAATGTCACGAGTGGAGAACCGAATGCAATCTGGCCGCTTCGATGCAGAGATACTCTAATGGCTTCCCAGCGAGGAAGGGGGTAAGGCACTGCCGAGATGGCAACATGATAAATGGTGCCGGGATGGCCGTAAGGACCGAAGGCAAGACGGGAAAAAGGAAAAGCCATGGAAGGAGGAAAAAAAAACCCGAAGATGACCACAAAACGAAATCTAATTACTCTGGATTCCCCCTTCTGACAAATACAGTGATGAAGAAGGGAAATTGTTTTTTAGGGACGATTGCGTCCCCCCCAACTCCCTCCACAACATCGTACCCTCAGAACCCACCTGCCCGTATGAATCCTTGACATAAGTTTCAACATGCCGACGGAACTGTACAGCAAATAAAGCATTTCAGAGGAATCTAAAGACCCAGGGATGAATGATTGGACAACTAATAGATCAATGTTTGTAATATCCAAACCTTTTTTGCTTTATTTGTGGAAAGAAACTGGCATGTCACAGTGGCACACACTGTCAGTCTGACCCTCTTCACGTGCCAAAGTAAGCTGAATTTCTTAGAATATTCATGAAGTTGCCAATCATGCCGAGTCAACCTGGCGACTTACTATTTAACCTTTAATCTATGTGAGAAACGGATGAAGTCATTACTTAGTGAGGACCATAGTACCTTGTGGCATTTTGTGACAATGTCATTGGCTTTCTCCCTTTTCCTTCCTCGCAGTTCCCCTCCTCAACATTAAAAGCTAATAGCACCAGCAATTACTCACAGTTGTGCTTTTAGAATAATTCCGTTAACTGTGAAAAGGGCATTGCGGATAGAAAGGTCTTGATACTCTTGACGGGACATTTCTGTCCCTCGTCTGATTTAATGACCAGATGGCCCTTTTAACAAACACAAAAGGACATTAACTCGCCTCACAATTGCACCGTCGGTACAGTATTTCTATGCACATACATGTAATGCACACAAAAGAACCACACACATTCACTTATCCAATGGACGAGAGCCCATTACTGCTGGCAAACATTTACACTTGAGGCCAGCGCCTTTGTTTAGCCCCTCGCTCTGTCAGCTGGGACTCGGTTTGGCAGTGGGTGAAAAGGGCCGAGAAGAGAAGCGCAACAAACTCCATCAATCCAACGGCCACGTCTCCGGGCGCCAACGGTCGTTTACCCCGAAGGGGCTCCTCGTCTATAGAAATCACGCAGCCTCTGGGCAAATATCACATGGACTCTAAAGCTTTGTTGTGTTTTAACAACCTACTCATAAGATAATACAAAATTGTCATGAAGCTAAACATTTGTTTCTAATCACGTCGGCACAGATTTAGACTATTTTGTATGTATGCAACCCGAAACTGAAAGATTTCCAGGTTAATTAATATAATTGCGTCTCAAAACTTAGTGTGTAGTAATACCCTCTGAATCATCCTCTTCAAACTACCCCATACACATCGAGCTGTAGCATTTTAAAAGGGATCGCAAGCTATTCATTTACCTGGATTATTCTAATGAAGTCCCACGCGGGTTGTTGTTTTGCTCTCCTGGGGTGACATTGCACTGTTTGCTTCCAAGTGAAAACCACATCCGCCAGTCTGACCCTGATACCACACGCCCTCATTTGTTTCCCATCTGCAGCTCTTCAAAGACATAGCCGCACAAACGGGGGCTGAACAATTTTCTTCAGGGGTTTGCAATTAAGGATTCAAAGAGCTCGTCTTACATTTACTGCATGGGGTTCAGTCGGAGACATATAACTAATGTTTAGTTGACACAAACAAGCCATTAATACACGCACAGTATTACATGCCTCTCATTTAGTGCAATATAACTCATGAAAAGAGTAAGATAAGGAGAAATTATTTAAAATAAATTAATTTGGCCGTTTTTACTTTTTTAAATAATTCCTAGTAATTGTTTTTTTTATTTGAAAAAAAAAAATAATAACCAGGAAACTCAAGCCACATTTAATTGTGTATGGACACACACACACACACACACACACACACACACACACACACACACACACACACACACACACACACACACACACACACACACACACACACACACACATATTATATAAAACATGCAATAATTAAAACTAGTATACTGCTTCAGTTATTCAAGAAGTTAAATTGCTGCGTCGGCACCTTCACTAATCATAAGACAGTGTTTGTTCTAAATAGCTGGATTGGTGGTCTAGGTAAAGGCCGATTATGAAACAGTTTTGCTGAAGTTTTGAATTATTTGTCCAAAGCCTTTTTTGCACAGCCTGTCCTTGATGGGACTGTTGCGTTATTATTCTGAAACAAGCAGAGAGGGATCTCATTTGAGTGCAGTGTTGTGGGATCTATTTTGTGACCCATCCCCAGACACCCCAATGCTGTAACGTCACCACCCACTTCTACTGACGGCGTAACTTCAGAAATCAGCAAGTCCATTACTTTCTCAGCCAACAGTTAAACATTTGCGAAGAGTGGAGGGCCAGATAGTATTTAAAAAGTTTCAAATGCTTTAACTGCATCACCTTTTATTTTTTTTTCTGAACTTGGGGACATCTCAACGATATCTGAGCTATAGAGGAAGCCAGTTCTCATCGAGCAGCATTGCTGGAGCCTGAGTTAGTTTTTCCTGTTTGTCACTTCTTTTGACCTCACGACGGGCATCCAAAATGGCTTGGCACTTCTTATCCTTACAATTAAAGTCTGTTTACATGTACAATGTTGAATCGCTGGAACGATTGGCAACATAATCCATATTTCCTCCTACTGCGGCCAACATGAAGCAAGCTTTTCTGCTGCCTGGCTCAAGACAAAGAAAATGACGTGAAATTTATGCTTTAAAGACGTACGGCGCGAATATATAGTGTAGTTCTCTCTTCAATCTTTTGATTTCTGCTACATGTAGTGGAAAGCCAGCAGCTTTGTAGATGCTCATCTGCACATAATGTCATGGGGATGTTTCCTTATCAATCTCCGATAGGATCATACACAATCCTTCTCCCTTATTATCTACACATGGGATTACATTGGCAGTAAGCTGACGGGCCAAGGAATGTTTATCACTTTTGCCATTTTTAACATCTTTTCAAGTCTGTGCAGCCCCAGCTTGATAACTATTGGCCATTTTGCTGCAGCACTGCCATTTAATGAATCGTTCCATTGCCGATTGGATAACAGAATGAACAAATGGCTTCCTGCGTTAGTGGCTGCCACGGCCTATCCTATCAGATAATTAACTTTTTGCAAATAGACTCTGACGCTGACTACCAAACAGAGTACGCCTGCACAATTAGAATTACTTATCTATGGTCTCTCTTATTGTCAAATGTCGGAGGAAAAACAAACAAGAACAGCAAATCCAAATGATATACTTTGTATTTGACTTTTTTTCCTCGAATCGTCACACGTACATTTGCCCTAGACTTGTGTTTTCCAGACGAAAGAACTACCCGTGAAGTAATGAGTGAGGAAGTGTGTTATTGAAATTAAAGCCCCCCTACCCCCATTTCATTTTGCATCTTTGTTCGACAACCTCAGCCCAGATGTTCGGAATCTCCAGGGTCTGATGTCTTCCACCATCCCTCCCTGTGCTCTTCTTGTTTTAATTTTTTTTCCCCCTCTCTAGCGAGGAGGCCAACAGTGGCGCAATTCAATATTTATACGTTTCCTTCTGTTTGGTTTCCACCGCAAAGGGAGGTGGGCTTTCATGTGTCGGATTTGCCACAGCAGTGATTCGGTTCCAGCTTTTAAAGCGTTGAACAAGCCCATCTGTTTGGGTGGGCCGTTTTATTAAGTGACAAACTGGATCCCTCTACCTCGCTAATGTGTCCCGTGGGAGATGGCGGTGGCTGGCTTGTGTAGGTGTGTGCGTGTCTGATACACTCAGGAAGAGAGAGATGAAAGGGGTACAAATTTCACTCAAACACACAAAGATAGCTCCATACCAGAGAAAAAACGACATCACTGGCGTCATTACTTAAAGCTTTTTGCTTCATCTTCAATGACAATTGACCTAAGGGGCCGTTCAGAAGCCATCTTATCCTACAAAACAAAGTCTACTGGCGCACTTCCGTGAATAACCCTTCATATTTATTTAATGGAACCTTCCAGAATTCTTAATTGTCCCGACTCCCAATTTATTAATGCTGTTCGCCCATTTGCAATGTTCTCTTCATCCAGCGAGAATATTTTAACACCCAGGAGAGTGTGAGACGGCGTGTTGCTGAATGTGTATGATAGGTAGTGCACCTCTGGAGCCGCCCTCCCACCCCCACCTGTCAGAGAATCTATCAGGGGGACAAGAGCATTAGCCATTCTTTTTCAAGCTGTTGCTGTTGAATGTGCAAACGTTCCCCAACTCCTGCAGAGCTCTTGCTAGTAGCCGAGGCCTTGCTCAGCAGTGCCAGCGAGTATGAGTAACACACACGTACTGGGGTTAAGGGAGTCCCATTAGAATATGATTTATGCCATATCAGTCATTGGGTTAAATATCTGGCAAGGAGCTGTGTTGTAATTGATGATATGCGTTTATTTATTCACGGGAGACTCTAGGCGCCTTATGAGCCAAGTAAGAGAAGCCGACCACATCGCAAAATGGACCCGCAGCCCTGGTACCCCTGTGCAGTCTCAATATTAATGTATCATTAGGGCTGCATTTGTGTATCTTCTATTGAATTAGTTTTACATAATGACTTATGAATTTTGCTTAAAGAGCACATTTTAGCTGTTGGGTGGTGGTGGAAGGGGACACAGTGTATAAGAATGCTTGTATTATGAACTTCATTATGTATGACAAGCAGCACAATATTGATGGAGGACCGGGTCCCCGTCATTGCACTGCATTAAAATCTCCGCAGTGAATTAATGTACTATTCCTGATCCAGTAATTAACAGTCATTCGGAGCCATATCCCTTTTCAAGTAATTACTAATAGCAATAAGAATTTCAGTTTCCATTTAAGGCAAGATTACCGATGAGCTTGCAATTCCAATCAGCCAACATTTCTAATTAAGCTCTGATTTCTTTTCATTCTTTCTGCTTTGTGAGTCCACACAATATGCGGTTTGTTTCCTCAGCATTACAAAAGACACATTTTTATCACAATGCTGCAGATAGAGAGCCGTGTAATGTAATGTATGTGGTTTAGCTTCTCTGGCTTGTTTGCATTTTCTATCCATGCGTTGGTGCATCTGCATTATGACATTATCAGTTTTCTCTTTGGCATGGGGACACATATGGGTAGTTAATTAATGCATACAGGCAATAAAAAACTGCAATCACCACCGACAACAAACCTATCTCTCTGCACCTTTCCACATTCAAATACTATTGTTGGCATATCGTTTCAGTAGACTTTAAGGATTAGATTGAATGTCCCGGATATATACACTGAATACGGCGTGCATCAAATACCCTCTTCCAACAGTAGCCGTCCCATTCGCTCCTTTTTGCACCACTTGCTGCCATTGTGAGAATTCATCAATAGCAAAGAACTGATAGGCTTCGGCTTAAGGATGTCGAATGAGGTTAATGGCATCTTTAAATGTGCCTTTCTTCCACCCGTATGTCCAAAATGAAGCAGGGCATTTGCAGACTGCCAACCAACGTGGTAGGATTAATTATCGCACTCCACAACCCCACCTCACCCTGCAAGTTAAAGATTCAGAGAGCAAATGGCCCTTTTCATGCAAATGAAATTGAATATGTCAGTCAGTGTAATTGTGAATACCAAGCCGTCTTGGACTGGTTCTGTGCCGAATAGAGGTTCCAACTGAAAGTGGGTTTATTAATGTTCTTCTCTCCACTCTTTGATTCGGGCTTTTTAAAAGGCTTGGCAGATCAAACTTTAGTCGTGATGGAGGCCTGATGACTTGAAATGTTTTGGCCATTATGAAGGAAACCCAAACGCTGATCTATTTGAGAACAGTATTTAAATGCATGTTTGGCTTTGAGTTAAGCTAACGTCAAACAAACTAGTGATGAATGCAGATCCGCAAGACACTCCGAGTCCAACTGTCCTCCCGGTTTAGCATCCTGACAAAACAATATGTCGTCATTAGGCTACTCCGTCCACTCAACCTCTAGTATTTCTCTGCAACTGGCACCGTAGCTCTGCACAGCAGACGCACCACCGTTCGTTAGAACCAATACTACCAACAATACAAAAGTTCATGTAGTTCCACATAGTCGTTTACAATTAATAATTAACAATTTCAGGTATCCATTCCGATTTATTTTTAAGTATGATGGTAAGGGTTACTTAGGGTGGAAAGGTAGTGATATGACTCTTGGCATTTAGCCTATAGGTCAAGCAACTAGTGGCCTACTTTTCATAATGCCATTTATAGTGCGGCCTCTTCTCCGCATTGGGCCGCAGCACCCTTTGTTGTAGTAGGCGGCGTGGTGGAGCTCGGCTCTTAGTGCCGTTATAAACCTGCCAACACTGTCTTTCTGTTGGACAACTCTGCCTTTGACTTGCATGGAAGACATTTGCTTGGTTACGACCCTGGTCCCTTCTGGTAAACCGACGAGTCCACGAGCTTGATCCTGAAGGTAGAGGGAAACGCAACCCCCGAGTGGTGCTCATGTCTTAACAACATATTATTGATTGATTGCGCCACTTCATTTAAATGGTAGGTTTTAAAGGCCCCTTAAAAGGGGGGCAAAATTATGGGGATCGTTCATAGTAGCAGCAACAGTAGTAAAATGTGCTGCCTACATTGTTGGCAGCTTCCATTTATGTCTTTCCATAAAAAAATACATACTTCCAGAAATGAAATGCTCTGCCCCCTCAGCCCTGCAGACACAGGTGTTCTTAGCAACGATAAAAGCTTTCAGTCAGTCGCCGAATTATTAACATTGCGTTGATCCATAAAAAATAGAGCATAGGATGCTCCGACGCTCTTCTTCCTTTCCTGCCGCAGCGATGTGAACGAGGTTACATTAAGATAAAGAGAGGAGAACAGGCACAGGCCCATGTCACCTGCCGTTTAGATAGCGACGGGCCTTTTACTTCTCATTTGTTTGCTGTCGACAGCTTAGCGGTGGATTAACCCGTCCGCGAAATTAATTCATGGTTACCTCTCAAAGGAGATCTCAACGTGCTGCAGAGGTAGAGACTAGATAGCAGTCGTTTTATTTCATTTAAGGAAAAATAGTGTGCGATCGCTGAACTAATTTGATTTTCTCTTTGAACGCTCTTATTATAGAAGCTTTAGCGTTGTTGTGGTTGATGTAGTTGTGTCGTTTTTCTGTGGGGAGAGATTTCTTCCTGGTGCATGCGTGACTGTTTATGGAGCAAATCTTAGTTGATCTCAAGGTTCTAGTCGTGGCAAACGGTGGTTTCAATCAGCAGCTGTCTACCTGCAGCCGTACGACGAGTCGACCAAAAATGGATGTTTGTCGGCGGCAGACCTAAAATGGGGGGTATGATGGTGCTACCAGCGGCCATGTCTGTGAAAACACTATTACCTCCATGTCACGCCTCAATCACTCCCTATTGTGCGATGACTCCCCCCCCCCTACCTCCAGTGCTGATCTTCCGAACATGTCCTAGTAGTCTATCACAGCCGGCGTGGGGAGACGCAGCGAGCCATAATGGATGGCCCCCGGAGCGAAAACAGCCCCAATAGCATATCAATTACCCATCAGCACCCTCTTGGCTAGATGACAATGTGCACCACACCCCAGCAAAGTCAACGAGATAAAGTGAAAATTCAGATATAATGGTGCTTTTATTTTGCCGAGTACACATTACACAACGTCAACCCCGCCTCCCACCTGTCCGATCTGACAGCCGCTGAATGAGAGAGTGCCGCTGATAAGTGTTTGTGTCTGTGGGTGGGGGGGTATTTCAATGTATCAATGTATGTGCTTGTGTCATGAGCCAATCAGGTGATTTCCCACACTCATTCTCCCATTGGAGGCCCAGCTGCTCGCCTGTTTATCTGTTGGCCCTTTTGATTGCTGACCACACGTTATGTCACCTCTCGCCATAAAGCCCGCAGGTTAATTTGTCCCTCTCCCGCTGCCGCCGCTGGGCAGGACAATCTGGGAGGGGGAAATCAGTCCACACAGATGAGGGGATTCAGATGGTTGGCATTACCGCAGCTGTGTGGCCCTTAATGGCCTGCTGAAGTGATTGATAAAAAGGCATACAGTTGCTCCGCGGGGGGACAGATGGAGCTGCACCTCCCACTGGAGCCTGTACTCGAGCTTTCGACGAAAACACTCGGGGAGCCAGACGAAGCACTACAGCATTATTGAAATTAGCCTGGATCATTAGGATGACGCTGAAAGGTAAATCTCAAAATCACAATGTCCCCAGTGTTTTGACTTTATCGTCCGTTCATCAGCAGGAGCTGACTGTTTTGGAAATGAAACTAAATCGAAAAGTGTTTTAAATATCATGGAATCATTCAACTTGACAAACTGCAGCAATTCTAAAACAAATCAGACTGCAAGAATGTGGCCGCAGCTCTCTTGACTGTTATCAGGGCCTGAACAAACCCGATTGTACACCGTTCCCTGTGCACACACGGCAAACAATGTTCCACTCTGCTAATCTCTCACCTCCACTCCACGGCATTTTTAGCATTTCCACCCACGTTGCCTTTACACTTGACTTGTTGCGCTGAATTGAGGGACCAATTAGGAGTGACGGAACGCTCTCATCGCCAAACGGCGCGTTGTGAGGTTCTGATCTGGTCCGTGCCTCATCTCGTGGGGCACGGACGCAAAGTTCTGTCTGCTACTGAACGGATAGGCAAGCTTCGGGAATTTTGTTCAAAACATGTTACAAAAACCACCTATGTCCCTGTGCCTAGGTTGTTAGAAACATGGAATGTTCAGCATGTAGACAGTACCGTGCGCAACATTCAAATGTAATCCAGGGTTTTCCCCAATTTTAAGTGCTTATTTTCAAATTTAGTGTTATTTAGTTCCTCACTCCCAACCGTTTTTACTTTCTTACTATCCCACAAGAATCTCACTTCAAAAGTGCCCACAAAGTCTCAGTTATACTTCAAAGATGTTCAGTTATGTAGACTGCCAGTCAAGATAAAATGCCCTCTGTCCTTAAACATATCTTAATCCCTGATCACCCGTTTCCACTCGCACAATAAAAAAAAAGTCTGTACAATCTCTCGTCTTGACCGCCACATGCTGAAATCTGCAACTTTATTTTGCTTCCTAGTGCCTTGGGCTCGATAAGAGAGATTAATTGCTCTGTCGGCGGAGCTTAACGTGCTTACTAACTATTTTTGTAATCTTTTATTCTTCTTTCTGTCTCCCTCCAGCACCACCAAAGTTTTTAAGAACCCCCAATGACCAAACAGGCGTGCAAGGCGGCGTGGCGTCCTTCATCTGCCAAGCCACCGGCGATCCACGACCGAAGATTGTGTGGAACAAGAAGGGGAAGAAAGTCAGCAACCAGAGATTTGAGGTATTAGGTCTATTGTTCTGATGTAAAATGCTCGACAAAATGGGAATGCTTCAAGCACTGCTTTTGGCTCGGCTCGCACATAATCCATCCACGCACGGCTCGCTTGCCTTTCGCCCTGCCACCACGCATTAGCAGCCTCCAATAGCTGTGCTGGCTATGCATTTTTTACATGCATACATTTTGATGAGCGAGCACACAAAAGATCTGGTGAAAATATTGGTCGTTAAGTAAAAGCCAAGAAAAGACGACTACTTGTGGCGTGACCCAGATAACTACATTAAAATCACGCCACGTTTGCCAGCTCAATGCAAAGTGAAGTTGCGCTTTCACTTGCAAATATCCTTCTGCTTTGTGGCATCTTAATCTAAATGCATGTCCTACCCTGCTTTTTATGGCTTTGATTTCTGGACATCTTTAATCTGCACGTGGGCTCAATACCCAAGAGAAATAACAAGTTGTTGCAGAACTCTGATAAGATTTCTATTAATTTCTGTGTCAGTCCCCGAAACGATCATGGTGTCACTTTTTCCACCCTCTGCTCTCGGTGCCACATCCGCTCGCCGCTGCGCCGCAGCAAAGGCTCAACGGAGCTCCGAGGTCTCTTCCGCCTTTTTGCTTTGCATCTCATGCCCACAGAAATCCAATCTTATCAGAGTTCAGAGTGACGCTCGTCGTGCTGAATGCTAACACCCTAGTTCTCATTTTGTCATCGCTTCACAAGGCTTGGCTGGCTGCTGCCGCCGTTCATGCACTGCCTCCTCATTTTCTAACCAAAAAACACTTCCTTTTAGTCTCACAACTTCTAATTCTGCTGGACTATGAAAGGATGGTGTTTTTACTTCATTTGATTTCCACCTGCTGTCAGCCTGAATTCCAACACAGCTAGAGCTCGGTCGATGAAATGTTGAGGTGTATTGTTAACCAACACGCGCACAGATGTATTGTCACTTTGAAAATGTCTGTAGGCCTTTGCGCGTGTGTGTGTGTGTGTGTGTGAGAGCGAGTGCTTGTGTCTTGAGTTGAGGTCTCTGGCCTATCTTTTTTGGAATCTACCTCCATGCTTAAAAAGAGATTGAGTAATGATACAGGGTTTTCTAAAATCAGTGAGTATACCACATGTAGCATGCAAACATAGCTGAATAAGCTACAACAAACACCTGTTTGTCAGCATTTTATGTGTTGTTCGTCCAATACAGCCGGTCCTGTCTTATGTACCACTATCTCACCTCATGGTACAACTGTCAGTAATCGTTTATCGAGCCACATTTAACTGTTTGTGCTTGTTTCTGTCCCATTAACACAACCCAGTGCAATGCATTTCAAAGGGATGGAGTGTTAACTTTAAGAGTGGGACGCGATCAGACTTTAATTTCACTCCACGACAAGAAATTCGGACCATCATAACTATCCCCCATTCTTAAAGTTAGTCAGCGGCACCAGTTATTTTACCAATAAATGTAAAAATTTGGAGTAAATATGCAGTGGCTGATTAAAAGACAGCACATCTGAACACATAGCATGACACATAACATAGCTACAACCTAAAGGCCAAACTATGACTTTTTGTTGACCCAACTGACATATGCTCAGTACCTTCCAATAGACGCAGCAGTGCCGCACATACCCTGATTTTACTCTCTATATTCACTATATTCGTGAATGAACATGAAATCACTAGGTCTCTCTGTCAAGTAGGCAACAGCTTTTGTTTCTGTCGTAGGAAGCACATTGTGTCAATCACCATCAGTGTCGATCGTCTTCCTCTCTGCCGGAGGCGCCTCGCCCATTGGGAGCCAAAAAATCTCCTTTAACATATCCACTCTCTCGCACCTGCAGGTGATAGAGTTCGACGACGGCTCTGGTTCAGTGCTAAGAATTCAGCCGCTGCGCACGCCCCGAGACGAAGCCATATACGAGTGCGTCGCCTCCAACAGCGTTGGAGAGACGAGCGCGACCACCAGACTCACTGTTTTACGTGGTAGGTCAAAAAAAATAAAAAATGAAGCAAAAACACACACACGCGCGCCTCTAACGTGCCATTTCTCTCCCAGCTAACCGAGGTCAGCTTGAATTCACTTGGCGCTGTGTCGGTCGTGTTCTTTTTCCTCGATTCTTCGTCAAACCCAATTACAGTCTGTGGTCACACTCGCGTTGTGTCTTTCAACTTGATACGATTTAGTCCATTAGCCGTTTAGTGGAGTAAGTTTATGTTTCTAAGTGACTTAAGTCATTTGCATACCGATTCCTGACACAATAATTAAGATGCCAGTTAAATTATGCAAATAGCCATCCATTGCTAGCCTGTGGTGGTTTAATAGAAAGCTCAGCAATAGTTTTCAAATCAGTCATTTTTCATCCCTGCCTTTCAGCTTTGATATTCTGTGGCCGTGTAACAAATAAAGTCTTGTCTAATTTAATTGGCAACTATTTACTTTCTATGATAGTATTTGAGATCCAGGCATTAATGCCATTGCTTTTCAGTGACGGGTAGCCGTTAATACAAAGCCTCATATACACACTTATAGTATGTAACAATCCAAAAGGTAAAGGTCAGCGACTTTGTTTACCTACATGTAACAATGTGAATACAAGTAGGGTGGTTGAAAGTACCTCTTTTATAATAAAAACCGAACAACATTGTATCCTGATTACACACAACATTCCACACAAAAGCAAACTATGGTGGTGGCCCAGAGCTTAAAAGGCTGAGTAATATCTCTCTAAAGAATAACTGTTTGGCTGCAAGTGGAGAAAATGACTTTAGAAAAATCCCTTAGGCTGCCTGAATGCGGTGTGTGCCATTATGTACCACAATTACACTACATGGCAAATGAGTTTCTATTGAGAGGTGCTTCCATCCGAGAGAAAAAAGGAAAATAGCTGGCTGTGCTGAAGTCTCCTGAAGAGCCTCCCCTTCTCTGCTTCTTATCTCACCAATGGGCTCACAAAAGGCCCTTTGCACCGTCTCCAAAAAAGAAAGGTGGCACGTTCACATGCAGCTCCCGCCTGTTTACTCTGGAGCACAAAGTGAGGGTGTGTGTATGAGTGTGTGTGTGCGTGCACATGCTCTCACATGCAATACCCTACGGTACGTTTTCTTATGCTGTTATTTCTTCTCCATCTACGTTTTTTCCCGTGACGGGTACAGAAGGTGCTCTTCCCCGCTGCACGGCCCTAGCATTAACATGTTTATTACCATTCCCATTTTGCTCTCCTGCTAGCACTCCTTTCCCACATATTGAAGGTGAGTAGAAGCCCATCACGGACGCAAACAAGGAGAAACTAAATTGAAAAACTGGAACAACTTTTTTTTTTTCTTGCTCCCTGTCCTCACATTGCTTTTAGGGGGATGCATGTAAACCCTTTAATATTCTGTCATGCAGATTATAAGGCTATGGGCCGCACAATTTTATATATGTAAATTCCTTTACCCCGTCTCACCACTTGCTATGATGCAACAGGTGTTCAACCTATTCTCAGGTCAAGCATTGGCATTTGCTAAACATCGAGCGCGCTGTAGATGGGACAGAGGAGCGTCTTATTATGCAAACAATGGTCGTGAAGCAGTCAATAACAAATTGAAAAAAAAAAAACGAATAATTATTATGAGCAGTGATAACACTCTTGGCTTCCACAAAAGGGGAGGTGACGCCTCAAGGCTCCACACAGATTGCTGCCGTAACAAAAACGCTTGCTATAACTTCAGTTGTAGACATCCACAAATACAGCTAAGCTGATTTTTTATTTAAATGAGCCAACATACAAATGACCTTCATTGTGGAGCATTGTGGAGGCAGCACGCTGTATAGGTAACACAAGGTTATCTCAAGGAGGCATTGTATATTATTTAGGAGACCAAAAAGCTCCCTCTTGCCGAGGCTACTTTGTAAGGTACAATAAACACAGCACAGCTGGTTGGCCACTCATCATTTCCCATGACATTAACTGCAGTTTGAAAAAGTCTACTACACATTTTTGGAGTCAAGTCTGTCATCGTGACCAACAAATAATGGATCTCTCTCCTCCTTTGGCCCTTTCTGTGTAGCGTGTGTGATACAGGATTAGATAAATAAATAAGTAAATACACAAAAAAGTGCTACAACACCAAGTCTAATACGTACAAAGTGTCTGTTACTTCATTTGGGCTCCAATGGTCTGTGGAAACAACAGCAAAGCATCTGTTGTGGGAAGCCCGCCTTAGGGGTTGATGCCCAATTCCATGAAGGAAAAGCACATTGTTGTAATAGCCGTGCTATGTGGAGAGGGGACATGAAGCGACACATCCAAAGTACTCGCAGATATTAGTCTTCGAATGTGTCTCCAACTTGATGGTAAGTGCTATTAGCAGTGAAGTTCCAGGCTTAGGGAAGTGATTTGCATGAAAGGCGAACCCTGAAACGTAATAGTTTTACGAGTCAAATGTGCTCGGCCGCAGCACGAGCTGCGCTTTCGTTAGTGTTCCATCTCTGTTTCGATTAACTACGAGGTGACCCGGGTCTTGGTTTGCTATGCAATTGAAAGTGACAGAAGGGGGATTGAGAAATGGAGACACAACACATTTCGGGTGTCATGGCCGGAATATGATTTTCAGTGAAGTGTATTTGATCCAAGTCATGAATACGCCCCAGTCCGGTTTCTACGTAAACATGTGAAAGTACAGTTTGTACACTTGACTTCGGTAGACAAAAGAAACTGATTTGACGGCTGCAGCTCATGATTTAGGCATGTTTAAGGATTTATATTGAACCCTCACACTCCCATTACGCCGTCCACACGCATTTCCTGTGCCCCACACACACAAGCGTGCAAACTTACGCAGTTGTGCACAACTTGAGAGCGGGAGTGGAAAATGGGAAGCCGCTGTCCTGTGACGGAAAAACAGAATGCATCATTTCCATTTGTATGGAATGGTGCAATGGCACGGTCAAAGCCGAGTAGCTGAGACGGATTTTTCTATATTCAATGGAAGGGCTGCTACACGATCGTTGATTATTCGTAGACAATGTATGCACTTGGCTCTCTGTCGTTGTCTTAACACAATGGTCCCGAAAGCACCTAAAGCTGCTGAACTTAAATCCCATGGCTAGATAACGGGTATCCCTGCGACGCTGGTCAGCAGAAACCTGGTGGACTGTTGAGAGACCGATAGTGTTCACCTTACACGTACCTTAATACTCATTCCTTACTGCCGGGTTTTTTTAATCGGTGTGCACTGCACAATTTTCTCAATGTATAATGCTTTCCTTCTTACAAGTGCACAGTGAGGGATGAACAAAGGCTCTACTGCATGCTCAAATTGCTTTGCGAGATTAATGCTACGTCAGCTGTCTCAGGGATGAAGCAAGTGGATAAACTGTTTTGTTACAATAAACTACAATATTACAGGCTTCTTATTATAGTATTTTAGGTCTGAGGGAGGCGTATGTGGTGGATCCACTATAAAGCACAATGCATACCGATTTATCTCATAACACCATGTAGGACCCCTTGTCATTGTTTTTCTCTTTCTCACCACAGCAAATAGGGACTTTCATTTCAGATAATCATCAATTATCTTCATGCCCATTAAATGTTTAATAAAATATCCAGAGGCAGAGTTATAGCTTGGGATTTGCCCAATACTGATTTGATGTTCCTCTCCCTTCGATTCCAAACATGTCTCCCTCCTCTCACGTAGCAGAAATGGAGCATCTGAAGACAAGCTATTAATTGTTGTAATTAAAAAGATGGAGTTGACTGCAGAAATTGATCTCTTTTCTGAAAGAAACATAAAATACACGCCACAGCCACTTATATCTTACTGCCCGTTGGGAGCCAATCATTTCCTGTGTTGTATGCAGGGTGATTTAAGGCATAAATGCTGCCAACAAGATGGATGTTGGACTTTACAGTCTGCATAGTGTGTGAGGAAACATCTGTTGTAGCCACAAAGGCACTTGGACTGCACTGTGAACATGATTGATAACTCTCCACACGCTGTGCCTCTGTATTTTTTTTGAAGCCACGTAAAGAAAAGCCTGAATTAATAATTATTGATTCAGACAAACGTGTTGTGTATGTTAAAATAAACAAGACTAAAGGAATAACTTTTGTAAGGCTGCATGTGTGCATGCTAACACGCTCACAATGACAATGCCAACATGCAACTGTTTAGCAAGAAATTAAATCAACATCTTAGTTTTCATCATTCACGACATACAGTGATGCAACACAGCACCCTATTGCTGGGCTGGAGGGGACCAGCAATATGCAGGGCTGAGCCAGGTAGTTTACGCTTGCTTATGTTAGTATGTTTGCTCCACCGACGTTAATGTTCTACTCCATCAATTGGATACTGCAGGGTCATTCTTGATACATCTGATGCATTTGAGAAACTTTTCAAACGGTGATTGCTGTTCACTAATTACAACCAAACTTTGAACTGAGGAATTTGCAGGAATTGATTTCTGGTGTGATTAGTTCTGTATACATCACTACATCTATTACAGCAGAGATGAGTGCAGTTCATACTTAATGTTGTATGGCTGCATGAAATAGGAAAAAACATACTTGTCAGAAGATTCATCAGCGTAAAGTGAGCTGTCAAATCTCAACGTTGTAATTTCCATAATAAAACAATGCCATCCACTGCCTGCTGTGACACCAATCATATGTTTGGGGAGAATGCCCATCTGATGAGTATGAGAAGCCTCATATAACCCCCATTTTCCATTAGGGCTCTTTGAGAGACAAGAGGTCCTTCTCTTTAATCGGTCAATCAATGATGGATGAAAATAATATTTTATTTCCTCAGACATGTTTACGGCAAGTCCCCCAGAGTACTCCTCTGGTTCGGATGATACCATGTTCAAAATGCACATATACATATCTGCTAAAGGGGATTACAGCTTAGATGACTTTGTGGTTGCGTAATACACACCACATACACACAAGCGGTCCCGTCCAGCCCATTAAACCTTTACACCAACTTCTGGTGATACACAAATAATATGCCAAGAGACCATCCAGATCCAGGGCCAAAGTATTACAAATGCCTGTTTGATTAACCTGACCCACCTGCCTCTGAACGGATAGTACATGAAGGTTAATGAAGCAACTTAGTGTCTCACAGTTTGGCCTTCTGTCTTTCTTCATCGCCCAGTCGGCAGACTCACCTGGTTGCTGATTCTCCCGAGCGCCGACTCGCTCCACCTTCTTTCACCGGCTCCCCCTGGGAAAAAAAGGGAAACAAATAAAATAACCTAAATATAATTATACGATGAAAACTCAAACATACCCTTTCATTCCACTTCATCATGCATCATACAGTCATCCCAAGTGGACGGTAAGAGGCTGAACATACAAGCCTGAAAGATAAAACGGAACAGATGTCTCGCAGAATACGTCTCAAAGTGACAGGGGGTCTCTCCGAGGAGAGTATAGCGTGTGGTTGTTTATACATTCCCTGCCACGTCCTCTTTATTTGTGAATGTTTAATGCACTCAAGAGGATAAAATAATGGTTGATGGACTGTTGCCAACGCGTGTTTTTCATGGAGTTGAGAGAAAATAGAAAAACCCATTTTAGCTCCTGTGTTTGGCTCCTAATTCAAAGCATTGTCAAACAGTTTTTCTCATTTCACCCGAATATTGCTAATGATAGTACAAAAAAGTGCTGATGGCAGATAAGATGACAGAACCATATATATATATATATATATATATATGTTCTGTCATTTTATTTTTATTTTTTTTCTCTTCCTCCAACTCTGAATCCATGTGGCACTTTTTTTTTTTTTTTCTGAAGTAAATGGAACCATTGCTCAAGTTAACAAGCAGCAAATGGAATATGCTAAATGAAATCCTGCACTGGGTTGGGGGCACCTGAGCCTAAATGCGGCTTTGTGCCTGGCGTTCTGCCTGCCTTGTTGCTCGCCCAGCCACGTCTGTAGAGAAAGGGCCCGTCTCCGCCCTTCCTGCTTCATCTCCCTCTTTACCCATCCATTTTAGTAGTGCGGCCCTTAGGGGCATCTGACACTAAAGCTCACTCTCGGCTTTCATTCGCCTCCAACAACTCCCTTTGCCGATGTTGTAAATGGGAGAACATCAGAGCTAATCCGTCATGTTTATGAATGACGCGGGGACCAGGGGAGGGGTGAGGCGCCTCGCCAGAAGTGGCGTAACTTCTCCGTTGCATGCCCTGTGCTCGGCTGATCCAATCTGGCCCAGCAGCGATGGCCATAGAAAATGTCTCTGGGGAATGGCAGACGCCACCTTTTTAAAGCACAATGAAGAATTATTTTACTTACGAATCCCATGGCTGCTTCTTTATGGAGCAAAGCTGGGAAAGCCATATATAAATATGTGAAATTTTACAGTCAAAGGAAATTAAACTGGACATGTTTTACACATGTTTAGAATGAATAATGTACCAGGCCAACAATTTCTCAAGTCAAAGTTTTACAATGTTCTCCAATGTCATTCACAGTGAGGAACAGCTTGAATTGTTCGTCTGTGAAGGTTTTTCGGGGGGAGGGGAGGCTCTGTGATTAATAGATCTACTCTGGTTTACGATGGTTCCCTCATAATCTCAGGCATTAGGCGAGGATTTTTAATGACAAATAAGCAGCATTTAATTAATTATACAACCTCAAAGGGGATTTATGGAAGAAACAATCAGTGCGGGGCAAAGGGGGAGACGGGGCCATTTTTCACCGAGACAGAGCGCCACTGGACACCGGGTTACCGGAGCTCCCAGAGCCTTCACCTCCCTCCTCCTGCATTTTGTTCCAAACGTTCATCATCAACGGAACACACAGGACTGTATCTCTTAAGCCATTCGTATTTTGCTGCTCGGGGCAACGAGGGTAAAATAACATTTTACTGGATACTAGATGGTCCCTCGCTGTTGGCCCTCGGGCATTAGCGCTTTTCTTAAAAGAGACTGCATTTGTACAGCAAATTGCTGAACTAACGTTTAGAGGTGCCGAGCTAACGAGACTTAATGCCACTTTGTGTCGAAGTGGTCCTGCTCCTCTGAATCGGTAATAGAAAATTGGAATTAGCAGCTCAAGCCAATTCTGCACATTCACTGTAATATTCATTAGCGCGCTCCGTACCTGTGGAATCAACTAATGTTAATGTTAATGTGAAAGCAGACTTTCATCAGCCCAGCTGCACTTCTGTTCTGTTGCATAAAAAAACTGCACAAAATTGACTAGATTTGGGAACATTTGCAAAAGGTTTGCCTGTATGTTAGTTTTTGAAGGCTTTAGTAATTACTGCACAATTTCATTGTTTTTATTAGAATTTTTCCCCGGTCTCTCTGAGAGGAATATAAATGGTATTTGAAAGTAGGCCCAGGTCGAAACATACACCAACGTAATCTTCCAAGTTATCCCCTCCATCAATGTTATTATGAAGACTGAAACGTACACAATTTGTATTGAGACAATTAGATGATGGGCTTTCACAGAAAACTCTGCTAGATACATTACCATTGGTTCTGACCTGCCAGTCCTGTAAACCCAAAAAGGAAAGAATTTATACCTCGCTAGTTGACATATTCTCATGTCAGTTTGTCTAAGGCTTTGGAGCTTGAATAATTGTGGCCCCAGGCCTATAATTGGAACGTGCCCTCACTGGAGTCTTTTCCTGTCTGCAAAGTAGGAATAATAAACAATGTTTTAAAACAATCTGAAGGTTACTCGCCTGTGAACCCTTTGAAAAACAACCTGGGAAGATGAGTTTTCCCTTTCCACACACCGTTGTCTGCCTTATTATACAAAGTGCTGAGCATTCGCTTTTCTATTATTGTATTACTTAAGCAGTATCTAGCCAGTGCAGGTGCCAGGAGGCAAATATAATCTTATTTAGACTGGACCACATATGTGCCAAACATTGTGCATTAGGGAAAATGAAGACATCTCAATAGGTCATCCCTCCTTTTTGCTCAACAATGAGGCACAGGTGCTTTTATACTCTGAATGCTGTCTCCAGTATGTATGCTACTCCAAGTGTTCTGACCTGAGACGGGGCTAAAGCATCCGCATGCCGACAACAATGTCCAGCCCTTAAATCAATATAATCAAATGTCTGTTATTTCATTGAAAATAAGGGATAACGTCTCTAGTCCGATGGTCAACATTCATTTGTGAACAACTTTTACATTTGCAGAGGTTTACGGTCCGGATGATGGACGTAGTGTTAAGAGAAGCAACCATCTTAGTTCAAGTTTGAAATGGTTGAATCAAGCTGCAGGTACCTGGTAAAGCACATTTAGAGCCTGTCAATCATTAGGCGCCAGATTGTAAAAGCACACCTTTGTACCATCGCGTTACTTGAGCGAGATGCAAGTAGAGCGAGGAAATCAACAATGTGGCTGAATGTGCTGAAACATGAGAAGAGAAAAATAGAACGGATGGCGTCATAGAATTGGCACTAAAAGGAATTGCTGTCTGCCTTTGTTAATCAAGAGCTCTCACGTCTGGTTGAGTAATTTTGTTTGTGCGAAAACAAAAGCACGATTAACGTTTCCTCTTCCATGCCAAAGTAAAAAAAAAAGAAATAATCGAATGCATCGGTTGAACGGGAGCCGAACAGAACATTTTGTTCAAGAGGATTCAGGTCGTCTCTGAGCGGATGCATTAACTAGGCTTGCAACCCATTTTTGAGGACTGTGGACAAATTATGGTGTACAATGTTGCCTCGTTGATGTGTTTCGAATCAGCAACCTCCTTCTGTAAAAAAAAGGTGTGTGTCAATAGAACCAACCATCCACTGACTCAGTCACAGTCTCCGTTAAATGTAATTTATTTATCTCTGTCAAGATTTCCTTTCCACCGTGTTACTGCACTTTCACAGGTCTTTTATCCTTTTATTGTGCGCATGGGTTTTCTTTATTATTGACCTTCTACGAGTTTATTAAACTAATTGAATCTAGGTCATCTAATGCATTTGCAAAGCGTGAAACAAGCGTCCCTGTGAGCAGCAAGAGCGCTGTATGATTAACGTGATTAGCAACCTAACCCTCTCAAATTTTCTTTCTAACTTCTTTTTGCTTTTTGCGTGGAAAGAGCTCTAATCACTATCCCTCAACTTCTAATGATATGGTGAGGTGGGTAGAGCGGATTTGGCTCGGGCTGCTGAGAAAAACAAGCAGTTCTGTCACACTCCACGGGTAACGTTTTGTGGCTCAGCTTTTTGTTCTGGCTGAAATATTATCTGGAAGAGGGGGGGGGAGCACGGATCAGATTGATTCCTAAACTAGGCAAGAATAATCTTCAGGCCAGATGAAAAAGTTGTAAAGTTGTAAAAATGTCCTACTTGAACACAATTCACACACTTCCCTAATCCAGCAGCGGCAGGGAGGGTTCCTCAAACAACAATAGGTCTCGACACACAGCAAGTGACCTGTGACTGGCTCTTTGAGGAGATCGTATCCACTCAAATGCGTCCAACAGACATATCTTGTTTCGGCCCGCAGGGATTTTTTTCCCAAAGAACAACCTCAACCGCGGCGTAAAAAGTCTTGTTCCGCTTGCAAAGCGACGGGTCGGAGCGAATCCAATCCTTGTGCAGCAACCGCAGAACTTAAGCCTGAATGTGACCGGAAAGGTTCCTGTTTTTATGGCTCCACTCGGAAACTTTAGTGGAACAAAGGTTTATTCTATTCTTTAATTCCCTCGTACCCAATTTGTAATATCGGAGCCAAATGAGATTTCCGTGGCATTAAAACACTTGTCACTTAATTGGACCGAAGTATATGATTAACACTCTGACATTGTTTAACTAAGCAATGACGGATGCTGGAATGTGCTTTGACATAACTACCGACCATATAAATTTCATCATTACTGATGCAATGCATTTCTACCAGACTAACAACACCAACCCACTGTGTAATTGCTTCCTGCAAAATCTCTGTTATGTGTAAAGTCTATCGCACACCAAAAAAAAAGGACACAGTGGTTGGTTTAGGTCAGCGCGATGCAGGAGAGCGAAACCTGGAGCCAGTTTCCCACATCTGGGTAGAGATTCGAATATATGAATTGAATTAGAGCCTAAACAAGGGGGTATGTTACTTGATTTGGTACCGAAGTCGTGAGGACACAGCGAAGAGACACGTTTTCTTCGAACACACACTGTGAATGTTTTTCTTTGCCAGCCACTGCAATGCAGACTTAATGCCGCTCTCAGGCTACGTTTTAGAAATCGAAATGGCCGCCGTTTCGGCACGCTGAACATCTTATTCCACTTGTGCTCATATTTTTATACGAGTGATCAATAGATATAATCTACTAATGGGTTGAGTTTATGTCCACAGGCCTTATGTCTTTAGCAGAAATCTGCTCACTGAGGTACTTTCTGAGCCAAAGTCCTTTTTATTCTCCTCCCATACTTGGCACCACGGACTCGTATGGCTTGATAGCCTGGCAGTGGCTAATGTGTGCAAATTGTCATTGGGAGTCTTTTCATATCAAGCACCAGTGCTCAGCACTTCTTTAGAAGGTGACTTCAGCATTTCTCTCCCCTCCATCTCATTTAGTGTGTAGATCCATTGTTGAATATACAGTATGGCTCTATAAAGCAGCAACTGCCCTTGTCTTGTAGGCTGTCCTTGAGATTGCAGTTAACAGCGAGGTAGAATAAGGAAGAGGGTAAAATCTGTACCGGTCCCCCCCTTTTCTACTACGACTTTTATACACCGCTCAGGCTAGCTTGTGGTGGCTTATAGTAACCCCAAAACACACATTTCATTCTTAAAGGGGTTATGACCTCACTCCTGTTGATAATTCGTGTCCAGAACAAACCTCGTGACACGGATTAGACCTGCAGACAGCACATGGGAAACAATACTTGCATCTTGGCCCCTGGTTGATTAGTTATGTCATTATTTACTTTTAACGCTTGACGAATAATCCAATCTATCCAAAAAATATCCAATAATTAATGATGCTGATGTCATTTAGCGTATGTGGCATAAGTTGTTTAATTCCCCTTGCTTTGTTTATTATCACAATGGTAATTCTCTCTGTGATGTATCGCAGGAGGGAGCTTGAGAAGGTCCGAGCACTTTTTTATTGTTTACTAGTCTTAATTCCAAGTGCCACGTGAGATACCTCACGGTTGACTTTGAGGCCATTCTCGATGAGCGCGAGTGCACAAAGCTGTAAAATGCATTTCTTGGCCGAGTAAGATGCCAGAAACCTTTTGTAACAGGTCATTAGTTTTAAATACACAGCCTGGAGTCGTATCAGCTGCCTGCACCAGAGTTTGAGGCTATGGTCATGTAACAAAGCTATTCTACGGGACATAGGGGATGGGCTTGGTGAAAGCGCCCTTTGTATACTTGGCCCAGGCCTCATTTGTATATGTTTTACAATTTCCGTGAGCCACAGTGTAGTCAACCAGTAGAGTACATCAGAAAGAAATGCTGTGCTTTCACTCTCCAAACATTTTAAAGGATCCAGATTTTGCCAAACCCTAAGCTACACCATTTAAAATAGAAACGGGATTTTCCCTCACACACTGTTCCTTTCGCCAGAAGGCTGAATAAACAGGGACATTTCAGACAGCAGCATGAACCCAGTCGTAGCTTCTTAAGGGACAGCTAAATTGTGATTTAGAATATATATGCAATTTCACAGGGGTTGCTCTTTAGTTCGCATGGATTGTCACATCCAATTACTATATACAACATGCACTGATGCTCCCAGGCTTGCTTCCGGGTATTGCGTTTGATCAGGTATACTTTTGACTCACTGTAGAATCAACTAATTTGTTCGACCTTGAACAGGCTGAAGGGAGGTTGAAAAGGGGCGACCGTGTTCATTTAATTCCTTTCACCCTCCTCTCTGTCTTCCTCCATTTGAATGAGCAACCTCCTTATACTTAAGGAGCTAATACGATACTTTGGCCGACAGTCACTAAATCCTATCACAGCTATCATATATATGTAAAATGCATGGTCGCGTGTACAATGGTCACGTTACAAAATGTACTGTATTGACATTGTAAATCAGAAACAGAACTAGATGATTCTACAGCAAAAGGGGTTAAAAGGGGGATCATTGCTCACTATGTCAAGAACTTAGTGATAAACCATAAGGTTGCATGGGGCGGGATATCCAGTATAACTAATAGTGCGCAGCTGCCAAGAAAATGACCAGTGTTCAAAGTATGCATGATAAAGGTGAGAAAAAACTTAAGACTCTGCTTTGTGAATGATTGAAATACATTTTTTGCCACTGTCAAAACACGTGTCGGTTCAGGCAGGGACGCAGAGTTGCATCGGAAAGTTTTGCTCCTCCGTCTGAAGTCACTCATTTGTAAGCCATTTTGTTTCTGAGAAGATTTATCCATCGTGTTGGTTCCTCATGCCAGATACCCAAAAGCATTATTGGAAGGCGGCCATGGTTGTCGTTTGTCGTTTGGCGTGCAGGCTGTTGCATCGCAAAGCTGTTTCCAGACTGATGTCTCCTCATGAAAGTTTAATGAAGAAAGTGTTTCCAAAAAGGGGCAGTTTTACGAGAGCGGCGGAAGACACTAATTAGCAATATCACAGCACGGAAGGGAAAACTTAAGGTGTGCACAAACCTCATCGGCATTTAGAATTTAGGTCTCGCTTGTCTGATTTTCCCCCAACATCACAGAGAGGCAGACAGTCATGGAAAATTGGAATATTCCACATCCTTTCCAAGATCATTTCTTTCTGCAAGCCAAATATGCTCATGATATACTCCCCGTTCAGAGAGTTTGCCTCAAACAAAACGTTCCCTCGACTTTGATTTCCTTTGTTTTGCTAAAAGAACATGTTTGAAGCAAAGAGCGACGCGAGTTATCTCCTCCCGCATCTCAAGCGGCAGCCCGCCTCCGTTAAGTTGAGGCACAGGCAGCGGGACAAGACAAGCAACTAAGCCGCCCGCCGTTATCAAAAGGACTTCAAAAGGTTATCCGGTGTCGCTATGGTTCGTCATTCCCAGAATTTGTATAAATATTCCGGGGGTTTTCTGCTCTCAGCTTGACTCACCGACAGATGTTTTTGCTTGAAAGCGAATATTTGTATTAGATCAAACACAACTCTCTCCTTCGACTCCATCAAGTTGCAAAACCGTGGTCTTTTTTTCAACGTGGTAGCTACGCCTTTCCTGACGCCTGACTCTGGTGTCTCTGCAGAGGACCAGCTGCCCCCTGGTTTCCCCACCATAGACATGGGCCCACAACTGAAAGTGGTGGAGCGAACGCGCACCGCCACTATGCTCTGCGCCGCCAGCGGAAACCCCGACCCGGACATCTCTTGGTTTAAAGACTTCCTCCCCGTCAACACCACCAACAACAACGGACGCATCAAACAGCTCAGATCGGGTAGGTTTCCTCCGCTGAAAACGTCATTATGAAGCGGGCGGAGTCGTCTTTCTCGGTATTCTCTACTTGATCCGCCCCCCCCCCGCCCTTCCTCTCTTCTCCGTTGTCTCCTCTTTTCTCTCATTCTCCTCTTCCTCCCATGATTTAACTTATTTGGCTTTTAATTTTGTAGGTAATGGCATTGTTTCTACTACGTCCTGTCCTCTACTCTGTGTGCTGTCTGTATGTGCGTCTCCCTTTGTCTTCCAGTGTTGTCATGGGCTGTTGGGATTGTGCCCCCACCCCCCTCCCTCCCCTCCCCTCTGTGTTTGCTGGCTTCTGCTCTAACCTCTGGCCTCATTGCTCACTGCTGTGACTTTTTACTATGAATTATTTTGCGGTTCTGTGTTGTATCCTGCACACTGCATTGGTGCAGCATTGATGTTTTTTTGGACATTCTCTTCATTTCTTATTCTTTTTTTTTTTCTTTTTTTTTTTAAACAATTACAATTCAACATCCAGCTTCATTCAAGATCTGCTATGAAGTTCACGATAAAACAATGGTAAACATGCAGAAAAGGAAAATAATCATTTTTAATTTGTGGAAATTCCACTCTGGAAATCGCATAGGTTAAAGACAGACATTTTTTAAACTTTAATCAGCCACAGTAGTGCGTAGTTCACAAAGCTTCCCTCCTTACCCCTTGATTCTTTGAATTAACAGCCCCAGCTTTAATGTGTAGATGCCAGCTATGTTTTTATTTGCCAGTGACATTATCCTGATAATTGAATACCCCATTTGATTTCACTATCTCAGAGAATATTCTAAATTCCAACAAAAATAATATAAATCATAGCTTGCAGCTTCATGTGCCCACAAAAAAGCAACATTAGCACAACTACATGTAAATTCTAAGTCTTGTATGTCTGACCACCTGTCTTCAGATTCCCCAGTTGTCCTTTGTTAAAGCGTCTTGTTAATCTGCCTTCCTTGATTACTTTCTTTCAACAGAACTGTGTAGAATTAACCCTTATTTCTAATGTGCGACTTTGATTCACGCAGTTGATAAAGCATTTCCGAAAGCTTTTGTTAACTAAACTCACCTAAAGCATATAATCATATTCTTATGCTGTCTTTCTTCTCTCTATATTTTTAAATCTACAGAATCCTTTGGTAAGTGCTTAGCTCTAAAGCACACATCACCCCCCACTAATTTCCATGTCTCAAACAACTATTAAAATGCATGGCATGCATTTTACTAACAGATAGGTCAGGGTCAGGGCTACTACTTAGAGGCACATACACTTCCCTCACCCCGAGGTATCCAAGCGCCCCCACACTGCCAGCTTTAGGATCACCTTTATCTACAGGGTATAATCACCCAATCGTAGTCACATCTTTCTTACTCACTCACTCACTCACTGACCCACCACGTACTCACTTATCCTTTCACACCAGCAAAGTGCGTACGGGAATACACCAAGAGTTTCAGGGAGGTGACCAGCTCTGCTTAGCTCAGGTGAAGCGAAGGGATCTCAAGTTGTTTAAATAGGACTCTCAAGCTCACAACCTCATACACAAAGTCATCCAAGTCTCTCCCTTCAGGAGACGGTCTTCAGAAGCTATTGCCACTTCCAAAATGGCACCTCCCCGTGGTACACCAGTGTACAAGTTCTTCTCTCTGACCTATGAGCTTTCTATGATGAATCCTGTCTTTCAGAACATTTCTCTCTCTCTCTCTCTCTCTCTCTCTCTCTCTCTCTCTCTCTCTCTTTCTCATTTACGTACCCTGTTAAATCTAATTTGATTCTTCTTCCAAAGCCCCAAGCCTCTATCTACTCGTACTAATGCTTCTCCTTTCTAATCTTATTTGCATTCATATTATCCACCCAGGTGGTACACCAATAAGAGGTAAGAGTGCTGAACTGACGTTCACAGAATGAAAATAATTTAAATTCATTCTTGCTGTCAACCCATTCATTCACTCGAATCACCTCCATTTTTGTCCTGTTTACAAAGACCGAAGCCCATTACATTCATATGGACCTTCCTTCTTCTTTGTCCTATTTTCTTTGACTAAATTTATCTTCCATTTTTCTTTGTTTATGCTTTATTTACTCCTTCGTATTCTGGTTTCAAGAGCCTGTTTAGCTCAGTTGCGATATGCTTGCCCTGGCTCGAATAAGCATATCCAATGACAATTACTTTTTTAAATTATATTTTTTTTCCGTTCATTTTTTGTTTTCTTTTTGGCCATAGCGAATCATGTGTCCCTTTTTGTCCAACTAAAACAACCAAGCATTTTTCCCCCTTAGCTGTTCTTGTTCAGCACTAAATAATATGCACAGATGCCGTGGAATCACGCAGGCATGCTGAAGACAACATTGCCTCTCCTCTGCTTTTTTCTCCCAAAGAATTCTTTCTATATTTGCAAATACTTTTTTTTCCATTTCTTCTATTTGCTTTCCTCTCCTGTACCTCTACAAAAAAGCCCAAACAACCACTTTTTTGATAAAGTTTCTACGGTGCTTTTTTTCTCTTTCACCTATTTTTCTTACTTTTCTTGGGTTTGGAGCGTATTTTACTTTTTGACTTTTTTTCTTCAGGGTTTGGGGAAGGCAAACAGTAGAGTCTGGCGAGGACCTGATTGGCTCATTTTTTCCGTGTGACATGAAGCTGGAGAGTTGTTGATGCATAAAGCCATTTTTCCCTGGGTTATGTGACACCACACTGCTGATCCCATTGGTGGATTTTTATGGGTGTCTTTTGTAGCTTTCACAAGCTAAAGCAGTGGTTGGTTACCTTCTTGTCGCCTCAGGTCGATATTTTGAATTTTGTCTTCTAATACAATTGCATTTTATTTTTCAGCTAAGGGTTGTCAGAAGGTTGTAAGTTGTGCCGACATCCATTTCTTGCCAAGATTTGCATGTCAAAACTTTTGATATTGAGGATTATATGTTGGTTTTGCCTTACACAATACTTCAATTAACATTTTTCCAAATATCTGAGCAGCATTTTTCCCTTTTTTGTATGGGCTGCCATTTTTTAAATATACTTCACAAAGATGAAGTCCCAACATATTCATTTAGGGAATATTACACTCAATCTGTGATTGAATATGCTAAAATCATACCAAAATTTTTCTTTTAACTGTCCTCCCTTGTTATGCTGCTTTCTTATACTGTAAACCTTTTTTGTTTGATCCATGTTTCCCTGAAGCAGTATCACTCATCCCCATATTGACCAGTCCAGTGACATGTTGTATATTGAAGGGCTTGCCCCTATCTATTTTTCTAAGTGTAATTATTACTTTTTTTATTGGGACATTGGCGAATAGGATTAGGGTCTTTTTAGATCCTATAGCCATTTCAGCAATCTGGCTTTTTCTCTAAAAGGAGTCATCGGCAAGGTAAAAGTATTATAGACGGAAAACCGTGATAATGATGCGGGCTAAACTTTAAAATAGAGTTTTAAAGTAAAAGAAGAAAGGACATTATAGTTTAACTACTCAGGCTTGACAAGAAAAAGCAAAACTAGAAATGAAGGAGGCGGATGTGGCCTCTTTGAAGTTACACTACCTATTTTGTCCTTAATTAATATTTTGTTTATTAGCGAACATTTTGGGGGCAACAACAACATTTTAACCAAAAATACTCCCCAACCCTGTTTGCTATTCCCAACCAGGAGCCCTCCAGATAGAGCAGAGCGAAGAGTCTGACCAGGGGAAGTATGAATGCGTGGCCACCAACAACGACGGGACCCGCTACTCTGCCCCAGCAAATCTATACGTTAGAGGTAGGAAACACCTGTGGACAGCACACGCACGCTTTCTATCAAACACGATCAAAGTTCTCTTTAAAATGTGTGAGCGACCCTTAAAATCAGGCAAAGTCTGCAGGCGCCACGTCCTGTGTGGCCATTGTAAGTATGCTTTGTTTTTGGATCTTTTTTTTTTATTTTGCACTTGACTTACCTGCACTGGTTTGAACCCACGGAATCTGGTCCTCGTAGATTTCCCTGAGTCTTAATACACATGACTAGACCTGCTTGTTTTGTTTTTCCACTAATTGCCTCTCAAACCTGACTGCCGGAGGTAGTGAAGGGTGGCCGGCCCTCCTCCATCGCTCCCAACTCTTTCCCCAGCCGTGAACAGATCCTCCCTGGCCTCTTTTCTCCCTATTGATCGATATCGGAAGAACAGCTTTCGCGTCACTCGTTTTACTAACAGTGAAATGTAAAGTAATATAAAATAGAACATGCTGAGTACCAGCAGTTGCTCGCTTTCAGTAACCATTTTTTCAAAGAAGCTGTAATCTTTCGCTCTATAATTCACACTATGTGGTGCAATTTGTGCTACCCATTCACTGTTGCTGGCAAAAGCAAAACCTACTTACTTATTGTCAAGTATTGTGATATTTAAATTCTCTACAAGCTTTGTACAAATTATTTTTTTAGATTTTAAAATGCCCCACAGTCTTAAGCAGGTCAGACTTTTACTTTTTTTATCAGGGTTACAATGGGCAACCTGCACTTCGGCGACAGAAGATCCTTTAAATTGTTTAAGTTTAACGCCTAAAAGATGGCCTTTTTACTCTCTGTGTTTCCCTTGTTTTTCTCCTTTCCTTATTCAATTTTGTTCCGCATCAAATGTTCTACATCCCTCAGAGCTACGAGAAGGTTGGTGTGCTTTAACTCTTTGAACACGACACATATAAATTCATTTTGTTGGCCGAAAAAGCTTTTTTTTTACTCCTATTCATACCATTTTTATCTCTATCGCTCATCAAATGTTCGTGTTGTCATCGAGAATGCCCCTGCTCCTCGTCAGAATGCTTGACTGTCCAACAGGTGGTGCATGTCTGTACTTCGAGGCCCGGTTACCTGCTTAAGCCGCTCATCCCCTTTGCCTGGACCTTACCCGAACCCTTACCCTGTCAGTGTTCCTGCTATTTGGTGACTCACCGCGGGTTAATGGGACAAACATTTTAAAAAAGCCATACAGTGTGTTTTTCAAACTAGTTTAGTTAAGAAAAGATCGTGACACAGATAATCCCTCATTGATGCTGTTCTACATGCATGCAGAACTGCTCCATATGAGCACAGCATATTTCCCCCCCATTGGTCTATTTAAGCATCAGTGCACTCAGATTTTCCCTGTGGTACTCTCGCCAATTGAAGTTTCTCATGGATTAAAGTATGTTAAAGCAAATTCAAGCCTTTGTTGAAATGGGCATTAAAGTCAAGCAGCAAGCTGTAAAAATAACCTTGCCCTCCGAGACCATACAGTTACCTCTAGCTCGGATGTTCCTATGCATCAAGTACGATGTATTTAGAGCGCCATCCAGAAGACTCAACAATGGCAATGATATTCAAATGAGCACGATAAAATGATGTCCACGGGGAGCTTGATCCAATTGGATATTAATTAAATATTGAGTGAGAGAAAACATCCTATTTAATAATGCAAACAGTTCCCCTAGATTTCCTCTCCAGGGCTATCTCAACAGAATGGTCTCGGGAACTACAAGCAGACAGCAGGAATTGCGCTGCCGTGTTTCAGACATACCTGCACGAGTAAATTAGCAAGCAATAAATACCAGTATCCATATGTTCAAACGTGGCATGATCCTCAACAGCTTTCTTTGCAGTTTACTTAACTTAATAAATAGTAAACCAAAGCTAACAGCCATTTTAAATACCATGTGCAGGAACACTGACATTACTCCCTAAATGTTTTATAGCAATACCCCAGTAGTCCCAGTCCCCCCCTCATACCAAGGCTCCTAAATTATCTATACTTAAACATTCAAAAATTGGGTTAAAAAATCCGTAGTAAAACCCAGAAGAGGTACAATATATGTTGTATTTTTTTTGTCCATTAATTTACTCCTTGTCCAAAGTTGTTTTTTTGTCTTTTTAGTTCTTCCAGGACCTTGAGCTCGTGCTAATCACATTTACAACATTGTTGCAGCACCAGACTAACCCTCCCATTTCACAGTGAGCTACATGGTGTTCCCTCTGACCCCGTCACCACTTGCTTTGCCCCTGTAGCCCTCTTCCACCTGACTCCCTTACATGGTTGTCACATATTGTTCTTGTATGCATGACGGCCTCTTGCTCCCCTCCGAAAGGCCTTGAAGCCATTTATGTGTTTCAGAAACGTTATGTGGGGTGTCTCCTTTTCTTTCAAGTTTTAGGCTTTTTTTTTTACTTTTTTGGGGAACGTGTATCCACTAGCACTGTCAAATGATATGCATAAATACAGACAAATCAATATTGCTGTAGGTTATTTAAATAGAAATAGCACTTGTTTTTTTTAAATTACAAGGAAGAAACATCAGGGTGATAACATACAAAAATCCTGGTTAAAGTAAAACTCAACATTTTAGAAATAAGTTCACACATAACTACTCGAATGGCAGACCCTTTTTTAATATCCTGCAAAATGCCAAATTGTACCGTAAAGAATTAAAATGAAGAGTAGTTGAAATGCATCTGTCAAGGGGAATCTAATCCAACTCTTCAAAGATATGTAGCTCGTCAAGATCTTGAAGTTTCATTTCAGAACCTTCAATATGAATAAGCTCGCTCATCTTTTTATCTGAAACATTACAGGGGACAAAAGTCATGTTGAAATATTTTGAATCAGTTATCAAGTTGAATTTTATTGGAATGATTTGTACAATCGGAGAACAAAGTGTAGCAGGACACGTTAATGCTTTAAGCGCCAGCATAATTGGTCCGCTTGTGATAAGCGCAAGACTTTTCAGTTGCCATTCTTAACCATAAAGAGACTACGCAGGACTTTTAATTTCGTCCTGCGAGGTCAAAAGTCTAAAGACACATTTGAGAGTGAAGGCAGAAGATGGGGACATGTTAAGGTTGATTCTTCCATGACTACGGTTTACTCAAGGAGGGAATGCAAAACATTTGACAGCACTAGTTTCTACTTTTGGCGGACCCGAAGTATTCCGGGGAAATGTTCTCCTTTGGTGGGCGTCCAACGTATATAGTATTTGTGTTTGTGTGATGTGAGCATGTGACACGCCACATCATCTCACATCAGCTGGAATCACACAGCCTGAAAGCTGCTTCTTTGCATACGATTGTGGCGTGCTGTCAACTCTCCAGAACTGTGTGTAGTTCTGCATACATGTTCTGAAGGTGGTATATATTCTATGCATGGCGCTCGTGTTGTTCTTTCACCATTGAATTATGCAAGTATTGGATCAAATGTGTTTTTCTAACCTTCATCAAGCAATCGCAAATGATTTATCTAGACACCAATTTATTTCACATGCATGGAATAATTCCCGGTATGCTAATGTTGTGCAATAACGGATAATCAGTCTGTTTTATTTTGGCAGCATTGGAGGGGGATACTTTTTTTTTTTTTTTTAAGTTGTTCCACCTTCTGCTGGTTGTCACCCCACATTTTGTCTTTTTCAGTCCGCCGGGTGCCGCCGCGATTCTCCATTCCACCTACAGACAATGAGATCATGCCGGGCGGCAGCGTCAATATCACATGTGTGGCAGTGGGCTCTCCCATGCCCTACGTCAAGTGGATGCTGGGTGCAGAAGACCTCACGCCAGAGGACGACATGCCCATCGGACGGAACGTCTTGGAGCTCACAGACGTCCGCCAGTCGGCCAACTACACCTGCGTGGCCATGTCCACCCTGGGGGTAATAGAGGCCGTGGCGCAGATAACTGTGAAAGGTAAAAGCTCTGCTTCTTCGGGATCAAAGGGCGGGTCGTGTGCCCAGCAGCACGCTCCTCTGGTACACAGAGGCTATAGCTGGACTGTTTTCACACGTACAAAAGTCATTTAACTGGCGTGGTAACTCACCCGTGGAGGGTTCCCGTAAAGCTTTAGACAAGCTTTGGCACGAGCGTCAGTGTATTAGATGCCAGATCAAGAATATAGGGAAGTTCTTATCCCTCAGCTGGAGCGCTACGGAGCCAGGAGCTTACCATTTCTGTTAGCTAAAGGGAGCGCTATGTAAAACGCAGCGGGTAGGGTTCGGTGTCCTCTGTAGGCTGGGAATTTATACGACTTTAATCATATCTACATGGTGGCGTCGCTACGTTTACCTGAGGGACCGACTCACGTACACACAGTCGGCTTTGTTTTCCTAGACATAACATAGATGCCCCAGATGCATACTGGAGATGGTATTAAAGACAATATATTGGCTTGATATATTTTGCCATGTGCTACAGCGTGGGGTATTAAAGCAATAAATTCAAGTGTTTAATTATTTAAGTGATAAACACTGAGAAATCCAAGATTAACGACAACAGCACTCTCAGTTGAGCACGGGGGCCTTTAATAGACCTTTAATCTCACACAAATTCACATGCAACTCGTGTCTTCTACAAATATAAAGTATGAATGTTAAAATAACACAGAATCCACTCAACAAAAAAAGTCTCTCATGGGTCAAGATGTACTAATATTTATACAATTCAACCATCTAACAATGAATATAAAGTTGATGTATTCCTGTTAATATGTAATTTGTATAATTGCAGCATTGCCCAAGGCCCCTGGCACTCCTGAGGTGACGGAGCGCACAGCCACCAGCATAACATTGACGTGGGACTCTGGCAATCCGGAACCAGTGTCCTATTACATCATCCAACACAAGTCCAAGTACTCAGAAGACTCGTACAAGGAGATTGATGGCGTGGCCACCACTCGGTACAGCGTGGGAGGCCTCAGCCCCTATTCGGACTACGAGTTTCGAGTGGTGGCGGTCAACAACATCGGGCGGGGGCCACCCAGCGAGAGCATCGAGGCCAAAACCGCCGAGCAGGCCCCCAGCACGGCGCCGAGGCAAGTCAGAGGGCACATGCTGAGCACCACCACAGCTGTCATCCACTGGGACGAACCGGAGGAGGCCAACGGGCAGATCATGGGTTACCGAGTCTACTACACCATGGACTCGGCCCAGGAAGTCAACCTCTGGGAGAAGCAGATCGTTCGTGGTTCCAACTTTGTCACCATCCAGGGCCTCATCCCCAATAAGACCTACTACATCAAGGTTCTGGCCTACACCTCCGTCGGTGACGGACCTCTTTCCGCAGACCTTCAAATAATCGCTAAGACGGGAGGTAATAATGGTCCATTTCTCCAGTGAATAAAACGGTTGTGTGCAAATTCAAATCTGTAGTTTACTTCGTTTTTTTTTTTTCTCCGAAACTAACCATGATGTTTGTGCGTCCTGCAGCAGTAACTTGCAAAGTGGCTTCAGTGCCAGTGTGACTGAGGATAATGAATAAAGATAAATGAATGAATCTCTCTTTTCCGCTCGCAGTTCCTTCCCAACCAACCGACTTCAGAGGGGAAGCCAAATCAGAAACAAGTATTTTATTGTCATGGATTGCCCCCGCGCAGACAGGACAGGAAAACCAAATCACAGGATATGAACTTATGTACAGGAGGAGGGATGACAAAGAGGAGGTAATCATTTCCTGGCGTGACGCTTTTGTCGGTGTGTTGATCACGGCTTGCAGTCTTTGGCAAACATTCATTTTCTCGTGGTTTCCCAAAACACCACCAAAAACACTAGCATGTACAATGTGTGTATGTAGAGAAAGCCAGATCTGTAGGATTTATTCTAATTTGATTTGTTTTCTACTTTGCATTTCACATACAGGCATCTAAAAATACAGTGAATAGAAATGTGTATATCTTCTTGTGTAACAATGACCTGCTCCAGTTGATATCAATACAATATTTATGAGAACTAGTTGTGAGCAGCCAATAATCATTCCAATGTTACACAAGTTCACAGGACACTAGAAAACACAGCCAAATGACTGATTGGTGCCTGTAGTAGTTTCTATGAGAAAATTATACAGTCAAATGAAATATTCCTATCAGAAACCAGCACATGTATTACTTAGTCATTTGGTCCTCCCTGTCTTTCATTGAAAACTCCGGCGTGGATCTTTCTCCACAGAAACGTATCAGCTTCGAGCCGACAACAACGTACCTTCTGAAGGACTTGAAGCCCTTCACAACTTATACCTTCCGGCTAGCGGCCCGTAGCAAACATGGAGTCGGGGCTTACACCAACGAGATCTCAGCAGAAACTCCACAGACACGTAGGTCTTCTTCCTTATCTCACGGAGTTCAAACTATTTGGGGAAGAACATTTTTTTCAAATGCATTCTGAAATTGAAGTGTGCTGCTCAGTGGGAAATCCCCCAAAAGTGACGCAGGGGTTTTTGAGCAACAATTAGGTCATTAGAACTTTTCTTTAACTGGCCGATGCATTTGAAAAGCTGCAGAAATCTTGAATACTCAACAAGTGTTACGTTACCACGCGGAGTTCCCTTTGAAAAGGTTGCATGGACAGCGTGCACAGGCTTTACAGTGAGGTCAGGAGACAAGGTCCCTTAAAATACCCCCCCTGCACCTTTGTTGTGCAAAAACAGTCAACTAAAGTGAATAATAAATCATTTAATTACAAACACGACTGCCCTCTTTTGCATTACCCAAATGTTTTCAGAAGTGAAAGGGCATGCCAGGAAGCCTCGTCTCTTGACATTTCATGTCAGCCAAAAATAAAATGAGTAGATCGATCATCTTCTAAATGAGCTTTCTATGTAGCTGCACTGCCAACAACCCCTGGGATATTCCCATTTTCCACTATTGATACTTATGCTCAATTCAAATGAAGTTTTGGAGTAACCATATCATAGAAAGCTCAAAGCAAGTACAACACAGCATTTCCAGCCAACAGCCCTCCGATTTATGAAACTATTCAAAAGAAAATGGGATTTGGTTACAAGATGAAATTCAATCCAATGCAATTGAACTCAATTTGATTACAAGTCAGAAAATTCCTGTTAAACCATCAGTGGCAAAACACTGAACCGCTTGGCACATTCACATGAATCTGAGGTCTCTGAAAGCCAGGGGCAGGGATCAGGTGGGTATAAAAGTCTTCCCTGATGTACGTTATGAGGTAAATGGTGTAGTAAATCAAAAAGTGCATGCCAATGTTATCAGAATCTAATAAATCAGTCATGTCTCCTTGGGAAGTTCTCTGTTGACAATCAGGCTTTTACCACAAACCAACAGGCTTCGGAAAGGTTGGTGACAAATACAACATTTTCTCTATTTTAAAATTGTTAAAGCATCAACCTTTATGTTTTTGGATTGATGGTAACTGCTTGCCAAATTTGCCCTAGATATTACGTCATACATTTTGGAATGGTTCCATCTTAAATTATTTCTTTAGTAATTTTAGAATAAAAATGAACTAATAAATATAATTTTAGGACATATCATCTTTATTTATTTTTCAATACACACATATATATATATTTTTTTTAATATATTTTTTTTCATGGCAAAGGTAGGTTGCATATGTTAAAACTCCCTTTTCCAACCAGCACCTTCCAATCATCATTGTGTACGCATCCGTCTTTGCCTTTTTGTTTTGCCTGTAAGTTTCCTTGATTTTTTTTTCTATTTACCTGCATAAGTCTTTTTTCATTTTGTGTCATTTTATTTTCCTTTTTTTCCCCTTTGTTTGGTCAATCTACCATCGTCATCATCATCATCATCATCATCATCACCCTGACCAAAACAAACTCCTCCTTTCAAAAAAAATCCAAACTCAATGAACATCCTGACCAAACAAAAAATCCTTCACCTGCACCCAAAACCAACACCTCCACCAGAACCCTCAGGCGCACCTCAGGAAGTCAATTGCCACAGCCCCAGCTCCACCAACATCCTGGTAAGTTGGAGGCCACCCCCAATGGAATTACAAAACGGGATCATAACGAAATACACCATCCAATACGCTGCAAGTGAAGGGGAGGACACTACTGCTCATCGGATCTCCAGCATCCCTCCGGAAAGCTCTCAGTACCTTTTAGAAAACCTGGAAAAATGGACAGATTACCGTGTGACGGTCACTGCTCACACAGATGTCGGGCCAGGACCGGAAAGCCCACCACAGCTCATCCGCACGGAAGAGGATGGTATGTGTTCGCTAGAAAACAAGCTGCGGCTGAAAATCAAGTCTGCCCCCTCTTAATCCAACCCGTCGAATACTAACAACCTTGCCTGTATCTACGATTCCCTCTTTTCTACCCCTTCTGACTGCTTGCCACTCGATACCTCTGGCCCTCTTTTGGACTGTGAACTTTTTCACCCACACAGACTGACTCACTTTGCAAAAGCACCTTTTTTCCTTTTTCCTACGCTGCTCAATTTCAACACATGGTATGGCGTTTTTTTTAACTGCAGGCCGACAACTTCCCGTCCCAACTGTCATTTTTGTATATTCTCTGCGGTGTTTTTGAACAGCAGCATTTTTGTATGAATCTTTTTTTTTTTTGAACTTGGCCAAAGGACCAGTTCTGGACAGTGGGAAGAGACGATAGCCTTCAAAAATGTCTTCCACCTATTTAAAAAATATATTTTTTCTCCCCTCATTTAATAGAATCATTTTTCTATTCATATTTTCCTCCCACCATAGCCAAAATTCCTGTAGTGCTTCAAGTATTTGAAACACTTGAAGCCCCCCCTTTGGCTCCACTTTTCTATTTTGGCAAAAGACATTTTTATTCTATGTTTTAGAAATCCACTCTACCCAGTTAGTGTTTCGAGATTAGGTCAGTTGTCAGACCTGTTTTTGCTATTGTTTTTTTTCCCTTACCATTGTTGAAATATCGATGTCATGCAGTGCTTGTTGCAGTTTGCTGCACTTTTGTGATTTTTTTTGGTCACTGCAGCATTTTGCTCTACGGCTTTTGGGCAGGAAATAAAAAGAGGGCAAAGGAATTCTCTATAATTTTGACCTTTTTTTTTCTATCCCATGGTGTCCCTCCAGTTCCTAGCGGGCCACCTCGTAAAGTCGAGGTGGAGGCTGTCAACTCCTCATCAGTTAAAGTGATCTGGCGTTCACCGATGCCCACCAAGCAGCACTGGTCAGATCCGAGGGTACCAGGTGCACTATGTCAGGATGGTTAATGGGGAGCCCACAGGACAGCCGGTCGTCAAGGACATCCTGATGGATGATGCCCAGGTACAGCACACATGTGTCAGACACAAAGTATTGCTTTCTCTCTCTCTCTGCTTTACGTATGCTACGGGAAAGTATGTTAATTGGAGTGGGGAGAAAAAAAGAGCTTACTCTCATTTCTCATGTCAATAATTAACCTGAGTTGAATGCAGTTACCGTTTAACTGTGGATGCAGAGGTTCTGTGCATATTTAAATCAAAATACCATGATTTGTATCACATGCAATTTCACTTGAGATTTGCAGACAAACTTTGAGCACATTTTCTCACGAGTGATTGGTCTTCGTACATGGCCTTATTTTTTGTCTCTTTTCTCTCCATATTCGTATATCTTTATCAGTGGGAGTATGATGATTCTACCGAACATGTGAGTAGTTTAAAGTCCAATCTTCTTCCACCTGCTGTCATCCTTTGCATGAACAGTATGTGTCTCGTCTATTAGGCGTTCAATACCTCGAGCAATTCGAGTTTTCAGTGCTATTACAGCTTCATGATATATTTGGACAAAAGCAGATGGAATCCTTGACTAACACTTGGACTGACCTTAGAGGTTTGAAGTCTTCTGGTGTTAACCAAGAAATCTTTTTTCAACATGCAAAATATAATCTCTTTGCCGAGTATTTACCAAAGCCGTTTAAAGACAATTCCTTTCCACAGAATGCATGCCTCCATTTTTAAGTACACCATGTTTGAAACAGGAGCATGTGTTATTTTGTCTATTTCCTGATGATTGTGCCAATATCATGTCATAATTGTATCTCGCTCCTTGCTTGTATGCTAGCAAATAAGTGTCCTGCAACTTAAATTCTGCATCAGTTACAGGAAATGATCATCACAGAACTGCAGGCTGAGACCACATATTCAGTAACTGTGGGAGCCTACACAACCAAGGGCGACGGTGCACGCAGCAAGCCCAAACTGATCACCACCACTGGCGCAGGTATTGAAACCGCAACCGCTGACCACAGTCCCCTGTGCTATACAGTTTCATCTCTCTATTCTTAAAAGCTGCAAAACTGCATCCAATAAGGGAAAAAAGGGCCAGCCATAAATTCCTGTCATCGAGCGTGTAAAGTGTGAATGCAGCTAATTGCTGTCTCATTTAGTACAATAACTCTGGCACTGGTGTGACATGTCACCGCTGAAGGCACTTTAAAAATAATGAAAAATGTAGAGGGAGTGAAAGAGAGAAAGCTCAAGTTCAGCCCTTTTACTCTGACCTTTTGACAGTGTTGTACCACAGTAAAATGGCTTACAACACCCAGATGGACCAACTGATGACTAATGGCTGTCTACTTGAAAAACGGTTCTTCATATTTATAACAATTTGTCCTTTTCTCCGCTGGTACCGTCTTAGTTCCTGATAAACCTCGGCTAATGGTCAGTACAACCAACATGGGCACCGCTCTCCTGCAGTGGCATCCCCCGGCATCAACCCACGGTCCCCTGCAAGGCTACCGCCTCCGTTTTGGCCGCAAAGACGTGGATCCACTAACAGTCATTGAGTTTCCCGAACGAGAGAACCACTACACTACCAAAGAAATCCACAAGGGAGCGTCATACACATTCCGTCTTTCCGCACGCAACAAGGTGGGCTTCGGTGAAGAGACGGTCAAAGAAGTCACCACAAATGAGGACGTGCCGAGCGGCTACCCACAGAGCATTAAAGCAGAAGGTGCCACCACCTCCACCATTCAGGTTAGCTGGCAATCGGTTTTGCTGGCTGAGCGAAATGGCCAAATAGTGAAATATGCTCTGCAGTACAAGGACATCAACAGCCCACGCAGCCCCTCAGAACTCTTCATCACCGCCCCGGAGTCAACAGTCATCCTGGATGGCCTTAAGGCAGATACCACTTATGATATTAAAATGTGTGCCTTCACCAGCAAGGGCTCTGGTTCCTATAGCCCAAGTGTCCAATTCAGGACACAGCCTTTGGATCAAGGTAGGACCAGACCCTCAACCTTTTTGCGCTCTAATGGCCATCGAATGGCACAGGTTGAAAAAGTTTGGAATCACCCCTCAGGACGTTGGTTTGAACCTATTGTCCAACCGTTAGTCTTCCTAATCTGAGAATGATTTAAGAAACTTGCATGGAGTAAGTATGTACGTCTGTTTTTGTCTCGTCAGTCAAGCAAAGCTCAGTCATTAATTTGAGGGTTGCTGTTGGTAAGAAGGTAAGAGAACAGTGTTCAGTGTAGTACTGCCGGGTTTTGAAGGAGATATATTTTCAGGTAAGCACTGGTGTTGGGACCAATGAATGTTTGAAACAGGATTTTGTGTCTAAATCACCTGCTCCCCCTTTCTTTTAGCAGTGTTCGCAAAAAACTTTCATGTGAGAGCTGCCATGAAGACGTCAGTGTTGCTGACCTGGGAAATCCCCGACACCTACAACCCAGCGCAGCCTTTCACTGTGAGCACTGCAAAGATAAATAAAACATTTCCATGCGTGTCCATGTACCCAACACAATGCCGTGCCACATGGAACGATCCCCATCAACTCATTTACAGATCCTTTACGATAACGGACAAAGCGTGGAGGTGGATGGGAAGCTAACACAGAAACTAATCACGGGTCTCCAACCGGAGACACAGTACTCCTTCCTCCTCACCAATCGTGGAAACAGTGCCGGTGGACTGCAGCATCGCGTGTCCACCATGACAGCCCCAGACATTCTGCGCACAAAACCCTACCTGGTCGGCAAGACCAACCCAGACGGTATGGTGACTGTGGAGCTACCTTCAGTGCAGACATCCGAGAGAGTGAGGTAAGTAGAGATGATTCAACTGAAAGCAACTTGGAATGAATCAACATTTTGGGCCACCCACTTGAAAGGGATGATTTTAGAAATCAACTCAGTCTCTAAACACTGAATGAAAGAAGCCGACTCACGTGAGCGGACTCCTCTAAGCCCCATGTAGTCTCTTAGAGCCTATTAACAAAGGCCAGGGTTGTCATGTGACCCAGCAACACATCCGATTGTAGACTGATGCTTTAAACCCATTCCGGGATTTTTGATCTCGCTGGATACACTTGGCCCGCCGTGTTCACTGCCAGAGCTTAAGCTAATTAGTTTCCCATTAGCCTGCCACACTGCCTTCCTGGCTAGCGCTAGCTCGTGCAGTGCCCGACCACGAAGCCCAGAAAAATATGGCAGAGGGGGGCCGTTATTTCTCCAGCCGCAATGATGAAGGGATGAAAATCACTCTGATTCTGTATCTTTTCTTTGTGCGCAGTGGTCTCCTAATTAGCCAACGGGGGCCTAAGTGAGGTCTAACTGCATTGCCTGACTTTTCTGAACATGTTCAAATTATAGGTAGAAAATATAGGTAGAAAGATTAGTTCTCACTTGAAATGCTAACGGAATATTTCTTGTTGCTGTCAGTTTGTTTTTGTCCATGTGACAGGGACCAATCCTATATAAATACTACTACAAGTAATTGTTGACCTACATTTGTTACATCTTTTTTTCCAGGGGATATTACATTGTGGTGGTGCCACTGAAGAAGCAGCGCACGGGCAAGTTTTTCAAACCCTGGGACAACCCTGACGAGATGAATTTGGAGGAGGTAAATGTGAAGGCTGAGTTTGAGATTACAGTGAGATTACAAGGCATGAGAAAATAAAAATAGTCCACCTTCTATTATCCAGTAATTCTTAATAGGGCCTGCATAACTGCGTGCATATCTCACACATCTCTTTTCTCAAAACTGGAACAAATAAGTTGAGACCGTTAAGAGGGCAGGAGGAACAGGAGATGAGTGTCGCTGATTGAAGCAAATAGCTGCAGAGAGCACTGTTCATATGGAAATGAGAACATGAAGTAGCCATCAAGTGCACTGCTCAACCCCCATCCCCTCCTCTCTGTGTCTGCGGTAATTACCTGAAGAGCTGCATCAGGCCTCCATGTCCCATCTCATTCCAGAGAAAGCTAGGCGACGGCGTATGCAACACTTGACAACTCTGTGCATTGCAGGTGTGATTTAATGTGTTAGCAATAGGAAAGCTTTTATCACGATGCATTGCCCGCTGCGATTCCATTCCAAGTGTTCCTTAATGTGTGACTTCAAACATGGAAAGGTAATCGCTCCATACAGACGAGTCCCTGTCCTAGAAACCATGTAGAAACAAACTTTTAAAACAAGTTATCTCCCCTCAGGTTACATAAACATTTAAATTCTGGACGGCATTCCAATTTGTGAATGAAATCTTGTGGCAAATTATAACTTATTTCGAAACTGAGTGAGTTAAATATGCATCCCATTAGTGTAAACATCACAAGTAGATGTGGGGGGGATAAAAGAAAGAAGAAACACGCCGTGTCTCATCTGGCCTTGGCTTCACTGCTCATGCCCACAGGCCCATGTCTGTAGCCTTGACCGATTGCCCAAAAGTCGCCCCACTGTCAGAATTTATTTGTTTGTCAATATTGGCACTCACCTTTTCACAACTTTTCCCAAGGGCAGCTAGATTTAGCCCTGTTGACAGGAGAGATGATTGAAGACATTATCGGGCAGCACCAACCGCCCCGCAGCCAAAACAGAGCACACACGATAACGCACACACTGTAATGTGAATGACAGGCGCGCAGAGCGCGCGCCGGCTCGCACACAAGCCAGAGATATGAAATCAGACACCCCAACAACTATCGGGCCTTGATTAGCATAATTGTGGTACGCGCTTTGTGCTGGAACTTTAAAGTCAGATAGCAGACTTGTATGAAGGGCACGCTTGATGTGTTCTGTCTTTAGTATTGTTATTATCGAGCAAAGGCGGTGTTTTGGGCTACGTAAATTATTCTCATTTGTATCCCTTATTCATATTTACCAAATGAATCTGTTGGATGAATCCAGCATACATGCATCCAGTCCTTTTTTCTAGGCTGTTGGGTAATCCTCATCTTTGTGTGTACTAGGTATTCACACATCTCTTAACCTTTTGTAGCCCAAAATACAGATGAATTAAGTCATTTATCGTCTCTGTAATGTTGTGCCTTTTGCAATCAGCAACGTCGCTCGGCAATCAGAAACCAATCCAGATAGACGGATTGGGTTTGCCTAAATGCATTTCTGCGTGCTGGGGGGAATTTGGTCCCTTTGTTATCAACTCTCTCCTTCTCCCGTCTCACTGTAGCTGCTGAAGGAGATAAACCAAACCAGCAGAGCCCTTCGGTTCCAGAGGCAGGCGGAACCCAAAGCCTACATCGCTGCCTACTTCAAAGCCCTGCCCAACGACTTCAAACTGGGAGATGGCAAGACGTACCGGGGCTTTGAAAACAAGCAACTCCAGAATGGCCAGGAGTACATTTTCTTTGTCCTTGCGGTTTTGGAAATGTCTGAAAATGTAAGACTGCTTTCTTTTGCCTTCCATTTTACTCAGGTGTGCCTCGTATGTGACTCGAGTACGGCGTCAGAGTGGCGCCCGTTCGCCTTTGGGACGTCTCGTGCTAGTGATTGCATAGTCTTCGTGCTCGGAACTCTGCATCTTGACAGAAAGTCGGAGTGTGCCTCCAGTCGCACGTGTTACTCTGAAGCATTTGTGATGCTTTGACTTAAAGCTGCAGCTGGCCTTAGAAGCTGACCCTCGCTGCTCTGGCGAGAGAAACCCCTTAAGACCTCTAGCTGATCACAAGAATATCTCGATAACAGCGCTCCTCTTTAATTGCGTCCTACGTGCAGTGCCACCTTATCTCTGCTGCTGCTGCCGGTGTGTATTTGTGCATGTGTCTTTCTGGACCGAATCCGTGTGATAACGCAGCTGCGGGCGTGATGAAGGATATGATGAGCTGCAGGGTCTAAAGTGCTGCCTGGCGCTCTCTCCGCTAACTCCAGGTTCGAGTAAAGCAAAACGATAATGGCGAATGGAGGGAAATCTCTAATTTGCTCACTGATGCATATATTTTCTTCCCACTAGACCTTTCTTGCAATCTCCTCGCAGAATATGGAATAGTTCAATCAAGGCAAGGAGAGATATTTAATTGATATTGATTTTCATTGGTCAAGCTGCAGTTGAGCATAAATTACACAGCAAAACTTTGAATTGGCTTTTAATTTGTTTTATTGGTCATGCCGTCTTTGTCAGAGTCTCGTTGGATATGCTCTGTGTGGGGGCTAAATTAATTGAAGTCTTGCAGTAGTTTTTGGAATACCTGGAATACAGCTCTGGTTACACTACATCACTAAGCAGTTATGGATTTTGAGAGAATATCAGATTATTGATCAAGTTAAGTCATTGGTAGAAGGACGAGGTCTTGTGCAGAAAAAGCAATGACTGTTGATCAAATAATATGCTTCAATGATTGATTGATCCGTGATTTTCCCTCCGGTGGCTCAGATCATGTATGTCACAAGCCCCTACTCAGACCCGGTTGTGTCGGCCGATATCGACCCCCAGCCGATCATCGATGAGGAGGAAGGCCTCATCTGGGTGGTGGGCCCCGTGCTCGCCGTTGTCTTCATCATATGCATCGTCATTGCCATCCTTCTCTACAAAAGGTGAGGGTATTAAATGATTATCTTCATATATAAAATTACAATATGGCATTTGAACAACTATTCCCAATCTGCCATCAGGACATCACACACGTAACTTAATGCCTGGGGCGCATTAATCTCCTGACTACACGATTCTCAATCCGAGCAGCGCACACACACCAACACAACTCCCTCAAAATCCCCACAATTCTTCACACATGTTAATCCGACAAGCGCGCACACACACACACACACACACACACACACACACACACACACTTGTGTAAAACACTTGCGGTAGTGCACTCTCACTAGATCAAAACAGCTTTTTTTGTCTCATACCCCCTAGTGGGAGCGGGACCTCACGCTGTCACTGCTCATCAGTCAGAGCTTTGACTATCTGCTGCACGTCACCGCACGCGTCTGCAGCTTTAGACGGGCCCCGGAGCCTGGGCTCGCGTCCCAGCCGCCCCATCCCCTCCCCCCCCTCTATGGCTACCCATTCCACGAGGGACACTAGGACTTGATCCTGCCTCTGACCTTATGATGCCCTCCTGCCTTGCCGGCATACATACAAGCGCATATCTTAACACGCGTGACCACACACAGATTTTTTTCTTGTCTCCAGCCGTCATTCAAATGTCCAGTCGTATGCCGTTTTCACAGTAGTTCAAGTCATTTTGTGAGGGTGAGATTAGCAAGTGAAGAGTCTAAAAGGGTATAACCAGTAACGGCAACAATGCTGAACACAAAAAACACCAATCATCATACATCAATAGTCGTGTAATGTAATAGCCTTAGGCGTTCAGCTTTCTTTTCTCATACCTCGTCCTGGGATTTTATTTTAATCAAGTTTTGGTTTGGATAATACAAAAGTTAATGGAAAGTGAACAAAGAACAGGCGTGAACGAGCTCGGGGCAGAGTTTCCATTTGAGTCACGCAGATTTGCACATTGATTACCGAGCCACCGCCAGCGCCGCGTTAGGGAACTCTCAGTGCATAACCACGAGATATTTCTCACGTCAAGATCAATTTTCATGTGACAGAATGCTCCTCTTGAACTGTTGTGTTGCGCTCTGGGAAAAGACAATATGCACCTTCACGAGAGAAACACAAACCAGAGGCATTCGTGCAGCTGCAGATCAAGTAATGTGCTACCAAACAGAAAAGAACCGGCAACATGCATTTTAATGAGGTATGTCGTAAGTTACCAAAATTAATTAAAAATTATGTTCACATTTAAAGATTTATTTAAGTACATGCATCAATCTCGAACATGCATAATTCTTGAGCTCAGTAAATTGCACAGTCTAGATAGAGAAAGACAGCAATTAGGACTCAAGCGACGACTTTTATGCTTGAACAAGAAGCAATCAGCTGAAACTGCTTGAAACAGCACGGAGACACTGATCAAGTCTTGAATGCACCTGGCAATGCAAACTGTAGCATTTGAAACAAAAAGCCGATGGCTGCTTGATTCAGCATCAATTCTCAAGTGAAGCATTGCTAATCTTCCACACAAAGGAAACATTGGGGTATGATTGGTAACGTTTGTCTCTTATGAAGTCATTCACTTAATCTAAAGAAACGTTTCTGGAATTCTCCATTACATAAAGCCAAAGGTCTTACCACCTAATGTTGTGTCGATATTTCTTTCCTTGCTGACCAATGGAGCAGCAAACCAGACAGGTAAGAGTGAGAAGTAGAGAAAACTTAACTATCCTATCAAACCCATTATCCCCTATATCAAATAAACAATCAAATTGATGTCCTGAAATCATGCTACGTGCTTCACCGACAAGACATTATATCAAAACACATCTTGTATATCAGTGATTCTGAGTATTTTTTGCAGTGGTTCTAAGTTTGAGAACCAAATACAACCACACTCAATCTTTTACTTTTCATACTACTAATGAACTTTAAGGTTTATGTATGATGTCAAAGGATCCACAACATTACATTTATGTTGTACATGTTCTCTAACTGCAGAATGTTATCCCTGCCAGTGACCATTTTGTGTAGATTTATAGGAATGAACAAACCCCATTTCTTTATGTGAAGTGAAAATGTAACACTAGAAATATGGGCTTCAAATTTCAAATGCATTAAAAACTGAACAGTAAGTACACTGGACTAAAAATAGCATTTGGTGGTTAAATGTAAGTATATAAGACGTATACTGAAAGAAGGCAGCTCAGTCACCTCCATAATATCACATATGCCTGCAGTAGTTAATAGGCCGGCGAGGTTGGACATTATGGGGTTCGGAGCACCACAAAAATAAAAAAAAATACAATCTACTGTTTTTTCTGCAGAAAAAGAGCAGAATCTGAAGCTAGGAAAGGCAGTCTGCCCAACAGCAAAGAGATGCCGCTGCTTCATCCTACTGACCCGGTTGAGCTCCGACGCCTCAACTTCCAAACGCCCGGTACGTATTCTGAACGGACGCCAGTAACCACCAATCCACAGAGAAAGTAAAAATGAATCTTCATTGGGAAAGACGATGCAAATGCAACAGACTTTTTGCTGAAAGGCGTAAAATACATACATCAATCACCTTCATTTGCAACCATTGCTGACAGTGAAACCCAACGCGGCGACATCCTGAAAAACGTCACTTCCCCTCGACAGTGAGATTGGCACGACGCAGACGGAACGGTTTTGCCCGTGGACGGCAGCCAGGTGCTTAGACAATGCTCAAAGGGTCCAAACGGACAGTTTGCCCCCAAGAGACACTTCTGGAAAATTAAGAGGCGGAAATGCAAGCTTGACACTTTCATGGCAGCTGTCGCTTTCCCCTGCACCTGGGTTATATCCAGGTCATCAAGACATGTCATGCTTAGTCGGAAGAGCGCCGTCCTGCCTCCTGCTGCTGGGAGACAACGAGGCAGCTTTGTGGAAGATGAGGGAAATACAAAACGTGTCATGGATCCGCGTCCCGTTCTGTGTGCGAGCCGACGGGTAGCGACTGAAAAGAGGTGGAAAGGTGTAAACCGAACTTGGGTAGCGAGGTGAGCCGTGCTCTCAGGGAAGGATCTTTGCCCGCGTCCTGACCAAGACAGACGACACTAAACCGCAGTTTGACTTCCTCTGGTTTCAGAGACTGGCAATAATGTATTATTAAAGCCATATTTTTCAGGTCAGCTCGTATGAGAGGACGATGAATTATCCCTGCAGGCTCAATTTCAATTTTATTTTTTAGCAAATATATGTACATTTTTCAATGACGTTAGGACCATTACTGTCCGTTTCATCCTGGCAGTGGGGTATTTTTCCTTTTGACTCAGAGTGATCTAAACCATCCTCCAACTATTTCACTCACGTCTCAGGCAATCATTTCCCCTCCCCCCCAACAGCCCTTCTGAGAGCTGGTATTTTGGCTCTCTCGCTGCTCAAAAACAAACCAAACATTTTTTTTTTTCACCACATAACCACTTTCTCTCAAGTCCTGAAGCCCTTCTTCATTAGACCAGCTCTCTCCCCCACTCTCTCCACCCTTTTTTCCACCTCTCTTCCCCTCAGTGGACATTTTCTTCTTGAGGATGCTTCATGTTTAAGTGATGTCAAGGTGGAAACGGTCCTTTCATTGTCCCCCCGTGGTGGAAATGGATTTTGAGTAGCGGGCTGCAATAGAAAGCCCCTTTTCCGTCTTTCAGAGAGACGTGAGAACGGGTGGGAAAACGAGGCACAGCTACCATTAGCTAATGCCCGCTGTCATGCAAACTGTAGTGGCAAAATATTGTCCCAATACCACGCTTCTGATTGTTCCCAAACTTTTAAATATGCTGATGACGCACCTACACAACCACTGATATTCGACAATGTCAAAGACAAGTGAACTTAGCTGCACACGATGCGAGGGGCGTAGCCCCACGTCAGCATCCTCAGGTTCAGACGAATGTCAAATGACATCCCATGGTTGATTTCTTTCCATCAAATACGCATGGCGCAGAAGCCGAGCTTCTAGCGCAGGGATTTTTGTTTGTTACTAATAAATGTCCCGTTTAGAATACATTCCACTACTTCTTGTCACATTTCAACCTTCTGTTCATAAAGAAATTAATCATCACGCTGCCAATGACATCTGCATAGTATTTAATTACACCGGCGTTTCCTCCACAGGTTCAGGTGCGTCAAGTCACCCCAGTAACCTCCATTTGTCAAGTTAGTTGTTCTCGATTATACACTTGACATGACTTGTTTTTCTTTAAGCTTTAATTCCTTTTCTTTTCCTTTTTTCTGCATAGTCTTGTGTTCCCATTCCAATCTAAACCATGTGGTGGTAATGCAATGTCATCACAGGGGGGCGGAGTTTGAAATGACATGTCATCAATCAAAGCAAAACATCAACACCTGGCTTAACACGTTGAATGTTTTTTGGTTCTTTCTTTGGATTGTTTCTTCGTGTTTGTGTCTTACCGTCACGCTAACTGGCCACCGCAGCTTTCTGTGCGAATAACGTCTTTTCTCTCTCAATAGGGAGAGTCCCAGCGGGGAAAATGTGCTCGATGACCTCTCATTGGCTTCTGTGTCCATATTCTCTTTATTAGCATGGCCACGGCTTTGAGTGATCAAACTATCCTAACCAGAACCACTCTTCCATTCCCCCCTGTTAACACATATGCCGCTTATCTAATAATTCACTGTTGGCTGGTGCTTGGGTGATGGGTCTCATGAGGCTAGTGACTGACCTTCAGTCCACGTAATTTACAGGTATGGCTAGCCACCCTCCAATCCCGGTTATGGACCTGGCAGATCATCTGGAGCGCCTGAAAGCCAACGACAACCTCAAGTTCTCACAAGAATATGAGGTGAGTGTCCCAGTGTTGATTCAGCAATTGTTACGCATACCTTAGCAAGAGTGTTGCAGCACACATGTACACAACAATAAAACATACAGTCTAAACTGGAGATGCCAAACTGGATGTTTAGGATAATCTTCAGATGATAGCCAATAGGTGGAGGGACTGCATTCTGACCAATGTGTCCCACCTTTGTCCTCAACATGGACTGTTCTGTGCCACGCAGACTGCAGATGCCAAGCAGAACTCTTTACAGTGTCAGTATACCAATATACCAACTATGGTACATGATACTAGTTAAAGCATGCCACTAACTGGCGGATGACTGCCCAATTGGGGCATATGGAATTACTTTTATGAGAAACCGCTTCGACATGGACCTAAATTCTGACAGTATACCCTATTTCACAGCAGGTGTTTTAAAATGTCAAAGCAGGAAACACACAAGTGTAATTAATCGCTTAGAATAATAATAAGGGTTGGCTGCTATTGTACAATACGTGCTGTCTCACTGAATGGAAAAAATGTGATTATTAATGTTATTAGAGAAACCAGTGTTTTTCCTGTTACGAAGTCTAAAAGTCAAATGTCTGACGTAAAAAAAAAAACAACCAGTATGTCACAGCCACTATGTAACAACAAAAGCTGCAGAGAGATAACCTATATGAATGATTTCATTTGTACTACTCTCTTCCACTAATATTGGCAACAAAATAAAATAGCGAGCCTTAAATTCAAAAGGTGATCAAATTAGAAACGCTTTTTATACATGACAATATTCAGCCACATAAAAGCGACCTCATGCTTTGCAGCTCTGGTGATGGGAGTCCTCTATAAGAGCGGACGTTACAAAGACTAGTTTACAGCCTCTCATCCAGCCAGTGAATCATATCTACACTTCAGATCAACTTTCACTCTGGAATGGGTGGCCACGATCAGAATAACCCTAAACCTACCTTTATATATCCTGGGATTAGACCTTCAAGCGTAAAAGTCCTTCAAATTGAAGTGCCCTCAAAACCCTGTGGGCGGCAGTCAGACAATGCGAGTGTTTCCTTCGTATTGGCTTTGTATTGTGGACGAACTAACAGAGCCTGAACCACTTTGGGCATTTGAGATAGGAACCATGCTCATCCTTTCTCTGCCCATTCCTGTCCGCGGGTCCTGCGACAGCGTCAGAATCTATGAGGTCACCTTATGGGTGGCTGCCAAGCTGCCCCAATCATTACCGCAGCTTAAGTACATTGAAATCCAATTTCATAGAGTCTATTCGACTGCAGTGGAAAGCGATTTTGGCGAGCACAATGAAATGATGATTTATTTTTATAATTATGAGCAGTGTTGAAAACGATTGTTTTAAAACATACTTTAAAAATATCTGGCTTAGCCAGGGTTTTGTCCCCCTGCATGTTGCAGATTTCTGCAGATAAAGCTGAAATGTATTATTGTAATAGCATTGCGCTCATATGTGTTTAAAACATCCTAATGTATCTGCTTCCATGGTCATAGTAGAACTATAACGTTTTCCATCTCTTAAATAAATAAATATGTTTATATAATGTAATGTAATAAAATTTATATTAAATGAACATAACTAAGTCAAAACAAATAAAATAATACTAATAAGATAATAAGCAAGGTCAGCGTACTAATGTAGCCTCTATTTGCAGTGTGCCCTTTATAAGAGATTAACTTATAAAAGAAGATTGCAGTCATTAAAGAAAAAAAGCACAATATCCTCGCAGTAATGTGAGATGGATGATATTGTATTTTCCCTTTGTGTTATTATATGTCATGGCTCATTTATTGGTGATGAGGGAGCACTGTCAATCTCTGCTTAGCTGAAAAAGGGCTCGGATAGCACATTTAGTTCAACAGGTCTCAAGTGTGGCATTCTAGTATGTGCCGTAAATTCATGCGACTCAAACGAGCAAAGCAGATGGAGGAAAAGATTTTCCGTGACCAATTTGGAATGATTCTGCAATTATTCCATGCCAAAAACAAAACACATCAGTGAAGAACCATTTCAGAAAAATGAATTGAACCGTGGCAACGATCCATTTGTTTAAACCTTCAGATGTTATAATATCCCATTGTAACGAAAGTGTTCTTTTTCTCCACAGTCCATTGACCCCGGCCAGCAGTTCACGTGGGAACACTCCAACCTGGAGGTGAACAAACCAAAGAACCGATATGCCAACGTGATTGCCTACGACCACTCCAGGGTCCTGCTCTCTGCCATTGATGGTATGCCGCCGCCCACCAACATCTTCCCCACAACTACTGTACTGATTCTGCAGCCAGCCAGAACAACTGTATCTGTGAGACCGGAGGAGAGCAACCACACTGTTCTTTACGTGATAGGTTGTACTTTTTCCCTCCGTGCTTGCGGTTCTCGCAAAGAAAGCGGCGCCTTTAGAAACTTTCGATATTAGAGAAGCCAAATGACCAGACTTTCTAGCGTTATTCTTTTACATTGCCTTGCATTGTCATAAAGCCATGGCCCGTTTCTGAAGCGTTATTTATGCAATGAAACGAGAACAGTGACGACGCGGAAAGATCAAGATGTTGCTAGTAACTTTATATGGAAAAGACCCAATCTGGATGTGGTTGCGCAACTTCACCTGAGCCCATCACAAACACAGTTTCAAGCATCTCCAATGCTTGGTATTTAAAGAAGTGCTGTGCTGTATAGTACAGGTTCTAAAGTAGCAAAAGACCATTTTGAGGTGCTGCCTTTTTCACCAGTTTGTTGGATTAGACACGCACACACACACACACACAAGCAGCTATTAATTTACCATTTCCATTGAGTTGCTCCCGTGGAGGGCGAAAGAACATAAACAAAGAAGTAAATGGCTATTGTGACAAAAACCAGGCAGATAAAGGCTCAAAGAGCCCTTTTTGCAGTCTCTCAGAAACAACACACAGCCGAGTGTTGATGGACCTCCATTAGCCGGGCGTTTAAACACATCTCCACCACCATATTGGAGCCTTTGTGCAGTAGCAAGGGAGTACTTCTCAGCTAGGGGGACAAGAGGGACGTCCTCCGTTCCTTCTGAGGCTTAAACCCTTTTGGCAGGCAAAGCGTCCATTGTTTACTTTGATTGAGTTATTTAAATAAATGGGGATTTGGGATTTTGACACCTCAATTGAAGGCGGCTACTTTCAGAATGTATTGATGTGGGGATGGATCAGCAGAATCTTTGGGACACAGGCGCACTGATGAGTGAGGACATTGGTGGCCTTCGTGGGGACATTACTAAAATTTGCTCTACGTTTGACCTTTGCCAAGTTGCTTGATCATGCAAAACACGCGCTTAGTGGGATTAAACGTGTTGCTAAAGTTAATCCCTAAAAATGTGCCTGCAATTCATTTGAAAAATTGATACATACCAAACTAAAATTGGTATGTATTATTTTTTTAAGCATGTTCTTTTTTTTTTAGCTGATCTGTATTTAGTGTGTGATAGCTGTCACAAAATCTATTATGACATCAGGATAACTTTGTTCTAAGGTAAGACAATGTGTTGATCTCAGAAAGTGTTAGTAGACTTTGCTCGCAAATGCACAAAGTCCTAAAATCAACAACTACCAACAATAATGCTCATCACTGAGCATCACAGTGGTTAACCCAAAATGCTGTTTCCTCAAAAGTATTCTGATTATCTACAGAGGGTAGCGAGCTCCAAACAACGCCAGAGCAATGTTTATTTCTCAATAAGCGTATTGACTGAGAAAGTGGTTGCATTTATACAAATCCTGAGTGACAGAAAGCACAAAGGCAAAAGCCATTTGCAAATGTGCATTAAACAACTTCGCTCTCATTCATCCACAGTAATGTCTCTTTTTGCTTTTGTCTCTTCAAATTGAAACCGCACTGGGCTTAATTGCGTTTATCCCTTGTCCATCACGGAAATGTACTGCCGCCTGGCTGTTTTCGACAACTTCAACAGCAAAAGCGAGGGCGGGGGGACGGTTGAAAAAAACAAAACAAAAAAAACCAACGTGGGTTGGTCTTTGAATGTGTTCATACTTGATTTTCCTCTCCTTTTTGTTGTTGTTGTTGAATAAGTTACCTGAGAGGAAAGGGAGTTTGGGGGTGTGGGGGGGGGGGGGGGGTCGGGTTGGAGAGTGGGGGATTCTGTGATACGTGGCGTCCATGCAGATGAGACTTATCTCGGTCGGCCATGTGTGCACGAAGCCCCTAAACTGCCAGTCCTAAAGCATTGACTAGCTGTCGGCTCCGTCTCTTCCGCCTGGACTCAAAACGGCTGCTGTGCCTTTCATTTAATAGAAGCAGAGGCGAAGGAGGGGTTAGGAGGGGAGGGAGGAGATTGTTCTGCTACTTTTCTTGTTGGTTTGTTTTTCTCCGTGTGATGTGATGGACTTTTACAGAGCGAGCTTTATCTGAAAGTCAGTTGCAGATACGGAATAGGAACACAAACACTGTCAATTTAGACAAGGTTCTTTATAGCAAATACAAATATACAAATCCTCATACTGACGGGAACGCTGGTTACAACCGTTGGTGTTTTAGGGGTTATTTTCTCAATTTAATACTTCAAGAAGAGGTTGGCTGAGCTAAATTTGCTTGGGAAGACACTGTATTTAGTAAGAAACAAATGCCACTATTTAACATCTTCTCTTCAACAAAAGAGTTAGGAACTGGATTTGAGTTGTAACCCCCAGCATCTAACGTTCTTGTTTTTAGGTGTCCCCGGGAGTGACTATATCAATGCCAATTACATTGATGGCTATCGCAAGCAGAATGCCTACATTGCCACCCAAGGATCCCTGCCGGAGACATTTGGTGAATTCTGGAGGATGATCTGGGAGCAGAGGAGTGCAATTGTCGTCATGATGACCAAACTGGAGGAGAGGTCCAGGGTAAGAGACACAGACACAAACATGGCCATATATGTTTACTCTTTTGGTGCTCTACACCTCTCAGTGTAATATCCAAGTGACATGAAGGAGTTCAACCCAGAAAAGCAGAGCACATTTGTTTCATTTTAAGCTTCAGAATATATCAACCCAATTCATGACAAAGAATGCCTTAAACCTTTGAGGAAATTCAGAGAAGTTATCTCCACGAGTTATTGATAGAGATTTACAGAATGGATTATTTCCAACTTTGCTCACACTCTGTGACATGATCATCCTGAAGTCCTTGTCCTCTTGTTTTACTTGTATAGTGTACTCTGGGTCCCCTTCGGTGTCTGTGTTCATTGTAATAAGCAAAGCCAAGTTCCATGCTGTTACCCACTGATATGCTCAATCCTTTAACAAAAAAAACACTTTTTTTTAGTGTCATACGGGAGAACTCCTGAAAGCACTGGATTTTGATCAGTGATGAAAAGACTGCAACGCTAAATAAACAACATTGCAGTCACGACTCTCCCTTTCTCTTATACATCTTACAGTGTTTGTCTGAGCAGATGAAAGCCTGCAGACTCCATAAGCCTGACCTTCACACTTGTTTGCCTGTTCTAAGTGGTAACAGTCGTGCTGACTCAGCCAACAGAGAGCCTTTCACTCCGTATCTGTAGAATCTGCAAAGCAAATAAGTGCTTCTGTCTGATTTTTTTATATCGTAGGGGACGCAAAAATGCATAATTCTAAATGCATAATGTTAAATTTTCTTTGTCTGGTCAGGTGTCTCTTTGGCTCCACAGAGGCTTTGTGATATCAGAGTGCTTCTTGGCTACATCGTAACGGCTTCCTGCAAAACATCCCCCCCCCCTCTCTGATCTTTTCTGTACCATTATGTTGTTTGACATTCATTGTGCATCATGTGATTCTGTGGCTGCCAAGCACCCTTGTCCTTCATATGAATCAGTCATATCATTCTCTGGTAAGCACTCAAGCGTAGTTTAACAATATGAGGAACAACAAGCAAATTGAAACGCAGATATTTCCTCCACAACATGTATCGGGCTTCCTTCAGCCAGCTGTGCAATGCTGCTGTAACGGAAGAGGGTTTTTTTTATTGCCCGTTAACCAAGAAACAAAGATGCACTCTCAAATAGCGATAAGGCTCAGCCTCTGATTGGAAACTGTGGTTACTTTTGTAATCACGGAGTACAGCCGGGCAATTAACAGCTCCTACGGCTTTATATAAATAGCCCGGGCCATTTAATTGATTATTCAGCAGTAATGAGCTGCATTTGGAAATGTATTTCCCCGTTGCTTGACTCGCTGGAATACTGAGAATGTGAAGGGGGACATTTTTGAAAAAGAGCATTTATACTTAAATGTTAAAGTTACAAAAAAGTATCAGGAGTAATCAGTTTCCGACAATAGGCCAGAGCATGCTTATTCCCATCTATGCCATGCGTAACGGAACGCGTCTCTCCACTGCAGGTGAAATGTGACCAATACTGGCCTACAAGAGCGACGGAAACGTACGGCCTCATCCAAGTGACACTGCTCGACACGGTAGAGCTCGCCACATACTGCGTCAGGACATTTGCACTTTTTAAAGTAAGAAGCCTTCGGAGCGTCTCGTCCTACGGGACCCGCTTTGGCCCCCTAAGCATCCGTCAAGTCACTGATGATGAGAGCGGTGTTGGTCACTAACCTGTTCTTCGCCTCCATAATTCAGAATGGTTCCAGTGAGAAGCGAGAGGTGAGGCAGTTTCAGTTCACGGCCTGGCCAGACCACGGGGTTCCAGAGCACCCCACGCCCTTCCTGGCCTTCCTGAGACGGGTGAAAGCCTGCAATCCTCCAGACGCGGGGCCAATGGCGGTACACTGCAGGTGAGAAACGACACGGTATCACAAAAACAACCTGAAGCATGAAATTGATTTGTTATTTCCATTTGCTGTAATGAATATATGAATACATATGACGAAATGTTTCTTTTTCCAAGTTATTTGTGTACTGGGAAGATATGTTTTTAATTAAAATCAGAAAATGTAAGCTAAAAGTATATCAGTATATTGTATATAGAATATCTGATCGAGTAGATTATGGCCCCTGTAAGCCCAAACAAAAATCAGCCCGCTGCCTTTCACAGAAGGCACTTAAAACCTGAGGGTGTTTTCAACATCGCAGCACAAAGAGTACTAGTGTCATTGCCCCCAGAAAACTCCAACATCTCCTCCCACTCTCGCTGACACAAACACACGCGGACCTGCCGTGCATCCAAAACAAATAACTTTAAACGCCAACTTGGTTTTCCTACGCAACCGGCCAGACTTCTGGCTCCTTTCAACCCAGCAAGTCGTCAGAAACTCAGTAAAAACGAAGAGACAGCCATAGTAAGTGTAATAGATAGAAACTTGTGTCGGAAAGTGACAACAAGGGAAGGGGGATTACTGGAGAATTAGAATTACCACACGCTGTAGTTAATTAGAAGTAGTTGCCGAATCGCCTCAAATTGAAAATCCTGACATTCCACAATGAAGCAGAATGCAGGAATTAATGTCACTCTGCAGATGGGAGGTTTTAATTCCGCCGTCTCCCTATCAGATATCGTCACTTCCGAGCTCCAAATCCGACCAGAGGCTTTTCTTCACTTCATGTTTGATCATTTTTTATCTAAATACTCAAAGTAGTGTTACGTTTAGTGGTTATGTAGAGATGTACCGTGGATAAAGCCATGAGCAGAGTAAAAGCTGAAGCTGTTCGTGTAAATGCAAAAAGGGTCTTTAATTAACAGCACGGTGGTTCTAAGTAGCTGATTAATTAGTTGGTGCATGTGCATTCATGCTGTGGGGCCTTAAGCAAAGACCATAAAGAGCTTTGGATTTGCTTGTTTCACTGGTGGAATATGAAGTAACATTTTTAACATTTTAAAAACAAACTGCACTGTTTTTATTCTTTAAATAACTATTTAGAAATATATACTCCTGACCAACACAGTTCATTGGATATAACCACCTTATAATTACTTTTATTAAAGCTAATGAAAATGAAACATTTAAGCATACGCCTAAAATTCTACAGTAAATACAGGTTAAATACATTTATATTTTTGCACTGCACTTCTGTAACATTTTTGGTGAAATGATCTTCTGCCCCCCCCCAACACATTATAGTATATTTCCTTGGTTCTTTCACTAACCCACAGGCTCGGGATTGTTTTGCCGTTTTAGCTAGAGGGCTACCCAAGCGTTGAAAGAGTAGGTTGAACATAACGATTGAATGTCCCGCTGAGCACTGGCGTCTACCAGCGACTCTAAAGACCAACCGTTGTGTCAAACAACCCACAGTCTCTGTATTACTGTGGTAGCCAAGAGATAAGGTCAAATGTAGTCGACTTAAGGAATGTTAGCCGCGAATGATGAATAACATCTAGAGTGCCTGCAAGTGCGTATTTACCCGTTTTTTGGCACTGCTGCTTCAACGGTAAGTGAACATTACTTTGAGAAGTTACTATTGAGTCTTAATGGTGAACGACAGCCGGGATTGGAATCCTTTTGTGAGCACTCAGAGTTAGGAAATAACTGGCCTTGATACAAATAATGGCTGACAAAAGTCAGAAAATGGTACGTTGAGTACCAGAAACACACGCTAACAGAAAATCCTGGTTCCAAGGGTACATGGTGGTCTTGTCGTCTGCAGGTCAAAGGGGACGATAATCAGCCGGTAGCGTGGGAAGCCGGTTTGAAAGAACTACCTCCAAGTTAGAAATGAATGCCTTTTTGATTTACTTTCCACATTGCAAAAAGTAATCAAGGACTAAAATGATTATTGACTCCATCAACGGCAATGAGGTCCTGGTGAATTTGAGTGAACGTGTGCATGTTCAATAGGCAGTGTGGGGGAATGGCGACGGGTTAGCTGACGGCAGGAGATTCGGCAACAATACATATGTAATTACTTCCACTGCTGCTCGCGCTTTATCTCCGTGGGACTCGTTGCAGCTGTATTTTAAACTGCACTCTCTCCCATCCCTTATTCCCTAAAGTCCTGGAAAGCACATTAGTCTGCCACTTAATGTGTGTCAACGGCCAATGCAGCTGGTCTTGACTGGCTGGAAAGGCAGTGTCAGGTCATTAGTGCAGTCGGTCCGCCAGCTCCCCTTCAACTGCCAAAAGCACCGACGGCTTTCTGCAACGACACGCACACACACATCATCCCTTGTCGATACGGGAACATTGCATATTTCCTAGGCTGGCATTTCAGAATAAAATAGAGCTCAATATATATTCCCGCTGCTCAGTCTTTGAAAACCTACCACACAGCGCCGAGGTAACTGACGGCATCTCTCGGTGCATAACTCCGCCGCCCCCCCCCCCCTTATTCCTCATCTTCCTCTGTCTCTGTCTCTCTAGCTCAATGCTGTCACCCTGTCACTTGCTCTCACGCAGGTCATCACTCTCCCCCATGGAGCTCTGCACAGTAAAATGTTTTTGGATTAGAAACAGCTGGGGCAGAAGGGGGAAATCTCTCCCAGTTTCTGCGTCCCTCGGCCAAGGACTGAGGTGTACTCGGACTGGGAAGGGATTCATTCTTCAAACCATCCCCCCAATTGCTTTCTGTTCTTTTCTTAGCAGCCCGAGTCCTTGACTCACACGCCGCGACGCCCTAGAGCTTTGAAGGCTTCAGCAACAACACAAAGCAGGGGAAAAGTTTGGTCTCATTCAGCCACTGTCAGCCGTTTCGAGGGGGATCAGATCATTTGTTAAAACCAATGACTCCCATACGTGTCCTCATTCCACTCGCAGCTCAGTTCCAGTGCAGCATGGCACATTAACCAGACTTGGCCATCGGGGACCAACTTTACTCCCCCTCGAGTTTTTCTTCCTCAACTCTTTCACCGTCTCCCTGAGCAAATGAAAAACAAATGCTCGATCGGAAGGAGGAGGCACAGGAGCGTGGCTCACACCTCCCAGGCATGTCAGCCTAATGGATTGAATAACCTATTTACTTATGACTGCAGAGTTCAAGGTGCTGTCTCGCGAGTGCCGTGTGGGATGTGGGAGGCGAGTTACCAAACAAGATTTAACACCACCTTTTCGCCCCCGCAGTAAATAACTTGTCATCAGAAAACATCTGCACTGAGGCACGAGATCTTAAAGACATGTAATGCGCAGAGGTGAGCAGCCTGCAGATGGGGGCTACGTTCGTGCGCCGCGTCTCTGGCTGCTCTTTTCAAAGAGGTCGAAGAGAAACAGTAAAACGTACAAGAGTGCTCGGTTCACTTGTGTATTTTTTTTGTACACATTAATGCAAGTGTGCCGACGTGACTCTCAAAGAGGAGACCTGCCTCTTCTGGAGCTCTTTTGTTATTTGGATTCACAGTGCTAATCTAAGTGCATTAATTGAAGACAGCTGCACTTCTCAGAAGTTGTCCTGCACATTAACGGAGCCCTCGACAATTGCGTGCGTGGTTCCACATCTCTGTGTGCATTTGTTGTAGTGCCACTTTTTCAAAATGGGGAAATAAAGGTTAACTGATGCTGTTGCATAAGTGATTAGCCCTGATGGCTTGAAGAGCACAGGTGGCTCCGGGGTGGGGGGGGGGCGAGATGGCAAAGGCGGCAGTGAGCCGGCAGAAGACTGCGACTGCCAGGCCCCCTCTCCTCCAAACGGTGCCACTTCAGCTCGAATTACACTCCAAGTCAAATGGTCCATCCTACAGTGGCAAACTTGGCGCATAGAGTTAATCTTTTGGCCTCATCAATGGGAGAAGGGAGTTCTTACAGACCCAACGCATGTTGAGTAAGGGCATGTCCCCTTCCTCTGCACTGCCTCTTTATAGAAGTCCTGACAATAGAAGCTTAAACCTGTCAGGGCCGGGATCGTATACACATCATGTTTCTATAAAATGTATACCTCTTAAAAACATACCGTCCGACTCAATAATACCATAACAACCTTTTTTGCACCGCTGCAAACGAGAGTACCATCCAATAACATGTTTCCTTCCTTATTTTTTTTTTGCCGACTGCAGCGCCGGGGTGGGACGCACAGGTTGCTTCATTGTGATTGATGCCATGATGGAACGTATCAAGCACGAGAAGACTGTGGACATCTACGGGCATGTCACGCTAATGCGTGCCCAGCGCAACTACATGGTGCAGACCGAGGACCAGTACGTCTTCATACATGACGCGCTCCAGGAGGCCGTCAACTGCGGCACCACCGAAGTGCCCGCCAGAAATCTATACGCCTACATCCAGAAACTGACGCAGATAGAGGGTGGAGAGAATGTCACGGGCATGGAACTCGAGTTCAAGGTACGAAAAAGGCTTCACGAGGCAAAAGCAATGGGGTAGGAGGAATGTTCGGGTGAGGTATTACAAATCAGTGAGCAACACGACACCTGACCTCGGGTTTTACATCAGGAGTTTGTTATGTGCCGCAAGAATTTACAAGCGCACTGGCTTGGCAAACATCTCCACCAAAGTCAAGTCCAATGCCCTTGTGTCATTGATAGAAATTCTCTGAACAACCCCTCAAACTCTTCCAGGCCTCATTAGGCTTCGCTAGACAGTGTGGGGCCTGTGGTTTCCCCTCTATCCCACTTAGTGGACTTGCCTATGTAAACCGACATAGGCTCGACTCTCCATGTCCGATTTCCCTTTTCCCACAGCTCCATTTCCTTGGGTTACAGGGATTATGTTAGCATGAAGAGCCACACACAGGTTTCCGTTACCACAGAGTAGGAGGCACTAGAGCATTATAGCCTGCGTCTACAATCAGTAGCAACCAGCCTTCGGCAGCCTTTGTCGTTGCTGCGTGCGCGGTAATATCGCGCTTGCCACGCACACACTTTCTTGCTCTTTGATGGATGATGATTCCCAGTATGAGATGATTAACAGGTTAGATTACACCACTTCTGTCCACTTTACTTGGGGATCCATTCCCCTGTTGGCATCCGAACATGCGGTTATCCCCTGCTAAGGCAAGATGTGAAGGTAATCACTGATGGATCTTCTGTACTTTACGCTTCGAGATTTGTTTTAAGTACACGGCACAGAGGGAAACAATGTGTGATTGAATCACTATGCGCAGCGTATCCATGTGCATTCTTCCTTGCTCCCACGTGAACAGGGCACAAAGGCATGCGATTGTTCATGGTACTCAGATCTTTATCAAGTAAACCACACCTTTAATGTCAAACATAGTCACTAGGGAAATTAAATAACAGAATGTCAGTGCTCACAGCTCTTCTTTTTTCCTGTCTTTATGCAGCGTTTAGCCAACACTAAAGCCCATACATCACGATTCATCAGTGCCAATCTCCCCTGCAACAAGTTCAAGAACCGCCTTGTCAACATAATGCCATACGAGTCCACGCGAGTGTCTCTTCAGCCCATTCGAGGAATTGAAGGCTCTGACTACATCAATGCCAGTTTCATTGATGGATACAGGTAAGTGCCAAAAGACTCCAGCATCCATTGCCTGTTAGATGGCCCGCATATGTATTTGCTGGGATTAAATATCATAATGATAGCATTTCATTGAAGCAACTAGATTTTGTCAAGCGCTATTGCCATGTTTTAGCCAATATTCAGCATCTTAAAAGAAGTAACAGTGAAACTTGAATGGATTTCTATTCTGATTGTTTCCATTTTGTGCATTCCCACAGGCAACAGAAAGCGTATATTGCCACACAGGGTCCCCTGGCAGAGACCACAGAGGACTTCTGGAGAATGCTCTGGGAGCACAACTCGACTATTGTCGTAATGCTCACCAAGCTTAGAGAAATGGGCAGGGTATGCCAATGCTTTTGTGTTTTTTTCTCTTCAGTTTTTGGCAGATAAACCTCCTTCTGGCTACATATGCATTCTGAAAATATGTTTTATGGAATACCATGCATAGATTCAGTGAAGATAATAAAAAGCTTTCCAGCCACAGTATCAATTGAAAGAAAGAATTCTGAGAATGAACACAATGAAGCCAGTGTATGACGAGAATGTTGTGGCTCATTGAGGTATTCTATTTTTCACTCTACAGGAAAAGTGCCACCAGTACTGGCCAGCGGAGAGGTCAGCCAGATACCAGTACTTTGTGGTGGACCCCATGGCTGAGTATAACATGCCCCAGTATATTCTGAGAGAGTTCAAAGTGACTGATGCCAGGGTAAGGAGACTTTCGTCAACGATAAGACAATGTGACATGGTTGGAAGGAAGCTCTATCTCCAGTGTCACTGCTGTTGTATACGGTTTGGTCTAGCATGCATTTCAAAGTCTGGACCGTGTCCTGACCATAGATCATGGGATACGCATTATCAAAATTCAATAATAACTGAATTATTGAAACACTACTGTGTTGACGGGGTTGATTATTATCAACAATGGTGGGACAGCATGCTTCATTGCACCGGATTTACATTTGACATTCGTCATGAACTGCACATTTTTGGCATTCTATCAAGTATTTGTTTATACCAAACTATGGCCCAAAGTGTAACATAGGGATAAATATATATTTGCAGAAATTATGACACGTGTCAAAGTGTAAAAACAAACGAGTGCCGGCAGCAGCAAGCTGCCAGAGTTTTTAATTCCATCAAAGGCTCATACAGATAAATGGCACCGGCTCATTCCTTTGTAGTGCATGCTACACTGTCTCGTCAATGAGATTGCTCTTCTTATCAAGGGGATACAATATCACTTAAGTAATGCACACCCTCAGTCGATTCTCCGAGCACCCTGTCGAGGGTAGTAGATCAAAGGAATTAGCATCTTCAGTTTAATACATTCAGCAGGAAATGACGGGCATCTATTAATAACAAAACAGTTTCTCTGATGCTTTACTTGGCACCTGTGCTAGAATTCCTTTTTAAATCCCATCCTACACGGGACGAAAAAAAAAAAAAAAAGAAATGCGCGTATCGTGAGGGCGATCTCAGATATGCCTCGTTTAACTCTTTGTTTAACTCCCAATTTTCTTGTTATGGTTTCCTATTATTTCGGACTGATGTTCCCTTTTTAAGAGGCACTTCTGTACACTCACCCTGGTCTCCCAACCTCTGCTTTCAGGACGGACAGTCGCGGACGGTAAGGCAGTTTCAGTTCACAGACTGGCCCGAACAAGGAGTGCCAAAATCAGGAGAGGGCTTCATCGATTTCATTGGCCAAGTACATAAAACAAAAGAGCAGTTCGGCCAAGACGGGCCTATCTCAGTCCACTGTAGGTGAGTGATCAACCAGTGGAAACCGCCACACTATCGCTTGAAACTTGTGCTTTAACTGAGTGCAAACACCCATTGAGTTGCAAATAACACCGTATAGCTACACAACTATTGTGTAGAATGGGTCATGGCTTCGACATAACTTTTTCTATATTTATCCGATTCCTTGCCCTCTCTCTCGCACAGCGCTGGTGTTGGTAGAAGTGGAGTTTTCATCACCCTCAGCATCGTCTTGGAACGAATGAGATACGAGGGCGTAGTAGATATATTTCAGACAGTGAAAATGCTACGGACACAGAGACCAGCTATGGTGCAGACGGAGGTGAGGTGTTTTTACTTTACTAATTATTTTTCAACGCAACAAGTTTAGGTCTTGTGCCACTTTAGAACCAGTTGAGGGCAGTCTGGTCTGGTCTCGGTCTGTCAATATTTTTACAAACACCTAAGCAATACATGAAGTACAATGTACCAAAGATGGATGACGCCTTTGAGAGACGAAGGGTGAGCTGAAGTCTTCTGTTCTTTGCCTTTCAGGATCAATATCAGTTCTGCTACAGAGCTGGCTTGGAGTACCTGGGAAGCTTTGATCACTATGCAACGTAAAACACCCAGTATTGGAAGAAAAAAAAAGCAGAGGGCCCTTTGGAAAGAAAACCCAGCGAGCCTCTCTTCTGAGCCATAAATTCCTGCTTGAGAAAGTACTCCTTAACTCCTTGCTAACAACTCATTAAGTGTTGGATGTGTGACATGACTTGTCAAAAAATGAAAAAGATGATTCCCAGAGGACCAAGTATTTTCCAACCCCAATAAAAACCTCGCCTTGATCCGGAGTGAGGGGATCCTGACTGTTGAAGCATCGTATGGAATTATTCTTTATCTTGCTTCAAGGATTCATTTTGGGGCTCATCAAACTGAATGAAACCAACACAACAAAAATATAAATGAACAATAATGACATCGTCGGAAATGCATCAGTGATTATGAACCATAACGAGAGATGTTGGAGGCACACAGAATTACGGGGAGGGGAGAAAAAACTTGATGCACTTGTAAGAAGAAAAAAAAAAAATCAGTTTTCGCTATCAAGTACACACCGATAACAATACCATTGAAAAAGAAGACAATGCTTGGTCCACAACAGCAAGACAGACTAAAAGTAATAATGAATAAATACCACTGTCCCTGTCACAATGTTCATCTAATTTTTGGAGAGGGCAAAGCTAAAATGATATATGAAAAACATACAATACAAATTATTGATTTAGTTTTTTAGTACTTTATTATACAGCTGATGTACTGTGTGAATTTCCTTTTTTTACACAAATTTATTGCTTGGAAAAAAGTGATAAAATGTATTAACGTAAATGTACATTTTTTTTAAGCTGTAAAACTGTTCTAACGTATTTGCTATTGAGCAGAGAATCCCTTTGCTTCATTTGGTTTGATTTCTTTTGTTTCTTTCATTTCGCTGCACACGGCGCACAGAACCGAATTCACACTACCAAATTGCCGGTTTGTTCAAGAGTTATTATTTTTCTTCTTTTGTGTCTATGATGACATACAAGGAAATCAATTACTCCCATAATAATATGGAATACCTGGGGCTTTGTGGAATCAACAGGGATGAGCAAAGTATAAAGTTGCTGCTATCGATTATCTTAGTACTTCCATGTTAGAAGGATGATAAGAGAACCTGATGAATTGGATGGAAATTTATAAATATGTGGTATAGATTGTCAAATATTTGTGAAATATATAAATAGAAGCATATATATAAAACAATTAAATATACATAATATATGAGTTAAAGTATATGAAACTTGGACTGTCTACGAAAGCTCCTTGGTGGAGAGTTGTGTGCTATGGGGGAAATGAAATGAGATATTTCACTGGAATGCACATCAGTAGGACACAATTGTATTCTGATTCAGTGCATCTTTTCTTGTGCAATAAATATTTGTGTGTTTTCAGATAGGGGTTTATATGGACATGAAATTCACTTGTGACATTATTGTTTCACCCGTGAGGTGTGGAAAATGGGAATGTCGGTCAGAGCATCACTGGTGCGTGTTTGTTTTCAAGCTCCCATACAGCCTGTAATCTGTTGAGGGGGGTCACGCAGCCGCAATCACAGCTCCACACAATAGGGCAAAGTACAAAGACGTCACCTTCTCGTGGTTCTTTAAAGCATTCAATGGTAATGTTTTCTTTCTCAGTTTGCATTTAGAGTGCCTTATATTTATGCCTGTTTTTATAATCTTTCATTTAACATGTATATGTATCCTTCGGGTAATCTAGGCATCAAGTAGAACTGTAACCATGTTTATTTACCTTCAGTATTCATTGTCAAATAATGAGATTATATATGCAAATAAGAACATTTCAAAGCTCTATTTCATTTTCAGTGGCCTTTCAAATTACAATACAACCATATATCACTGACCTCTACTAGAAAACAGTGAAGAATACACAGAAGTTACAAAACACATTTAATATTTGCAAACAAAGACAGGGAAGATAATACAGAATACTGGTCTCAGTATTCACACCAAACAGATGAAGGCCCATCATGATGACAATGCATCTTAAGACAACAATTATCTACTAATAAAACAGTAAAACTAAAAGTGTATCTGGTTAAAAACAATGCCTGATGCACAAGTCATCACCTCAGGGTTTCTTCTTCATGCCTTGGGTTTAGATTCTGACCTGCACGCGTGTCACTGCTACACAACGGAGTGGATCGAGAAACTCAATCCGTTGTCCCGACAAACCCCAAAAGGTGTGTCGTGTTCCTTTTGTGTGGCCTCACAGGTTAGAGCCTGGGGACTGGTTGGGTTCGGTTTGTCTTTGTGTTCAGCGCCATCGTTAACTTCTCCGTACCCTCCTCATAGCTTTGTGGATGTGCATTCCAGGTGCTTTCTTTCCCTTGTAAACTCAAGCAACAATGCGTTTTATGTTTATCAACTGCTTACCCGATTACTTTTGTCATTACGTTGATATAAAAGTGCTATTATTTAACTTCACTTTGGCTAATGTTACATTGTGTTCAAGTCTCAGATGTTTTATTTTCCCAGTCTGTCCTTTCCATGATTTTTTTGTTTTTTTATATGCAGGGTGATACATTGCAGAACGGCCAAAGCTGGCCTGGTAGAAAGATTTGCACTTTCTCTATCTTTGTACTATGCACTGCCCTATTGATTCTTAACCCAACAATATATTACTTGAACCCATCTATGAAAAGAAAACCTCCTTAAACGTTCACTTTGTGTGTGTGTAAATAACACAAAAAAGGTACCAACTCTTGAAAAGACAAAAAAAAAAGGCGAAAAAGAGCATCCAATTCCGATGCCATGGTTACTCCAGCAAACGACTTCAGAAAAATCTGTCCCCCAACCATCTGTTCTTGTGGCTGTGCCATTCAAGCTTGGAGTGTCATTAACAGAAATAAACGTTGTGTTCTCTGCTCACTATCTATCTCTCGTCTGGATGCATAGACTGAAAATTAAATAATGAAATTGTAAAAAAAAATGAAATAAAAAAAAGGCTTGTTAAAAAGATCATACAATTACCTCTGATTAGTTGTAAGTGTAAACTGTTTCTTTTTCTGAATGAAAGGAGTGCTTTTTATTTTCTTACTTAGGTTGGTGGCAAAAGAAGTCTGTATGAAAAATCAGTTCTTTGCTGACAGAAGTTCCATTTGTTATAAATTAATTCTATTAAAAAATGTCAGTGTTATGCATCGGCGTTTCACTTGTTTCCCTCCACCTCCCTTTGACTTGAAAAGACGGATGGAGCTATTTTACCCCCTACTGGTCTGGGTCCAACACATTATCAGTCGTTCTCTCACGAAAAAGGAAAATGCGCCTCACCACATTTTAACAGATTTCCATTGCTTGTTTTTTTTTTTCCCCCGTACACTGATTTCAGATGCAGTGAATCATCAGGGGAACCTTTGACGGATGTGCAATGTTTTCAACGCCGCCTGCTTTGTTTTCACCGCACATTTTGTTCACCATAACGACAAAACAGTGTAGTATTGTAACTCGGAATTAAAACCACGTTGCATAATATCCTGCGGCATTGCACCACTTCTTCCACCACTTGTACCATATATTATGTGAGTAAACAACACAAAAATAAACAGTAAAACTTCTGTAAAAAGTCAATCTAAAAACACATTTACCGTTAATGGACAGTTAAACATTATCATTACATTGGTTTTGATAATGGAAAAAGATCCTTCTTCAGCTAAAGAAAAAATACAAAAATAATACAACCAATATAGATGTACAAAGTGATGTACTGTGCTCATTTCCCAGACATTTCTTTTGCAGCAGCAAGAATAAAGCTACCATGTTATGCCATCTTCATGATGGGATAACTTTAAGCATAATGTGACATCACTATTACGCAACAATAATTGACTATGGTAAACATTATTCTTCCCTGTAAATAGGCTGCAAAAATAATCAGCAGCTCTAACATGTAATAAATAAGAGGTACCTTTGATCAATATACGAGATGTTGGAAGCATGCTGTTTATCTTTCAAAAAAACCCTACAATCTAATTATGCAACTTAATTAATTGTTGCATCTGCCAAAACAAGCAAAGTGCCTCTGAGAAGAAGAACACAGCTGTAGAATATGATCCAGCAGGCCACGAGACATTGAAGACCCCAGATGCCAACAAGGAAGCTGGTGCCAACAGATTGCTTTGAACGCTAAAGTAACATATTACCACGCATAAGGAATTGCATATATACACCGAGGAACATTTGAACAGATTTCAGCACGACCATACCATTTATTGTTTCATCACGTTACCGGCGAATAGGTGTCTAATTCAGGTCTGACAACACAATGCAGAACTCCTGCTGTCGGCAACTTATTTTTCCGACTGCACTTCGGATGTGGCAGGCAGACGTTTTGTCTTTGTCTCGCAACGTCTTCGGATGGAAATTTGAAAACAGCTTTTCACAATACTCAAAAGTAATTTCTCTTGCATCCACCCAGCTTCGTCAAACGGTAGTGATCAGTCGATCAGTCTTAAAAACATGAAAAGCTTCTGAACCATGATTTGACAAATTCTGTTGTATTGGCAAGTTACTTTGATTAAGAAGTCCGACACATCCACAACTCCCTGATTATGTAATGCTCCATGTGTGCGTTGATCAACAATAATCTTTTACCACTTTTACCACAATTGCAGGCAAGTCATTGAGTCATTGTTACTAGATGCTGAAGACAGTTATGCTCCATATGCATCCATCTTTATATTAACACTGCTTTGAATACATCAATTATATGTAATCCTGCAGGTGCACTTTAAATGCCAAAACCACAGTGTTAAGAAAATTAAAAATAGGCAACATGCCATGTCATGATTTTATCCAGATTCTATTGTCAATTAATTAAATACAAAGCTGGCACATCGAATACAGCAAAGCTAACTGATGGTGGTCACCGTCTAACCAAAGAAAACCGGTGCTATAAAAAAAATCTTAAATTGAATCTACGAGAAAATTGAAATTCAAAAGGATTGTTATGGATTTAGTCTCCGTCCACTAATAAAAACATACAGATGGACTAGAGGGAAATAAAAAACAGAAGAAAATGTTTTGTTATTGAAATTGAATCATTCATTGAATATTTAATGTTGTATGCTGGTAACTTTACTTGACACTTTAGTTGAAACAAAACGTTTCAATGAAGGAATTAAAAAAAAACTTTTTGGAAAATCCATTTAAAACCAATATTCAGTGTTTACCCCCATGAGCTACACTTTGAACTACTCCATTTCTTTCCTAACAATGACAGCCATTTCTTGCCCATCCCAACAGTAACCACGCCTGGACTCTGGGCACCGGCTGAGACAAGGTACCAAACCGATTCTAGTATTTAATTAGTAAGCCGCATTCCTAATTTAAGTATCACGTGTACACCGGCAACTCATTAAAAAACACGAATGGGTAGATCTGCCCCATCGTCACACATATGGATATTGGCACCAGTCCCCGGCAGTGAATTCATATTCTCGTTAAAAGACTCACACCCCTGTCACCAATCCACTGCCAGCAGAGCTAATATTTAGATGATCATTTTGGGCCACAGTGTGTCCGATGTCAGTGCCTCCTTTATGGGCACACTATTTTATCTTTGAGGGTGAAGTGGAGGCCTGCTGCTGGGCTGTGTGTCTGCATGAAGTGTCCGATTAAGGTAATCCTCTTGGGGCACAGTGTGCCCGATGTAAGTGCCTCCTTGTTGGGCACAATATTTTATCTTTGGGTAGGAAATGAAGTTCCTCGCTGGGTGATTTAATGGGACTGTCCTTTATATTTTTAAACACTTTTAGATAATGCAGAATTTAGAACCAGGATTTAGAATCAGAATCAGAATTTTAACACTCGAGAACAAAGCAGCAGAGTACGCAGACGCTGCACTTCCTGGATCCCTGGCATGAGTGGAATAAAAGGCACAATGCAGAACAAGTGGGGCGACTCTGTGCAGCAAACTATTTAATAGACAGCCGAGGGTCCGCGAGCAGCGCAACCCGGGGGCCCCTGGCCGACAGAATGGTGAAGGCGCAGAGACAGATACCAGGCCCTGCAGTGCGGCATGATGATGATGATCCATATGGGGATCCTCAAGTGAGCGGGCTCCCGGTTCAGCGGCGAAGGACCAAGATCGGAGCTGACACTGCCGCCAACGCTACATTGGCTTTGCCTGAACACATCACATTAGAGCTACTTCAGAAGCGAGGGGAGGGTTTGACCTTTGGCGACTAGTGCAAGGGAAGGAGCGGAAGACGAACACAAAAGTCTGGTAAAAGAACGCAGACGTCAAGCCGTTAGACGTGTTTGTTTGTCTTTAAAAATGCCTGTTATTTCCAGCTAGTTTTGCAAAATGGGTTAAGAAAGGGTGTTTGTGAGGGGCCTCGTATAGCGACAGAGAAAATAGGGATTTAAAAATCACTGAGAAATATAGGGGGATGGGGTTGAGATAACTTGAGGAAAAAGCTTGACGGGAGAAACAACAGAGATGCTAAGCGAGTGCTAGTGCCAGTGTAGACACCTTTGAAGGTTAATTTCTCCCGCTCAGCATCTTGCCAATATCGCTGTGATCATAACCTCTGTAGGCCAGCCATCTGATTCCCCTTCTCTCTCTGCCTGTGCACTTCTCATTCCTCGTGGGCTTCATCTCGGAGTGGACATGCCTCAAGGGACTTTTAGGATCTAATCTCTCTATGTGGATATGAGGGAGGGGGGGGGGGCATCCCATCTCTGGTGTCTCGTTAGATAGTGCAGCCATACGCAGGCAATTTCAGTTTCAATAACTTTAATAGTAGTACCAGCTTACTAAATATAATAAATCTCCTTTGAAAGGAAAGGCCATCGAAGTAGCTTGTGAGTAATGTAAGCTAATTTTACTCAAAACGTTTCACAGCAATCAAACTATACACTACATTCAAGTGTATCTCCAGTGTTTCTTGTATAAATTAAACTACACATAAATTGAAGTTTCTTTAATGTTTAAGCCATTTCCTGAGATTACCTAAGAACGACCCGATATACCTGACTGACAAAAAAATAAATATATACAGTATGTATAGGCTAGTTGAAAGCAATAGGAAGTTCACATCGCACATCAATTATCCTGTCAAGTTCCCCGACAGGGTTTTTGTTGCAACCTAGAGCAATAATGCCCCTTCAGTTTGGTGCTCTGCTGCAATCTTTTCACAAACTGTCACCTCTAGTACTAAGGGTACATTTTTCTATGCTCTCAAAAGGACACAGTGTCAATTATTCTGGGTATGGCTCTATGGAGGACTTCATTTCCTAATCAAAATAAATGGCCAGGGCAGCAGAAAGTGAATGGCACTAAGCCCCCCAATGTTCCTTTGAGACAGCGAGGGGGGAGAGGAGTGCTTGGGCCGCAAACAAATCCATTACAACATGGTAAATAGGACGCATCAGCACTCTTCGGCCCATCTGAATGTTTCCAGCCCCGTGGCTAGCCCTGCGTAGGATTCTTCAGGCTGATAAGCGAGAGGTTGGGTTTTTTCTTTTCTTGCACACCCCCCTGCAGTCAATCTTACATAATACATTGTGATGATAAAACTCTTCCGTGTATGGCAGCTCCACTAACTGAAAGTGGCTGTGACTAACTCAGTGTAATGGGAAAATTCAACTTCCTGCATATAATGGGGAAAACGGGGAGTGTAAGTTCAAATTTTAATGCAATGCTGTAGCCTAATGTGGTCTTAAGCAATTCATAGATGGGTTGGAGGTGATGATGGGGATGCTATTAAAGTGAGCTGTCCTGAAATGAAATGCCCCCCGCCCTCCCGACACCCCACCCTCCCCTTCACCAGCTGGCAGTCATTTCACTGACAGGGTGTATATAATTTCAGCTGATAATGGAGACAGTTCTGCTCTAAGGCACCATTTTTTGCCACAGCAAGAGTGCTTTTAGGGGGCTCCTCATACACAGCAGGGCTTTCATATTGTCCTTCGTTCTAATGTCTTATTCATAATAGCTTTTCTTTCCAAATTAGATCAGGGATAATACAGAGCTGTCATCCTGTTCTACAGAGGTTCAGAGAGAGGTAATGATACATTCAACCAGACAAGTAAGAAAAGGCACGTATTTTGAAAGACATTAAGGAATAAGGAAGAACCGTCGCAATCGTTCATCCCGTAGCTTCAAAACAATTTTGGTTGCAAGCTTCACCTCGATATCAGGACAAACTTAACTTAAGGTACTGCTTTAAAAGGGACTACTCAGTCAACCTGCAACTGTAATAACTACTTTGCCCCATAAGCCAGGAAGGTTGTTAAAGCACATTCACTATTGAAGGCCGGTCGGTGGAAGATTCCATTTCCTTTCCTAGGCAGGGAACCTCACTTGAAGCTACTAAAAAATATATATAAAATAGTTACACTTCTATATGCTAGCCGGTGGTGTGTGTGGGGTGATCAATGTGACACCAAAAGTAGTCACTCATCGAAAGGAACACTTATGCGAGGGAGGAATCTTGCTGGATTTTGGGGGTCACAAGTAGAGGCAACAATTGGTGTCCAGTTTGCTAAAACGAGACAAGGTTGGAATGAAAAAAATAAAAGATTTCTCACCGGTACCACGACTTTGAAAGAGACTTGGAAGGGTCGCAGAGCCGCAAGTACACTGCCAAACACTCCCAATCAAACAATCAATTCAGTATAGCAATACTAAACTGGCTTAAAACTTGCCTTGAAGTGTACTTTTATTTCCCACCTTGTAATACATTAAAATAGGACCGAACCGATCCCCCCGAGAGCAAGTAAAGGAGAAAAGAGGGGATGGTTGACTGCTACAGCTCCGGGCCATACAAGAGCATTTAACTAGCAGAGATTAACTACTGTATTCCCACTGGTGGCCTAGATGTCCTTGTGTACTGCCTCAGGGTAGAGAGATACCAGAGAGGGAACGGTGGAGGGAGTAAAGAGAAGAGGGAGGTTTAAGTGTCCATGCAGCGCCTTTACACTCACTTGAGATTATAGAGTTGCATGTGGTAGAAAACAAACAGCATCTACAACTTCATTATTTTTAACATTTAAGTAGCACTGTGAGGTTGTGTTGGGTAGAAACTGAGTTGGCCTCAACTCTCCCACTTGACGTTTGTTCTAATTTGAATGCAAACATAGGCGAAAGAGTTGCCATAGCATCCGTGTTTGCAACTCAATTTATTCCCTCCCAAAAACTGTCCCTCACTTTCCCTCCGTCCCGAGGCACCGTACCAAGACATGGCAGCAATCATTCCAACTGGGATGGACACATTTGTGGAAGCGCCCGGAATTTCTCGTGATCCATCGGTGACATTTTTTAGACCACTGCTCGTTAGCATTCATAACATCACGTTTATGTTATGAATCCTCTATGCTGTATATGAAATTCAGAGACCATTACCTTTAGGTTACAGTGCAATGCAATCAACGGTCATCCAGTCAAATGGACAAAGTCACACTTGATTTTAAATTTTTGTTAATCTGCACTGTTTTCAAAGGAATATAATCAATACCACAAAGACATCCTACATTTCACAAACAGGATTGCAACGAAACCGCAATCCAATCACTGCACTAACACAATTGATGAAGCATTACCTCATCGACTGGCTGGGTAGTTGTGGTCAGATTTGCAAGTTAATAGCCTTGGTAATTAGGACCATATTATCGTCACAGTCCTTTTTCAAGTGCCTTCAAGCAACTGAAGCAATTAAAAACCCCCACCAGGACAGTGGACGCCTCTGAAGGAACACCACAGAGTTGTTTATTATATCAACAGCTTGCACTGTCGGCTTTCCGCCATGTCTTCTGCGAGCATGTGGAATATGTGAAAGCGGGACTCACACAGAAGCGCTACGCTGTCTTTTGGTCCCTCAACCCCCCCCCGCCCCCCTCCTCACTCCCTGCCGTTCTCTCTCGCTTCCTTGCATCTCTCCTCTGTGTTTCTGCCTGGAAGTGGAACTGATCGTTCTGGCTTCCTCCATCGCTGCAAAAGCTTCTATTACTTGTGATGCAGAGCAGGCGAAAAAGCACAGGAGTATGGCATGTCTCCAGCAACGCTGGTTCAGAGGAGAAGGAGTGCAGCATTTTGTATGCAGGCAGGATTAGCCTAATTGAAGTGTCAGCCGGAGAAAATTGTGGGTGCGTGTGGGTTAATGTCTGGGTATCGCAGAAGCTTCACTCATCTCGGTGATGATGAGGAATTTGCAGGCCTCATTTGGTTGTGTATGTACGTGTGTGTCTGTGTGTAGACTCCACCCTGTGGTGATGGGGATTGTAAAACCTACCATCTAGTGTTTGTATGATGCTGTGACAGAATGGTGGAGGCTCATGACTGTATAACTGCTTAACACCAGGGGTCATTACATTAAGAATTCAAAATTAAAAACAGCAGCCGTGTTGATTCATTCAAAATCAAACAGATGAACACACATGAGCCATTTCTCAAGTTTCCTCAAAGTGGTGAGCTCTGTACAGTGGCTGCACACCCCCCAATTTTATTGTTCTCTTGCTCTCTTCTTTTCCATCAGTGTCATCTTCAGTGTAATTGAAATGTGTCAGTGTGACAGTGGTAACCGAGAATTAGCGCTGCCCCATACGAGAGGAAAATAAAACAATACAGGTCCGCACAGACGGAGCAGCACCATTTCCCCGTTCTAAGTACACACAAGAGCTATTATTGCCTCGTCAAGGCATGGCACCAAAATGACTACCTTAAACAGGTCCCACTCTCCATGTTCACAGCGTATCCAGCAGACGCAATATGTTGAAGGCTTTTAGTGCTTTCTCTGGACGTTTTAGTGCTAAGGATCAAAGTTCGTAGTGTTCTCAACAGACTACACTTAGCTTTCATCTTCCCTGGTAAACAATTTAATTCAGAACAAAAGCCACAAATGGCAACTGTCTGTGGTGGGAACAGATTGGCTCTATCACAGTTAACCGAATACTGAAAAAGGGGTACATTGCTATCAATTTGCTCATGTAAAACAGAGCCCACCCACAAGAAGTACGTTGAGTTCAAAATATAACGCGTTTTTATTGTTTGGCTCCACTTACAATCTTTAACATTTTAAACAGAACAAGATCTCAATTAGCTCCTGCCTTACGGTTACAGTTGTTTTAGTTCTTGACGGCCGATAATTGGGCGATATGTTTCAGTATCCGATTTGTAAAAATAATAGCTTTTAGTTGAGAAATTTGGTAACTGACGGTTGTTTTGTATGCTATCTGATGCTAGTGGACATTTATATATGTATATGTACAGTGAAGTATTGCAATGAGAAATATAGTGCTTGCTTGAGGTGTTTCTTGGATAAAGAAACCTCAAGCAAGCACCTCGGATAAATAAAAATGTCATTAGCCTCGCTAACTGCTATACTGCAGTTTGATTACTACAATAGCCATTCTAGAGAATTGTGTTTAGCTTGTGTAAAATAGTGTAGCTATGATGTCATTCAATATAGGATGGAGGTTTCTTGATAAATCACTTACGTTAATGTGCATGAGATAGGATTGGTGGCCTTGCTTGTGTCCACTATGGGGTTGCCCTGCTGGAGGACCAACTTGCCATCTAATATTGCTGAGTCATTTGATCCTGCATATGAGGTCAGTTTTAAATGCTGCTGTAGCTAAATGGCACCAATAGTGATTTTACTGAAAGGGGGCGGCTGTCAAGGCACCTTTGTGTTGCCATTTTGTCCAACTTAAAATGAGAGATATGTTGTACATGTATAAACAGAAGCTAACAGGGCAAATTCAAAATAAAGCTAAAGAAAATCTCCAAAAATGATGTACATCTTGCAGCCCCATTTGAAAGCATCAAGCCCACTTTGCTGTAGTAAAACACTAAATTATAGTTAATTCACACTGATGAGAAAGAGTGGGTGAGCCAATGGTAAATACTCAATACAACTGCAGCCAGTATCTTACAAAAAGAGCCTGGCTCAGAGCTGGCAGAGGCACGCGTGGGATGGATTACTGTCTTCTTGTTTATTGCGCTTTAATAGGATTAGATTTTGTAGATTGTGTTGGCAATTCCTCCTCCTCCAAACCCCAGCATCTGAAGGCTGCAAGATATAGAATGTGGATTAAAAAATGCTTTCTTTCAGAAAAATGTCTTTCTGTATTTCAAGAGGATATTATCCTGTAGTTAAAGTAAATGAGTATTGAAGTAAAAAGTATGAGTCTTTTTAGGCCCCCAAAAAAGAGAAAGGCCTCATGTTAACATGCAAAACAAAATTAATAAGTCAGCCAACTATTATCCAAAATAAACTGCCTGTCGACAAAATACATCCTGCAGCTTCCACTGCAATGTGCTTCTTAGGATAATGACAAGCAGATCACATTTTACCATCTTAGATAACAATTTTGCATTGGAAAGGTAATTTTTCTACAATTTCGTGCTGGATTTTGGTAAAATGCCATATTGCAGACAAGAAAGCAAAGTATAACCCAACACTACACGGAATCAACGTGGAAGAAAGTGGCATAATTGTGGCAAAGTTGATAATGTACTGCAACGTATACATACTGAGGCCAAGAAGCTTGGGGTTACAAAAAAATCTAATTCACTGAACACCGGCAACTAGCCAGGACGCTTTTTCTGTGTGGCTATGGGAAAACAAAAAAAGCTCCCCATGGAAAAAACTTCTTGAAACGGCATGCCATTTGTTGTGAGCTAAATATTCTAGTTATTTGAGTGGATGATCAGGCAGCACCCTAACAGTTTCTAGTTAAAATAAATGAAAACATTTTTTCTCAGGGGTGAAAAACAAACGCTTCAGATTGCCATGAAACTGCCGTGTAATTTTAGGGGAATGAGACGTTGGTGTGCTATTTAAACTCGATAGCTTTGGCCCCTTAACTTGACAGTCATTTTATTGCAACCCATTAAACCCTTAAGAACCTCACGTTGTTAACATGACAGCGCAAAGACAAAAAAGTCTGATCTAGTGGTCTACTTCCATCATCAGGCAGGCAAATGGACCATGTGTCATGGCAAACACTTTTATACGGCGTTATACTTGTAAATGTAAAAAGCCTAAATAGCCAGAGATATAATTGGCTTTGAGTGTTTTCCTAACGTGATACAGTAAGTCTCTAACAACTAATAGTTGCTCCCCTTTTGGCCTTGCTCTATAATATAAGGCAGGGAGAGCGCTTCCTTGTGACTACAGACTTTACACTTTCGTCACATTTCTTTTCTTCACGTTATCGGTAATAATTCCACTGCCTGCAGATAAATTCAGAGCCGTTTTAGAGCTAAAATGGCATCTCCCAAAAATCCTGTGGAAAAGAAACTCCCCTTGTACGCTCCTTCACCGCGGGCTAGGGATGACAAACCCTTAAGCCTTTAAACATGCTTTTTCTATGCAGATTCCTCAGCAAGATTTAGAAAGAATTAAGTAGGCAAACTAACAACGAGAATTCTATTTAGTAATCTAGTTCACTGTAAATCTCACTTTCAGTTGCTAACATGCTTTTTATACGAGAAGGGATTGGAGGTTAGTGGAGTAGAAACCGTGAGCGGGATTTAAAGAGAAAATAAATGGAGGCTTCTCACTCTACTTACAGTTACAGCTGACAGCTACAGCGTCTCCCAGCGCCAGAGAAGGAAACCCATCCTCTATGTAACACGTCAAACTTGTGCTCGGGAGGCATCACGATCTGTGTCACATTCTTCTTCCGTGCAGACTTTCAGAAACTTTGAGACCACCTGATCAACTTTTACTTTTGCTGAGGATATTTAAATTTTCAAGTTGGATTCCCTTGGAATGGGTCATCAACAAAAACACTGCTGCAAGGTTACATACTGACATTTCCCCAAAGAGATCATTTTTTACAGTGTTCATTGGACTCTAGGACGATCAATCAAGGACGGATAAAATGAATAATGCATCCAAACGTAATTTATTCATGGTCACATTTCCCCTTTGATTATCTCACATTTAATATTGTCGTTTCAAAAATGGATCCATTATTTTTCTGTAAATTTACATTTTAATATTAAAACAGAACTGTTCACTGAATTATGCATTTAAACAATTGCATTCATGTTAATTCAAAAACAAACTTGATGACCAAAACATTTTAATTTCTAATTTTGTGATTAAGAGCATTAATATGGGAGGAAACAACTCTCTACAATGTTAAGACACACAGAGGAATGTCGTATTTACCGGGAATGAAGTCACTCTCTCAGTGTATTAATCCCAGATCCTCTCTACTTTGATTTAATGGCATTTTGTGCCTTTTAGGACATCTTGGGTAAGGAAGTCCAAACAGGCAACTTCTTAGAGGTTATAGTTTGCTCAATTCAATTTGCAAGAGCAAACGTGCAACTTTATATGGATGATGAAAACTCACACAGAGCGTGAAACAGATCAACGTGTAAATGAGCAGTTTCAATAAAATAACTCATTAAAAAAAACACTAATGTTAGCACGGAATAGCATAACGTGAGCCTTGAAATGACTTTGTGTATCACATGGACTTTTGTTTATTCAAACTCGACATTGCCATTTGTCAGTGGATTGATGAAATTCTCTGACTTCATTGCTCTGGTTGGACAATCGTGCGGTCATCCTGTGGAAGTCCAGGAAAACGGGAGTTTTCTTCAGAAGGGGAGTGAGCACAGCTGCTGTCTGCGCAGTGGGAACTAAAACAGTACACTCGGGGGCAAACTAGGCACGTTTCCCTATGATGTCATAGTCCAAACATAAGTCGAGCATTCAAGTTATGAGCCAGAGGTCTGTCAGCTCTCTCTGTTATTTGGGACGACATTTGCTTCAGAATGCACCATGACCCCCCTTGTTGGGGAATGCAGACTGGGGAAGGAAAGAAGGGAGCAAACGTTCAGGCAAGTACAGTCCAGAGAAGCTAAGCTACAAGCAAACACACTTGTGGCAGCCCAGCAGAGAATACTGCACAAACAGGATTCAATTCAACTGTCCAAATATGGGTGTGCTATTTCAGTAGGTGGCCCTTTATGCTTACCCTCATATCTTTGCTGGTATGTGCAAAGTGAACACTTGCATGTCCTCAGTCAGCTAGTCGGGATAGAACCAATGAAGCAGCGATGCTTAGGTAGGGTTACCCTCCTTTAGCGAGAAAAACCTGTCCACAAAGGCTTTTCATCCAAGCTAGCTAACATCTATATATTATCTAGAACATTTCGGACAGATTGTCATTATGCCTTCCAGCCAGCAGTTACTCATAATGTAGGACCGGGTGAATGACCCGAATGGCAGCTCTGCATTTCTACGGGTTATTCAAAAAGAGAACGGTATATGCTCAACTGAAACGGGAACAGAATGCAAGGGATCACATACATGTCTGGGTGGTGTGTAAACTGGAAATTGCAACAGAAGAATCCCCTGCAATAGAAATGACTGTAGTGCTTTAGAAAAGAAGCCTGCACACTTTACTTCCTCCCCTTTCCCTTTCAACATCATTCACACAATAAAAAAGGAGAACTTGTGGCCTCCACAATCAAAAGAAAGACCCGTGGGAAGGGGGAAGTCAACATGTGTTCTTTTTGCATACTATTAGACTGCAAACATTAAACACTATGTCTATAAAAGAGAGTCGTCTTGCAGGAGTGGTAAAAAAAAATAAAAAAAATAAAAAAAAAATCACATTAAAAATCTCATTAAAATCGGGTAATCATGCTTTGCCTCAGGACTGGGGAGGCGGGTTTGTGAGAGGAAATGCTTGCAAGTTGAATCAGCCTGGGGAAGAATACATCTGCTATTGCAGCATGCCTTAATGCTCCGGAGTATTATTAATGTTGAGAGGAAATAGATCCCATGTGGTAAGGGGGGGGGAAATGCTGTTGCCTTTCTTATCCTGCATTAGGTCATCAACTGATTTACTACTGTGGCTGCTTGCTGGTACAGTGGAAGGCATTTTCCACCACTGTATTCCCACACAGGATAAGACAGGTGGGGAAATTAACCTTGTGTGGGAGAGCGGTCACTAAAAGTATCATTCTGACGCCTGTCCAAATATCCTTCTCGTAGATCTTTTGTTCCTCAGGGAGTAATAATTGTGCTGAAATAGTAACAGCAAAACATGCCATACAAAACCATAAAGTTGCACACATTAAGCTTGAGGTTAAACGTGGGTCATTCTCTTCTGCACCTGGCTATATTAATGCCACCTGTTAAGGGGCAGATGAACCACAAGGTTATTATAGCAAACATTGAGATTTACCTTTTACCTCTGTGACTGGCCCGAAACAGTAATAGTCTTGCCGGTATTGAATTAACAGAAATGTCATCAATAATGACCCCTTTCCAACTGCGAATTAAGAAAAACTGTTTTCATCCCGATTAACTCAGCATGACCAATGCCATTTCATATCGTACACGACAAGGGCCAAAGGGTTAATACAAAAAAAATCAAAAGAAAATAAAGAGTGGTGAAAGCATTAAACTGATTTCCCGCTGCTTTTTCCCCCGCACTTATTCCTGGCCTTGCACAGTTCCAAAATGTCTATTCACTTTGGCCTCCAGCAGGTTGTGGCCATGAATATAAGCACAGTTTTTTTTTTTTTTTTTCAATCTCACAATTTAAGTAATTCCACAAAGCCATCATTTCTTGGACATATGTGGGGGAAAAGCTTAATTTATTGCTTTCTGTAACCTTTTCCAGGACAAACTGTGCCAGAGTAGACATGGGTGACTTCATTACTCAGAGAGTCAAGTACGGATGCACTGTTTCTAATTTAAGTGTCTTGTGCAGATACTGCTGTTTGTGAAGCCCAGAGTAACCTGGCCTCCCCCCTTTTAGTTACTGTTGTCACGCCTTTCGTCATGCGTGGCGTACAGTCCATCCGTCACTGCTGCAATCAACACTAAACAAACACGCACGCCAACCTCTGTTGCTGGCGTGCGTGCTGGATGCTTAGAGGCTTTATTATTCTAACTGATTTATAGACTGGTGCCTCTTTCTCATCACTTATGACCAGCTAGTCTGTATGTGTTGTTTTTACTCCCCTGGGAGTGTAACACTACCTCAATCAGCTGAGGGGCTAACGTTTACCTTATGATGAAGGTAAAAACATATTTTTGGATGGATGGACGGATGGAAATATTTTCCTATGACTATATGCATTGTGTGTGCGGAAAGGACAATATCAATCAGAAGCCTCATGATTCCAAAAAGGTCTTTTTTATCAAGCCACAGGGAAACTTTAACCTTTTGCCTGCCTTTTAGCGTTTGACACACAGGGGGTGGGGAGATTACAGGAGAGAAGGAAGGCCAAAGAAGGCTTTCATGGATACCTCTACCATCACCTCCCAACAGGAAGAGGAAAACCTACAGCAAATCAACCAGGGCACTTTCACACACAAGGCCGCTGAAAACTAGGGAGATCAAAAAGAATTTTGGGACATAAAGGGTGGAATTTTTGACTGAGTTTATATCCTCACACCTGCAGCGGGCCTCATTTGAAGGCAAGATGGATTTCACTTCCTCATTACAGAGCAATTCAAACTCGACTATAGATTATTACCGCTCATATTGATGCAAATGGGGAGAAATAAACAAAACAAAAACATATCTGGTAAAGATGGAAACGCATTGTTGCTCACAAGGAATTGCAGTCTTAGTCATAAAAAGACTGGATGGTGTTATATTATGGCTGACTTGGGAAATTCTAAAATAACCGCTGTCCATATGCGTTTTCTTTGACTATTTACTTGTGTTTGATCGAAGTAAAACAGCAATGAAAACAGGGGCTTTCATGGCTCTGAAATGACCGCTTTGGTGGTTTCTTTCAAGGTTGCTCCGTGGTAACAAACACAAAAGGCATGTAGAGGACGGCAAATCAACAAGTGGCCGTTTCAAAACTAAACACTTTCTACTTTGTCAAGTTCACAAGCTCAACAAAAATAGAGGGCCAACTTCAAAGTGAGAAAGAGAAAATTTCACTAAGAGTTTTCCATGAATCATCCTTTCTGAAAAAAAAGCTTGTAAACCCTAATTTCCCAGAAGAGTGGAACAGCACTTTTGTGTAACCATAAATTCTCGCAACACCCGCAGCGATTTCTTAATGGTACAGAAATATCACAAATGAATTGTGGAACTATTAAAGTCGGTTGTTTTAGCAGAAAGGGGGGTTAAAAACTAACTGGAGAAATCATGTCACTTGAAAACTGTAATTGCCCGTAATATCTGAGGCTGTACTTGACATTTGTTCTCTTTTCAGAGAAACACAGTCATTCAATAAGAAAAACAGCTGTGCCACTCATACATTAAGAACTGCCTCAGTGTTCCACAAAGAAACTGAAACGGGAATGTATGCCCTCCTAATTACAACATGGACTTCTGTGATGTGTAAATACTGTATACATTCCTAAGGGAATTTAACATTTCAACAGGTTGGAAGTTAGTTGATAAAATGTCCAATTAAATAACGAAGACTGAGCGGATCTATGCCGCAGAATGATAGAGCAGGTTCTCCTCCAGATGTATGTACATTAAAAACGATATCTCAACCCGTCGTAAAATCTTTACCTATTTTCCATTCAGGCTCCAGTCTTTCTCACTTTCCCTTTCCTGTCTACCGCTGCCTCTCATCTCCCGGCGTTTGGCTTTCCTCTCATTCATCTTTAATGAATTGTTTCAGGTGCAGGCCACGAGAGGAGCAAATCAGGGGGACATTCAGCACTGGGAGAAAGGAGGTGACTATTGAGCCGATAAACCAAAGTAATGAAAACAGGAGCTCCAATCTCAATGCTCTCCGCAGGACGTTTGTCTTTTTCTCATAAGCGGCGTGCCAATTCAGTGGCTCTGCCTCTCGTGAGCCATAAGAGTGTCAGACTCAAGATTGTGAAGCGCAACACTTGGGGCCTTTTGTGTGGAGGAATTCACACATTTCTCGCGTTCGGCTCTGCAGTCGCGTTGCATCATATCCGGGGAGCGTTTCAGTGGGTGCACTTTGTGGGTGGTCTAAAATGAGCCAATTCGCGGGGGACGGAGGAAGTTGGAGCATGAGGTCATTGACGAGGATGTGATGAGCATGTGTGAAAACATCCACTGTGCAGCAGCACGCATTCGGCAGCATTAAGGACACAGAGTGGCATCATTCATTTACTCACATACACAGAGCCAGATACAGGAAAGCAGTGACCTAACGGCACACTCGCAAAATCATGGTCACTGTACAAACGATGTGATTATTTTGACATCGTGGCACCCTGTTTATATGAGGGACCATAGCCGCCTGACCACACTGTCCTGTGCCTTGGCCAGTGTTGGGGACACACTTACGTAATGGAAGAAGCTCTGTGGGATCAAACTCTGACTCGTTGCTGCTTTGGCAACGGGGGAAAAAAAACAGACGTGCTCAATGTGGCAAAATAAAACAAGATCCTGGAGTGCGACTTATGAGTTAACACATGCTAGCATTTATGATCGTTGTTTTTTGACTGAAGAAAGACCAGAGACTATTGATGCAGCTTAGCATGAAGACTGTCAAAAATGGTATAATGCAGGCAAAAAAAAATCAATACCCGTCTAGTCTAGCATTACCTTTATTCAAACTCAACATTTCAGAATTCTGTAAAGTTAAGTCAGCATACAGTCTAGCTTACTATCACAATGCTACACATGTCTTTCAGCTGTGTGAATATCTAATGGTAGAAAAGAAACTTAATACCGAAGATGTGCCAATTTAGGAGACAAGAGGATACCATAGTCATCCTTTGCTATAGAGCATATTTGCTCAAAGTTGCCGTGGCTGGGAGGTTGCCGGGAAACCAACGGATGCTCAAGGTTGTTGCTTCCCTCCAACAGGGAAGGGGAGAGCAAACGGCTAACAGGGATCTAAAACATTTCCAGTTTTATTGTTAAATCACTAAAAATGAGTTAATCTCATGTCTTGTTGCTGCCTGTCTGATTATCTTTCTCTTCACAAATTGGTAACTAGATATGGTGATCCATGAAATTGAACATGGTGATGAAATTGAATCATTTTTCGCAAGACATTTTGTGGTTTCTGTGGTTATGCCATTGGGGAGTGCGTGGCCGCCATTTAGGTTTAAAAGTTATTATTTGGTAGGAGAACACACACACGTCCACAATATAAAACATTTTAAACCCCTCACTGATTAAAATCAACATAATTTTACATAATTGTCTACCTGGGTTGCCTGAATTATGCTATTTCAAAAGCTAGTGTGGGCAGTATACCTACAGACTGTCAAGGTGACAAGCGCCAACACAGATTTGCAGAACTGCTTTATTGTGGTGCTTCTACAACTATACTTTTCTCAAACCAGAAATCACAGAAATCCCTCTTGGCCTAAGTCGAAGCAGAGGCAACATTAAACTTTAAATGCTGATGACAGTGTGAATCATGAAAAGATGGCTGAAAGCCCTTTTTGCGAAAGAAAAAGCCATCCGATTCTCTGGAAATGGGATCTCTTACCGCCTACAAACAAACATTAATCACAAAATTGAGGTGTAATGATGTAATGATGTTAATTCCAAGAGTTTGAAGCGAATGGCGGCCCACCTGCTGTGAAAAGACAATCTGTTCAGCAGGGGGCCGAGATCCACAGTGCACTCGGTTATGAGCACACTTAATAAAGCACATTTTTATGACAGAGGTTCAATAGAAAAATCATAATGTATAATCAACACTTCATGGGACTGGTGACATTTGACAATCAACTGCAGATGAACTGAATCCATTTGCAAGTATTTTCACACCTCGTTGTTAGGCAGAAGATTTAATCTGCTGAATGTCAAGCGGGAACATATTCGGTGTGGCACCAGAAATTACTGGTCGTGATCTTTTGCTTTTCCACTGTTCATCAGTTTGAAATGACAAATCAATGAGAATTTACATTATTTTACTAAACTGAAGATAATGGGTGTTGAGGAAAAAAGTATTTTACAGCCTTTGCTTTTTTTTTTTTTTCAAACAGGAAATACTCTCATGTTATGAACGGATGCTATTGAAGGATCCATGCTAACCTATTTTGAAGCATCGATCTTTGATTCGAATAAACGGCTGCTGTTAGGAGGAGAAGCAGTTAAAGTGCATTTTTCTTCATCGTAAACCGACCGTTGTGAAGCTTTGAGTTTAAAAGCATAATCCGCTTTACGGAACATAACCTAATAAATTAAAGGTCCACTATGCAACCAGGAGTTGATTTTCCAGCGAGGCTCCCCCCAGAGGCCGAAAATAAAACTGCACGGTAGTAAAGATGCTCAGCTGTTTCTCCGCCAGAACAAGCCAGGCGCGTTTGTTTTGAGCTCAGCAGACAGGCGAACGCAACGAATCACCACGTCTTCTGGTGATTCGTTCCTTTTCCTCTTTCTTGCCTGCTCCAACGTGGGCTTTCGCTGTTTTGTCGCTGGTTCCGCCATGATAACTGCACAAATATCGCCACTGCGCTACGAGCCTGCCTTTCACTGGGGCGACGTGTAGCAGTTCTCGCCGTAAAGCGACCGACTCGCGATGACGAGACAAGTGCGGTATTTCCCCTACAGACCCCCAGGGCGGCCGAGAAAACCTTTGTTCGACCTGAAATGACTCATTTAATCATCGAAAACGGTATGGAACACATTAATTAACTGAAAAATGTTGCATAGTGTGCCTTTAACATCAAGATGTATTGAAGAGCATGAACTCAGATTTAAAACAATCTACTTTTGTTTTCTGTTGAAAGTGATGTTTATTTACAATAGTATGTGAAGCAGCTGTTAAATGAAACGTTTTTTCAGTACATTATTCGCATATTATGTATCAATGTAATCATGTGGAAATTGCTCTCCAAATGAAAATGCATTTCCTTAACTGAATTTGCATTTGATCAGTTGCGAGAAAGATAACACGGACAAGCTTCTCTGTATTCGACAGGAGTAACAGACTCAAATTTGGAGTGCGACTGATGCATCATTATGAACTACCATCAGAACTAGCACAGTTTGTGTTGTCAAAATGTACTTGCTGAGAAACCCTTGAATCAATTATTTGACAGCAATATTTGTCGAGCAGAGGAAAAAACAAACAGCTGCACCACTACTGTGGGACACCCACAGAGCCTGGAGATTCACGAGAACAGCACACCATTAACTCAGATGGCTCACATCGGTGTCACATGGCGTTCGTTTCAGACACGGAACTGGGGGGGATTTGGCCCCCGTCATATCAAGTCAAGTCAGTTGTTTATTGTATCACTGCCAGATATTAAAATGATAGTCGACGCCTCACTGGGCAGTATCACCTTTCTGAGAATTGTTCGTTGGCTGCGACGGCTCAAGAAAGAAACTGGAACAAGGCCTTTTCTCTCTCACCAGAAAGGCTGTCCTTTTAACTGAGAGGTGCTTTCGCGCTGTTAGAAGGGTGTTCAACGCGAGGAACTATCCAAACATCCAGAAACTAAAAAGGACTTTTTCAGTGGTTGATTTTTAGTCAATCAACAAGCCTCTCGCCTGTGCAAAGGCGGCTTAATCACTGTTTTTGTATATAAAGAGTGCATCTTTGCCATCTCAGTGAGGTTTTTGAGGATCTGCCAGAGGGGGGTGTTAATTATGACTAATTTTAAACTCCGTCTTTTTGAGAGGGACCCAATTTGGTGTCTGGCCCCTTAGCTTCCTTAACTTGCCATTTAGCACTCATCAGTACAAAGTAAACAGCCTGAACAATGGATAATCAGAGAGAGGAGTGTTGAGTGTGTGGCAGATGGGCCCCTGCATTGCAGATATCTGCTGCTTCTGCTTCAAATCAATCTGCAATTAGCGCCAATTCACCCCAGCTGTTATGGACCCGTTTATTTCACAGGAGTGATCCCCCTCTTTTCTTCATCAGCCACCAAACTTCCGTCCGAGGCCTTGCTCAAAGGGGCAGCAATGGTGAGACTGAGGGAGGCAGACGGGGAGAGAAGTGGCGCCCGAGAGGAGAAGGATGAGGCCAATAGCGAAGAAGAGAGGACAATGCAAAGACTGCATTATCGGAGTTCAACAGCACAGGAGTCTGCTGCTCGGTGACGTTTCAACAGCTCAACCGTTTTTTTTCTGGGGCTAGGCTCGGGGGCCTTCTTTGGAAATGGGCAAAAAATGTTGTACTACCTTATCCACAAAGTTCAATTGTGTAAGTACGGCTTCTGCAGTTGTTAACTTGCTGAGGCCGGAGGCTAGTGGGTTTATCTGTTTTGGTTTTGGTTAAAAACTGAAATTATATATATATATATATACAGCCCAACAAGCGACCCCTTTCACAGTGGGGCATATCTATTGTCGACGTAAAGATATTGATTAGAAGACCAGTAAAGTTAAACGTTGCGACGAGTGTGGTGCCATTTTCTTCTTCATTTAACTTGTCATGTTTCGGAGAAGGAAAATCCAAGTCATTCTTTTCTTTCTATTTAAAAACAGCGTGTTGTCCAAAGGATGTATTGGAACGTCGACTGCAAGCCATGCTTTTAAACGCTGTACCAAGGCACCCACTGTTCTAGAATGAGATATTATTCAAGGAGTTGAAACTCAACAAGATGTAAAAGAATATACACTATACATGCTTTCTTTTGAGTTTTATAGGACTATGCTTCTGCAAGGGTGTATAAAGGCTCAGAGAGATCCATAACACATGTAGCATATTTTTCCTACCGTTAAAAAGCCAAGTTCTTACCTCAGACAGCACACAGAGGTATAATAAAGAAAATTCACCCACAGTGTGCCAGAGCAGTTAGTGACCACAAGCCAAATTCATGGCTAATCGTTATGGAAGGAATTGGTTTCTATGGAAATGGATTAATATATAGTAATTTTTTACTATAATGTTTTCCTAACAATACAAGTTGAAATCAGGTAAAAATGATCAATTGAGTACCGCGATAGAACATGTTCAGGCCTCCTCTCAGTCCTCTTGACATTTTTAAGGCAGATTTTACAAAGACTGTAATGCCCTCACATGCAAATGATGAAGCAAAAGTAACATGAAACATGACGTGTTCGCAGTCATTTTCTTGATTGGATTTTCTGTGTGAAGCTATATATATATATATATATATATATATATATCCATCCTCATCTCTCCTCCTTCGTCTTTGAAACTCAAGCTCTTATCAGTAGGTCCCTGAAAAAGTATGAAATTAATGTTGATAACGCGTCAGCTGACGGGCAACAAGCTGCAGATCCCATCTGCTGGAGTGAGGAAAGTATTAAAAAAATAAAAAAATCTAACTTTGTACTCTTCCCTTTGCTAATAACTCTTCACACAACAAACACAATTGGATGTCTTGAATGTGCTGCATATACATCATTAAAATGATGACATATATGTAGCAGTAGACAAAATGGCATGGGTATAAATTACATAATGAAACCATACCTTTTTTTCTATGACGTCTGCCTTGCGAGTCGCAATCTTGGAAACCCAAAAAACTTTAATGTAATTTGGTGTGATTATATTGTTTGTATAATCCTAAGCAATATTTCCCTAAGAAAATGTAGACACTGGCTGAAATGTGCATTAGTCACAACAGACTTTTGGTGTTTTCATCTCGCCTCTAATTATGTCCCTAGCTTTTCCTCAGCGGTTGTTGATGGCACTTTGGGAAGAAAGTAATAAAGAAAAAAAAAGCAGTGTGGCTTCATGACCCATTGCCTTGTCTGCCAACTGCAGGGATCAATTAGTCTTCCTCATGCAATAGCCGAAAAAGCTCAAATTATGGTTTCTGTGGAGTAATAACAAGGATCCCAGTAGTCACACGTGGGACCCAGAATCCAAGTGTATTGTTCCCAGATTGAACAAACATGTGTCTACTGGTGTTGAACTTTGAATGAGCATATTCATCTTATTCGTCTGGACGGCTGTGATTGACATCCCGACAAATCGACTGTTAAATGTTGAGCTGACACCATCATAGCGCCATATTTAATGGATCACACTAAAGAGGTAAACATGCATCTTTGTAGTCAGTCTTCCCTCGTGCTATATGTTCACTCTGAACATCCAAGTCCATCTCGGAAGCTAAATAATCAATGGATTCCCTTCTGGCAGCCTCACGGCCATCTGGCAGAAAACCGGGAGAGAGTTTGCCCAGAAAAACAAACAAAACAAACTGTCCTCAATCGCCCTCAAGGATCGAAAATGCTCCAGAACCATTTTCTTCCTTTACCAACTTTTTCTCCCATGGGTGACAACTTGTCACTGACTTCAGGGGGACAAATGTTAATTGAGAGTTACACCCCAAGATGTTCTTTGGAAAAGGTTCATTGCGCTGGGAAATAACTGTACTTAATAAATCTTCAATATCTTTTTTTTTCTTCTTTTCAAATCTACAGACTGGGTTTTGGCCGTTGAAACAACGCCCTTTAAGAAATGCTTTAGGAGAAGAAATAACTCATGGTAAAACTAGAAAAGTGCAGCTATCAGCCGGTAATGTCTGCTCTGACTACTGCTGTAATATTTGATTGAATCAATAGAACCAACAGTTTGTCATGGACCAGGGATGCCCAACAAGAACAAAGAATAAATCCCTTATTAATCTCCGTGGGGAAATTATTGTCCGCATTTAATCCATCCCACACAGTGGGGGCAGTGTGCTGCCGTAAAGGTGCCCGAGGAGCAGTATAGGGCTTTGGGTGTGTTGCTCAGGGACACGGCGACACGGGGCGCAGACCAGACAGGGTATGAACAACGGCAGAGCCACGGTCGCCCTCATCGATCACAAAGCGGGTTGATCGCTAAGGCAGAGGCAGTACATTGCTTGACATTGAAAAAAAAAAAAAAAAAGCTTGCGAGCTGAAAAAGTGTGAGCATCCCTGGTCCACACTGCGGGCAAAGGATCTTCAGGACAGACCATCCTGGTTTGTGCATGGGTTGCTATGGTAACAGTGGTGGTGTCAGGAACCACATGGATACATTGCAAACACTCACTTCTAACAAAGTAGCATTCGAAATAAGCACACGTGGATTTTCACAGGTTCGTCGTTTATTAAAAGCCCTTTTAACGAGAAAAGAGAATTCCTACAATAACGCAACGCAACTGCCAGCAGGTGGCTTGTGACTAAGCCAGGGATTGAATTGATATATAATGGCTTCTCACGGTGTCTTAATGTGGCCTCAAAACCATTGAACCAAAAAAAAGTATTGCATGGTACAGTACCAACCCAGCAAACTACACCAGACGTTGGACTTTCTTCAAACTGCAAATGCTTACTCAGCTGTGCGCACTTTAAAATAGCGCATTCCTTTTCTTTTTAGGTCACATTTCTTATGCACTTTGCTTTTGCTCTTCGGTTCTTACTCTTGCAAATGGAACAATCATAAAAAGTAACCACCAATAACCAGTGGAGCTAGTAACATCCTAACATGGACACCACTTAGGAGACGTTGTCTCAACTAATTCCATTATTGAAATGAGAGAACCCCTGAATTGGCAATCAATTGTACTTCCATAATGTGAAATACAAACCTCAAGCAATTTTACTTTATGGGAACTCAGTTGCAGAAAGCCCTTTAGTGTATTTTCATTGCACAATGCATTAATAATTTGGATGAAGGATGGTCCCTCTTAGATTGCTTTTATGGCAATGACAGAAACCTATTCAGCACAAAATAAAGTAAAGCGCATTTGATTATTCTAAGGAACGTTTGTAAATGTATAATCTTATTTTAACAAAATAGGAAACAAGTTAAAAGTCTTAACTTTGATACTACCAGTTCGACGTTTCAACTGGACAGTGGCGCGTAAATGACATTCTGACATTATCTTGATTCAACTTGAAACTAAATGAAGTCGAAAGGTGAACACATCAGGAAAACCCAATTCACATTTAGTCGGAAGTACACAGGGTTTTGCATTGTATGTAGAGCTACACTTATTGTCTATCTATAGACAGACCGTGCCTATGAAATTGTGAAGCCCATGTAGTATCAACCTTTGCATTCATTGTTTCCATCTAAGTTCCATTATCTCTCTAAAATAATACTGTAATACCTACACTGACAGTAAAAGTAAAGCCAATGACACAAACGGACATTATTTTCCGATTCATTTTTGGATGAGATTGCACATGCTGTCCAAAGTATGGAGAAGCAATAAAAAGAAAATGGTTCAAGTGTCCTTTTCCAAATGGTTTGCCCAATGAGGCCTTCCTAACCTCAGGCAAATGTTATTTTCCCACTATTATTCCCATCTTATTTAGTTGGAATGGAACATCCATTCTTATTTCACATTTTCTCAGAAATCTGGACAAGGCAATCGCATATCTACCGCTGGGCCGCCGCATTGTTAGAAATTACGGTTTCAATTTACCTCGCCACAGACACACTGAGGCTTGCTCCTTTTGTGGTGATCAGCGGGGACAATTGAAAGCACAATGGATTCCTGAGGACAGGCTGCGACTGTAGCGATCGTCACCATGGGCTGAACTAGATGAGGGTTCTTTAGCATAGAGGTTTGTGTGTAGTCAGAAAATGACTTTGTGCATTGCTTTGCTCCAATAACATATCTATATTTATTTGGTTTGAGGCAGGAAACGTTGATGAGCAGTAAATACAGCCACATAGATAATACATAAATTGTAATGTTGCAAAGATGGAATTTGTTGTTAAAATAGGATGTTCAGTCCATTTGAAACTGGACAAAAACAAACTATTTGGAGACTATGGTGAAATAAATATTTTAGAGCCAGTAAAGCTCTCATTACAGGTAAGCTATTTAACGATACGCTATCTCTCTCAATTTCTTCCTCTCCTCACACTTTTGCAAAAAAGACTGTCCGGTTACTTCCTGTGTGTCACCAGCTGTTTCAGGCCATTCTAGAGGATGCTTGTGATTTCACCAGACAGTTTTAGAAGTGGCCCAGCAGCGGCTCTCTGCTCTGCTCCGCAAAAAATGGATGCCCAATTTATTTTTGACAGCACGGTAACAGGCTCCCTTTTTGAAATATATAGTTACAAAATAATCCAGAGTTTATCTTTAACCAAAACAGATGCCACAAATGTTTGATTCATATTGTTTGTATTGGGCCTTTTAAGAGGAATTTACTGCTTTTTGTCCCAACTACAGCCGTTAGAAAATATGAAGAAAAAAAAATAACTTCTTATTTTTGCTGTGGACATTTTACATTGTATTGATATAGAATAATAATTCATTTTCAGAAAAACATTTTTAAAATTCATTAAAATAAACCTATAGATATTGGGAAATGCTGCATTTTAAGAATAGTTTACTCAGTTTACTCAGTCTGGCTCCATTTCTTTTCTCAAAAAGCAGCGCCTACCAATTTCAGGGAGGGTTTTGTTTGTTTGTGTATCTGCGGGCAAATCAGGCAAGTTAGCTCCTAAAGATTACAACGGACTGTATTAATGTCGCTGCCACAAGTAAACGGGAAATGACACTCTTATGCGTGCACATAATTTCAGGTTGGATGATTTTGTGTCAGTCGTTTTTCCCAAAACTGGCATCAATAATAACTTAAATAATAACTTAAATATCTAGTTCTATTCAGCTCATTTGTCCTTCCATTCTATCCAGACGGACGTCTTGTGGTCTGCGATTTGTAATGAAGGTTTATCAGCCCGTCATTACGCTTGGTAGGCCAAACAAGACCTCCCCAACCTCACTGGTCGACGAGTATGCACTTATGAATAGCTTTCTATTTTACACGTAAAATAGAAACATGTTCTCATATTGGGCCACTCTGCAAAACGCCGCTCGCTCTTTGTTATTCACGCTGTGTCTGGTTCTACTATATTAGATTGCAACTTGGAGTCTACAGTTGTTAAACATCTGCCAATCACCCAAAGGCAAATTCTCCATCTGGGTGAGGGAGGTGCATACAAACAGAAAGTCAAGCATTTACACAACATACGTCTGCAAAACAGTTGGCCTGCTGAGTTAATTTCAAACGCTGCTTTGTTTGATTAAATGGTAAGTGCTGACTTAATTTGCAAATTCTTATGTTGGACACATATTTGCGGTATTTTTGCAGCAGGTGTTAAAAAGATTTAAAGCCTTTGACATCAGCGGTGGATAAACAGTGTTGCTGCAACACGGGTCGCCCTGTGGAAGAGGATTCAGCTGAGCAGGTTCCTCCCCCATGTACAGGCAGGTCTCTTGTTATGAGTTGTGCCCAAGACTGCAGAGCTTCACAGCCGACTGAGTTCTATCATCATTCCAGCTACTTAATGAGTGATTGTTGTCGGCTGATAAAATTAAATTGCAAGCCTCGCTGAATTCGGCAACAGGTGTTTTTCTCTGTCTCGCAATAACATGAGAGACAAGGGTTTTCACCAGCTACTCAGGATGATAATGTATTCTGGTCTGCCGATTCTCTTGGTTTACCATTCCCCTCCCTTGTGCAATGAAAAGAAGAGGAATATTTAACAAATTATGCCTCCAGGAGGTTTATTAGGCTCAATGATATTCTCAAAATTCCTACCTCCCACCTCCACGAAAAACTAACTTTTTTAGAGCCACCATCCTAATCGAATATTTGCAGGTCAAATACAACTTTTCATACTTCTTAAACATTGAATGGGATCAAATTGACCCCAAAGGTAATAGGAGGGATTAAGTCACATGAATGATGAGGATTGCATTTGCATGTATATGTATATTATATATGTATACATTTGCTTCATTATTAATAAAGACCCTACTGTGTATCAATTGCGCTCTTGTTTTACTGCTTCATGTTTCATTAAACTAAATAGCATAGATAAGATGACTAGTGTAGTACAAATAATAATTATATTAATGGCAAGTATTTTCAAGATGTATATACTTAGACTACACACCCTCACCTTTTGGCCTACACAGAGTAACTAAACGTGTGCATATTGAGCAGCAGTAAACCCATAAATAAAACTGGCACAAACTAAATAAAAACATGAATACGTGGGTTGCTTTTCCCCCTTACCACATTTCTCTGGCTCATCTCAGGATACCCAAATTTGTAAAACCAAACTTTACATTCCAAAGTCGAACACTTGTGTACGCGGGAAGGCTCCCAATTGGTTGAAAACAAAATGTAAATATGGAACAGGAAAGGTGTTTGATAGTCGTCATTATTGTTATTGGAAGAATTATTCAAAATGTGTTATCCCATCCATACCCTCAGCAGGGTTCTTTGTAAATAGGAGCGACTGGGATTCTGCATTCATGGGCTCTCCGACTACAACTTACACCAGCAGTGTTTTTACATAATGTAAAAAAATTAAAAGTGTTGAGTAAAACGGAACATGCTATTTCTATCAGTGGTGAAGCACCTCACCAGCACTCTGTTGCATGTTTGGCTGTTGTGGGAGTGGAAACTGTTCACATACGATCCCCCAGGTGTGCGTATATAACGTTCTCTCATTCAGGTTACGGGACCGATATCCAACCGGAATTTCAGCTACCTTTATTCAACAGAACTTTGATTGTTCTTTCATCCGAGACCTTTTGTAATGAAATCATATCTGCAAGTACTTAATATGATAATCTCAATTATGATCAATTGTCGGGGTGTGAATATGCCATGACTTCTGTAAACAAAAGTAGTTCTGCTCAGTGGCAAGATTCACTTCCGAGCCTTCGGAGAAATAAAATGTTTTAATAGCCTCTTTTCCTGTTAATGATATTCCGTTAGTTCTTAACACACCATTGCACAGATATTGAAACCATTCATTTCTGTAATGGGGAAAAGGGACCCACGGAGAACGCAATCTGAGTCCTGCTTTCCTGACAGTTTGTTTTTCCTGTGGTTCTTTGTTTTTACATTCTGCAACATCATCGATTTAATAGATTTACTGGTTCTAAAGAAAGGCTCTTACAGTTTGATGTTTTGGTCAATTGCATATTTCTGAAAAAGTCAAGAAAAAAACACTTCTATCTTCCAGTGCAGTACTGCAATAAATATCAAAACATGTAATGTGATTCAATTGGTTGTCACTGGTCATTGCAGTTGGTGTAATTCATACAAAAAGGATAGCGTTTAAACTTTATATAATTTTCGACAAAGAAAGAAGCCTTGTCTTAACACAGCCACATGCAATGTAGCAGTGGCTAATAAATACAACGGACTATGATCAATATGAACAGCTGCTAACCGAGTCAATATCCAAGCATGGTATCTCTATAAATATCCCTTTTATTTAAAGTCCTGGTTATGCCCAGTCAACGACTATTTTTAATGTCATGGTCTCCCGCCTCACAATGACATAAAGGCGGAGACTTAATCAAAAATTATAGCTTGGTCTTTGGCTTTCATCAGCAGTTTCTGAAATGAATGAGTCTTCAGTTATCGTCATTGGTGGCGACATACTGAAAAATATTCCTTTTATTCTCAATTCCTTTTGAGGGAAATGTACAAATACTTCTACATTTTCAAGTACTTAACGTATGGCAGCAATGTGATGTAATGTACACAGTCGGCCATGTCCTGGATGCAAAAAGACTGTTCAAGCCGGAACGTGTCAAAAAGGTGCAAACTGCACCCGCGGGGCTTTCCTGCAGATGGGGGGGCCTGCACGCTTAAGTAAAATGTTGTAGTCAGATCGATACACAACACATTAACCTTTAGCTCTTCAACGCGGCGGATCAATACGCGTGCACAGTTAACTCACTGCACAAGGCTGTGTTGCTTAGTTCAGAACTAATCTGGACGTCTTGCTATTTCATTAAACTAAGACTAAATAAATGATGGGGGTTACGGTGAGCATTGTGAATTAAAATTGTCATTGTTTCCTGGTGTTTGGGATTTATCTTATTGATCTTACAACAATGTGTGTCACTAAATAGCCATTGGAAACGCCTCATTGATGTACCTTCAACAGCACGAGTTGCATTTGTATGCACGTACACCAAGTAATGTCATTGTCATCAATAAAAGGGTGGTTTATTATTGGATCTGTAAAGCCGTTTTTAGCCGGTTTCCTTCAAACAAAAGCAAGTAATGTTACCCTACAATTTACCAGATATATCAGATATAAAGACAAAGGAAGGGAAATACGGTAAGAGGAGGGGGCAAAACTGTGCAGTGATGCAAATCTAATGCAGCAGCGGTCGTGATGTCTTGGTCAAAGACGCTAAGTAAAGAAAAGATTAACTTGACCCGCAGCCGCGGTAACCTGGCAGGTGAAATAATGACAGTATTTCGCATCAACTAGATTCCCTCTTTGCAATCGGCAACTCAGCATTTCCACAAGGTGTTGAGGCAGTCTGAGAATATTCATCTGCCCTTGAATCTCTGGGGTATGTTCCAACATTTTTCCCGTACAAATCTGCCAACGGAGACCATTCGAACACACTTATCTCTTTGTATACCAATTGGTTTGAACTGCGTCGGAAAAGGCTGATTGTACTTATCTAGGGATGCTGCGCCTGTGTGCGTATGATTGGCAGGCACACACACTGCCGGCAGATTTAGCCCCGTTTAAATGACGCCGCACTGCGGAATGCAAAGCTGATTTGTCACAACAAAACAATCGTCGACATGTTAGGTGTTTGTTATGTTTAATGCAGCTCTCTCTGGAGTTATGTTGTTATTGCAGTATTGGGTTGGAATATATTTATAGATGTATTAAAGTCAGCCAAACATCACCAAACTATACAGCCGGAAGGTAGCCACAGTTGAATAAATAATCTGTGTACAAACGCACCGACTCTCTGGCATTAACTGTATGAAAGACAAATGAGATCGGAGCTGCTGGCCATTATTCAGGTATGTCTACTGCTGTAAGAGGCCAGCATCGGCACCCACTTTGTTCTTGTGGTTGTTGTGTGTCATACGTACTTTTTTGTTGAAAACGGAGGGAAACCACAGACTGCATTGTGTATAGTGGGATTAAGGCCATCCCCGTCACTCCTCATGTACATGGAGCAATCTTGACAAGACATCGCATCAGTTAATTTCACACTTCACTTGATACTTTGTGATTTAATGGGAAGCCATATTGCTGGGGTCTTGCACAGTCAGCCCAATCATAATCACAGAGAATATGAAGTGGGTGAGGATGTAAAAGAGTTGCCGGAATTACCGAATGCATTGAAGGATTTCATTGTGTTATAATGTTGGACTGTGGCAAGAAGAGGGTAAGGTAGATAAGGTAAGGGCAGCGGATGGGACGATGTGGAGAGAGGCCCAAACAGCCAGAGTAATGGGGCTTTGCTTATCGTGCACTCGCACGGCTTCATGATTGAAAGGCCAGCTTGTCTTTGGAGCCACTGACTTTGAAGCAGGTCAAGGGGATGCTGTCTTTTTTTTCAGCTCAATGTATAGTTCTGTATTTGACATCTTGCGTCGAGGAAGGACCGAGTGAATATTGGACGAGTGTTGGACAAAGACCAAATGCATCCACGTTATCTGCAAAAATAAGTTTTGAGTTATGTAGTCGTTTACAGAATAAAGTCTGTAAACAGAGTACAAGCAGACCTGGAGTTGGTGCTGCTAAATGAGGCAAAGTCGCATCTTATCCCGTTGCAATTGTGTGCAAATGTCTGCTTATTTGCAGTTGTGCGAGTAAAAATAGAGATAAGAAAGGAAAGGGTCTGGAGGGAAGTAAGAGAACGACATTTGTCAAGTTTGTGAGCATGTTTGTCCGTGTTGTCAGGTGATGATCCATTTTCTTGAAATTCCTGATGTTATAATAATGATTACATCCAATGATAATGCTATGATAATTTGTTAGTCAAAAACTTGTTGTTAAATCAATACTAGGTAAGTGCATACTGTAAGACTTTTCCGAAAATACAATAACGATACATTCTAACAGACATTGTTTTATATTTTTTATTTAATTTGTTGATTCTCACGAAATCATCATTTGGTCACATGATGTTGGCGTCGTGCCACAACCTTCTATAGGTCATACTGTGACTATAATCAACTATTATATGTTACACCTGGACATTTCCTCTCCCAACAACAAATCGGCTTTCCACAGACCTGTGGACATATCACCAGCTATTAAAATATTTCAAAAAGCTAAACACAGCATATAGAGCGAGACAATTCCATGACTGTCGGCCAAATCTCTCATTTGTAAAATTGAAGCTACCATTAAAAAAAATAAAACCATTTCATGCATTCAGGTTGCCCTAACCTCTAAAGCTAAATGGAGCCTACCACAAATATGGTAGCATGCAAAAAGATCCAATGTGGGAGAGAACATTAGAAATGACTTCCACACTTATGGACCATAAACATGAGAGCAAACTCAGATCAATGAGATTCCATTACCATTCTCTCTCATTTCCCAGAGCTGAATTGGAAATGGGTTAGAGATGGATCGTGTCATTACCAATTCCAGCGGATCCACGGGAGCCATAGATGAGGGTGTGAGAGCGTGTGAGTTGTTGTGTAAGTGTATGTGTGTGCGCGTGTGAAGGGGGGTGCTACCTGGACCCGCTGCCAATGAATGGGTTTTTAGTGACAAGCTGGAAGGTGAGCAGGAGTTCATGCACTATTGCTACCATCCTAGTTGACAATACGCTTCCCTTGAGATGAAGAGCTAGTGGAGGCCGGCCAAGTGAACAGTCTTACATTTCTCTACAGGTGAAGTAAGACTATAGTCGCACACATTTATAGAATATGAATATGAATAAAATACCTACTCAAATCACAGGACTGTTTTGTCTGGAATTTACCTAATCATTGTATTTTACTCAGCTCTATAAAGCTGCCATGACAACTGGATAATTACCCTGCCAATACACAATCATACCTTCGTAAACGGCAACAATGCATTTAAGCCTCCAAAAATGTTAGCATTGAATAAGGCTGTCTGTTTTTACTCTAATGTCTTTATCTTCCATTTTCCAGCTAACTGTACCTTCATAATCCCCGTTTGTGAAATATTTTACTCGGCGGCCCACGGATGTTCCACAAGGGCGACTTGTTTTGAATAAAGAACCCTTTTACCCAACAAGTTAAAAGTTAAAAGGTTTTACCAACTCATTCTGGGCAGCAAAAATTACTCATTCTTCAAATTATTTTTACCCTCATTACAGCAGAGAATTTGCTTCATGATGCAAAAGTGTCAGTGTTTACTTTTACATTACATGTTACATTTTGTCTCATTACCAGGTGTGTCAGGTGCAAACAATAGAAAAGCATTAACTACGGGTTACCCACTGACCCAAAGTGATGGTGTTAGATGGGCGCAAAAACGTCTGTTTTAAGGGGAAACATTTGGAGGCATGAGGAGGAAGGTACAGTTCATAACTGAGCCTACGATCTGATAAGTATAAATAAGGTATTTCAGTTCATTGAAATTGGTGTGACATGAACCTTGACAGTAAATTTCTAGGACTGTGTGATATGGAAATAAACTACCGTTCAAAAGGCTTTGTTCAGCATTATGTCCATGGGGATAACACAAAGAATACAGTTGAATCACACTGAGTTTTTTTGCATTTTGCCAGGAGACTCGCTTGAACAAATTGTGCTAAAGTACTTTGGCTGTTTCAAGAGAGGAAAAAATATTTCATTTGATAAACATTTCTGCCAAACGACAAGTCGTTTCCAAGTCATCCTGCCCTTTGCAAGCAAAAAAACAAAAAACAATCTGGCAAAAAACAAGTCTTCAGATACGCTGAACACATGTCCTCAACGCAGAGACAGCCTGCTCTGCTAGTGAAAGACCGTGTGCTCATGCATCTCATACGTAATGCCTCAAAGGGGGGAATGTCATCAGGAACCATTTCTTTACATCACTTTCCAAAAACACGAGTTGGCACGAAACAGTAGCCATCTCCTCTCTGTAAATGCCGCTATGCTGGAGAACTGCAGACGACAAGCGAGAGAACATCTGGTAAAGTCAACAATAAAACCCTGAAAACACGAGCCATTGTATATTTACACAGTTTATGTGATTGTATCCGCACCAGGATGAGTCGGCATGCAGTACGCTTTCATCCTACCTGCTTGGCTACAGCCTCTGAGTGGACTTAACATCAGAAACCCAGATGTAGAAACATCACAGTCTTAAATGTCCTTTTGCTTCCTAAAAGACAATGCATCCCCCCCCCCCCAAAAAAAAAGCATAAATATATGTACTTGATGAGCAACATAATTGTTTAACTGAAAGCCAAAACAAACCTAACCAATTACTGACTACAAGTAACACAACAGGTGATGCTTTGGACACACTGGATCCGTAAAATTATTTCAGTAAAACTTATAATTAGTTCCGAGTCCTATGCACTCCAGGGAGAATGACAAAACAGCTTTAAAAGGGGGAAGAAATGAAAGGAGGCGAATTAAATAAAATACTTAATTCAATGTTTTTTTCAATGGCGCAGATAAACTGACACAAGAACAATTTAGAGGAAATTCATGAAAAACTAGAATGGCACTGACAATAGAAATGCTCCAAATCTCGTTTGCAGCACCTCTAAACTTTCAGGTTCTGGCTGTTGGCACACACACGCACACAAATACTTGGGGGGGAGAAGAGTTACTGGGGACAGGTGGGAGGGGAGATGAAATAAGACCATGTTGGTGAAACATCTGAAGTGGGTTGAGTTTGGAAAGCCCAGATTAGACAGTGGTACTTTGATGAGCAGGGCTGCTTGTATTTATGATTAAAAATGTTCGCTTCTTTCTGCCAATAAGCCCTTATCTGCACTTCATGCATATGAGCCTGATAGGGCCTCTAGCCATAGTGAAAGATACAAAAATAATTAGCAACCATTCAGCTTTCAGAAGGGAGAAATTTCATACTAAAAAAAAAAAACTTTGGAGAAGGATAGCAGGCCGATCTTTACGCTCTTACATACAATGTTTTGGTTTATTTCTATGTGCCTAAAATGTTATTATTTCCCCCATACGTGCAGACAATACTTTAATATATGCAAATACTGTTAAATCTGCACTTGCACCTTCCCGCTCCACTGAGATCAATCTCCAGAGAAAAAATAGCTTTACTCTTGAGATGATATTTTAACATGTACCTTGTTGATTGTATTTAAATTAGAGTTTTGCATGAAATGAAAGCCAACACATTATATTTACATGACCAACTTAAGTAGAACACATTTAAGAACAAATAACCTTTATTACTAACAATATTAAACTAAACTATTCATGTCATTTAAGGAATCGTTCCTTAAATGACAGGAAATGAGAACAGGAAATGTACACACGCATTATCAGGCAACCTGACGCAAGGGGAGAATCACAGGTGCTAAATAATAGCAGACAACTGTATCGTAGCTGCCTGGCAGGCATAGAGCCTCCAGCTGGGAGCAGCAAGCGGCTCGGACAGTAGTCCATTATCTACACACAAATGATGGTTCCAGTAATTATTCACCAAACCGAATGTTGGAGACAGTAGTATTTATGTACAAACATCGATTGAGTAGATTCAGCCCCTGTGAGGATCAAACAACATCAGTTGAATTCAATTTCTTGAACCAAGTGTGATAATTGGATCAGGAGGCTTTTGCAATGTTTTCCCTTTGTGTGCTATTGGTCAATGCTGGCATGTTTCAGCGAGCTGCCCATGAACATGCTCCTCTAAAGGGTTTCAGCTAAATGCAATTCCCCATCATAGGTAACTTATATAAACATATATTTACCATATTCCTTACTCAAGCATACGGTTCGATTGGGGGCATAAGAACGTGCTCGCTGTATCTAATAGAAGTTAGCGATATTGACTGTACAGTATTTTGTCCAGTGATACATGCTAGAACTGTACGTTTTCTTATACTTATGCCAAAACAGCATTCTAGTGCATGCTCGGGATCCTATTTTTTTTTACACCAGAAATGTGAAATTGAATCGCTTTTCCTGTGAAGTGCTGGCATGCTTGATAACCTGATCCACAAGATTGTTTGAGGAGGTTCTCCATTCTGTATACGTTACATGAAAATGGTCACCCCTTCAACTCTCAGCAAGCTCTGCTTGAGTGGAAGAGGCGAGGGTCGGGGGGGAGGTTACAGTCCTTGATTTGAGTGTATAATATGAGACCATGCAAATGAGATTACTTCAGTCCTGGGACCTAAATAAAGGATATAGTGTTTACTGAGCTCCCCCATCGGAACATAGTCGGGAATTTACCCTTTCAATAACACTCAACAATATACCTGTGCAAAGAAAAATGTAACCAGTTATCTCCGAAAGTGTAGACGGGAACTGGTTCATCATCAAAATTGTTACGCTTGAAGAAATTTTTGTTAGCCTGACGTAGTCATACTCAATTCTAGTCAGAATTTGAGTCTGATACTGCACCACTGAGCAGTAATTATGGTGCGTGTCAAACGAACCAGGAAAAAAAATCTGCACTCAATTGGATAGACCTACAACCAATACAACCAATGAGAGCAACGGAGTGTGTGGCGTATGTTAAGCGACGCCTAGTTACCGAATCCCGTAGGAAGGACGCCAAAAACAATCTTATCAACAAATGCCTTTATTGCGTTTCTCTGTTCCCTTTTAAAATTCGCTGTCGATCTCTTTCAGAACAGACCTGATAGTAGAATCTACACACCTCAATTCTCCAGCGGCAGCCATTTCTATCCATAGCCAACTAAACAATAAGATGTATAGGAAATACAGTTGTTTCAGCTCGTTGACAGTGGTCTGGGAAACGTGTCGTGGAGATCAATTATTTTGAAAAAGCAACTTCGGGAAATAGATGTGCATTTCCAATATCCATCATGTGCCATAAAGGCAATCGTCTACAACCCTACGGAACAAAAGCACGAACAACAAACAGCTGATCATGTATTCATGGTGAATCAACTGCAAGCCTGGTCGGCCCGCTAGACGTCTGCTTGATGGGTCGTTTAGACAGTTTATTTCTTTTACCGCCAATAAAAAAAAACCACTAAGCAAAAGAAGATAGGGCTGAAAGGTATCAACAAAAGGAGTGATAGAAGAACAAACCTTTATTGTGTTGAAAAAATATAACTAACGTAACTGCAAGTAACTATTCAGAGTATCAGTCTTGTCAATGGGGTCTCAAATTTTTGGCCTGGGGTTCAGAACCGCATGCGTGTGATTTGAGGGAAGCCCCAACGTAAATAAATGACGAGCTCCTTCATCATGGAGGCAAATGGGAAGCCAGTGTGCCTTTTGTGCTCGCTGCACCCGTCCGTGCTGTTAATACTGGGACAACTGAGCACAGATACAATTCATTAAAGAAGAGGAAACATTTGGAAGTGGCGTTATCTATAAGTTATTAGGCAATACTTTACTGGTCCGGCCCACTTGAGATTAAATTGGGTTGTTTTGGGTCCGTAACCCCAAACAAGCTTGAAAGCCCATTTCTGTAGATATTCATTGAGCTAGGCAGCTATTGCATCATTTGTGCGGCTAATTAATCATTTCAGCCTTTCACGCACAGCACCAGAGACATTAACCCGCATGCCTGAGGCTCCACAATGTCAGGCAAATACCAATCTGAATAAGCAAGCTTTGTTTTGACTACCGTGTTCCTCTTTAGTTTGCTACCGTCTGGTAAAGTCCCCGATTCCCATTTCACGTCTGTGTCTGCTGTGACAGGATGAGTCATTACTCAAATCAAATTTGCCTGCAAGCATTGATGTTGCCTGCTTTGCTCATGCGTCTCTGTTGACGTCAAAAGAGAAGAAGCTACATCTTTTTCCATTGCTGGCATGTGACCAGCATGTTTTGGCTTATTCTCTCAACTTCTGTTGAGACAATGAGTGGACTAGTTGCCACTTTAACCAAGGGCGAAATAAAATGAAGCCATTCATCTCCCACTACGTCATGAAAAGAGATGGCAAACTGCTTTCCGTTATACTCGCGTTAGATGGGGAGGCTGTGTATATGCCTCTCTCATTACCTCCCTCCCGCACCTCTTCTACCCACGTGGCACTGGCTATGGCCTGGCTGCTGCCACTATGCCCAGCTGTGAACAGATGGGATGCATACAACAAACCAATAATTTCAGGCCCTGATGGTGCACTGCCAAAAACATTAACTTTTGCTTTGCGGATTCAGAAAAATAAATATTTTAGACTTGTATCTACAATGGGAGGATTCACAGATTGTGGGTAATTCAAACAATTTTAATGAAACAGTATTCATGATCAATAAAAAAATTGTTCGATAACGATATCAAAACCCAGTGATCATCTTAGTTTGTATTTACTGCTTTAAATGGGTACCGTTCATTTTTATATTCCTTCTCATTAAAGTCTATATGTGGAATTGGACATTTTACGCACAGAAATATTATCCAACCGCTACCACCCCCCCCAAAACATAAAAAAGTCTTACTAACCTGGCTGTGATTGGGCCCAGTCCCGTTACACACAAGCCGCGCACTTTCATGCACACCACAAAATGACGCACAGAGGGGGACAGGGGGACAGACAGACAGACAGTAATAAGATTATGGAATCTTTGACCGGCCAGCGGCCCATCGTCCCCAAATGCCAGACAACCAGAACACCACTCAATTCTGTTTTTTCCAGCTCATGTAGGAATTAATCTTCCTTCAATTGGCCAGAGCGTCTAGTCTTCTCCACAATTTACTCACCAAAGGTTATATTTACACGCATTAAGCAACTGGGAAGAGTTCATTTAAGGCTGCAGTGATGGCAATACATGAACTATTCAGAGCCCTGAAGTTAATTAATGAAAACCACAACTGGGAGAATCTACAATGGTCTTGCTCATTGTTTTCAAACCTTACAGGACAAACCTAGAGACGCTGCAGTATTGAACCACGTGCGAGAGTGGGTTCTGGACACTATGTAACAGTTTAGTCTAATGTGATGAGTAATGGCATTTTTAAAACCCCTCTAAAAAAGGGTTCTTGTTTCAAAACCAATGGACCAAAAAAAAAAAATACTTTTCCAACAATTTCTTTACTTTTGATAATACCTTATTTAGCTAGCTAGAATGTAACATACTTTTCAGCTCAAGAATTGGCTTCCTGAATTTATTGATAAGGTCAGTGATGCGGTTGTGTTTCAAGCTGATTTGGCACCCTTAACGCAAAACACAATGTGCCAACCTCCTTAGTTACTACCCCCCCTCCCCTCCCCGCCCCCCCCCAAAAAATTGAATAAAAAATGAAAAAAAAAAAACACACTCAGGAGCGAATATGTCCATGTGGCACTCGCACCAGCAGAGCCCGAAAACTACCGCCTCCCCTGAAAGATTGTAAATCTAGGGGAAACATTGGACACCTAACGTTTCGTCATTTCAACGCACTGCGTGAAGCCACTTCTTCCACACGGTCAAGTGTTGGAGCGGCGAGGGCTGCACAGCTTGTCCTTTTCTCCCCTCCAAAAACAAGCAGCAGTCTTCTAATAAGTTATTAGCTTGATGAGCAATCATGATCTAGATCAAGAGCAGGCTAATGTCAGCATCTGTGTTGTCCATCTGTCTCATTGCCCAACCAACCACCAAACTTCCTCTGCACAAGGAGAAGGCAGATTTGGTTCCTCACGAATACAGCTGTTGAGGCATTTTTGCCAATATATGATCTTAAACATTTTGTTTTTATTATTAAGATTGAACATATAGAATAATCCATACACACTGTAGTCATTTCCGTGGAACTTCTTAGCATCACTACCTCCACAAAGCATAATATGGTTTCTAACCAAACAGAAAAAAAGTTCTTCTGTATCATCATCCCAAACGGCTCACCACTAATACCTATATTTAACTTACAGCGAGACATTGGAGAGGTACCTGTCGCATGACTACACAGGCGGACAATGCAGAGAATTAATGGTGAGTGATGTGGTGAAATGGCTCACAAAATGAAGTCTTGCTCACTTGAGCTTTGCCATGAAGAGCACCATCCATTTGAATTATCTGCAGTCTGGTAAACACATTTCATGCGGCGTGCAATGTTCATGTGAAAGCTCTCAGAAACCGCAGTGCATTACACCCCGTGAGCACACTCATTTTTCACCTGTTACATAACCATTGCTGGCACCTGAGCAGGTATTGTGGAAAATAAATGGCAAGCGTTTTGTTTGGATCGAATAGATCTTGCAGTTCTTGAATGTGAAGTTGGAAGACTGAGTGACGATTCTCCACACAGGTGTACAGGCCAATATAAGCGCGTATACGACTGCTCGGGCTGCAGCAGCTCTTACATACAAACAGCGGGATTAAATCAGAAACAGGTGGGATGGCAAGAAATGATCTCTTGCTGTCAACCATTAATCGCCCGTGACTTATGCATCGCTCTGAGGAATGCCGATGTGAGGCTGCCTTGTGCCGTGCATTACTTTGGTCCCGTGGAATCACATAACACGAGAGCGCTCTTTCGTAATGCAAAGTCGATGCACTGAAGAAGTGACACGGGTAGAACACTTGTACCATCGGCACACGGTATTGGTGGGCAGGATGTAAGGGAAGCCAAGCATGCCAACCTTTCTCCTGGCGCTGAGCTGACCCAGACTGCTGCAGCTGGCATTATCACCAGCTTCACCAGCTTCCCCACCTTCGCTGGCATGTCATGTCTGGCTAATCTCACAGTCTATTTGGATCTTGGCTTGGAAAAGACTGGGAGGAGCCAGTGAGGGGGACAATTTCCATGCCACCTGAGTAAGTGCAAAGGGAGTTGGAAGTCTGATCCTACTGCCAAGCTTATTTATTTACTGTCCTCACATGACTAAAACCTCTTTACATTGTTAAACGTGGCCTTTACAGTGCTTCAGTTGAATCTGTCCAAGCCTATATTATCCATCATAAGTTCTTTAACACATTCGTTATCATATTTCCTTAAAGTCAAACTTCCTTAAAGTCAAACTCCAATAATATCTGTGAACATAACTGTAATTTATGTGGCCAAAAACGAAGCGATTAAGTCTCAAGCAGCCTTGTTGCCCAGCGGGATAGCGAGCGGAAACCTGCCCGACTGACGGACCGTCTACGCTCGCCTAAATGAAGAAATATTACCTGCGGGGGAGGATTCTTAACCTAAAACCCGGAGGCCATACATTATCCTGAGAAGTCACGTCGACCCGAGTCAGCGGACCCGTTGTCAAGTCCCACCACCTAATGACGGGAAACTGATAAGCGGCCATACCATGTCACCGCCGATGTAAACCAAAAATAGATTCAATTAATCATACAAATTACCATTAAAAAAAAAAAAAAAAGATGATGGGACATACTCCAGCCAGGTATAAGAGTCTAATGAAGAATAATCAGTCAGTGAATCATAAGAATTTGAGTGGAAGGACATTAGATTTGACTGCCTGAATTAGCAGGACGGCTTAGTTTTGGACTTGAGTGAATACTTTTTATGTTGCATAAAACATTCTCATCAGATGCTGCATCGTCCTGCATTACAATACATTAAATATATACCTTTTTTAAATCTTTTTTAAGTTGTGTGCTCACATTTATTGTAATCATGTGGTTCATTCATTGCCCTTAGTATAATACTTGGTCCTACATTGACAATACTGTCAAAAGTCAATTATACATAATCCAATTTGCCGGTGGAGGGTAAATTTTCCTTTTCCCCAAAAAGATTTAGACGAGCTAATGTTAAGCTGTGATAAAGGTCCCTGATTTCTGTAGCCTGAAAGGCAATAACTTGTACATGGACAGCTCACAAATAAGAACATTAATATTCATTAGACTACCTTTAACGATGGTCAGCCTCTGCTTTATCAATGATGCATTTCCAAAACTGTTAAACCAGCATTATATCATGTTAACCGGTGAAGGTCGACAACATTGTAGTCACTTGAAGGCTAAGTGGCGCCCCCGAAAATTAAAAAAAAAACAGCAGTCCTACACTGCTTTCTTCTCAGTTCCATTAACCTTTGAGACCTACGAGGCTCAAATTAATGTTTAATGTCTTTAGTCCAGAGCTAAGCCCTCTGCATTATTATTGCATAATAGGTTTCCAGCAATAACCATGTTACGGCCCAGCAAAGATGTCACATCTCCCAATCCCAATCCGCTCTTAGCCACCACTGCACCTTAAACATCTGCGGATAGTGTAGTAAAAAAAAAAAAAAACATTGACACAGTGATAGATCTCTGCTTAAGCTGTTCTTAATTGCCTTTTCACATTGTTCTCGACTCCCACCGGGTTAACTTTTGTTCTCCTGACTGATCCCCTTTCATTCCTCAGCAGCAAGTTCATAAGTTGCTCCTCAACCACATTTAATTCCCTGCCTTTGCTCAGTCTTCCTGTGCCGTTCGTCTTTGCACTTTCACAATCTTGCCCATGCAGAGGGCACACACACACACACACACACACCGAAGCACATGTTCTGGGTGCTCGCAAAGGCCAACATGTTTTCTCAGACAATGTCCGTACACAAAGTGCACTTGTGACAGTTTGCCGAAGTTGTCAAATACTAATTACTGGCCGGCGGGGTCTGCTCTTCAGTGCAGTTCCAAAAAGAAAAAAAAAAAAAGAAAAAAAAAACATTTTCAAGGGTTTATTTTGTTTACAAGATATAGTGGGGAGAGAAGAATGAAACATGTTCAATGGGTTGCACTGAAAACATAAGCGCCCGAAGAGTTTTAATGGAACTTGAGCGTAAGGAACCGAGGCCTAAAGTGTTTGTTCAAATAGGGTAAATGAACTGTTGCTATTCAGAGAGAACGTTTCAAGAATTACCTTTGCAGTTGTATTTGTATGAATGCAGCACTAGTCACTGTATGTATTGTCTCACGGCAACCAAAAACAATGCAAAGTTGATTCCAATGACTGAAAAATCCCATCTGAAAACCCAACTCTATACACAACAGCCATTCTACAGAGGCAAGGGCTGCTGCTTAATTGGAAGTCAAACAGCAATATGCACATTATGACATCTTTCTTTGTACACTTCTTATACATTTAACTTTAAATTTAAGACAGGCTGGTGCGAGAACATCTTTATGTGTGTTTTATGAATCTGGTCAGTGCTGTGGACGTATTGCATTTATCGGGCTTGTGGCAGTAAAAGTGCCCTTGAGGGGAAACCAACTGACTGAACGCTCATTCTCGTGGTTAGCCACCCTTCACTGAACAGGGTTGCTGGGTCGTTTAAGTACATCCTAGCTTTTCTGGGGAGCAATTCCAGCAGTCTAAAGTCGTTGTACCTACGATCGAAACTGTTGCAAGCAAATTCACCATTAATGACATACTTCAGAATCTGGTTTTAGGATTACAGACACACGCTCTATAGTGTTTTGGTCTAATGCAACACAGACAAAAAATGATTTAATTGCCATTCAAACAACAAAAGTATGGTTTAGAACTTCTAGGTATTTTCAGGCCATTGAAAGTGCTCACACATCCACGGAGCAGAGCAAGGAGGCATGTGAAAGGCACCTTCCTGTCATGCTATTAACCTTCCTACTCGTCCATTTCACAGGCTGTTAATCATTATTGTGATTAATTCATTGCATAACTTTTTTTCTTCCTTTGGCAACAACTCTACAAAAGCTGCGTGCGGCATGGCCACGTGCAACAGGATGTGCGACGGAGTGCGTTTGACGTAATGTCAGGAGAAACGTCTGCGTGAGGGGCACCAGGTACGGGCCCGTGTGTCCTTCCGACTCGGCCACAGTTGGATTCACAGAACGGAGATCCGCTGAAGTAGACAAAGTTTCCACTCCATTTCTTCGATTGAGCCCGCCACGAGGACGACAGGCCACCCTGCCGTGTATTACGGGTCCATCTGCAGGACAATTAGCGGGTTTGTAAGCACGCGGGGACACTGTTTCGCACCTCACTATTGGTTTGGTCTCATCAAGCTGAATAAACATCATTAGCTTTAAGTGCTGGTTCCCTTTAGCAAAAGGCTCGATTGAAGCGCAAGTAATTTTACCAACGTTCTATTAAACTGTATGCTTTTTTAAAAAGGAATATAACTCAAGTTTGGGATTATCAACTGTAAAAATTGCTTTATTATACCGTGCCATTGTGAATATTCTTAAAAAAAAAAAAAGCCTGAATGTCAGGTACCCTGGGGGCCATTAAAGAACTTCTAAAACTCTGAGCGATAACTCTACTTGCTGGCCCGTGTCCTCCATGCTTCTTATTGAGCAGGTATTGGCAGCTGTTCAGAGCAGCCCGGGCCCTTCAGATGCATACACTCCAGTAGTGCTCCATTCTTCCCCATGAATTCATCATCAATATGGATCCATGTTTTGTTGATGGCGGCACACTTGCCCCGTCGCTGCTCCCTCGCCCTGCTTGAATAGAAATGAAGCCAATTTCTTCCAACGTGGCCGTCATTGTGCCATTTGTTGAGTAAAACACACAGGTCCATTATTGGAGTGTCACGACGCGCTGTGTTTGGAACACGACAAATCACTGCATGCCGTCATCCTGGCAGTTCTGTGGCATTACTCTGAGCTGAGAGGAACGCGGTTAATGCTGACAAACACTGGAGAACAAGGGTCATTTACTACACATCCATTAAGCAGGTGACAATACTCCACAGGCAGTAGATATGTCTCTCACTCACTCACAGCGGGCATTCGGCTGCCATGCTGGATTAGTTTGAATTAACACATTCACAAATATGAATGCTGATGCAAGAGTGGTTCAGTTTGATCCATCAGCCCATTCATCCTTTCACGTTAGTGAATCAAAAACAGTAAAAAGAAAACAACTGACCTTGAGATGATTCTCAGCCCTTTTAGAGTTTGCCTCCCAACATTAGACACCGATCAAACACTGGTTTAGTTTTTTTAGTTAAAACGCGCGGTGTCCTCGCACACGTTTTCTTTGTGGAGGACGCCACAAAGATCAGACTTCAAATCCCGTTCAAAGCTCTCGCTCAGGGCTCTGGTTAAACCTCATTAAAAAGTATAATCAAAGCACTGCAATTTCACAACATGTTAAGTTAATTTGCTGAAAATACATTCATAATGAGCAATAGACCATAAAAATGTGAACCCTCTTAGCCCCAATGAAATATTAAAGATACGATCACTGACGACTTGTAACAGCTCACCTAATTTACCTTTGTATGGAAAATGAGGTAATACTCATTTATAAACTAATTTTTCTGTGTAATTGTTGATAGTGCCTGAAGGCACTTTTCCTTGTTGGATCTTAATTTGCCCCCACCACGAGGAATTCAAGTACGGAGACACCTGAAGTCTCTTTCATAAAGAATATTTAAAATACATTTTCTCCACGGCACTTTGCTAGAGATGGTATGATGGATGGGCGAGACATTTCCGTCCTGACATGAAATATGAATCTCTGGAATTGACATTTGCTGACCTGTTCCCATGTGAAGAGTACAAAAGGTCCTTTCTCTTTGAATAGACAGCCCGAGTCTCATGAATTTGACATAGCAGCACCTATGACCAATTTGGAGACAGGCACAGCGCACTGAAATAAAACTAACACTGCTAATCTGCACATTTCATGCATCATTAAAACATCAGTTCAGAGGACTGGAGAGAAGGTCGTTTTAAAGTAGCGTGCTGTTACAAATGGTGTGTAATCAAGCAGTGATTGATCTGTTTTGAGTGGAGAACATTCTAATTGGAGCTTTTGCTTTGAGCTGGTGTTGCGTTACTGTACATACTGCAGCTCATCATGCGACTCACAGTCGTGACAGCAGAGACCAACATCATGACCGATGGTGATGATCGTTATAAAATTCGCCACGAGACGGTTGTGGTCATTGCGGCAACAATGATGTTCCACAAGAGTATGCGTCAAACCCTCCCAGACCGCCACTCCAACAACATGAATAAACAGGAAAGTTCAAAACATTTTCTCCATGGAAACGGTAATTATAGGATATAGATATAAATCAGTGGCTCCCATAACAACGCTGAATAAAGAGGAACTCACTGTTTATGTCCGACAGCCGGAATGTTTTTCCGGCCGTGTGACCATAAAAGGAAACAAAGCCGCTGAAGGGATAATATGATGTATAATAATATGTTTAATGGATTGTGAATTGTTAAATCAAAGGAAGCTCAAATATTCAAAACAAACAGTGGGTTTGAGAGTCATTCAGACCATAAAGAATATAAATGATAGCACTACATACAAAAAGCAGTACAGCTTAATATGTCTACATGAAAAATGTAGAGCCCGGTTGTCCCATTTGATGAAAGGAGTGCTGATGTATGGAAAGAAGTTTACGTCAGTGCTGCATGGGCCTTCCTGAACTTCTGCTGGAATAAAATACAGACAAATATCTTATAGGTTCAAACTGTACTTCCGTTTATCCAGTCTTTGTTTTGAGGTGATAGTTTACTTGCATGGAAGTAGTAGACATGTTGATGGTATTAAATATTCATCTTTTTTTATAGTTAGGTGGGGGAAGAACATCAGGTGGGCTTTTGCAAACACTACAATTAAAAACAGCAGGGGAAATTTGCATACATCATAAGCATATCATTAGCTCGCAGGGAAATGGAAACAATGTGGTCTCCAGGGTATCGTCCAAAAATAGGCCTCAAACCCACCCTATGTAGGTGGTTGCCCCAGCAGGCTCCTCTAGATAATAATCTGCAGTATTTACCACATTCTCAATACGGGGAGCCAATTCCACAATATCTGAAGTTTCAATAGAAACTATCATAATATAAAACATTGTTGAATTTAGGAGTTTGTGGGGAGCAGCTGGTGATTAGATTGGTATTACGATTTCTGAAGCTCTGTAGAACTGTGTCACGTCACCCTTTTAGTCAGTGTCACTGCTTATTGCTCCTGTTCTTTAACAATGAGACCAGCACACCCCTTTAAGATGAGAACAAATGGAACATATTGAAAGGGTTTCTCTTTTTGTTCATCTTTTGTTAGGATATTTTCATTAGTTTTTCACTACAAAAGAGCCTGCTATTGGAAAACATGACTGCGTCAATGCCGTCCCGCAGTAGGAAATCACATTTTCACACATTGAAATGTGTAGCTCATGTTCTTACCCAGTCACAAACGCCATTTGAAGTTTTACAATACAGCGCTAAATGCATGTCTAGTGACACTTCACACTGTAATTGCCAAATGAATATTCTGACTTGTTTTTCTATCCCTTGCAAAACTGAGGGTTTAATTCCAAAGCTGTAAGAGATTTGAGACTGAAATGTGAAAGGATCACAATTCTGTGCCACAACTAAGGCCAAGAACTTCTCTTTTTATGACCCCGTTTTATACAGACATGAGTAATATCTGCTGAAGAATCATATTTCTGAGTTCACTTCTTCCAAACCAAAAAACCAAAGAAAAATAAGCCTCGATGAAGTAAAATAAGTCTGGTTTTTGGCTTTGGAACATAATAAGGAGGCCAATTTTGTCTGAAATGTAGGGAAACAAACTTTTCGCATTATCACAGGTTATGTTCCTACTTGAACTAAGTGCAGCACTTTCAACCACTCCATCGCCCTCTGCAGTCTTGAGCCCTTTAAAAAAACTAGAGCCTGCGCACATTGAGATTTACAAATTACAGGAAAAAGTCAATGGAGCAACCGAAGCAGTTAGACTAACGTTTTTTAATTAGCTTTTAACTACTTAAGCAGAATGGGGAAAGGAAGTAGCAGGGAATAAAGAGTACAAACTTCCTCCAGAGATACAGGAGAGGCCCAAGTTTTAAATATTAAAAGGACCAAATCCTTACTCGTTACCTCAGCGGAGTACTTCCCTATCCACATAATGCAGCTCTGGGTCCTCTCTAGCAGCAGACATCAATAGCACAGACAACCCAGAGACCTGTTCCTCTAAAAGAATTCACCCACGTGACGCGGACAGCCCTCTGTTCCTGACAACGTTCCTTCTCTCAACATGCATGGAAAATGCTGACGTCTACGCTTGCTTTGAAAAAGCACAGTTATGGTCTGGTCCTGTCTTGCGTGCCGTCTAGTGTCGCATACTTGCAATACAGCAGTATAGTTTCCTGATGAAATTACTAAAAAGCCCGCTTTTTTTATGAGGGTTAAGCATTATTGAGGAATGCTAAAAAATTCGCCAGCTGAGAATTCAAATTGAGGCCAATAAGAAACATTTTTGTACTTTTTCCTCCGGCAAAATTTATCTCAAGACAATAGTAAATAGCAAAAAGGCAATGTTTCACTTTCATAGTTTCGATTTTTCAGATTTACTTTCGATTCATACGCCGACGAAGACTGACAACTTTGTGGCCTTACAGTCTGTGCCACTGTGTAGGCAATAGAAACACATTGTGCAAATAATGTGGGAATTGGACCAGTAAAAAATAAACTGACAACCGGCTGATAGCAGATCCATCAGCATCTACTGTATGTCCCTATCTACAGCTGCGCTGCCACCTTACTGATATTCAGTCAATGCTTGACGAAGAAAAACAACCACAGTCATGCAACTTGAGAATATGAGAACGCATTGTGAAACTTGAACTGTGTCAGCGTCAGTGGGTTTGTCGTAGCAAACCACGGTGGCCATCCCTCGTCAACACTTCTGTATTAGTTAATTCAATTCATGCAATGTGTACCGTCAATGAGCACAACTGCTGCTACGAACATAACATGGTTTAATGGGGCTTTCGCAAAGCTACCAAAGGCAAACAGGGGAGGCTCGATAACGGAATGAAAGTAACCCGCTTTGTTTTTCAAGCGTAGCGCCGCCACCTCATCTTGCAGCTCCCAAAAGGTGTGTCCAAACAAACTGACATATCATCAGCTCTACCGTTTCATGTTTGTGTGCACATTTGAAGTGGATTTGGTGGGAAGAACAGCACAGAATCAGTGTATGTGTAACTTGGAGGTTGTCTGTGCGAGTGCCCATTCTACACGGTTCACACGAGGGGAAGAAGAGGTCATTCGTGCGTGGTCGTTTTGATGGTGGTTAGCTACGCTGGATGATTTAGCTTTTCGTCATAATTATGATATATCCACCCAGCGAGGCGCAGGAAAAAAAAACACTAGTCTTTGATCATCAAACATGAAAAAAATAAGTGGAGTGTTGCTCTTATGGCGTTAATGGAATAGACATCAAATCCGACCCATACAGACCATTGGAGGGTCAGCAGTGGTGCAAAACTGAAAGGGAGACACTCAACTCAATGCATCCCCGCGCCAACAAGTTCTGTAGCATAAAATGAAAGCAGTCAGGTTACTTAGCAATCAAATGATCTACTTTTTTTGTGGTCAGGGCTCGGATGGAAACCTCTTAACCTGACAAGGAAAGTAAATGGCACTGTAATGCAAGGTAGGATACTCAAAAACAGCTTTTATACAAGTAGATGATTTTAATATTGGGAGTTTTGAGTTGGTGTGACATTTTTTGGTTTCCTTTTAAAATGAAGGATGCCAAATTGTTGCTTTGACGTCACTTGATATATTAATGTTATTCAACAAAGTTTTGTTCGTACACCTGGTGTACACACAGTCTTAGACATTAAAAAAAGCTCCTACCAAACAGTTTTTTATCATTGAACACAGGAATGCTGATGCTGATGGACTGTAAAAAAAAATATGATTTTTATTCTAATGTAATTCATGTCCTTAGACGAAAATTGTAATTTCAGTTAACTGCATATTCTATATACTTCTGACATGTTATTTACATGCAGCAGAGATGTCAAATATATTCAATAATAAAAAATGACAATATGGAGAACATGCCTACTTTCAAGTTATATTTAATAATTATTTGTTACTATATTGTTGCATTTGTCATCACTTTTTGAAACTACAGTATTCATAGAAGTTATTACTTTTGTCGGTAAGATGTGCCGTGTCAATCAGTAAGGTAATAAATGATTGCTAAAACATCAGAGCCTTGCAGTGTCTTTGCAGAGAGATGCCTGCTGAAAATAAAGCTGGACAACAAAAAAAGCCACCGGATTTAAATAAATATCCCACTGACGCTCAAGCAAGATGAATCCAGCTCCAATTTAAGAGAGAGGATAAAGACAACAATCTAATTTGCAGAATCAAGAAAGACGGCAAAGTTTTAAAGAGCCGGGGCTGATGGGACGCGGTGGGCCTGGGATGAGTGTTTGTGTGGATGGCCATGGCTGTATAGAGCTGAAATAAGCGGAGAGGTAAAATAGGGAACAACACAGTCAAGGCTGTTTGACATAGATAAATGCTGCTTTTTCTGAGTAACCGGAGGGTGCGAAGCAAAAATAATAGGGCCATTTGTGGGATGGAAGCTTGCCAGATCTTGCTGTGGGCAGATGCAAAGCCTAAAATGCATTTGGGGACAGTGATTTACATGTACCAATACAGCATTTTTTCTTTTTATTCGTTTTTGCTCACTTCTGGCTTTCACTTTAAAACAGGTTATTTCACTATGCATGTATACTGTAGTATCGCCACGAAGAAATCAAATCTATACACGCCCCTGCCCGTCCTCTGCTCAGCCATTGATGATGCATTTCCTTGGTGAGGTTATTGATTCATATACACCTCTACACCCACACCTTTCTCAAATTGCATGTGAATCAAAGCATGCGTAGATCATTGCAAAGGCGAGCTGGACCTTCATGGGTCACTGACAAAGACGTGTATGAAATAATATCCTTGTAAAGCACCCTCATAAACATCCATCACACCAAAAAAGGATCAAGAGGATCCCCTTGAACCGCTGTTTAACAGACACTCATGTCAAATTTGAAAACGTATTGCTGCCCAGGCAGGAAAGCATTTTTTTCCAGTTCCAGAACCTGCCTTCATGTTGGTGTCGGTAGAAGCGTCAATTTTAGGCAGTTGTGTTACTGGGCGCTTTCTTTCATCCCCGAACATCAGCCAGGCTTCCGTTTGAGGGAGCTAAGATCACTTGTGAATCCTGCAGATCCGAATGGATGATGCTTTCGGGTCATTGGCTCAGTTAATGCGTGTAATCCAACAAAGCAGTGATAAACATGCTCTTAACAATAGCTTTAAGCAAGAGCTGTTGAGTGACTAACAAGGGGAATAGGATTGGCCACCACTGATACAAAACATACAAAAGATTTTCCGAAACAACTTTAATCAGCCGTAACAAAAAAGAAAAAACTATGCTGTTCTTCTCTATTAAATATTGCTACAGCATACAGATCTGGACGAGGTCACGGCTTGCAATTTTGGATCAATTATCTCAACTCTAAAAAAGATGAAGCAAATTAAAAGTGGAGCACTGTGAATCAACTGGAATTGCCTGCAAAGAATCAGACTTTCGAGGTCACCGAGTACTAACCAGAGTGGATAACGTTTTATCAATTTGTCATCACAAACTAAGTTCTTGGTTGTTTGGATGTCAGAAAACCAGAGCTTTATTTATACATCACAGATGGTTGGGAGAATATGAAATAAGCCATGTCTCGCCATGTCTTCCACGCAATATGGTCACACAGCTGTGGATTTTGGTTCCATTGTTGGGGAAATCCAAATTTAGCTGTCCAGTTGGCGGCAAACGGTTAGCCTGCAGCATAATTCTTTCACGGAGGAGCCAAAAGGCTGAATGTTCTACATAGATTATCTTGGATGCCTGTTGAATTTTTTAACAATGAAATCCAGTTTAACGTCGATAAAGGAACAATGAAAGGAAACCCTTTGGTGTCTCGGGCTGCGTCGGTGCTCCATGTGACATCAACTCCCGCTGGCTGAGTGGGTTTGTTGGGGATCTTCATTGTTCAAACTGACGTCGTGATTAGATCTTTAATCTAACCATTCAAATGATATTAGTTTTAATGCACACTTTAGAAAGAAGGCTACTTGTCATAATGAGCATTTTTCAAAACATACCCGTTTTGAGGTTATATTCAAGTATCGACTCATCTATTAAAGACTGCTGTTAATGCATCGATATGGTCGAATTCAATTCAATGGATTCTGTGTTGCTCAATAGAATAAATTGCCCATGGAGGGCTTTACCCAGATCTAACGCGGTTTATTCAGCCAATTCAAATCACAAGGTTTATGTACAATATTGTCAACCAAATGCCAAAAAACTGTCTGAAAAAAAGTCCAAAGTTTGAGGCACAGACTGCTGAGGTACAAAGGGGAACATGTCTCTCTCAGGCTCATTACTCCCCTCATAGCATGCCAAGTGCTGACCCAGCACTATTCCAGCCCCCTATCCTCCTCTTGCCCTTCAACCCACCCCTCCAGCAGGTGAGGGAGTCACATGCTTTCAGGCACATCCGTCGTCAGCCCATTCGGAGTGTGACACCCATAAAGTAATGCAGGCCGGTAGTGCTCAGAGAGCTGCTTTAATGGACGGAAACACTATTTCACTGAAAGCATGCTCTGTTCAAGCCTCACAGGGAGGATTTGACCTCTCTTAGGTTAAATAATGGGCCCGGCGTAGATGGGTTGGTCGGGGCAAAAAGGAGATAAATGCGCTGTGACATTCACCTCACTCCAGCGTCCCCGATGTGTGATTTGAGAGCAGTCTATTAGGCACACGCTTTGCTTAAACATGGGAAGAGTTATTAGACAGGGCAGCAAGGACTGGGAGCTGCCCGTGAAGCAGCATCTGAGGAGAGAAGCGGGTGTGGGCAGAGCTTGACTGCCATTTGTCGAAGGCAAACTGAATAGCGTACCATTGTGATGCAGGAGATGGTTTGAGGTCCAGCTGGTATTTTGGGTTTCAATTTTGCCTTACCGGTAGGGCAAACAGCAAAAAGCATCATGAAGGCATAACCTTTCATCCCGAAAGGAGAATTATTTTTCAAAAGGTTGGCAAACAAACGATTTGATTAACAATACAAAAACAAGACACCCAAATATGAACGTGTATTTGATTTACACAATTTAGCAATTAATAAAATGGTCTATGAACATATTTTCTACCTGCCATGGAGTCTACGTATTGAAATGATGTGTCTCTCTCTTATGTACATCTTTAATTGAATCTCTTCCTCTGTATGACTTGCATCTGCGGGGTCAAGTCTCAAAATATTATATCATCCTTTTTGGTTATTCTGTTTAAGGCTTACATAAAAAGATAAACTGAAATGGAATACACAGACAGAATGGCAGACTGTTTATGCGTTTGCTTGCTTTTTGTGGTTGTAAAAAGAACCTCCAGCCCTAAATGGTTTTTCCCCCACTGTAAAAATCCACGGCCATGAGGGAAAGGATTTTCAGAGGGACAGGCAACAACACAGATGTTTCTGCACACCTCCTCCAGCAAATCATTGACAAGTTCAAAATCTATTCAGCTTTCTAATAGCCTACATTATTATGGGGCTGCTCTGATTAATACCCTTCCAAGATCCTTGTGTTGCGGTTATACAGCCAAGACGAGGCTTCTGCTGAGATGTATGGTAAAGTATTGACACAAACTAAGGAGAATGATTTCAGCACATTAGTCACTTATAGGATGACATTTAAACCAAAATAATAAACAATGACTAAATGTGATATTTAAATGTAATTTATTGGGAGAAAATAGTTCTATATTTAAAAAGGGCAGGACAGCACCCCTATAGAGCCCATTTGGAATGAACCATTTTCATAACAACATTTCTCCACTCTAATCAAATGAGAGTCAAGGTCACCACTTATTTATAGTTATCATTTTTAGTAATTGTTCACTGGGCCCTTTTGCCTTCTATCTTTTATCACAACTCATTTTTCAATAAATGGGGCATAAGCACAGAGACACATTCACACCATTATTACAGGTGGAAATGACAACACATTTTACTTTAATTTGTAATTTAATCCCAGGATTTCCGTACAGTCTTGTCTGCAGCTGGATCTGCAACGATGCATTAAAGCGCATCGCGGACAAATGCACCATTGAATGGGCTCAGAACTCATGAGGATCACATCAGTTAAGCGCTCTTGGATTTTCTTGGCCTTTACCTGACTGACATGAAATGAGTAATGATTATTTTTGAGGACCACTGGCACGGACAGACAAAAGATAACTTGACAGAAAATGCTTGTGGAGCAGAAACAAAATTATACAAAACTATGAAGACGGGTTTTTGGTGATTTGCAGAACCATTATAGAACCAAAAATACAGTGAGTGTTTTTTCATGCAGCTCAAATAAATTTGATTTAATGACATTTTCCCTTCCCTATTTCTGCCACTGACAAAAGTTAATAAAACCCTTCCTATCATTTGTGACTGATACTGAGCATGCAATTCACTTGAAAAAAAAAACACTTTAAGTACCTTTTGAAAGAAGACTCATTGAAGAAAAACGAAATCTCAATGTGGAACCAATGGTGTAGGTAGCTTAGTATAGCCCTCATCACCATTTATAGGGATTTCACGAGTCATTTCCTAGAGAGAACCTGCTCTTTGCTCTCATGATATATCTGGTTATAAGATTTATACATCCGTTTTTGACACTCGAACAAAAACGTTGAAGGCTAGTGTTGAGTAACATTGGAAAAACAAGCAAGAGGAAAACTTAATTCAGCCTCCCCAAAAAATAAAAATAAAAATGCGAATTGGCAACACATTTTCGTAATAAAATATAATAACAGTAGTAATGGAGGTAAACAACGATCCCGCCTACTGTTCTCTCAGCGGTGAAGCTTGCATCTTATTGGGGAGTCAGACCGCGAGCAGTGAGTGCACGGACATGGCAGAAAGGGTGACAGGCAGGTAGCCAGCAAATACGGACAACATTTTGACTTCAAGGTCACATCCAATAAGGTTTCAGTTTAAACGTAGGAACAGCTCATCTGCCAATCACAGATGGAAAGGAGCGGCATAGTGTTAGACATGTTACCGTTGGGTGAATATTACTCCCTGGTTCTTCCCAATTAACTGCTAGACATGTACCTTTCCCCGTCATTAAGTCTGGCCAAGGAACTGAAGTAAAAAAACATCAGATTTATCAAAAAAAATGTTACTACCACCACTAAATTCCTGGTGACACTTATCAGTACTGAGATAAGAGCATCTCAAAATAAACTCAAATTGCGTTTTTCCAACTACTAATGAAAAAAAAAGCCATTTTATTAAATGTGTATGTTGATATTTTACAGTGCTAGAAATATGCCCTCGGTTTTAACTGGCATTTGATTGCAAATAGTTTCCTGCTAATGGTACAACAAACTGAAAATAAAACGTTCATAGGCTCATTTACAACAGATGAGTTCTGCCCCTGTGTGTTTCAAACTGTCATAGATGTAGGAATGGCATGCACTTTAAACCAAAAGAGAGGATTGCTTTTTCATCCCCAGAATGTGTTCCTTGTACCCTGAGCGGGTTGAGGGAACTCTGATCCTTTTGATGCGGGTTACCGTGGAGATGTGCGGAGGGGTCAGACCAAGTTTGGCCATGCTGTCGCTCTCCATCTTTCTCTTTGTGAACATCCCAACATCCGTCCCCATCTGCATATTCCCAGAGTGACAAAACTAGTTAGCAGAGTAATAAATCAAACCTGGGCTGCCCAATTTAGTTTCCTAATGTAATTAATAAGTGCTAAAAGCACTTAACTGGCCATAATTTGTGGATGCCACTTTGAAGTGACTATTAAAAGGAAAACTTTGTGCCCGCGTGGAAGAAAATACTATGTTGGCACTGAAATGTTGCAAGAAATTGTATGCAATGCAAGCCTAATACCCATGAACGACTTGCATAACAGAAAAGGTCTGGTTACACATAAAAACCATTTGACCACATCACGATCCATAACCGTTTGCTTAAAGAGACTTGCACTTCATTATAGTGAAGAGGCAAAAAGGCAAACATTTTTCAATAGGCTAAATACCGGTTGATGATTTCCTGTGTTGGATTAAATTATAATATTAAATACATGCAGATAGTGGATTAGGAACTGCATCAGTCTATCAATTCTGATTAGATTTCGAAAGTATCTTTAATAATTGCGTTACTATCAAGTTCCTTGAATGAATCATTATCGACACATCCTCACACCGCACTTCAGCCTATCGAAACGATCAACTTTCTCGGAAAGGATCCATCCATTAAATCTCCATTACTTGGGACCCAATCCTTGCAGTCACTTCCAGACTCGATTAATCCACTTTCTCTCTCTGCAGCAAACCACTGAGAGGATCGCACAGATGGACGCGAGCAGAGGGAAGGCGAGTGGAAGGCAGTGGAGAGGGGCGATTTCTGAAGAGCAGAGCTTGTCATGAGTGGATTTATGGCTCGGGAGACGGCGGCGGGAGGCGGGCGAATTGATGGGTGACACATAATCAGCCTCCTTATCGGAAGCCCCGCAAAACTGGATTGCATCCAGAGGCTTGTGATCCGTCCGGATTTGGCTAATGTCTCCCACTCCTCTTCTGAGCCCTTGTGGCTCTACGTTATCAGGGCCCGGCCTCGGCCTCTTTTCTCCTCTCCTCTGACTTCTATCCCTCCACTTACTGCCTCCCACCCACCGCCTGCTTCTTGACACGTCAGGTCAAGAGACAACTAAGGGTTTGTTGACCGGTTCGGTGTGTCCACCGCTCTTCCCACTCCCATTCCTGCACCATTTCAGCCTCTCCCCGGCTTCTCGTTCCCCTCTCCGCGTTGTTTGCTTAAATGCCACGCTAAAGTTTCCACAAGATAAGTCACCGAGCGTCCTTCGTGAATCAGAATCAATTGTTTACAGCGTAGTTGGCAGAAATAGAACCAAACCGCTAATGTGTCAGTGCTGTTGAAAACAACGAGATGATTGTGTAAAAAAAAAATCTTCTCTTGTTCGCATTTTGTAACCCAGCTTGCCAGCTTTTGTCAGGGATGTTTATTGTTCCATGACTAGTTACAAAAGCAGCAGCAGCTCAAGGAAGGAGTGAATCACGACTTCCAGATTGGTTTCGGGGGTTGAAATTGAACTATGCTATGACATAATGTTCTGGTTCACTCTCACCAGCTCTGCAATACTTCTTAAAGTCTCTCAGGAAGCGGACGGCAAGATCCTTTTTTTTTGTAGTATGTAATTGGAGGGACTGGCCAGGCTCCTGGAGAAAACTGGGCAACATAGTTGCTGTTTGAGAGAGTTTGCGAGAGGCCCCAAGTAGATCATGTGGACACTTTTTATCCCCTTCGCGTTTACCGGTTCAACTGTATTATATGGCATTGTGGGAACGAGAGCGAGCTCGGAGGTTTGAATGGGGCGGCTAGAAGGCAGCTATGCTAATGCCAAAGTTGTTAACACAAAACTTGTTAAAGGCACATTTATTAACACAGTATACCGTTGGATCAAAGAGCGTGTATGCGACAAACAGCTCATTGAGGCAAATTCCCCTGTTTCGGACGTGACCGACTTCTGACTTTTTTTGCGGTCAGTGTGACTTGCCAAGGATAATATTATTCACAGCTTTCACTGCCATCCATAAAACTCTTGAACTATTGAAAAAAGTGGAATAGAATAAGAAATTGAAAAATAATTATTTGATCTTTAAGTTTGCTTCAGTATGGAAGTACTCCATTGAAAGGTGTCCGGGAACTACTGAAGGCTGGATTTGTTGCCTCCACATTGGTGTAAACATCCTAAGAGACACAGGCACAAACACTGTAACTGCATAATAGCCAATAAGCCATTGGTCTGTTAAATAACACTACACCAACATATGAACCAGCCTCTCCCAGATGAGCCTCAGAATCCTCAACTAAACTGCCAAAGCATAACCACAGGTCACAGCATTGTACACACAGTTTAAGAATTGGGGATTTCGAGAATAGCCCGCTGCCAAGATTTGGAATTATTTATTTTCTCTTTCTGTTTAGTTTACGAGGCTTATCTAACCGACTTTACTCTTCGTTTGTCTTTTCTTTGGATGGGCACTATGTGTGCTGCGAGCAACAGACAAATTAAGACCTTTAGTGCAGTCAGAAAGAACTAAAGTAATTTGAAATTGGATATTTGAAAATAACAAAGCCTGAACCTGACCCAAGCCCACAGCTCTATGCATGCAACAAAATAGTACAAACTTAATCCAATGCCTTCTGGGCTGCTAATAGCTGGGTTGTTAAATTGTCAGTGCATATAGCTGACTGCCAATCTCTACTCTAACCTTGATTCAAAGTGAGAAAATAACCAAATAAAATGACACATCCAGTGTGGGTGTTGGTAGGCACAGTGCAGACAAAGTAATGACTTTTTGCTATGCCTCACAGCTGACACATCGCGGTGTTGCCAGGCTGCTGGGTAACAAACATTTACGATGATGCCGCGCTGAAAGACCTCTCATAACGCTGGTTCTTTCAACAGTCTATGCTGACCGATCACTCCAGTTTGCCTGTAGGTGTGAATGTGAACACTTGTCTTTCACAAAGACCCTTTCTCTGGTGGCGTATCCAGGGAAGACGCTGCACTCGCCAAATGTCAGCTCCCCGGCGACCCTGAACACGATAAGCGCTTGTAGAGGATGGATGGATGGGCGTTTTATATCATTTTACATCTACTGATGTGGCTTGCTAGGGGTCACATGACACATGACCTCCTTACATGATCATTGCTCTAGTATAGCATTGTATAGTGACCGTTTTAAAGACAGCACTTCGCAAATCTGTTGCTTATAGGAGAACACAATGTAGTGATTCCGATGGGATTTGGCATTGAGTGACACAAAACAAAACGAGCCGATGCTGACATAAGCTCATTACACAGGAAATATTAAATTTACATATAAATCGAGTTAAGTCACAATTCACTCCACTGTTTAAGATTATTCAGTCTTATCGCTGTTGGTAAAGAAGTTGGGGAAAAAGCACTGTTGACATTGCATGCAAACAAGGACAAAAAAGTTATTCCTTTCAAAAGCATCAGCAGTAAGTATGTTACAGTAAGATGTTACATGCCTGGGATGATGCAGATATTCATTAACCCTGTAAACTCTAGCAATATGAAAGGTCATTCAGCCACAGCTGGTATAACAAACATCTGCTCGTGTGGACCAAGGATCTTATCATTCAAAGAAAAATCATAATGACAATTGCAATCTGGGTCAGGCACACCTAACCCCTCAAAAGTCATTTCAATAATTAAGATTTGTCTCCAATTGGGGAAAAACGTTTGCAGCTGGGTGAAAAATGATAGCATAAAAAGCATTTCAAGGGGATTGCGGTCAGTGTGTGTGTTTAAACAAAAGAGGATCAGCAACACCAGTTTATTATTGGTGTAACTACATGGAGGAAAACATTTACCTTGGCGAATTAGCTAAAAGTTGCTGGAACATGATTCTCTTCAGTCCCTAGAAGTGATGTGGACTCCATAGGCTTGCTACACAAAAGGTGCAAACCTAAAACTCACGGTGCCTGATTGATATCGTATGTGGCAAGAGCGCTAAAACATGCTAGTGAGCAAATGACAGTATTTCACATGCTTGAGTGAGCTGCAAGGGACTAAAAAGCACAGAGGTACTTGCGCTTATGGAACTGAGCTGCCACCACACAAGAGTTGAGCGCTGGAGGGAATTCACGCTCTCAAGTTCACTATAGCCCCAATACATGCATTACAGAGAATCAGGGTTTGCCTCGAAGGAACCAAATTTGGGTACCTTAACCTTAATGGGCTTCTTCTTTAAAAAGGAGCCTTTAGTTGGAGAGGAATATTGTTTGGATCTTATGTGTAATTTCTTCGAATGCAACTACTTTTCCAGGCTGCGTTGACGTTTGCCCGGGGCATAGAAATGATTGAATTCTGTTGTTTCAGGGTTGGAGGATAGGTTTTCATTTTGTTGAATGAGTGCCCCATGACAGTCATTACTTATCTCTCAGCTCCATCTGATATTGATCACTTGGAGAGGTCAGGCCATCCGATATCCCTTTGTCTCAGACATCAACTACGGCGAGGTTCTCCATCTCCTCCAGGTCAACCGGACTAAATCAAATCACGTGCAGAGGCCTTTCGTGTCAAAACACAGTGGTATGGTGAGTATTGACTTTCGATAAACACATTTAACTACTTGACAAAGTACAGCGCGGACAAGGCACACTCAAGCAAAGTGAAATCCAGCTCTTCACATGCAATGCCACACACAGTTCATCTACTCATGAATGTTTGATCGTGATCCGTGGGAATCGCTTGCACGACTGATAAATAACAGGTTTGTTCAGTCATTATAGAGCGGTCTAGTTGTTTGTGTGGGTTGCTTGGCAAGTACGCCCTGAGGTCTGGAAGCTGCCATGGTATATGCGGTCTGCAGTATGACTGCTCCACTGCCGCGGACCTCAAACTGTAATCTTGAAACAAAAACAACGCTTCTTTTTTTTTATTGTTACGTTTTTGTTAAAAGGAGGGGAAATTGACCATTGGATTAAACCTTAACTTACATTATTTTTTGCAGAGCCCCACTGACACAGTGAAAAACTATTTTATCCACCCGTTTAGATTCAGTGAATTCGGACCTCATTTTTAAGTCATGAGTCTTTGCTACAAAAAATGCTAAGCGAAAAATCAAAAAAATGTATAATATACTTCCTATCTAAACAGCAAAACTGTACACAGGATCTTTTAATACAAGTCTGTTGAAAATCAAAAAAGACACACGCAAGTCTGATGTATTGTCAGTGCTTGTCTTGTCATTGAAGGCAGTTTTTGACTAATGTTATCCATTAAAAGGTGAATGTTCAAGGTTACCCTCTTATCAGTTTTCCCATGATCAACTCAGGAATTAGTTTACAAAAAGTATTTAAGCTGTACCCTAACAACTTAACTGAAAGTAATTAAAAATCTATTTTTTCTATCTAAATATATTTCGTTGTTGTGTGTTGTATGACAAATATGTTGTATATAAATATTGTTTGAGGATAACTATATACACTATAGAGAAATGTATGCATCCAGATGTTAGAATATTATAAAAAAGTAATGCGTTGCCGAAATGTGCAAAATGAGGGAAACCACAGATTTGGCAACGAGCTAGTAGTTGCTTCAAACGTCACAAATTGAAAAAAATAAATAATGTCCTTAGTGGGAAAATATGCTGATTTTCAAAACTCATCCTTCAGCTATACTTTTTCGGAAAGACCCACACAGAGCTGCAGAGCTGGCATGCAGAGCCTCTTATAAAATGTTACTATACACGTGCCAGACAGAAGTTTGATTTGAAAGACGAGCAAAAAGGGTGGATCTTCAAAGCAAGGACCTCACACGCCGTTACTAAAAAACAACAACAACAACAACCTGATTAATTCTAGGCACAAGAGATGAACCTCATCACCCATGAATTCCATATCTTATTTCCCCAGGCTTTGAATCAGGTTTGGCTCCACGTATGGAACTACTGAATCACGCCTATCAAATCAATCAGAGGCTCCCTGGCCAAAGGAGCTTTTTAAACCGCAAATCCTAATCAAAAAGACATTTCACGTAACCCATCTGCATTCGTGTGAATGAGACTGCTCCGGCCGCACAAGATGAAACATGGAAGAACTCAGTCCAAAACATTCTTTCTCCGAAATCCATTAGTTGAGGGCTAAAACTCCAATTGGTGGTTTAAGAAATGTTTTGCTTTGCGCAAACACTAGCAGCCTAGCTTCTCAAAATAAAATCGACATTCCATCTACACAGCATAGTGTTGCAGTGATGATCACCCCAACTCTCCTCCTCCCTCCAGAGTGAAACTCCACTCTACCACACTTAAGGACAGCGGCTGCTAGAGAAACATGTCCAACAATAAATTGAGGTGAAAAGAGGGGGGGGGGAGCATGTGGCACTGCCACTCACTCTGGTGAACACGAGGGAAAGTGTTCTCTGCCTCTCAGATCTTTGCAGCGTCAAGATGGACGTTTGCTGAAATACTACAGCTTTTGATATTAGCTTAAGGAAATGGTTGTATCGAGGATCCACAGAACACCGTTGCTACCGTGTAGAAACTAAAGCGCCGGTAAGAACTAGAAACCATGAGGTAGGGGAAATGTCTCGGTTGGATGTCAGAGACGACGTGTGGTGGTTGTTTCCAAATACAGGTTGAAACCCTTGACATTTTGACTCCAATTTAGGCGCAAGTTTATTCACAGGAAGCATTCAGTGAAGGAAGCTTGACCTTTTGGAAAGGACACATGTGGGTGACCTCAGAGAACATTACGTTTACAAGTTCCTCACTTTGTTTTTCCATTTGTTCCATTCAGCAAAAACTCCTGAGATAACGTAATTGTTGGTGACCGCCGCTGCAACCACATATAGATGTCTAGTTTCTACAGTTTTGACCTTCCTGACTAAAAACTAAAGAAAATAAACTAAGGTAAGGGGACAACCGACTGCTAAAAGAATTCCAACGTGTCAATTTCGGCCATGTGATGATTTGTGGTTTTTGGCAACCTGACATGGTCATTAAACAGTGGCCAATGCTTACCACATAACCCCAAACCCCCCAGGAAGACACACAAAGCCAAGGTGGTTTATGGTAAGAATATCCTCCCGATGGTTACAGCAAGTACTAAATATTAGAGGAACCCAACATCGCCTGCATAACCGCCCGGGGCACTTTGTAGAAAGTTGATGACAAGGTGCCTTAATGGTCCAGAGGTCCAGTGTGTCCAAGCAAGTTCATTATTCTTGCCAAAGACAAAAGAATTGACCATTATGGATAACTGGGTGAGAAAGATTGAGCTGGAATTGTGCTCAACTCGCTCTTAGACGGCTGCCCCTTCTGTGGTTAACAGAGTGTGAAATGACATCGCTGAAAAAGAGTCTCTGCACTCACAAAACAGTCTCTGGAGTAAATACAATTATACACTTAAATTTGTCTTGATTTGAAATTATATATATATGCATACTATCATGCCATTATAATTACTATTCTATTACAACCAATTGTTACATCACTATAACGTGACGGAAATTAGGATACCCTCCAAGTCGAGATGCCGCTGATGAAACTTAGTCAACCGCTCTAACCAAGTGTGAGGAAACAGGTATTCTACCTCTAAAGCAATTAATTCTTCCTCCTACAGATGGTTGTGAGGTGCGTTAATAGATTAAAGTCTGAGAATCCACGACAGTGCCACAAAACATTAACATTTTCATTCTCCTCTCATCGCCAACAGCCCCAGGGGGACCCAACCATGCGTATTCTATTAACAAAAGGCACGCCCAGTGCTCCCAAGTCGCCGTCTCAATAGATACACATCCACAAATCCCTCGGCAAAAGCTGTTTGTGTTCAGTAGAGCCTGCAAGAGGGACCGACAGGAAAAGAAAACGGAGACAAAGGCCGAAGAAGGAGAGAGACATGACAGAAAAAAAGACGACACTTTTTAAAACGGGACACAGCATGGCAGAGCTTCTTTACATCCAGGTAAACACAAAATGCTACCTGCAGGGGCTGAACCTCGCTTCTTCATCAGCCTGGAGATCCAGAGAAGTGTCACACAGGTCGGACCAACGCACAACCTGGTGGTGTGTTTCCTGCCCTCCTGCTTACCGGCCTGCCCGGGAGGTCACACTCAACGGAAGCATCGGTTTAAGGTACTGTGAGCGATTCACAGTGAAACCATAAAACACAACTCTGTTACATCAATAAAACACTACGGCCAAGTAAAAAACACGTTAAAAGTTGCGGCAGAAAAAAGGCCAAAGCATTTTATTAGGCCAATTCATGAAAAATAAAAATAGACTTCAATCGACCTTTTCTGCTCAGTATCTCTGAAATGATACGACATTCAAAATGATAAATGAATCGGCCCTTTTCTTCTCGTCTCGCACAGGACGCACAGCGAGAATTAGCTTGGACGACCTGTCAGTCCTACCAGGGGCTGAGTGTTTCATGTGCAAGATACATGAAAGCTACGATGATAGCCTCCCTTTATGTGTGACAGTCCTCTGAAACAGTAACAAAGTGTGGGCACATATGCAAAGTCACCGTGTAAAAACATCTGCAGTAGTGACATCATTTACACTTTTCAGGCCCCCAAAAAAAATTGAAAGGGGTGTGATTCATAAGGCAGCCGGCGAAGCAGGCAAGGATTAAAAAGCCTGATGCTCCGGTGGCAGGTTAAGCACAGGGTGGTCCTGAATCCCAATGTCCATACAATGTGATAACACACAACAAGCAACACTGCATTAGATGCTAATCTAAGTTTACTGACGTTTTCTGTTCATCAACCTGACAAAGATTGATACCTTTGAAAAAGGAAAACACTCCTTCCAATTGGATAGCTTGCTTGCTTCGTAAATTTTAAAACACTCAAAATGGACAGCGGGGATCATTTTCTTGTCCGATAGAAATTGAATGCATAGTTAATATCACAGCAGGTACGAGTGGAGCCAAGCGAAATTGCTGGTGGGAAAGTTGTTTGCCCAGCAGGTATGAAACACATCACTGACATTTGCCTCCGTTCATTCACATAAAGGTCTCAAGCCTGCTGGACGTGAGCCAGTCGGAATAGTAAAATGGTCTCTTGGAGGGCAAAGTTGAGGAACCAATCACACTTAAAAGATGCCTTTCCTCAGGGACTGATGATATATGCCTGTTCATGTAAAAGTAAAAATTCAACGCCAATAATCAGGGGATTTTACATGTTGTCCGACTAGATTGGTGGATTCAACTACTGGATACATCAGTAAAATTATTTACTGGTATGAAGTTGTGCGAAATAGTTAGTTTGGCATTAGATCTGTGTATTTTATGTTGGCAAAAACATAAAAGTGCCCATTTATGTTAGTTATAGAATCAGTGCGACAAGTTTACCGTTGCCATTTCTAAAGTCAACTTTCTTGGATTAGTATTGCAGTGGTTCTGATAGGGAAAGGTGTTTATCATGTAATGGTATCCACAGTGGAGCCACTGCCGGGCAGAGATAACAAGCTGCTGCCTTTTTCAGATCATTTTGGTTCCAGCAGTCATAATGGTTGGTGCAGTGATTGAAGATGGGGACGGTTCTTGGACGGTTCTGGGCCCTTCATCCGCTCTCCTTTGGAGGGACTGAAGTGATTTAATAGTCAAATGACATACACAATACACAAACACAATTGTGTTTAGACTTTTCAAAAACTTATGATATAAATGTCATTCTCTAATTCTCAACCTGCCAGTTGTGCAGTTTAATTCGCAAGTTTACAAATACGTTTTCAATTTTTTTTTTTTTACTTTTACAAAAGAAAAAAAAAGACCTTCCAGAGAGGGTCAACCAAGATAAGAACTCAAGACAGGAAATCCAGTCCCATCTTGTATATTACTGCAACAGTATATAGAGTGAAACAAAGAAAGACAACACTGCCCTCTAGGTTTAGAACGTAATAATATCCAGAAGAATATAGCGAGTGAGAAGATACCATTTCAAGTGTGTCTCCTACCTGCATAAGATACTTCTGTTACGAGTTGCACAATCAAAGAGTTTCATTAATGTTGATTAATGCCTTTTCCTAACTCGATCAAACATTCAAATAATATTAATCTGTGGCAGCATGACATAGGAAAAAGGTTTTCATATAAAAATATCATAAAGCATAACTGCAAAACATACTGTATGTTTATAGTTTAAACCCTTGGTACCTTTTCAATTTGAATTCAGTCAAGCTCAACAGTACATTGTCCTCGCTCTGAACTCGAGCTACAGCCGTCTCCACCAAAAGCAACAGTCAGCCCTCGAATCCCCGCTCCCCTTTTCATTCTGTGCCTCATATGCAGCTCAACTCGTTGCGCCTGGCTGTAGCTAATCTGGCTGTGAGCAGCGTGGGCGGCAGCGGGCAAAGGCACAAAGGGGCCTCTGGGTAAAAAACTGTGGGGAGACAACAGTGATTGACGGCTATAATTAGCCTGCGGAAGTCGTGCCGACGGAGGAAGGCCGAGGGGAGGAGCCGGGGTGTTTGGAGTGAGTCTAGTACACTTGGAAGCTGGCACGTTTTTAGGCAAACAAGTGTTGCGCTGTATGAGCGTAAAATATACACTCCCACCCTGTATTTGTATATGGAAGCCCCGAGAGGCAAATTACCTTTGCTATGTTTGAGTTTTGCTATGATGAACTTTTAAAGAGATATTTAGAGGGAAGATATTTAATATGCGTAATCATGAGAGCAGTTGTCTGGACACAACACATTTCTTGTAAAAATAAAAAAGGAACGCTTGACAGCAACATGCATTGAGCACTTAAACTAAACAAAACCGTCTTAACTACATTAGTACAAAGTTAAGAAGTGGAGAAGAGGCAAGGCCATAATGGGCAACCCCGACAAGGCCTTGAAGCAACACAACTTCTAAACACGTTAATGGAGGTTTTGCACCCCGTCTCGCTCCTCTTGGCTCCTTTTATGTGGAATATCATGTCACTGTCAGCATGGCCATTAAGGCAGAACGAGGGAGAGAGAGAGAGGGGTGCAACTCACTGCCAAATGGTGCAGAGAAATGAGGATTCCATCAGGCTGACAGACCCCTCGCTGGCTTTCTGAAAAGGTGTCATTTCCTTTAATTTGATTGTTTTCTTTTGTGGCCAAAAATATGCTTTCATTGAGCCCACCTGTGGATCCTCCTTCCCTCTAGGAAATACGCTCATGTGTACCTGCAAACGTATCCGTTCAGACGAGAAATATTTGAGAAAACGCTTTTCATATTATGCAACTTTTTTGGGGAAATACAGATTATCACTAGCATTAAGCTGCTGTACAGTGAAGAACCAGAATTTCGATTGAGCATGGATCGCATGTAACCGATTCATGGTTTTCTACCAAAAAAAAAAAAGTATTCACATTCATTACGTATGTAGAAATACTTTTGTAGAAGTATCAACTCATGCTTTTTACTCAAGTATAAAAGTACCGGTTTCAAAACTACTTAAAGTATAAAAGTAATTTACGGGTTAAAAAAAAAAAAATTCTATTAAAGACATGTCAGTCCGTTACAATATGACGGGATGGCGCCTTCAGATTATGGTACCTGCCGCTCATGCAAACTGCCGCTGTGATGATGGAAACATGGCGACATCCGGAGAGGCAACGCTAAAACAACAGAGACACATGAATCAACGCGCATGCTGTACGACTTGGACAAAGTGACGGCTAAATGACTAAAAGACTAAAGTGAACCTCCTAGATATCTCTTCCTGAAACTCGTGTCAGGCTACAGGAGCCACCTTCATGTGATCAGAGGACGTTTGCACCGCATATGAGAGCCAGGTAAAGGGTAGGCTAGCAAACTGCGTTTTCTACAAATAAAAAGGCATATTGCTTAACATATCACTCAAGGCAAGCAAGTTTATTTGTATAGCACATTTCAACAACTAGGTAATAAAGCCAAATCATCAGAGAAAGGATCCAACCCTAGATACATTAATGTCACTACATTGATCGAACTAGGAAGTATCAATCGATCTGTGCGTTGCAGAATATGACATTACTCCGCCATAGTGGAGCACGGTATTTCCACAGACTGTTCACCGAGGGAATTAGAAAATGAAACTGGAGAAATGCCACAGGACTTTCCGCTTCCATTCACGACGAATAAAATGGCCTCCCAGTGGGTCATTCTAGTCACATGTCAACCATCTCGACTTCACGGACATTTCTAAAGCTGCACTGCAGTCTCAAAAACGTTGCTTTACTGCTACACCCCCAGATGTGATGGTTAAACTTCCTGCGTCTAGCCTGAGGCCTAAACTGCTGAGTTATTTGTCTTCCTCTGGAAATGTTCGCATAGAAGTGAAGTTATTTGCTGTCAAGAAGGCACAAGGCTTGTCATAAACTGAAGATTTGTGGAGCACCTTCAGTGGCTGCACAGTTCTCAATGCAGTTCGCTGCAGTCCAACTCAAAATCTGATCAGAAACTTTCACCAAAACGGGGGCAAACCTGTGCACGGAGATCATCTGTGTACAATATCAGTGGACTTTGAGAACGTAAATTGGTCACATGTTGAACTTTCCGTGCTGTATTAAAACCAAGGCCCCTGAAATTCAACCATCTGTGCATCATAGGGAAGCTGTTTGGGTCCCTTGCAACGCTAAAAGGTATTTGGATGCTCAGGAAAAAAGTTCAGCTTTTGTTGTGTATATGGATTTAATTTATTTGGGTCACAGTTTCATTGTGCAACAAGCACATTCTCCGTAGTTTATGAGGCCAAGTCACAATAAAGCGGTGTCTATTTTCTGCATCAGTTACAGCATGGTTTTGTAGGAGATTGCGTACAAGTGAAGATTTGAATACAGCGCATCCCTAATAAATGGGAAAGTACCCAAGAGTGCCCCTTAAACATTAAAGCAACTGTCAAATATTATTATTGTTCTAACTTTTTTACAGTGACAATGAGTTGCATTCTCTCTGAAACTCCCCTTAACTGTTGTATGTGGGAGCAATTTATATTCTGAAAAAAATTCTACACAGATAGTAGACTATCTCCTCTTTTTCTGCCCTACAAGCCGGCAATATTCTAACATCGTGCTGCTCTAAACCCACTGTTTACCAGCAGGTTTATTGAGGCAAGCCCTTAATTGCATTCATTATCTAAAGCTCCAGGTCTGGGCCAAGGTTGTGGAAAGAGATGGGGGATTTCAGTTATCTCTTGTTTATTCAAAAATATATATAATAATAACTTGCAGCATTGTAGATAATAGGTAATGAGCACATATTGTGAAAATAAATAATGAAAAAAAGGATTTCCTCTGCACTTTTATCATCTCTCATTTTCCACACAGAAAAGTAGTAAGAATGTGTAGGCCATCATGGCTTAAGTAATACTGGAAGTCTGGACAAAAGTTTCTTTTGTGAGAGGACACATAATGGAGTCCGCCCCCATCCCCTGAGATGAAGTTGAAAACGGTGATATAATTAAACGCAGGGCAAGAAATGGGCTGAGTTTATCTATAAAAAAAGAAAAGCTGACATTAGATAGAATTGACGTTGGTAGTTTTGTATACTCAACTCTGTGTCTGCCCAAAGTTTCCAACTTTAGGACACCAAGGGCACGATATGAAGCTATGGGAAACACTGGCGACACCAGGAGCATTTTACACTGTGTTGGACAGAAGGTGACAACTAGAAGTGTGCTCCCAAATCAAATCACTGTGTGTAATATTCGTAACTTAACATGCTCATACTATAGTTTTCAAAGTGACAGCAAGTACAGCTACAACGTATGAAATGTTACCTGATTAAGTGTCGGCGGCATGACAGCAATGAACCAGAATAACCCGAGACGGCGAGGAGCTTTGTGCAGCCATAAACATGTGGGTTGGAATATTAGGTATTAGGCTCTTTATGTGGAGGCGCAATTCTTAGTCATACTATTTTTTATGTCAGAGCTCCTACATATTTCACAGTATAGAAGGCACAAAGTTGAGTAACTACAACAGAATAGTGAGAAATGTAAAGCGTGTTAAGCTCACTTTGGAGTCAATAAACTCAAACGATATGTTCATAGTCCTGACAAGGATATTATATGAATATTATACACGGTTGAAATGCTGTCTTATTTATTTGTCATGGTTCAGTCCTTGTTGATAGCGGTTCCCAGCGTTTTTGTCTTCGATCTACAACTAAATGCTGAAGATAAAATTCTCTTAAACGATCAAGATATTTCCAAGATATTTCATTTGCTGATTTGGTCCCTTATGAAATCATTCTACACAGCTCGTTATTTTGTATTCGGTTTTATTGTGCCTGCCGATTTTTTTTGCCCATGCCACCAAACCCTACTGCCCTCAAGTCAACCACATGTAGCACATTGACTGTGATATGATACAAAAATACAAAAGACAGCAATTAAAAAGTACAGTTTGAGGTTTCTGAAAGTTCGAACTGGAACTTCTTGCAAATGGCAGGGAAAGTTTAAATGTTTAAAAAAAGCGTTTAACATTTTATTGAGCCGTTTATTAGGAATTCAATTCACATAAACATTGAAACAGTGGGTGGCGGATTTTCTGCACATACATTTACACAACATGAAAAGCAAAAGGATTAAAGTTGATGACATTAAGTATCTTCTAAGCACACAAAGTGAATTTAATTATATTTATCAAGCAGGTCCACGCAGTCCCTCTATTAAACGGCACATTTGGAGCGCTCTAATTAACTGCCATGCTCTTTTAATGAAAGGATTCATACATTAGCCTCTGAGTGAACATATTACAACCACCTGGCACACGAGCATGTGCTGATTCGGACTCAGTAAGGTGGAAGCTCCCATCCCGGTGAGTTTACATCAGATGACATATGTACCGGCAGATGGGACGGATAGTTCTTCCAGGTTTATTTATCAGGGACGGCGGCAGCATGTTGTACCAACTGATCGAGCCAGGTGCCAAATCAGATAGCGAGCTGATTGATGAAAACCGAAAACAAACGCCTGAATATGAAGCCGCGACATTCGCAACACAGTTGGTTACTCAACCAAAAACAATATATTGTTATAAACTGCATGTTTGGGGGGAAAAATCTAAGAAACAAATGATCACATGCTTGAAGCCTGTAAATGAATATATTTTAGTGGCAGACTAAAGGCACAAAATGATGAGGCGCTACTTTAGCCCAGATTTGTATCGATGTCGGCATACTGCCTTAATACTTAAATGAATAAAGTACACAGGTCCAGTCCACTGGGAAACTGCTGGCTTCATGAGGATCATAAGCTTTACTGTATTGGATGTCATATTCATTCACTCTCTTCCCCCCCTTCTTTCCTGCAGTCTCCCTCCATCAGCCGTTTACCTGGAACTCATCCCAGAAAAAAAAGCAACCACCCTAAAAGAATCGCTGGAGAAACTCTTCATAACATCTCCTCCGTTTGCCTTTTCTCCTCCTCCTTTTGTTCTCACTTTCCAATTTCCTTTCTCTCCCTCTCTCCCAGTCTCTCGGACATATTCACCCACTCAGTCAGTAAACGGCCTTCAGAACCCCACACAGTTTAGCTTCTCTCTAAAGAGGGTAACTGGAGAGGTTGGTCCCGAGACAAAGTTGCTACTTTAATTTGAGAGGCAAAATGGGAAATATGACAAAACCACCAATCGCAGCACGATTTATCAATTTTCTTTCTACTTCTTTTGAAATTCTTAAAATGCTCTAAAAGGGACATTTGCAGGAAAGATTATAAAGTATAATGTAAAGTAAAATCTCTAAACACAGTGTTTTGGTTGTGTATTGAACAGCTTGCGGACATCAAATTGTTTATGTGCGAGTTTGATCAATGGCCAATAAAGCAATGCAAGAAAATTGCATTTTAGAAAAAGAAAAAAACTTTTAAAGACTAAAAGTGATTGAAATCCAATCATTTTCAGTTCAAATGGAGGCTAAATTTTCCTTTACTATTTTCATAAGATAACAGGGCAGCTAGTTACACACACACACACACACACACACACAAACCATCAGCATCCTAAGCCTGCAGTTAATCAGTTAATCAAAGGCTTTCAATATTTCTTAATTTATTATTGAACACAAAGCAGAAATAATTCCAACCCAAATGTCTCCAAGCAGGAAGTTATGTTTTTTAAACTCCCCAAGAACAGAAATAGTCATCTTTATGAATTGCAAAGTGTTGGAAAATATCAAAAGGGAGGTTCCAATTTAAAAAAAAAAAAAGACACACTGGGATACACTGTCAACACTACTTTTTTGATTTGACCACTGGGGTAAATACATTTTATATAGTGTTTTTATATATTTTCAGCAATCACAAGATACTAGCAAACAGTTTATAACGTGTGTTGTTTTGTTGGCTCTCTTTTTTAAAGCCTTATCGTGCGAGATGTCATGCTGACCCCCCTTAAACAGCCGGAGGGAATCAGGGCAGTTAGTCACCTCGACCTCTTTAAAAACACAATGATGGCCATGATAGAAAGACGCTCCCCACTCCATAATTACTTTCAGCGAAGCGAGAACGAAGCATGTTCTTCACAAGAAAAGGTGTTAGCCCCCACAAGTCAATCAGTCAGGCAATTACACAGTATTGTGTAAATACAAAACTATTGAATTACAAGTTCACCATGGCTTTTTAGAGCCAATTTTACAAACCCCCCCCCCCCCAAAAAAATGAGCAGAATCATAAGTGCAAAATACGGTTGCGCCACTACATGTTCAACATACATGCTATAAAAGGGCACATTATGTGCACAACAGAATATAGATGCCAGCAATAGTGACTTCTATGTGGGGATCACAACAAGATGCTATAAAGCACGAAAACACTAGTTGATTACACTAGTGACGTCCATTTCAGCATTGTCATGCAAAGAAAATCCTTGTTTTGGCTGTTCAGGAAGTCTGTTTTAGTCTGCAGGTGCAATGACGAAGAAACAGTCAGGTTATTTCAGTAATGGCAGAAGGTGGCAGGAAGGAAAGAGGGGAAGACGATTTTTATCTGAAAGAGGAAGAATGACAGTTCCATTACCCGAGAGTCGCAGATGCAGCCTGCAATCCACCAAGTAGACTTTTTTTCCTCCCCATAGAGTGCTTATCAATACTGAAGGTGTGCCATTTTGAGCCATCAGCAGTGAAGGCTCTCATCGATCACACCCTGAAAAGTCAATCACTGTTTTCACTAATCAAAACCATTTGTGAGTCATCTTGGCACTGCACACACATGGAGCACTGTGGGCACCATCATAGTGTGTCTCATGCAAGTCTTCTCAGAGGGCATTAGCAATACGGAGAATTACTTACTGCCCGGTGGTTTTCAAACATGCCCACAACTACTGGAATATCGAACCGAACAAATGTTTTTAGCGAGATTTTCATACTAGTGCAAAATGCATATTCTGTATTTACCTTTGACTGGCCAGTTTGCTGACCCTTGTTTATACAGATAAACATTATGGAAGGGCAATCGAAATTGTCTAATCAGCAATGACCAAATATTACTGCCAAGACAGCCACCGTAGCCACCGTGCTGTTGATGTCAAAGAGCCTGATGGTTCTCGAATACTAATTAAACTTCAAATATAGATCAGTTAAGCACATGTAAGTAATCATCTCAGGGTCTATTGGGAGCCCTCATCTAAATTTGCAGCGCAGCATGAATAGTCAATAGCCAAATATTCCACAGGGGAAAAGAAAATATATATAGATGTCACTGGCACAATTCTTTTAGATGTTATTTCCTCAGCAGTTACCGGTACCAATGTCTTTGAGATGGAGTATGAAAATATATCAATCGTGAAGTTTGCCTCACGCTAAAAATAAATGTAGAAAAAATTGAATCACAACATTGGGAGAATTACTTTATCCCCCAAAAAGCTTACATTAAAAAAGAAGCAATCAGGTTTATTTTAGTCCATATTACATTACTGTGCACGTGTTTGACATCTAAAGCTCTGTGAGTAACCATTAACCCAGCCAATAAAGATTAAGCAAAGTGGCATGTTAAATGATGAAATGGTCAATGGGCCCAGAATAACCCTCAATTGGAAATTACTACACGGATTCCGAATCCTCCATACACAAGATGCTATTCCCAATTGTAAGCCACCTGTACCAACTAATAATATTTATTCATCTCCAGGAGCTTGTTAGGGGTTTGTCAGAGCTTTACAGAGCCTATGTAGTACCAACAGAATTACTGAAAGGCTATGCCTTTGCTGAGCAAGCTAACTCGGCAACTAGAAGCCAAGCGTGTCTGTGTGGCCGTGTGTGTCCCCAAGTGTGTGCTCAAGTGCACGAGTTGGTGCCCCAAGTGTGCGCACTCCAGTACAACAGGAGTAGACTAGACATTTTAAGACTAAACAATGAGATGAATTAAAATCGCCTCATCGTCGAGCGTCGCTGCCAAGTGGCATTAACTCACGGCGGGAGGGGAGAATGGTAGGTCTTAAAGAAAACCAGTACCATCCACACTTTTGGCCTAATGAGAGTACTCCAAGTAATCATCTTCAGCATCATCAGCAAACGTTAATGACATCTGCCATCACTACCGGGCAAAAAGTTCATTACACAGGCATGTATCCATAAAGACTCAAACTAGGGCCGCTGGGTAAACAAGGCTGGCTGTTTTTCCCCAATAAAATCCATAATGAGTTTTGCTTGTACATTAGAACATAACAGAAGAGATACGTAATTTATGTTTGCAGATTCCAAGAAGAGTGTGTACTGAGAATCCAGCAAACAGACCTGTAGCAGAAACTACAGTCTGGCAGAAAAGTTGTAATGGTATTTCTCATCACAAAGGAAGCATAACCAGCCTAATTGTGTCATGAAGAACACGCTCGTGTTTTTTCCCCTCAGTCACTTCCTGCCATCTCCGCCACGCTGCGCCCTTCAGGCTGACAGAGAGGGCAAGCGGGGCTCAGCTCGGGTCCTCGGCCGACCTGTGATGGATGGGTTTGGGCATCTCGAGTGTTGGGCCGTAAAATGCCACGCTTCAGATAAATGCCTGCACTTAAAGTTTTCAAACATTCTCTTCTCCTAATCAAGATGTCTATCGTCAGGGAATACGTAACCTTGTCGACCCGCCAAGTCGGTATGGAGAAAAGGGGTGGAGGGCGCGGCCGGCAACCCGCAAATCAATCACGCATAAACAACGCGACAAGATGAACTCACTCGCGATATCAATTGAAATAGAATACTGCAGCACAAAAATGGATAATAATGAAAGGCAAGGAGCCCTGCCAGTAATAGCATCAAGCTAATAAAAGAGATAAGCGATCACATGAAAAGCTGACTTGCAGTAAAGGGAACAATATCAGTTCTCATTCTTTACGATGGCGCAGGGAGGAGGGGGGCTTTTCATAGCTCGAGTAGTCCAGATTAAAATAGTCTTTCAAAAGATCATGAAACTTTAGACTAGAAGCTAATTAAAACACAATCACAAGCAGACAAAGACGCCTTGGCGAAGAGGCAGACAGGTTCCTGCATTGTGTTGGCATTATTATTATTATAGGAGAGCTGTTTCCCAATATTATGGACAACATGCACTTCGGGAAGTAATGATCGCAATGGGTTTTTTTTATACTGCTTTGGAAAATTGCTTTTAAAAGTTCCTATTTATTACTGTTTAAGCCAAATCTGAGAATGAAAATTAGACATTTTTACAATACAGCACAATGGCGCAAGTTGCGGTATTAATGCTCTGTCACATATTGCTCTTTCAACAAAATGTAAAATCTGATTTCTCCTCTTTCTATTTCGTGCAAAACATGGGACTCGGGCTAGGCAACGTTATTGAGACGTGTTCCATTTAGTTGATTTTGTTATTTTTGCATACATTTTTATTCTTTCAGAATGTTGAACTATTTTTGATTCAAATGCAGAAGGGGCAAACTGGCCAAATGTACTGCACAACAGGTTTCATTTCCTCAGTTACGTACCATTTGGAGCCAACAGGCACAGACTACAACACTGTGCTTACTACATGTAGACGGGGAATCGTCCAAACAAAAAGGGGGTGAGAGAAAGGATCAGAAAAAAAGGTGGTGAGCTGACAGAAGAGGGAATTGGCAGAAAGGTACAGGACAGGAGCTATGCGTCTGGAATCTGCGTCAACCTCCTCACTCCATCAACTCCAATACGCACGCTCGGATGATGCATGAAAATCCATTTATGCTACAAGCCGGGAGGGAAGACAACGCAGAGGAAAAAAAATGGAGAGAGCGATACAAAGGATGGATGGAAAGATAAATGCATCTCTACTGGTATTGTGCAGCCAAAAACCCAATGGCACCACCGAGCAGGGAAAATACCAGTTAGTGTCAACAATTCATTTTTGGTTCCTCAATGGTAGATTATTCGCAGACAGACAGACATTTAGCTCTTACACTTGTCTTGGTAGGCAAAACCTACCGATTAATAGGTGTATGGCTTAGTCTTCTGGTACAATAGTTTAGATATTTCATGCCATGTTATTGTTTTCAGTTTAAAGTGACTAAAGAATATATAATAAATGTGTAATTAATCGAGTGTCTGGATTCAGTAACGTTTCTCAGTTGCTCGACTCCCACACGTCTGATGGGGCCGATGGTCTTCCATTCTAATCAATCAGCTCTCTGCACAGGCTACATAATAGAGTTCAATTTATTCACACTATAAAGGAGGTTCAACATATTCATATGGGAGGACATTTTTATGCCTGTGCCTCCCGAGAAGATGGGAAATCGCATGGATGAGAGACAAAAATTACATCCTCAGAGTTTTTTATGGACTCAAAACCAAATGGTAAATTGCCTCAGCGATGATTACCACAGCAATTCTAAAGTTACCCGTTACCTTCTTTACTCAGGCGTGCTATGGATTAAAATGTCAAATATGCTCATTAATTTAGGATTATGCTACTAGGGTTGCATTTGATTTCTAAACTACAAGTAATGAAAATGCCAAAGCATAAATTGCTATGTTAAATGTAAACGTTTTGTACAAACGGCATGTATCAGAGCTAAAATCAAGACATGTTGATTTGAAAACACTTGGTTTTGACAGTTTCAAGAGCAAATCAAACGCAATCATTACTTTCCCATATAGTGAGCAGTGTAAATGCTGTACAATGTATGTCTTGTATCCCCTCTAAAGTGTGCGCAAAAACGAAAAACAAGTTGTTACTTCAGTTTTTAATGTAAATATACAAATGCTCTAAAATATACAATAAAAATGTGGAAAAGGTTATTATTTGCGCTTATCAAATGATCAGTCCCTTCGGACCGTCTAAAAAAGAAAAAATAACATGTATTATAACTGAAGCTGAGGGGTCAATCACCTTTCTTCTCCTGTAAGGTCACATCATTTATTCTGATATCGCTGTTATGACTGTAGGATTACATTGTGCAAAAGTTATCCTTAAGCAAAAAAAGTTGTGACTGTCAGGAAAGCAGCTTTTCACGCCTCGTCACGTGGAACGTTTCCGACAACCCGCAGAATTGTGTCAAACTTTATAATTGGGTCGAAAACATATTTCGTGCTAGTTGGTATAAAACACAGAAAGTGCATTGAAAATGCGTTAGAAACTTGAGTTCTTTGCCCATTCAGTTCCAGTTTATTTATTGTCTACACAAGACATACCACAACCAGTGCGAAAAGCAGATATCTTTAATTGTTCGGGCCACATGATGGTGCCCAGCGGATGGGAAAGTGCTGGTTTATCAGAGCGGGGCCAGCGTGTGCTCTGACTGGGTCAAAAGTCCATTTATCTTGCTGAACAAGGTGGTAGAAGCCGGCCAGGATTAAAGAACTGGGTCTCTGGCCGACTCTCACCTTCAGCGCTCTCTCAACTCGGAATGAGAGTGCTCCATCATCCGCCGTGCTCCGTGACACCGGCTGGGAGCACGGGGGGAAAAGAGCAATGGGGTGTCGCGCTCTCCACAAGCACCTCCCTTGTTGCGCGACCGGAATTTCTCTGGTTTCCCCTCACGCATTAAACGCAAATAAACCGAGGGGAAGCACCTTGGTGATGAAGGTTATAACCAGTGTCCATAATAAACAAGCATTCGAGCGATGTTTACTTACTTTGAAATTGAATACATGTCAATGCTTCACTTTTTTGCGTCGAGATATTGAGAATTTTGTCAATATCTAGAACGCACAAAGATTACACTGTATTAACATCAATAACGTAATTTACCTCAAGTAAAAAGATGCAACTGGTTCCTTGTTTAGTCTCAGAAAAGGAGGTTGTTTCACCTTCAGGAAAACACGTTCCACAGTTTGCATCACATTCATTTTAATTAGAGATTGTGGACATCGCAAAACGCACATGCATTTTAATTTAATCTAATTACCTGAAAAGCAGGACTCTATCCATTACTGTCACTTTTTAATCACGAGGTTATTCACAAGAGCAACAAAATAAGTAAAACTAGAGGACTTTCTCTTACGGTATCACCACCTCTTGACAATATCAAGGCAATTTTATAAATAATAAATAAATAATAAACAAATAACGTTTAAATAAGCATTTAACCACAGGTATGAAACGCATCATTTTCAGCCAGCCTCCTGCCCAGTACCTTAAAGAATTGCCACGCACGGCATGCACGCACACTTGTTAAAACAGAAAAATATGTATCTGGAATACATGGGGAGTTCTTTCACATTTGCCCCCAAACAGTCATGCTGAAAATCTAAGGCAAATTTTCATTTTACGGCCCGTCAGCTCCCTGATACAGAGCAAATGAATGCAGCAGCAAACAAATCTATCAAATCCTACATCAAAACAACCTTGCTCTCTCTCCCTGTGACTTAAGGACACAGACATAGCAGGGCAGAGAGGTGAGGGAAAGGGAGCAGTGGCGCACAGCACTGAATGTACAACCCAATCTGCTGACTTGAGAAAAGCCCCCAGCGAGGGAGCCCTTTGGCGCCGGTCCTGGGGAACTGCAAAGGTCTACCTGAAAACGGTTCCCCACTAACGGTTCACAATTAGGACGCCAGCTTGGGTGACATTACATGGGACCCATCGGTTGACCGTAGGAGGAGTCTCCCTCCCAGATCCTCCAAGACGCTCCAGACAAACGTTCATTTTGCCGACTGGGAAAAGAAGAAAAAAAGACCGTTCGGAGGCTGTGATGCTAGAATACGATGAATGAAAGAAGCGGTTGCGACAGGGTACAAGTGCACTGACGTCTAGAGCAGCCCTCCTCCTCCTAAGGAATTATGGTAGGTTTAAAATGTCAATTTCATGCCATATAGACAATGATTAAAGAGCCTAATGTATACCCGTCAAGAACATGACAGGTTGATCACGGTCTTTTCATAACGCTTTTTGTCCACCTCTGCTTGGGCATTCTTCAGAGACGAAATGGAAAAGACATGCACAAGCTGAGACATTAGAGCTTTAATTAGAGGCAGACGTTTGAGCCGTGCAGTCTACCTCGGTGGATCCACTAAATGCATGCTGCAGGTTGATGTTCTTGACAATGCTCTCGGATTGTTCTTGGTTCTCTGAGCACAATCGCATACCCTTCAATTTGAGATGCCAATTGTTGATCAGGTAACGAGTGAAGTAGTCTGATGTATACGTCTGGATATGGATTGTCGACAGTAACCAAAGAAAACACACGCAGATACTTGTGCCCCTTCTTTTGATAAGTTTGAATTCAAACTAGGGGCCTTTTTTTATAGCAAGCACTGATAACTAAGGCATACTTAGGGCCTCTCTAACTTTTTCTGTTTTTTTTTTGCAAGTCACTGCACTTGAAATGATGACTTTAAATAAATTAATGTGCTGCTGGCTATACATTTCATTGCAGAGCGAAGAGAGACGGACACATTCATGCTGACTTTGTAAAATAGTTTGACAGAGCGCAGGCTGGTTTTACAGTTAGTTTTTTTGCAATGAGCTTTTTCCATTAGGGAAATATCTACTCAGAGTATACACCCCCATAGAGGTGCTAAATGTGCGTGTATTACGTTTACGTGTGTGCATGTATATAGGCTAATGTGTGCAGTCTGCATACATCACAGCAGCAAAGAGGAAGCAAGCACAGTAGGTGAGTTCATTTACAATGAGGCAAGTGCCACTGAAACCATTTAGTTTAATAAGCTATAACTCATTGTGTCACCAGGACAAATGACTTGTTAACATGAGGGATGAATTGCTGTTTATAAAAAAGGCAAATATATTGGTTCAAAAATTGTGTTAATGAGTGTGTGAATCCTATAACCCGCCGCCTGACAGACACCGATGGAGCATTGATGCTCATGCCAAACCAATTAAACACAGTGACACATTGACATGAAAGTTACTGCAGAAAGGCTGTAAAATTGCATTCTGGATGACAGTCATAATGGAAATAAAAGATTGAAGAGGAAACAACTGTATGAACTCCCCAAGATCAACCCTTTAAAAAGTAGGAATATTTTTCATTTGTCATTTCTGGTTTGGGCAACAGCCTCAGCTAATAACTGGACATTGCAGTGCACCTTGAAATGATACCTAATCAGTTTACATGGCTACCGGTGTCTGCTCAAATGTGACAGCTTTCACTGCTAAAGACAACTACTGGAGTTTCACAAAAAGAGTTTGTTCACCAGTTCTCACGTTGATCCGTTTCCCCGGTAAGCAAACTGGTGGCTGTTGAGCTCATTGGAGATGCTGGCCTTAATGAGGTATAGTACAAGTCTGTTAAACCACTTTTCTACAATTGGGGTCAGGGCTATCGATTTTATAAAACTGTACAACATCCGCGCCACTCACAATGATGAACCATGTCAAATATATAGCCTAAATAAAGTTTAAAGTCCTTCCAAAACTGACTTTTAGGATTTCATATTCCCTGTGTGTTTCCCCTGTACATCACTGTTCTTATTACCACTAAGGTACCACTGAGGTCTGCTTTTGGTCACTCTGTTTGTCGAAAGGATAAGAAAAAAAAAATTACAATTCAGATGCTTATTAAAACTTAGTAAAAGTGTGTAGCATGAGGAAAGATAGTCCCCATCATATTATCGGTTTGTTTTTGTTTCTCCACACTATTAAATGAGACAATTTTAATACAATTGTGTGCATTCCAGTGAATTTAGTTCTCCACATTTCTCAGCTTTTCGTGTTTCACATGGGAAATTACAAATATGCACAGTATATTGAAAGTATTTAAAATCAATGGATACAGGATGCATAGGGACAGTACTGTGGCTCCAACACAGAACCGCTTTCCACACTGTCACACCATCCCAACTCTCTGGCAAGTCCCCCTCCCGTCCCACCACAACCCATGAAAACACACACTTTAATCATTTAGATTCCCATTATCACAGCTTCCTCTTCTCATTACTCAACCTAGCTCTCATCACTACTGAGCCATGAACCAAAATTAATTCATTACCTTGTCTTCACCAAAGGACTGCTATCTTAGCAGGATTTAAGTTCTCATTTCAAACATTTGACGTTCTCGACATATCGTCTCTCAAAACCTAGATTAATTAGAATAACTCGGATGAAACAGAAGGCACCAGGCATAATAATATAACTGCTGAAGTGAAAATGGCAAAGAAGAATAAGACCAGCGACTCATTGAGACAGCAAAATGTGAGTGGGGGCTTCCAATCTCCAGCGGGTTGTCAGGCCTACAAACCTGTGCCTAGTGGCTTTGAACACTTTGTGCGACCATGCTGGGCTTGTTCTTTTACTCTGGGCTTCACTCTGCCCCTCCCGCTACTCATTTCCCTACTGCTTCAGCGCATTTCACATCTAAGGGAAAACAAACAAGCAATGTCATCCTTCTATTATTTGCCAGGAAGCCCACTGCTCAAGTCTTGACACTTGCGTAATGAGAAGTAAATGTCCACAAAGTCCCTTCTCCGATGAGAGCTTTATTAAATGATCTCCTTCACCAGTTTTTTTGGATAAGAAAAAAAAAACGCCGGTATCGGCACAATGGCAAATATGTCCTCTGCAGCTGCATTTCATGGTGGTTAAAAAAATACTGTGTTACGAGTACTATTTGATCAGTTATGGATCTCTTTGTAGTTACTTGATCAGCTTCTGTTAAGAATACCGATTACTAGTGATGAGGTTGGGTGGATTAGGGTGATCTTAAACAACAAATATAATGGGTTAGGGCAGGCTGGTCAAAAAATAACAAAGTAGGAGATATCAATAGATGACAGAAACATTGTGTGCAGTAGAATTCTCTTCCCCTCCATCAGTCTCAAAACACAGACTCACCGGGAGCCGATGCACTTGAGATGCTCGTCTCTGGCCTTTTCTCATACTTCAGCCCCTGACAGTCGTGCTACTACGATGGATTAAAGCGGTGGTTTGCCAGACGGCTGGGGGTGGTTCAGCTATGCATATTAAATTATCTGTAACCTGACCGATCTAATGACAATGACCAATAGGTTATCCTGAACTTACCTACTGTCACTACATTGACGAAAGCCAAGGCCTAACTTGAACCAATCCTCTCTGCCTTAACCGGCTACGCTTGGCAGGTCTTGGCAAAGAAATGGCTTGGGATTCATACTTCAGCGTGGGAGAGTTGTCCCCCGTAAAAAATGTCATAGACAACAGACATTTCAGTTTCATGTCTTCCCAGAAATTGCCTTACACATCCAGTGTGGGAGCATTTTGGATGTGACACGCAAAATGACTTATAGTTGCTGATAATGCGTTGTTAACAAAAAAATCCATGTTGCGATCTGCAGGAGGAGTTAACAGTTGTTATAACAAATTGATGTTCCACCGAGTGACATTATGGTGCATTCATGGGCCTATAAGAAATATTCGGATGAATAATAGTAAAACAATGACATTTGAGGAAAACATTTTCATATCTTAACAGCTGTAGTTGGGCGATGCTTATCAAAAAGATTCCCGTGCAGCACTACTAGCCGTGTCGGGCTACCTGGGCCTGCCAGTAGCATATGCTTGTCTCAAAGATTAAGCTATGCAAGTCCAAGTACACACGGACTGTACAGTGAAACTGCAAATGGCTCATTAAATCAATTATGGTTCCTTTGATTTAGATTTTTTAGATTTTCTTTTTTTTACCCTCAAAATTGCGGGAACAACGTTTCACCAACAAATATAAATTCCCTTTAGAGCCGTTAGCACGGGAAAAATAAATATAGAAACAGTCTCACGCGGTTCAGCATTGATGCTCTCCGGAAAGCGAGAAAAAAAGGAAAATTAATTGGGAAACTGTGGGCTAGAGTGCGATTGTGACTTTGATCAATGACTGGGGAAACTCATTACCAGCGTGGGCCAGTGCGTGAGGCGGACCCTAATTGTGTGCCAGTCTGTAATTCTGTGCTGTAATTGACAGCTGGATGAAGCAGGTGTGCCCAGAAACACAGTGGCGCGATGAGAGAGACAAAGGAGAAAGGGACAGAGAGATCACAAGATGGGATGAGGAAACGGGAGCGATAATGGATTAAGAAAAGCCAAGGGAGGATCTAACCTCTCCTTGGCACACGCAGCTACGGCTCTGGAAGGCCCTCACTGGATTTGTTTGTCCAAAGAAGTAAAAAGGTGGTGGGAGAAAGGAGAGGCCAAAGATGGAGTAGGAGGAAACTATCAGAGGAATACCCAGGTTTAGTCTTTGGTGTTGAATATTCGAAGGACACACTTGCGTATCACTAAAATCTGTCTCACTTTTAACTCATTTGTGTGGCCAGTGCAGGGTTTCATCATTTGGTGATGTGTAGTCACAGGCGCTATTGACCCCAATGATGTTATTGATAGGGTGTTTTACCAGTTTCATTATAAAATCCATGTGTTTCCAATTTAATTCAGTAATAGTGGGACCCATTTATTCCATGTAGCAAAGTATATGGTTATCAATAGTTGGGAAAGGCAAGACCTAGTATTGGATCAGTACTTTGTACGAGTTAATATCCTGAATTTAAAGTATCAGATGTATTAAGAGCGGTGAGCTGACAATGACTGCTAGCTCCCTAGCAGCTCCCTCTCGTGGAATATCTGATGTAGACTACATTTGACCGAGTTGGATTTTTAGTTGTGAGCTAGTTTAATAATCTAATAGAAAAAGTACAAACAAGGACTTTCTAGTTGCTTAAAGTGATGCGCCGATTTATGGAGGGTTTTTTGGCCAGCTCCCATAAGCCAGGAGCAAAGAATGTTGAATTCAATCAAGCACGCCATAATTCCTTGCAATGTATGAGTGGGGCTGAGTCACAGGCTTCTAATGGCTGCTCATAATCAAGCACCGTGATTAACGCACTTGGAAATGTGGGCACACACAGAAAATCCTTTGGAGAAGTCCCTTCCCTTAGAGCTAAGTACACTCATTACCTTGTGACAGCGGGTACGTGGGTGCTTCATTCGCTTTTATGCCGGTTTGTCTGTATTTGCTCATAGTTTTTCTGATTTCCATAAAGTGAAAAGGCAGCGAAAGAGCCCTTGAGTGTAACATTTTGAAGTCTGTATGCTGCATATGAGGTGCCGGGAAAGTCTAACTATACTAATTGCAAGTTTCATGGTATCACTCCCAGCAAAAAATGGAAGTGCATGATTTCAAACTAGAACAGTTTAGCATAATATAAATGGTAACTTTTTGCCATTTGATTTATCCAATATCAATTCATGGAATCTCAAGATGGTACCTTTGATTGGTTTACTTTGTGCTAACATCTGAGGATCCTTTGATCGGAAACTAATTATAATGATAACCCTGCTGACGGAGACTTGAGTGGCCAGAGGCCAGACGGTGGATGACATTCTCCACGTGGCCGTCTACATTAAATATCCAGACAGATGCTTCTGCCTCACAGACTCATTAGCCAGGGCCATCGAGGTTCTGGACCACTAACTTCCACTTTGACCACAGCCATCTGTGTTCTAAAAACATTGTGTATCCATTGAAAACAGAACTATTAAGTCAAATTTAGTGTTAACTGACACTTCAACATGTTGGTGTTTTCATTTCTTCAACAAGAATTGGAAGCAGTGAAGTAGTTCTACTAGTTATATACACTCACCGGCCACTTTATTAGGTACACCTTGCTAGTACCGGATTGGACTCCCTTTTGCCTTCAGAACTGCCTTAATCCTTCGTGGCATAGATTCAACAAGGTACCGAAAACATTCCTCAGAGCGTTTATGATGGTTATTTGAGTTACTGTTGCATTTCTATCAGCTCGAACCAGAACTGCCGCTCACTGGATATTTTCTTTTTTTCGGATAATTCTCTGTAAACCCTAGAGATGGTTGTGCGTGAAAATCCCAGTAGATCAGCAGTTTCTGAACTACTCAGACCAGCCCGTCTGGCACCAACAACCATGCCACGTTCAAAGTCACTTATAATCACCTTTCTTCCCCATTTTGATGCTCGGTTTGAACTGCCGCAGATCGTCTTGACCAAGTCTACATGCCTAAATGCATTGAGTCGCTACAAAAAGGCATCGCTCTGTGCGTCAATAAACAAGATCTAAAAGAGTTTGGAAAGTTTGGCTCGGCAGTTTTCAACCTTAACGATGGTAGTTATGGTGGCTGTGCAAATTCAGACCTTGCAAATGGGTGCATGCAAATGCGTACGCACAAACGCTCACACCATTGCCTTGAGGCACAGTGGAAGATGGATGGCCACTAAGTGTCTTCTGAATCATATTACAGTCCGCAGATTAGAACCATTATAGGTAAACCTCCTGGCAAAAAGATTAGTCTAATTAGTTCTTTTCAACTATGCTCGTGTTTGGTTGAACACATTCATTATGCATTGCTTTTTCAAATGTAGAGAAGCAAGTGGAATGCCACTTTAAATCGAGTGTTGTATCTACCAATTTGTTTACCCTTGTCATCATAATGAGACTTGAAATACTTAAATGGCTCTCGAAACGATTTATTGACGACGATATGCTTCATATTTGTTTGAGAAAGCTTGGCCGCAAAAGACAAAAACAATACTGATGAAACAACTGAACTGCTGGGACTCTTTCACATCAAAGACATCTTCCATCAACTAAGACGTCCCACCCCCGACTGAAAATATGGATTTGATGATACTCATCTCTCACTCCTAAAATAAGCAGACAGATGCCTGACAAATGTCTGATATCTATCAAAGTACTATCTCGGTGTCTTGTTTTTTCCCCCATCCATGCAGCGACGATACATCACAGAGGTTGATCCCTACCGTCTGAATGTCAGCTGAACGTCACACGCATTCTCTCACAGGCTGCCGGTGAGTGTTGCTGTGGTTTGGTACTTGTTAGTGTTTGACTGGGGAAAAGGCCCAGATGTGTGCAGAGAGCTCACAAGCCTTATCCAGAGGGATAAATCCAATCCATTACCTGGCTGGGCTCAGAGCATCTCAATCGATGGCACTCTCAGTGGCTGCTGATGAACTTCCCTCTCTGACAAGGTGTATCATTCAGACCTGTCGCAGCGCAAGACTCCCGTCTGGTATTTTAAGGCACCAATGAAACTCAAGGCCAAATATTTTTTGTTACGGCCGACTCAGCGGACAGTGCCCGCACTGGTCAAAGTACTTCTACGACACGTTTGTGTTTCTAAATGATTTCTCCGCCATCAATAACTTAAATGGCAGGAAGAAGGGCGACGTGTATCACGTCACGCACAGTAACATCTTCCTTGGCACTATGGACTGGACACATTATCAATTCAAACAAACTGTAATTATATTCAATCACAGCGAATAGGAAGACACTGAATGACGTGCTTCAGGCATGTTGAATCTGTACTCATCTACAGGCATATTTTCTTATCATCCGCCTATAACTTCCCTTCAATCCAAAAACCGAACAAGAAGGATGGAGAGATGAAGGAACAGTCAGTGTGAAGGAGGAGGAGAAGATCAAATGGCAAGGCGGTTATGAGATGTGTGTCTGATGCCTTTTCAGACTGTGCTGTTTTGGCCGCCGCACCAGTCAATCACGATTACAATGGCGGGGAGAGATGGGCGCAGTGGTGCAGAAAGAGCAGGAGTGATAATTACAATGCAAGGGACAAGATAATGGGAACACGCTGCACTCTCCCAATCATTTCATGTATCAGCAGCTGACTGACCCCCTCCCTCCCCCCCTTACTGACAACCAGCAATCACAGGTCATATTTGTGAAATCCAAAATGGATTAATTTGATGAGAGCAGTGGGGGATGTGATCCGTCACCGTGTATGCACGTGTTTTTGAGCACAGTTTTGTCAAATGTCAAAGAATATTTACTTTTCTCTGTGAAATGAGCACACAAGCCTGACATTATTTGTGCGGCATGAAGGGAAGCGTTTTCTGATCTCGAAAAAGGATTCAAATTTGAGCATTTACTGCTCTCAAAAGAATTGCTAATAATAAACACATTTGGCTTTTCAGTCATAGTGTATAAACATTTAGTTGTGCAGATTCTCACTTTAACAGAAGTATATAATCATTGTAATGCAAAAGGCACTTTTATTTGAACGGTGGATTCTTTAATCTGTGTCAGTAAATGTTATCCCACTTCTGTTAAGTACAGTCAGCATAGAACATTAATCATAGGATCACCTAAATTAAATTAACCATAAAGCGTAAAGAGACTTAATGAAAATTAAATTGTTTATGATGTGCATGATTACAAGGGAATCTCCTCTCCTCTGGAAGTACAAGCGACGACCAATGGGATTTTAACCATTTAAAAAGAAACAACTCGGAGCACTCAGTTGATACCCAAAGGCACAATCAATCATGGGAGGGAAATTATTTGGGTTCACTAGTGCTACATGAAGAAAGAAATATATTTTTTGTTGGGTATAGACTTGGGTTTTATTAAGCCTTTGAAATATGCCATGTTATGCCAACATAATAAGATTATGTGGAATACTTTTCATATTAGCAATTAACATACATATCCCCAGAGCTAAGGTCAACGATGCTGCCAGCTTTGCCAATCTATGAGCAACAGTATTAAACTTGATAATTTGCCGCATGTTAAGCAACCCTAGAACAAAAAACACCCTAAATATTAAGTCTTTGAGAGCATTAATCGTTTCTGCTTGCACAATGTCAATCAATCAAGAGATCCTTACCACCAAAGCTGTTCACACAAATACATGAGAAGTGGAGGATGAAGATTAAATGCTTGTCTGTTTAAACAAGAGTGAAAGATAAGGTTGCCTCTCCTCTTTGGCAGCAAACAAATGACAAAGGTGCACAGCCATTTTATGCTCAGCAAAACTCAGCGTAATTCAAAAGACAGAAGGGTCGATTTCCTGAATTAACATTAAAGGTTGGACTCAAACGCAATAAATTGCACATTACTATCCCACTCTTCCTCGCGCATTAATAACTGTTCTTCCCAGCAGTCTTTGTGCTTCGGACCAGGCCTTGGCTGGCAGACACTGCTACTAATAGTCAGATTACTATTACATACAATGCATGCAATACAAAAGATTCATATAATGAGTGTAGTAAATCTCCTATGTGTACATTCTGTGCACATGAAACCCTTTGCACTTTGTCCATCCTCCTCTGTTGGCATGTCCAGACAAAGGGACGCTTGACGAGGAAGAGACCACACAGTTAAAGCAGCCTCGGGGAGACGACCGAGCTAATCCGTGGTTATCAACCCTTTCAAGCCTGCAGACTCTATTTGCAAACGCTGTCTTAATATCCATTTTGCCTTTTCAACAGCGTGCAAAGATGCCCGTGTAGCCCCCTGAATCTGTGACAGAGGACTGCAGGCGGGAATGCAGTAATGGTTTCCAGGGAGACAGCTAAAGCAATGCTCCTATATGCACAGGGATACAATGTGTTACACCCCATTTCTGCTCACAAGCACAAGCTCCCAAGGTCCTACATTTCAGGAAGCTTCTACTTGAACCCGCGTTTGTCACATTAGCTAACAGAGCAACAACTGACTATTCTGTTCCCACCTGCCGACCGGAATCACAGTAATATGTACTTTTTATGATGGGATTATCACACCGCGTCTCTTACTATAAAGAGGGGCAATCGTGTAAAAACGATCCAATTCAGAAAATGTAGGTGGAAAAAAAAAAAAAAAGAAAATGGTATTTTAAAAAGGGGCATTTGAATTCAGAGCTATGTTATTTCTGCAACTGTGTGACAGCACCTAATTTGAAATATTAAACTATCTTTATTTTGGTTTTCAGCCTCAACGTCATTTAAAAGATAACTATAGTCTATGAGTAAACCTTAAAATGTCAAGCCATATATGTATATAGAATACATTTCTTTTGAATAACTATCAAATGAGTTTGTATGATTGAGAGTAATTCAATATAAAATACGAATGCCAAAATGTAGTACATGGACTATTTGTAATTTACCCAAAGTCAAAATGGGTAAGTGGTAAAAAAAACAAGGGTCAAAACACCAAAAGGCAATCAGTTCGGTCTCTGAAAAGCAAGAAGATCGCAGAAGGCGCGATGAAAATAGTTTGAGAAAGAATTGCATTTTTAAATTACAGTTAAAAAATGAGAAGAAAAAGTTAACAGCAAGAACTTGTTAATGAAATACACATTTCATGTTTAGTATAATTTCTATTGCTCTGTACGTTTTTTTATAATTCTAAACTTTGTAATGAGTATTACATTCTTAGCTTCCTTCTTGCATGAAATTGACATGTTGAAGGTGGGAAAGACAACAGCAGCCTGTTGCAAGTGAAAAAAAACAAACACGCCTGCAGAGGGCAACAAAAAAATAAATAAAGCAGCGTCATGTCATCATAGAATAACATTTTGGGTTGAATTTGACTTCTGGCAGTGGGGAAAATATGAAGAAAATAAAATGGCTACAATAAAAGAGGGAAATGTACATAGAAAGTGGAGCATACAAAAATAAAAAAGTGATGCCTTATCGTTTTTGGTTTTCCAAAGCAGAGCTGTTGCTCTCTGTGCCTAACACAGCATCGTGATTTTGTTTCATGGAGGCAAGTCGGAAAGTGGAAGTGGTGGAAACAGGCTACTGGGTTTGCCACACGGCCTCGGGCTCGACAGGAACCAAAACACAATACTGTAATGCCCCCTAGTGATGCAATATGATAACGACCAATATGACATCCCATGAGTCACAGTCGCAACAGCTTTTCAGGAAATGATTTGCACGTGATGCATTCAAAGCATCAGGACCATAACCAGAACCAGTTTTTACGATATTGAGCTTGACAGTTGTGACATCACAAACAAGTAATTAAAATAAACTAAAACTCTAGAAAGAGAGGTTTTGAAAAAGTAACTACCTATGCACCCTGCAGCTTCTTCTCTCTGTCCATTAAGCCCTCCTCTCAAGTCGGGAAATTTGGCAAATCTCTGGAACAGACTGCTACACATTCCTCAGACTGCTCATGTTTGGAATTCCACCGACCTCACAAGGTACTATTTTTTTCAAATCTTCCGAGGCAATTCGATTTCACACCTGCCCCCCCAAGTAAGAGGGCAGCTACCCATAATCCTGTTCCTACTGCCCGTCAGGATGACAACAGGAACAGAGGCCTGTGGGCTGTGTGTGTGTGTGTGTGATCATGAGTTTGTGTGTGCACATGTACACAACTGGACCATGGTGTTCTGCTGTCGGAGAAATTCGGACAAGACAGGTATACACTCTGAGGAAAGGAAAACACAATTGACGAGTGAAAACAGCCTGGTAACAAACATGTTTCTGTATAACACTATCAACAGCTATGTTAGACTATATAGAACATCAAGTTGAATACACTTTCATAAAAGAAACAGCAACACCAAATCTCAAACTAAATTGGCTGACATAAAAATTAACCAGTCGCAACTCCAGCCGCTTTTTCAATCCCCGTTTCCTCAAAGCCAGAGAGCCAGTCAGCGATAGGAATCATGAATTTGCAGCTCAAAGCTGAAAATGATTCACTTTACAAAATGTCGTCGCCTCTGCTTCAGCTTTGCATACATTTCAAACGTTTTGGAATGTGTTGCCATGGTCTAGTTTTGCCCACACATCAAGCACCATGACCAAAAGCCAAATCGCATGCACACAGCCGGTTCCTGCAATGGCCACTAGATGCAACCACCAATGAAAAAAGAAATTACTGGGTCATCTACGTAGAACACACACCTGTAATGTTGAGGCAGCTCAATTTCATACAGTAGCAATGGAATATTACTACTGGCACTAGACAAGTAAACCGAGGTGAAGACATACACCGCAAGTCAAAATGCTTAAAAGCTGTGCAAAGACTCAGCATCTAACCGTCACACAAAAGAAACAGTCGGGGTGTGTTGTTTGCAGGAACAAATGTCGGTCAGTGCATCATCTTCTAATTGGGGTGAGCAAACATTAACTGGAGAAACACTCAAGGTCTCAAAATAAAACCGTTTACACCGGAACGTGGAAGTAAAACATTCTTTTGTGAGATAATGTGAACTCACGTTCTCAAAGGCTACGTTGATCGAGCGGTTTGTGGAAACACTTCAGCCACTTGATCGATCTTGCATCCTGACCCCCAATCCTGACAAAGGTCAACTAAAAAGATTAGGAATCCTCAGTACTCAAATAGCCATTCTTACCTCTTACTGCAAATATGGGTGGTAACGAATGCTTGTTTCGAATGGAGACAACACATTTAAGAAGGATACATTTACTAGCTCCATTTTGTATTTAAGCTTTGCAACTTCGCAAAAGATCAAATCAGTTAAAAGTGTTTGCTAATCGACTTTTCTTCACCACAGATATTTTATCATTGCAGGAAAACTGAATACATTAGTATCATCCTTATTGGTAATCAACATTACCAATTAAGCCGTGCTTCCCCTGCTAGGATCTGACAAATAGCTAGTATATTAAAAAAAAAAAGTATTTAGTATTGGCAATATAAAAGACGCCTAAACACTTAATTTACTATCTGGCAAAAAGAAAATACCAGCACAGAAACACAGTTACACTTTATCATTTGTTAAATCACTGCAAAATGTAGTTCGTACTGTTCCTTGTGAGTGTTACCCAGAATGTGTGTGTATAATTGGTTATTTGTAGAAATAACGCATTTTATGCTTTTGTTAGCCCATGTAATTACATGGCAACACCTTGAGACCAGTAATGGTTTTGATGTTGGCTCGTTTTTTTTGTTTTGTTTTTTTTTAAAAAAAGGTGAGGTACACACTGGCTATTCGATCTCCATGTGTGTATTTTCCAGTGTATAAGTGTATAAGTACTGCTTATTATAGGCCTACCTTTACCCAATGACACTGAGTGAGTTAAAGCACACGACGACTCACCGACTGAGGAGCCGGTTGTCCTTTGCTGACTGTGTGGACGTCTGTCGGTCTCTCCCGGATCAAACTCCACCATTAAACCGTAGGACATTTTGCTTTCGGGGGGCAGGGGCGCGATATTTTCATTAGGCTAACTTAAAACGACATTTTTTCGGGGCTTTTGCTGGTGTCGCTTCGTCCTCGACCTCTTCGCAGTGCCAGGTGTTCCTAATTAGGCAGGACGGCTCAGGTGCTTTTCCAAGTGCTTGCGTTCACTGTACTCCTCGTAAATTCCCAACTCCATTTTCTTGTGTTACTACTGTACATTTGTTGGTGTTAATAACCTTTGGTTCAGTACATCGTTGAAGGTACAAACCCAGATGTTCGGTGGGGGCTGAATCCCCCGCTCAAAAGAACAATGTAGTAAAAAAACAACCTACTCCAAAAAGGGCTTTGAGACTTTATCAAGCTTACGTCAACTATATAAAATAATAAAATAAAATAAAATAATCGCTAAAATCCCATGTTTGTCAATGCATTTATTAGCATGGTAATGGTGATGGCTAGTCAGCCAAATAATGCTTGGTCTTGTTCTCTATAAACTCTGTTTGTTTAGATTGTCTTAACTGCAAAAATGATACACAAAGCAACCTACACTTTGTGGAGAATGTAACTTTTTTTTTGTAGCTTTTTATATTCATATCACACACCCGCACGCACATACATCACTTGTATGCTCCTACCATGAGTACTGAAATCCAACCAAGTAAAATGAATTACATCCATTACTTGCAGTATAGTATAGTACCCTGCCCATAGATTATATTTTGCGTCTTTCTTTATTTTGCTCTCCTCTTCTGTTTATTTATTTACATTCTTAGCAGCAGGTTATGGTTGGTTTGACCTCTGAGAAAGACTTTAATCACTTTTGAGTTAGATCACAAGGAAATCACACAATAATACTTGCCATCAGGTCACTTGACCTCTGCAGGGTGTTAAAACGTTCTCCAAGCTTTTTTCCAAATTCTATTCGGAAAATAAAAGTTTCTCTCTCTCTCTCTCTCTCTCTCTCTCTCTCTCTCTCTCTCTCTCTCCATTGTATATATAATATGTACAATATACAATATGCTTTTCTGAAAAGAAAAGGGGTTAGTAATCAATCACTGTAACATCCCTTTATACGTTTCTATCATCGGCAGATGACCCATAGCTGCACTTGCCAGTCAGGCTGAGAGAACAAAATTAATGTCTCTAATCAAGACTGTTCATTGAATGGTGTTAAGTTAATAACTGAGGGATGAATGAGTAACCTAATTCCAATGGACATTCCAACACAATTATAAAATGGCATAAACTGACCGACCAAAGAGTCAGAGACATCTGGATTAGGGCAGCGTGTAGGATTCTCGTGCACCAGCCCCCATGCTGCCCTACTCTCCATCTGACGTGTAAATGAGATTTATGCAAGCAGTACTACTGTGTGAAAGCAGCCAAGGCTGGGAGTAAATGCAATCCACATGTTAGCACATTACATTCCTGTAAAAACAGCATAGTGCCTGTGGGCTCAGTACCGGATTTGAGTGCATGTCTGAGAGAGAGCGATAGTTTACGAGTCCGGAAAACAATATTAGCATCGCTGTCACAGCTGCTAACAATGTTACTTGTCTCTCAACATAAGAAATCTCCTTATTCCACACAGCTGCGTCAGCTCTCTTAATGCTTGGCGAGGTCGGGTCTGACAGTTAGTTTTGCGTTAGTTTGTAATGAGTGTTAGCTCAGGGGTTGGCAACCTTTTTGCCCTATTTTCCACCAAAATGGAGCCATAACAATCTATTTTATACCACAGCTTATAGTTTCATATAGAGTTATATCACATATATAACAATAGTTTGTTGTATTTATCTAATTATAGAACAGGAGTAAAGACAATTATTGTCACTTTCTGTTGGCAGGTGCACTTTATTCCTTGCACTATGTTGTCTTGTTGTCCATTTTCGTCTGTTGTCATGCCCCAACCGCCAAGTCAAATTCCTTGTCTGACATACTGTGGCAATAAATGATATCCTCTACTTTTTTGTCAGCCATTAACTGAACTTAAAAGTCGGAAAATAGATGCTTAGATATATTTAATGACCAATTATTTCACATATTTGTAAAAGGCACAAAAACAAGCATTGCATTAAGCAATACAACTATTCATGTAATCTGAATCTGAATATAATTAAAGTGGACCCAATGCAACACTTTTTACTGTGCAAGTTAATCCAGTGTGTGACATACAAGAGGTAATGAACATTAAATGAGAAGCCAACTAGAAAGGAGAGAGAGAAGGCTGAGGAACATCTAGCAAAAAGGGAAAGACCGGGGTAATTTGACAGAGTGAGAAGTCACATGAGGGTAAAGGATGGGAGAGAGCTTGAGGGACAGTCCGTGAGAGGGAGGGTGCCAAATAAGGAGAAACGAGCAAAACCAAAGTCTGACTCTGACAGTGGAGCACGGAGCTCAGCTGATGGCCCTTAATGAAGTCAGGCAGCTGCGGCGGAGGAAGAGGAGGAGGAGGAGGAGCACAAAGTGACAGGTCGAGTCCCACTCTGACACACACACACACAGCAGAAGACAGCTACGATTTTAAGCATAAGCATACCAACACTATGATAGACATGCCGGGCCGCGCGTAGCAGAGCACTGAAGGACAGACACAGTCAGTATTCTCTGAATACATTGCACACTGAGCATTTTCCCTTCCCACTCTGTGGGGAACATCGGAAGATTCATCCGCCGGTCCGGGATTGACATTTTAAATATCATTGTCCCATCGTAATATTAATTTGTGAGTCGTCTTCCTACAGGTAGCAACACAGTTTATTTGACGTATATGAAAGGCGGACATTTAGTTATAAGAATGCAAGAGTATTCGGGGTCCACACATTTGTCTTTTTGACAACATATTCAAGTTATTTTTGATGTTTTGAGCATAGCTGTGAATCTAAAATTGTACTAAAGTGAAATAATGCTGAGGAATCATTTCTTATAACAAATGTTAAATTAAGTAAACAAGTTCCAGCTGGATAAAGTTTGGTGCAAGTGGATGTGAAAGTCAGTATCAAGCTGCAGCTTTTTCTTTGGAGGTAAAGTCCACCGCTTCCCTCTGTAGGAGGAAAACTGTATGATTATTTCATGTTCTGAATCATCAAAATATCTGGAGATTTTTCAATGAAGCCAAGATCATCACGAAGACATACAAAACATCCACATTCATTTAGACACCCACACAACACGACAATCCTGAACCTCTTTGTTCAAAGTTCAAAGCGTCAATATATTATATCCACTGGAAAATTACAGTAAACAGTAAAACCCGCTCTCATCTCTGGGTATTCTTCAGTATTATGATAGATTTGATCCACTGTGTTAAACATCAGTTTGATAGTTTTGTAACAGTTTAAAGGACAGCGATCACGACAACCAAAAATCTGATTGTAGGGAGGCAGAGAAGCAATCTGTAACCAAAGCTGTGTAAATAGAATGATTTTAGAGGCCCTGCAATATTTACACATCGGTCCTTGAACCACCTCTTTCAAAGGCATACACAGAGTTAAAGAGTTTAAATATGAAACATAGAACTACTAAGCCAACTATCAAATGTGACAAAAGGAAATAGGACAGAAGAGTATCAACGTTTTGGGTTGAGGGCAGAATTGGCGTTAGAAATGGTTTTACAGCCTGTGGATCATTAGTTGATCATATTTGAAGGTGCATGATGATACATGACAGCAGGTGGCAGCAAACCACTTAGCAGCCTAGCAAGTGAGGAATACAAAAGATGAAGACATTTTTGTTTTCAGTAAAAACTATTTTGTAAAGACAAAGTTCATTTACAAAACGATTAGAGGAGTATATTTATATTAAAAAAATCTCTTAAATATAAAAGCTTGACACATGTATGGTTAAATAAAACGGTTTATTTAACAATTATTAATCAATACAAAAACTATTCAAAAATCACAGAATTGTACAATACCATGTTTCCAATCTAATGTGGCCATGACATAGAAAAATACAAAAGGCACTGTGCATTAGAGTCTGCTGCATATATTAAACAGATTGTAGACACTACTCAGATTCACAACCGTATCAATAATTCCTCTCAAAACCATTACAAATGCTCATCCAACCTCTAAATGACAATTTATTCTTAAGCAAGAGAGGGAACTGCATAATTGATTAGAAAAATAAACAATCGAATTAAGCCTATAACTGATCAGCTTGTTAAAGAAAACCAATTAATCAAAGAGAAAAACAGGTTCAAAGACAAAAAAAAAAAAAAAAAACAGTTCAGGGAGTGTGAGGATGTGCATGTAAGGAAAGGGGGATATGCTTTGAGGTTACCATACCACATACCTACCGACAATCAATCAATGAGCATATGTACCTTCATAGGCCCTGGTCAGAGGTATTAGATGTACGCTGGGTGAAGTGTGAGGCGGAAGGAATCCCAATAGCTCTAATTTGCAGAGATCAATAAACCTCATGTACCAACAAGAAGAAAGAGGGTGTAGGTTTCCCTGCCTTATCTTTCCTTTGACAAAGTCTCATCAGGCAAAAGAAGAAAACCTTTGGGCCTCCCACAGCTTCGTATGCGCACGGATCCTTGGGATCCATTCGGAAGTCGGGCCAAAAGACCGATCAATAGGTTGAATTACTTTGCAAAATCTACCAAAGAATGTTACTGGAACCTCTTGTTTCCTCCAACACCAGCTGAGAGCTTAGTATACCATGTGACAAAGAGAGGCAGACCCCATGAAACACTAAACCTGTAGGCTCTAAATCAGCAAAAAAAAAAAGCAGTATGACGAAAATCTCCAATTTCTTTGCGTGAAGTAAAACTTGACGAAAAGTGGCTCTTCGTGACACATTCTTTACGAACCCAACCCCCTTTTGCTTTTGAGCGCAGCAACATTCTTTTGCCTCTGTACCTTTGTGGTACTGTGCAAGTTCACTATTCATTCAAAGCGTTTAGTAGTTCATACCAAAACTGAAGGATAGCTATTAAGGACACCTGCCATTCTTTTAACAATCTCTTTGGCATCCAGTTTCAGGTCCAACTTTCTGTGTGACAAGCATACATAGTAATACACATTCCCAGTCAGAAGGAGTCAAAACTGTAGCAGCTGTAGTGCATAGCAATTATTTTTGGCATCCAGTCACTGGATTACACAAGGTTGATTGATGCTTCTTCTAAAATCATAGGAAACCATGCTCATCGAGTCCTTTTGGAGTAATCGGGTTCCACTTTGCAGTAGTCTTTGTGGTGGGATAGCCTGCGAGACAAAAGCCAGGGAAGGTATTAATCACAACATTCACAAAAAAGCGTTGAAAAGAAGATAATAATGCCGATGGTACCTAATTCTGATCTGCTTTTGATAACCTCCGATGGTTGAACGTCTGACGAAGGGAGCCTCCCTTCCACATCGCTCTCCCCCGAGGACGTGTGGTCTTCGGCCTTCACGTGGGAGGGTCTCTTATGGTATTTGGCCCTGTAAGTGTCCGTCATGCAGCTATCCACCGAAAAATAGGTGGTGGGAAAGGCCATATCCGTCTGGCCGGGGGAGCCCGCGCCGTCACGGGGCCCCAGGTCCGGACCGGGAAACCGCTCGTCGCTCTCGCTGGCCGACAGGTCGTTCCGGTCCTGATCCGACGATCCCGACCTAGAGCTGGCGTCCGACGAGAGCCTGTGCTCGGCGGGAGTTTCGATCCACCGGCGGAGGGCGATGTGCGACAGCGGGGACGACTCGCTTTTAGGCCCGTGGCGGGGGCTCAACCGCGCCGGCACTTCCGGCGGTCGGGAGTGGACGGCCGACGTGTCGGCGTGGCCGCTGCCGTAGGTCTTCGGAGGAAGGGGCGGGGGGTGGTTGTGCGCGAAAGGGTCTAGGCGGGACACGGTGCCGGCCTCGTCTTGTTCGGAGATGGGCCCGGCGAGGTCGTCCGAGCTGTTCCACTCGGAGCTGCTGGTCTTTGCGAAGGAACGAGGCCAAGGGCTCACGGGGCTGCCGTCCTCGTCGTCGTCCTCCTGCTCGCTGTCCGGACCGTCGTTTCCTTCCAAAATCCTGGGAGCGCATCGGAAGGCTCTTCTTCTGTTGGAGGGTAAAAAACAAAAAACAAGAAAAACTGCACTTAACTTTCCGCTGTTCCAAATCAATAGACGACACACACACAGTATTCGTTCACAGACCTTCGCTTACCTTTGTATTGGCTGACCAGACAGGATGTGTCCGTGTTGTAGATCTGGAGATCGTCTTATGTGTTCACCTAAACAGCAACAAAGCCTCATAAGCATTTGCAAACACAACACACTCATTTGGAAAGTCATGGATATCACTATGACAGTCCAAAAATAGAGCATGGTAACATCTGCCATTGGTATTTATATTTGAACAAAGCTACAGTACTCTTTTTTTTCTCCCTATGTTATCTAACAGAGGTCATGGTGAGGCCTTTTGCCTGGTGCTGTGGGAGGAAGTATCAAAGCAGCTAGTCTGGCAGAGCGCCCTCAGGCCCCGTGTGTACCACTCTGACTGTCTGATCGAGCCAAAGAACGTGGCCCCTCAAAGGGAATTTGGGTTCACATCCAGCTGGCTTTGAGCAAACAGCGCAAATAAGAAAAAATAAAAGGACCCTGAATGAACTCTCGCAGATTAAGAAGTTGGATCATAGGCATGCTAATGAAAACAAGAGTAATTCCATCAAATTTATTCCACTCAATAACCATGATTCAATCAATAAACCTCATGTACCAACAAGAAGAAAGAGGGTGTAGGTTTCCCTGCCTTATCTTTTCTTTGACAAAGTCTCATCAGGCAAAAGAAGAAAACCTTTGGGCCTCCCACAGCTTCGTATGCGCACGGATCCTTGGGATCCATTCTGAAGTCGGGCCAAAAGACCGATCAATAGGTTGAATTACTTTGCAAAATCTACCAAAGAATGTTACTGGAACCTCTTGTTTCCTCCAACACCAACTGAGAGCTTAGTATACCATGTGACAAAGAGAGGCAGACCCCATGAAACACTAAACCATGATTTCAGCGAATTGTGCTGCGATCAGTTCGATTTCAGCCATTAGAGCAGCAGGAGCACATGTTTAGAAACAGCCCCCGAGGCGCGGGCCGGTGTGGAGCTTAGCCAATTTAGCAGGGTGGGTGTGATTCACAAGGCCTGTGACAGACAACAGCTGACTAGCAGGACAAGGAAGAGAGCGAGTGGCTGAGGACCATCTGTGATGCGTCAGCATACCTTCTTTGTGCCCCCCTTTTTCTCCAGTGCTTTCTCAAAGCATTAGTGGCTAAACCCTTTGTGCTGGCATGCAATTACACCAGGGTCAGACTCCAGACGCCAGATCCCTTCCACAACACTATTCCATTTTTTAAGCTGCTAAGTCCATGTGGAAATTCACAATTTGACGACGCTGATCTGCAATGTTGGCAAGCAATTGCCACGTCATTCTCAAAAAAAAAAAAAAAGACAAGAAAATGCTGTTTACAATGGGTCCTCCCCCCTCCCCCCAAAAAAATCCTCTCATCTTCACGGTGACATCACCAAGAGAAAGCAGCTGGTTAAGGAAAAGGCAGAGACGCCGCGTTGTCAGGTCTCCGGTCGGTTCTTGTCGAAATCAAATGTTTCAGAAAACGGCTTTTAAATAATCACTTAATGCCCGTCCAAATCACTTCTTTAGGTCCGGGGGTCCGGCTCGTCACATGTCTACGTTCATCTCGGGGGGAATTTGGGGATCACTGCGGGAGCCGCGGATGCCAGAGAGACGGATGTGCTCAAGGTGTTCTGATGTTCACGTGGCCGACTGCACTCGCCCGGGAAGCCGTCCACGTGCTGTGACTGCATGGATTAGGTTACGGCTCAGTGGCATTCAATGAACTATCTGAACTTTGCCAAAATGGTGTGCGACAACACCTCCCATTCGTATGTCAAATTGAAAGCAAGTAACTTACTAGGACAAATGAAAGTGGAGCTGCCTCATAGGCTTTTAAAAATAAAAAATGCCTCAATAATGTGCGTGCGTTGACATATTAAGAGCCACTTACGATATACACTACTTTTAAAAACAGCCCAGTCTGTATTTGGCGCAAAAGTTCAAGAGAGGATCAGTTTTGGGGGCTGCGGTCACCAAATGTTTTAGGGGACGTTTAACCGAGGGGAAAACATTCTGTGATCTGACATCATTTCAATTTTAGCCGGCGTGTGAAACTCCTCGAACATAATAGAAAATGGGCCTCTGCACAGACCATGAAAGCAAATCTAAACTAGGTTTTTGAAAAAAAATTGTACATGCATAAATTCCTGACAGCCCTTTGAAGCTTTTCTGATGAGAAAAAAAAAAAAAAAAAAGCTTCTACACATTTCAGTTCTAAGGCTGTCAGGTTGAGATTTGTAGTTCTGTGCCTTCTGCTGTCTGGGGTACTTAAAATTCTCAAAACATCAGTCAGACTCACAGGCATTTTTTTGCAGTACAGCTTTTCATTGAGACCCGAGCTATGTGGGGAAGAGAAATGAACCCCAGGGGGCGGGGGGAAAAGTTTAACAATTTAATCAGCTAGAACAAATAAAAATAGTCCTCAGTCTGTGGTGATATGCGACTGGCTGGAGATCACTGTGCCTGAACGACACGTGCTCATTCTGCGGCATGGCCTCGTTCACGCTGAGGAGCATCGCTGTCTCATCGTGCCAACCCACGAGTACACTGCGGAAGGTGTATGCAAACATGCACTATGCACGGCGAGTCCATTTGTTTGGATGAATCTTCCTGATCAAAGACGAGGCCTGAAGCAGCGGCAGAACTGAGTAAATAAAACCATTAAGTGGGTATCATACTAAAAGTAGAAACTCTTTGCGCAATCAATTATGAAAAGATACAGATGCAGTAAAGTTTCCATTAGAGACGTTTTAGCCAAAACTAAATAACAAAATGTGTAATCACAGGCTGAGGAAAAGAGACGCCTTAGAAACTAAGCCTTTATGTTGGTTTCCCCAACTCAACACTCTTGTGTAAAAGCTTTTTTCAACTCCAAATAAACCTGAAGTAAGATTAATTCTAGCAGGTTTTTTTTCAAAGCTGCTCTTTGGGACATTGAAGTAACTGCAGCGCTACCAAATGGCATTTTCGTTGCCTCATGTTTGAATACCCTCTTCTGACGGGTCAAGCCAAGACATTTTCTGCCCAGCCAGGCACAGCTGGGTGGCCCCTACAAGCTCTCTCATCTTCCCCTCTTATTCTGGATTGTCTCAGCACGTTTGCGTTGAGGGAATTAGTGGGGCAATTTCTTGCTCATTTAAAAGTATATTTTCCTCTTCTCTGAACATCACAGGGAAGCATGTGCTGAAACAAGAATGCGAGTGTCCGGGTGAGCAAGCCCCCCTCCCCCCGCAGTGAGTTTCATGTCATCCAATCTCCCACCATCCCGTCTAGAAGATAAAAAATAACCATCATTTTCCTCATTTGAGACTCATAATATACCAATTTCTTTTTGGCGTCTAAACCGATCCAGAGGGTGGAGAAGCTATTGGAGAGACGAAGGAACAGACGACCTGACACAAACCACATTTTCTAATTATTTCAGTCAATAAATGTCCAAAGAGTTGATGTCTCTCTGAAGCCGATGCACACTTGTGTGTGCTGCATAAAATAAACTTTACTCAGGATAAAAAGGTCAAGGCCAGTCAGTGTGGAACCACAGCACTTATTTCCATGCAGTATCCCAGTATCAATCAGACTGTGACCTTACACTACTGATGGAACAATAAATCAAGGAAATTGCTTAGTACCATCCTAATGATTCAGATCCTTACAACAGTGACGCCGACTGGGCGCATGGAATTTCTTTAATGTCAGGGCCAAGCCATTGTGAGGAACTGATTTCACGTCACCACACCTAAAAACTCTCTCTCTTCTGGATTCATGTGTAAATTGGCTAAACATTCAACATTTGAGTATGTTTACCTAAATGTACACATATACTTTACACCTGTATGTCTCAAATGTTGGCTCTCTGAAGATGTTGCACAGGTGTTGCCAGTAATTGACAGAATAACTGTCAGAGTTAAACCAAACTCATTGGTGCTCAAAAATATGAAATAAAGGCAAGTGTGAGAATGACTTACCAGTAGAGTTTGTGGAGTGCGATAAGTCAGCATTCAAAACATCACTTCTTCTCTGAGGGATGTGATCCCTAAAATACAAAATCAATTCAGGTATTTATTTTTGTGGGCATATGGTGGAGATATGTTGTCACAATTGATTAGGTGGTGCGATCTGATTAAATATTTTCAAAATGAATTCCTTGGGTTTTTCCATAGTTGGTATGGTTTACTGTGGGGTATGTGCAGATCTATTCATAAACGTTGCTCTCATAAATGTTGTAATAAACCTAATGAAACTGGTTGGAAGAAAAAAAAAAAAAAAAAAAAAAAAGTCACACCATACTACCCAAATAAACCACAGGAGCAATCTAGTGTGAAGAAAAGGGATTAAATAATTGACTAAACAGTTGAGCGAGTCATTTATCTGCTGGCTGTCAGCGAGTTTGGATCATTATCTCCAAACACAACCTGGACTACAAAGCCATCAACTGACAGCAAAGTATAACACGGCGGGCACAACTGCCTTGCATTGATGTTAAACGGCTCCAGCTATTCTTGGAACGGTTTGTTCGTAATGTTTTAATCATTTACGAGCCATAAATCTGTCAATGAGTAGGGGATGGATCTGACACGTGTATCATACTGCAAAGAAAAAAAGTGTGCAACAGATCGGGCTGACAGGAACTTCCCCGGCTCCAGTTTACCTCGTGAGATGCAGCTCAGGAATGGTCCGCAGGTCTTTGGAAGAAAGATTGTCCACCACAGGGGAGTCGAGGCTCGCAGAGCCATTGCTGAGTCGGTCGCTACTTTCGTATCCGGACTCAGTCCGCTGGATCTTCCAGTTGTCGTTCCTCACTTTCGGAGCCGCCGAGCCCTTGGGCCGGTCCTTGTCGCTGTGGCGGCCGTCCGAGTCCAGCGAGCTCCGGCTGCCGCCCGTTTCGTGCCGCTGCTCGTCCTCGTAGATGGTCATGAGGCTCTTCGGCTGGCGCTCGTCCCGGCCCGCCCACGAAGGCTCACGCTCCCGCTCACGGGAGGGCGACTGACTGCTGGGTCTCCGCCGCGCGGGGCTCTGCTGCCGCCGCTCCTGACTCGCCGGACTGACGCCGCTTAAAACGCTGTCCACGTTTAACGCCTCGCGCACGGGCTTCCAGAGGCGGTCGGGCCTGCTGCGGTTGTTCCCTCTGGTCGTGGGACGTTGCCTGGAGTCTTGGCTGCTCTCAGTGTCGTATCCGTTGGGGACTTGGTCTAATCTCCGACTGTGAGGAACACTGCTGATGCTGGGCGCGGTGGGCAACACCTGGACCCTGGATTGGGAGCGAGGGGGGTCGTGGGATGACCTCCCGCCAAGGTAGGCTGTTCGCTCTGTCCGCGTGGGACCTTTTCCTTGGCTGCTGTACAGACGGGGTTCCATGTGTTGTTTGAAGCCATTCTCTGGAGGGGAGGCGGAGCGGGAGTAAGGCCTGTCCTGACCTTGATCTGGTTATGAGCAAAAGAAATCATTAAAAATAGCTTGTTCAAAAGGCTATTTAGAAATATGATAAATGTTCAGTGGGATGTTTTCTTTTACTTGTATACAGTATATCTACTGAAATATTTCTCACCTTTAACACTGCCAAAATCTATCTATAACCTGATGCCAAAAGACAGTGTCATGAACAATGATGCCAAGACCAAATATTAACTTTCACCGATACCTTGACACAAAGCTGTGCTAAAGCACGGTGCAAGTTGGGCCAAAAGAGAGAGACGGGAATGACGACAACAGAGTTACTGACATTTATGTGCTCAGCTGACAGGAAGGTGAGAATTACCGCCGACAGGAGTCAGTTTTCTTGAACAGAGTGTAAACAGAGGGTAACCAAGTCAGCTACAGACGTTCATGCACATACACATGATGAAATGTGCACCCGCATGCATGTCTGTGTGTGACACAATATGTCCGCCATTCCAAGGACCCTTCCAGCCATAATAGCCACTTTCAAAATCCGGCATGGGAAATACAGCCATCTGTTGAAAGCCTTTTCATGACTTAAAGCTTGCAGAGGCTGCAAGCGCCATGTAAATGACCCGAACCGTTGGAACGTCACGTGTAAATGAACAAATAGTGTCAAAACGTCAGTCAAAAGGTAGTGGCTGTTGCCGAGCTTGAGTTAAATCCCTTTGGATGTATAGCTCACTACACATCGGTTTGCAAGGTCCATGTTGAAAAAAAAAAAAAAAAATGATGTCGAAATCAACATTTTTCAGAAATACCATGGGATTATCTGGCAGTGTAACAGGAGCAGCGAAAATGCTTCAGCTTTCATTGAGTGATCTTTTTTTCTGGAGAATACATTTTAGCAAAGTGCTAGCCGGGGCATGAACGCTGCTGTAAATTTATACTACTTGCTTTTACTGTACCTTCACCTCCAGCCTCGCCATTCGTCAGGGCAGAGACACTGGGCTCCTTAAGCCGACTGCATTCAATCATAATGGGACGTGAGCTTGCTGCCAACACGCGCTACTGTTGTTGACATGGAGGATTTGGAAGTGTGTGTTTATTGTGCTAAAAAAAGGTGACAACGGGGGAAAAGGGTATAAAGTTGCTCTATTTGTCCATAGTCGCTTTTTGAGGGGAGGGGGGTCTCCTAGGGGGTTTGGTAAAGGCGCCTGAAAGCCGCCTACTTGGCAACACTGATTTGGAGCGAAAGGAGGAAAAGTTGAAGGGGAAATGAGGACGCTGTAGAGATCTCAACGCTGACTGGCCAAGGCTCGTAACGTCACATCTAGCCCGGCCAGTTGACCCCCTCCCCCCGCAATAAAAACTCTTAGGATCTACATAAATCACGTGGATGGCCTATTTTGATTTCAAAACGGTGAATTTTGCTGAAAAGCGACAACTTTGCAGCTCTGAAAGTGTGAAATAAATAGGTGGCCTTATTGTGGCAGAAATGTAACCTTTTTAAAAAAATGTATTCAACCTCTTTAACAAAATCATACAACAGATCTACCTTTTGAAGTGTTCGCAAATGTAAATCTTCCCGTCGACCACACAGATTAAAACCAATGGCTCTGAATATTAGAGAGTGGGATGAAGGCAGGCTCAAACAGACGTCAGCGGTTAATCCCCTTTCCGACACATTGCTCCCGAACCGACCGTTACGTAAGGGCCGGGGGGAAGTGGAAGGCTAGCCCTTTGTATCTTAAAGCCTGGCAGTTGTCATGCGTGTACGGTGCACATCGATAAATCCGCCACACCATCTATGGGAGACCAACCTCTGTAGCGCAACTCCGGCCTCCGATGACCGCTCCTATCAGGCTCTCTTCTGGATGGATGCATCCCACGCGTCACTCCTGATCTCGGGGCAACTTCTCGAGAAATATCCCTTGGGCGACTCTTGAGATCGCCACTGCCAATTTTCACTTCAAAAGAAAAAAGAAAAAAAAAAAAAAAAAAGATGACAGGCAGAACCATGAAGAATTTGCCACAATTTTCTTAATGGATGGACACATCTTCAAATTTCAGTTAAAACTTCTTAATCACGAGGTGACCACTGCAGACACCGTGAAATTATTTGTGTCTAATTGATGGTCAACATATTGTCTGCCTTGTAACTCGTTTTCGTTTTTTTTGTTGTTGCCCCCAGCACCCCGGAGGCACTAACCGACAGCACACCATTGTGTCGATGTATACGCCGTATTTCTTGCCACATGAGGGCAAATGCAGTGTTATGGAAATGTGCTCATGCAGAGGCGTCCCTGCTCTGTCTCTCTTGGACTTCTAATGGCGAGTCAAGGCAGTGGAAAAAAAGGGTCACACTGTGGTTCTGCTAGATGTCTGAGAGTTTCATAGGAATCTCTGTGAAGACAACATTTTAAAAAGAAACATTTTTTTTTTCTTTTTTGAGACTCACTCGGCTCAGCACAAAAAAACCCTGAAAACTACAACCACCACACAATGGATTTTCCTTTATTGTTTATTATGACGAGGCTTATACTTGCTGGTAATGTTTAAATCATTTTCTTAAGAAAATCCTGATAAAATGACGTGCTGAAATAGAAACTTATGCAATGTGTTCGGCTAACGTTACGCATGTCCTTTCCCTCTTTCTCTCCTTTCGCTCTTTCTCTCGCTTTCATTTTTCCTCTCCTACCTGGTCCACTGGTCTGACTGCTGCCTTTGCTGAGGGCCGAAGGGGACTTCTTTTTCAAAGTGGCTTGGCCCAACACAGTGTTCAGATTCTCCCTAGTGAGGTCCAGCTTCTTGAGGGCTAAAATTGGAGACTCAAAGCCTGTGGAGAAGGGGGGGGGCAGGGGGGAACAAATATTAACATTTTAAAACGTCCAGATTATGCCATACATGCAAGGTTTTCCTTTTCCCAAAACACCTCGTTATTGAAGTTTTAGGATATTAGAATGGACATTTTGAATGAACGAATACACAGCACCTGATACAAAAAAATATATATATATCCACACAAAATTCTATAGTTTATGCAAGATCATCCAGTTTGGTCCGGCGCCCTGTCAGCTCTGATGGGCAGTGAGCGGCTGGCACAGCTTGAACCTGGGTTAGAGCCAGCATGCAGAGTTGGGAGGATCTTTAAAAGGGGATAAAAACCTACCCAACCAAACAAATCCAGCGATATTTAATCCCAACGGCAGAGATACTCAGCTGTCATCAACACATTTTCATTACTGTCTCCATAGTATGATCTGTGATTTAACACTTCCTACAAAAGAGTTTTCCTTTTGTCTGCTGGTGCTTTTCCGGATTTAAAGATCAAAAGGAACCGCATTTTATTTATTTTATATATATATATATATATATATATATATATATATATATATATATATATGCATGCATTTACTACTACTTAGATACTTTGATTAAATAAAATAAAAAATAAAAATCATTCTTCCTCATACTGTGACTATGCCCGTGTTCACCCACATTCTAAATAAACAATCTAATGTAATGTATTTAAGTCAAAAGTCAGATGTTGTAGTGTGCAGGCAGGAGAACGGCATCGGATCTCCCTCCACTGCATTCACAGCACCAATATCCGCAAGAACGCCAAACGAAAGGGTTGTTGAACCACACGTTTGTTCTGACATCTACCAAGTCCGCAAGACAAAGGATGAGGTCGTCTTATTTTGCCGTTTTGTGAGTCGTGCGCTTTTTTTCACAATACACCCGCTTTAATTATATGTCATCTTTAAAATGTAACACCAGCCTTGCAAGAAGTTTACTTATAAATATTGTGTCTTTATTAATTTCCAACCATAAAATGACATTGGTTCCTTGTCAAACACAACACTGTGTTTTCAGAGGCATATGGGCTTTTCTACTCATTTCACACAGTTCTATTCTCGCGACTATAAATAAAAAGCGAGAGCTAGCCGTCGTGCTAAGCTGCATATTAACGGGGCTTTTACAGTATGGCACTATAATCAAATGGGTCATTTGGGATGGGATTATGGTTAGTGAAAGCAGAGAATAACACTAAACAGCAATAACAAGGCCAAATGTATCTCGAAAGGATTTTGATGTCATTTTCATAAAAAGGATAATAAATTAAGACCTTAGACTATAACTATGTTAGCAATGAGGAATCTTAAATGTTGTCAGTACTGCCAGACTTTTTTGATTTGCGTCCTAATTCCAGTGGCACAGTCATGATAGTAAACCATTACCCGAGGTCATACCTTGCTTTTCTCCATTGACTGAGGTCTTGTAATGAGGCAGGCCACTGTTTTGGCCTGAGGCATCATCTGCGGGGATAGCGCTCCCATCTGGGTTGGCGTAAAAGAGGAGGAGAGGCTGGAAGTGATTTCGGATACATTTGCTGACCACGTCTTTCCACCTGGAGCCAATCTAAAGCCAAAGACGAAAGAAAGGTGGTCAATGCACCAGCGGATGCAAGTACATTGGAAGCCCCAGTTCTGCACCACCATTATGTCAGATAGCACACAGTGAAACTAATGTTCAAATAGTGATTTCACTGTGAAAATATTCTGTGTACATCCGCACATTTCCTTGGGAATCAATCGACTTGAATATAACATTAATTCATGTTGAAGGGGTATCAACAAGGTTTGGTTGTAAAACCGATCTCATATAAGGCATCGCCTTAACCCAACAGCGCTGATCTGACAGCTTCCATAAAGATGTATTGGCAATCGTTAAAGCAAAAGCTCACCGTTATTGTGCACGGTCTAATTTGTGAGTAAAAGCATCACACTGAGGATTAATAGCCCAATCAGATTAGCCAAGCTGCGTGAGGTGTGTGTCTCACCACAAAGGCAGGCTGCAGGCTAACAGATGCTGGTGTGCTCCTTAATTAAACTTGGGTGGGAGGAGGGGGGTGGGGTGATACAGAGAAGGAATTCTGCAAAGATAGCTATAATTAAAAAAATCTAGACTGTTGATGTGAACGCTTTCTGTATCGGCAAAGACATAAAATCCACAGCAATGCTGATCGCACCACGAGGCTCTAATGATCTTTGCACCTACCTGTCGGAATGTTGTATTGGCTACATAAACTTCATCTGCAGCTACAACACAAGCTCTAATCCATGCCATTCGCATCGATATACTACTGATGCAGGAATTTTAAAATGGCAAACATATACCTGTGATAGGGGTTCTACTTTACGCCAGACTGAAAAATCTTCTCAAACTTCCATCATATTTAACATGCACATAAAGGATGTTTTACACACTGTGAAAATAACACCAAGGCCACGCCACTAGAGCCATTTAGTGGCTGGGGATTTGGGAAGTCACAGAAATGCTGGCAAGTGACGACCCAGGTACCGACTTGGCAGGCGCCGAGCACCGTAGCTTCTCCATCCCAGTCGGGGGGGGGGGGCTGCACACGCAGCACAAGCTGCTGATGGATTGACACGGAGCCAGCCAGCCAGCCAGCCAGCCAGCCAGCCAGCTGCGGCACCGCAGTCCCCGAGAACATTGTGAAACAAAAGAATTCACAGCCTACACACACACGCTGCGTGTACGGACACACGCCTGCACAACATGACACGGACGTGTGAGCGCAGTGCTGCTTTTCCACGGACGGGCAGCGTGCACATCGACGCCGGGCAACTCCACATTCTCGATGACCCCTCAACTTTAACCGCCAAAGGGATCCATAAAATGATCTTTACTCGTTATGCTTCACTTCACGGCTGCAGTACTTTGTGATGACAGAGTTGGGGAACTGCAGTAGAACTGTGGAGGGCAGAAGGGTGGGGAGGGAAGGCAGGGGCTTAGCCGGCTCTTCAGTGCCATAAAGGCTCAGCAAACGAGAGGCTCATGAAGGGCAATCGATGTGGCCTTTATTGGGCGATAAAGAGACTTGGTGATGGAGTTTGTAGGCTGAACATTGCTACTCGATGCTGCGGCTTTTAAAACTAAGAGCGCGTTACAACAACTCACGAGCAGCACGTGCTCATGAAAAATGTTTTGACATTTCTGTGCTCCATTGGTACAAGGATGACCTGTGAAACTAGATTTTCTATCAAGATACGTTTCAACATAATAAGCAGGACGTCTAAATCTTGAAATTAATGTACGCCAGTTTTATTAAAGCTTTTCATGCGTTTTATCTCATATTATTCTGTGTCGTGCCAATCATTTAACTAACTTTTCTGTCAGTAAAAGACTAACCAATTTAGAATTGTATAAAAGAAAGAGCTTTACAGAAGGTTGAAACCGAAAATGTATCGACACGATCATTTGATCACCAAAATAGTCAATGATTTGAACTGATTTAGTAAACGGACGAATAGTTCAGGCAGTGGGCCTCACCTCTTTCACAGTGGCGTCGTCAAAGAAGACCCATTTGGAGGACTTGGTGTGGAAAGCGAAGGCACAGTAGTGGACGGCTTGTGTAGCAGATCATCCCCACCAGCATCAGCTCGCCCTTTTTGGCTTGCTCATCTGTCACCCTGTAGAAGAGCTGTGTCATCACACACACACACAGGTAGTGTATGATTAATTATATTTATGTATATTAATCAATCGCCGGCATCAACACTATGGTAAATGGCGAGTGAGGAAGGTTGTTAGCTAGTTCAATTAGTTACTCCATCCGTTTATAGATTACGATCAATGAACCGGCATTGATTCGACAATCAGTACAAATAAGTGCCGGTTTTAAAAATCGCAGCCCTCGTAGGCCTTGATATCTAAACTAATTCTACAGTGGTCCACGGGGATCTTACTAAATGGCATGAATATCAACATGGGTAATTCCCTTTAGTTCTTTTTTTTACATAAATGGTTTAAAAATACGAGCAGAACAAAAGAATGATTCTATACAGCCTACTACACGGAGCAGACACACAGAGACAGTGTTTCTCCCGCCCATGTTCCCAGCACAACCAGTTCTCAGTCCGACTCTCTCAAACAATACATTTCAAAGAAAACAATAGTGGCGGAGGCCTGACGTTAACACCCAATGAGGTGGTAGGAAACGTTCCTCAGTGAATCAAGGCCTTTGTGGCACAGCGGAGGGCGGTGGAGAGGGGGACGGGGAGGAGGGAGGGGCCTGACAGATTCTTCTGTTGGTATGCAGCGAGACGACGCTGTCAAATAAACAGGTTGAATACTCCAATGAAGAAGTTATGCGACGCATGAAGCGCATGTTCACTTTACACATTTTACTCGCGTGAATAGAAATATTGCCCAGTAGCGGTGGCCCAATGGTTTGCACACACATTTCATTTGAATACTGCAGACCAACCCCATCGCATTCATGCGTGTCAAGATGGGCTTTTGGGCAAGTACAAGGAGTTTCGTCGGCCCACACTTGTGCATACCGATGATCAAAAATGTGTGGGTGAAAACACAGCAAAACAAAGGCAGTGTTGAACATGCGTTTCATCCCCGTCTCAATGACGTCTGTTGAGCCCACGCGTTCCCTCAGACAGGCCTGCACAAACATGCTCAGGCAAACACAGAAATGGAAGGGAGGGGCTCTGAGACAAGCTGACCGAGGCCAGCGTGGGCTTTTTGATCAGTTGCGCCGGCCAACTGGGCATTGGGTGTTGACTGCTTACGCAACGGCCCCGACTTAGAGAAATAAATCCCCACTTTATTTCCCACATATGTTCCTACTGCACAAAAATAAACTGAGCCTTAAACTTAAAATAAATTTGAAAAAATAGCAGCTGTGTAAGGGAAGACAACTATCCCACATCTAGAGTGATTTTATATCACCAACACCAAAGCGTAAAATGTAGATGTGAAAGAGCACTCACAGCAGAGAGACTGAGATTAGGCCCCAGCGAGCGGATAACTTCTTCTGTGAGGTCTGACTGGTCCGTGTCCCAGACGAAGCCTATGGTAACTATCTCTGGGGAGTTCATGAGGACCCGTCTGATCTTAATCCTCTGGCCACAGTTGCTCTGGAGAAGAAGGGAAAACAAACAAACAAATTTGAGAAGCCCCACATTCCAAGAATGATGAAATGATCACACATGCAGATGCAACAACAGCGATGCGTTTATTAAAACAGTTTTGCATGAGCTCCTTACTGGACAGTTACGTAGGTCCCCTATCGTATTTGCTGCTTGTAACAGTTCCCCGAATGACTCGTCTTTGCGCTGAAGCGTCTGTTGACTGAAAAGGCACAGACGTGTCGTCAGCAGATGCATGGTTAAAAAAATATAAAAAAAGGAAGACAAGTGGGGAGAGGGAGAGATGAAGATGAAGGCACGTGGAGAGGAGCCGTGTGTGGAGCGTCAGCGAAAAATAAAGAAAAGTTACGGCCCGGGTGGAAATGTGCACAGGGCTCTTTGACAGGTGAAAACAGAGTGTGCAGCTGGACAGATGACAATGGGGGAGGCAAAGGAAGTTGTATGCGGCCTGCGTCTTACCAGAGTGCGGTGGTGGAGACATAATGCACCAGCTCTGTAAACGGCAGCGGGTCGGAGGATGCCCCGCAGCTACGGCACACAGACTGCAGAGCGGAGAGAGAAAGGATACACTGATGGGACTTCGGCACACATTATGCGGTCTGTGATCATCAAGTCAGGAGGATGAATTCAGTTTAAAAATGTGTTTAAAAAAATTATTTGTGTAAACTGTGGAAAGAGATTGAGACTTGTCTTCCCGTTTTCCTTCTAATCAGCTCTACACATTGGGTATCTAACTAAGATGACTGATCAAGCTCCATTAGACCAAAACAATCCCCATTCAGGCCTGGAAATGTGTCTGATTGGGTGTCCTGAAGTCGAGGTGGAACAAAATCCACAGACTGTGCCCCTCGGCAACTTGGTCTAAAGGCGTGTTACGAGTTTGATTCAGAGATACTGGTGCTGGTCTGGGACAGGGCGTCAGCGACGGGCATCGCAGCCACGGGGAAGGCTGGAGTTGTGCTGGGATTTCTGGAACGCCATCTGTGATTTATCGGGTGCTTCTGCCTGCACTCTGGAATCTGACCAGAAACACCCCCCGTATTCCTCTGGGTTAACTCAGTCTCAAACCATGACGGATTGGACTTCTACCGTCTCGGACAGTGATTCATGTACCCGTCTGTGTGTGTGCGCGGATTAATCCTATCGTTTGGCTGGTGGGGTATACTCCACATGTTACTGTATAGGCTGTCCAAACAAACACTATATGAACTAAAAACACTACAAAAGATGTTTCCCTCCTCAGACAGTAAGTAGCAAGTAAAATAGCATAATAGTTCTTCTGCTTTTTAACCCCCTACTGACCTGCTCATAAAGCGTCATAGCAAACTTCTGGTGCGTGATGCAAGACTTTGAAGTGCACGCATCCGTCTCCTCAGGCACGATGTGCAGGTGGATCCTCTCCAGTATGTTCTCCTGTGACACAATAGGAGATCAATAAAACCGGTTATGGGAGAAACTATTACCAACGCTGCTGTAAAACACATAACAAGCCTCTTGTAGATTATTTATTCCAAAACCATTTGAAATAAGACGCAGTTACTTCCTAGAGCAGAACTGCAGTGCAGTGGGACACAATTTTACATATCCATAGTTCAAATTCAGTCCTGTTGTGAACCGGACAGCACAAGTGACACATTTAAAGAGCAAGGCATTGTTCAATTGAGCTCCCCACCCGTTCCCATGGCGTCCTTGTGACTTTATAAAATATTAAGGCTGGAAGGTAGACCTGCAAAAGGTTACAGGCACAACTTGACAGCCTGTTAATTTGACACTGGCCAAGACCTAAAAGAAATTGTGCACTCGCACGTTGCTGCATTACACGGTAAAGGCTCAAGGGCAAAGATCTACGTGGCATTAAGAATTACGATGTTCTATAAAAAGATAGGAACTTTAGAAAAGTAAGCTTTGGTCTTCGATGAAAGAAGTTAGTATTGAGTTTTGGGGGCAAAAGTGAGGAACTAGAATGAATTCTCGGTCTTGTGTGACCCTGCCAACCAGTCGCATCCAAATCTCCTGTGAGAAACATGTGAAATTGCATTTCATTAGCTTATCAATTCTTAAGCGTCGGCCCAAAATGTGCTTTGGGAAGCTGCCGTGACCTTTGACCACCAAATTCTATTCTGCATCCTCCTTGAGTCCACGTGGAGGTCAGAGCCAGATGTGCTGAAGTTCCCTCGGGCGTCTCTGAGCTACATTCACTCGATTGGAGCGGATGGGTAACCCAAAAACGTAATGCCTCTGGCCTGAGCCAACACGGGCACCGAGGCATACGCGTTACATTTGTGAGTAACTTCTAATTTGAGAAGCACAGCGACACCTGGACGTGTTTAAACTTGTACAACAGGGAGTTCCCTTATATTATAGGCCTTGGCTCTTTTTGTGGGGAATAAACAACAAATACAGCGCGACATTGATAAAGTCTGAGCTGTTTGGGTACAAGAGTTAATGAGAGGTGATCAAAAAATAAACTTATTAAAACGGATTAACAAGAGGAAAAATTAAGGGTACGTTTGATTGCTAAATCAAAATAAGACTGGGACACATATACAAGAAATTACACTACAGTTAAGGAACAAAACATTCCATTCATGCGAGTGACCATGAGCAAACTCAAACTGATATGTAACAACAACAAAAACAACGCAGAAATGATGCAACATAATGTCGTAGCACAAAACAGAGCGGTTCCAACACAACTCGGGCGCTTACATAACCTGTCATGATGATATTTAGCGGCAACGTGGCAGGGGTTGATGGGAGGAGAAGGGAGGGACAGAAGCTCTTTCAGTGACCTCGCCAAACAGTTGTGTTGCAGTGCATTACCCGGAACGGCGTGGCATGCTCGCACACAAACAAGCACGCACTTGTCTCCGTCCACAGGACACACGCGTTACCACGGGAACTTACAAAGCACTCTGCGGCATCGTCCATGAAGCCCAGCTGGAAGCGCTGCTCGTCCTTAAAGGTCTCTGCCAAGGCGTGACGCAGGTTGTCAGAGGGCAAGGCGCGCTCCCGACTTTGCTGGAACTGGGAGAAAATGCCCTGAAGACGAGAAAACAAGTTCTTCACCCTCAATGCTCAATTACACGGCCCGGATGAGTGAGCCAAACAGTTGCCACATTCTTTATGATGAACAAGAGCTAAAGCTTAGCAAGCTCCCATTTAAAAAAAAAAAAAAATTGAAACTTGATTGTACTGTACCTTTAATGCACAAAATATGCAGGACTCTCCCAGACAAAAGTGTCCAGGTAGCTGCCTCAAGCTGCGTCTGAAGATATCCAGGTGCCAAAGTACCTAAGAAAGGGGGTGAGGAAGGTTACTTTCATTCTCTACACTATAAAACTTTACCCCAAATTAGGACATTAGACACAATTTTAGGTGTGAAGCACGTTTTTTTTTTTTATAAACATGGCAATCAGACATAAGAACCTAGTCTCCAAGGTCATGAGGAGTGGGCAAAGCGAGAGACTTCCTGACAGAAACGGAGCCCCGGGTAATGATAGCCTTCATCCAGCTCGTCGGTTGTCCCACCCTGAGTCACGGTGACAACGAGTGACCTCACTGTGAGTCCATCTGCAATAATGCTCCAACTCGCCAGCAAACCGCCAGTCAAAAACAACACGGTGACTAAGCTTCAAAATGTCTCAATGAATAATGGAACGTGGTGTTCCTCTCCTGGTGGAAGGCAGCACTAAACCAACATTCATGTTTTTTTGCACGTCACAAAAAGTAAAGCGCAAAAACCTGCATTCATGCCAATATACCTGATGATTCATCTTCAATATTATGGAATGCTTAAACCAATTTAAAAGACTAACTTGGATACTTAAAACAATGATGCTGACACACGTCAATTTGTTTAATTAAGCCTACAAAGTATTTCAACTTGAACAAGGTTTTCACTTCCAGCTGGAATTTGGCTTCATAAATGACTCACCGATCTGACCAAGAACCAAAGGCCAGCTGAATACTTCAGGAAACTTTGAATTGGACCAGGCAAAAAAAACTACCTAATCAACAGGACACACCTACCTGCACGGCGCTGTTGAGGAAGCAGCTGTTCTGGCCCGGTTCGTTCAGTAGTCCCTTGGTGGGGGCCAGAGATAGCATGCTCCCCGGTTGGTACGATTTCCCCAGATTGCCCCCCGGCTTTCTGAAGAACTTGGCCCATGCCATTGGATAGAGGGTTCTGCCTTTAGACAGGAGGGGGAAGGAGTGACTCCCCGTCAGTCGGGGTTCAAGTTATTCCACGAGCTGCTGCCGCTGCCCTGTCACACATGGGCTTCTAATCCATTTCTGCAGCCCGCGTAGGCGATCCTTTTACTCTGTCCGTTGCGTAAAGCCCTCCTTGCGCCCTCACAATCCAAGTCTTTGTATTGGCAAGGCGTTGATATTCAGCGGTCTAATGCTTGTAATAAGATGTGCTTTGATGACGGAGTTACAAGACACAGTCATCCTGTAGTCTTGATGACTCTGCACAAACGGCGTCGGGGGGGGATTGTGGATGCCTGTCTGCTAATTTTGCCACATGGTGCTGATGTTGTTTACGGTGTGCAGCTGGACTTGATGGTCCCTCTCAGAGGTCCATCCATGGCGAAGACTTGTCCAGCACTGCACAGGAAACACGGCCGGGCTGTTTGGGAGGGAGAGAAAATTGGATTAATTGAGATTCAGACATTATGGAATTTATCATCATTGACTCTTCTTGTACTAGTTTGTGAGAACTCTTGTATTCTCACAGTGGCTCTCTATTAAACCGTCTTATCACAATTAAAGCACAGTCTTCATATCTCTGCTCAATCTGGGTTAGATGGAAGAGCTTAAATATTAACTTTAAAAAACACTTTGCACTGGAAGCGTGTCAAGCCAAGGTTGGCCCCACTGCTGAAAGGTATACATTAACTTAAACAAAAGTCAAAATGAAACAAAGATTAAGCTCCATAAGCGCACTTTCATTTTGTATATGCACATAATTATCGTGAAGGATAGAAAGGGTCTCAATATTCATTACAACTGATCACTCTTTCTAACCTCTAAATGTTCAATTTGAATGAAAGAAAATCACTTTTATTTTCATAATTAATTCATCCTTTAGTATTTCTTCAACTCAACTGTATAGAAAATAAATGGGAAGATTTTCCGGTAGCAAGGAGAGCTCAAAGACAAGTAGTAATACCATTTTGAAAAGCAGAAGAAGAGTACAGAAGAAAGAATGCCTCAAGTTTCTTTTGGGTCCCGTTTTGTCAGATTTCCCAGCGTTGCCACTCTATCTGAATTAAAATGCAAAAAGAAAAAGAAAAAAAAGTACTGGACTGACCTATTTTTATGAGTGAAGATGCACTTCGATGTATGAACTTTGCCCCCTGCACGCATAAAAGCAGCGCTGTGCAGTGTGCTTCAAGAGGTTTGATGTATGAATAGGTTTGTGCCGAGTGAGACACTGGAGGCGGTGTCGAGGTTAGTACAATCGTGATGAATGCTAAAAAGGGGCATTCTACATGGCCACGGCCACTACGCTTTAATATGCTCATTGCGATTTGTATTGGGCCATTCTTTCATGTCGTTAGAAATCATACACAGCTTTTTGTGCATCTTTTTGGGAAAGTGAAGAGTACTTTGGGCGGCAAGAGAGAAGAAAGAAGGGACAATGAGCCATAGTTCCCCGAGTGACCCATGGTGATTCAGCTTTGCTTTAGATCACAACCCCCAAAAGAAATCTCCTTAAAGAATAAACGTCAAAACATTGTTATCGTGGGAGGGCAAAAAAAAAAAAACACTGCCCTACTTTGCACAAAGAATCAAACTTATTTCTCTGTGACATAGGACAGAAAGTTTCACTCAAGTTTCAGTCAAAAGTTTCACCCAAAACCAGTTGGACAACATTTCCATCCTGGCGTTTTGGAAATTCACAATAGAGTACCCCAGAGCCTGTTAATGCTGCAACCTCCAGCTTAGTGTTTAGTGTCTGAACTAAGCAGGCTAAGGTGTCCGCCTCTGCACTCTGCGTCTGGACTCCACAGCGATCAGCATTCCAAAGCAATTACTTTAGCTCACCAGGTAGTCGAGAGCTGACGTTTCTGGATTAGTTTCACATGACCAAACATGGTAGTATCTGTGCATTTCATCATCGTCATCATCTTTTTTTTTACTTCCTATTACGACCACTTTAAGAGCGCAATCGTTTCAGGACACAATTCAGGAAGTCCTACAAACAGGTACAAGGACACAACACAACCAGGTTGCAGCATCCATTGAGTAAAAATGGCCCTGCTTCTCTGGTCCACTGCCAACCTCACTTATGTTGAACTAGCTTTTAGTCGGCTCAGAATTGGCACATGCTGACTACAATTCCACGACATCAATTTTTATGCTCAGTCACGATGAGACCAGGACGTTACAGGACTTACAAATCTGCCGCAAGAAATTAAAACTACATTCTAGGCTGACAACATCATGTGACTGCCACCAGGGGCACATTCTTAAGTCACGGACTGGCGGAGTTACAATCCAGAGAGGTTAAAGCGGCAAATACTGTGAGCAGGTATCCAGGTGAAAAGTTGGGAATCCGGATGCACATTGAGGACTGGACAAAATGAGGACTGTTGTTCTGCATTTCATACGCTTTTTTTTTTTTTACTTTTCAAAAGACCTATTCGCAAAAATGTTTAAGCAGATCTCTCATAATCGTCTTCCACGGGATGCAGCGCTGTGATATATTGGTCTGCTTGGTTATGACCCAGAAGAAGTGGTGAAAATGACTCAACTTGCTGCTCACAATACTGTCCAGAAGCCAGATTTACGTCAGTAGCCAATGTAAGCAAAGGCGTCTGGTGACACCCATCCGCGTCAAGTCTTAGAAATGAATGAAACCATTTTCTCCTGACTTCCCTACTTTGTGTAATCCTCACAAGTCTGTCCAATTATTCTTTTTTTGTTGTCGTTTTTTTAGTTCTTTGTTTAACACGCCAACCCCAAAGCATAAAAGCAAAAATTCAGGGAGGAAATACAATATGGAAGCACACTACTTACACATAAAAACACGTTTTCATATGTTGACATTTATCCTTTTTCTAAAATAGCCAGTTAAACCCTTGACAATAAGGCTACTTTAACTTTTACGCTCTATTACTAGCTTGCCTGTGAAACACTGTCCCATCAATGGCCCGATTAACAGAACCGGGACATTGATGGATAGAATTTTAACAATGCAGGGCTTTAAAAGAAAGAAAGAAACCAAAAAGACATTGCTCGCCCTGGTTTATGTCCGTCATGCTAAAAATGCTGTCCAGATCTAAGCCAAACATAAGAGGTAATAGAAGTTGTTCTCTCAGCAGCACCAGAACAGGAAGTCCAGTGTTCTTTTATAAACAAAAGCTTGCTCAGTCCAGAGAGGACTTTTTTTTTTCCTGTCTTGGCGACAACGCTAAGCTGGCACCTTGGAGCAATTAGCCACAGCGTGCTGATGTACAGCACGCTGTGGCTAATTGCTGGTGTGAAGGCATAGGGAAGTCCGTTGTTATAATCCATCGGTTAGTGATCTGTTGACGGATAGCCTCATTAAGAATGAGTCAATTGATCTCCTTCATATGGTGATGAAAAGAGTTGCTGATGAATCAATCGGAAGCAAATTGAGCCTCGGTAATTCAATGTTGTGAGAACCCACACACGGCGAGGTTGGAAAGGCCTTTTTTGGAGCTTGTTTACTTCCCAATACACATAATGATGCCGAAAACTCTCTCTACATCAGTTCTTTTCAACACCACAAAAGCCAAACTATTTTCATTCAGAGCCTTTGAATGCTTTTTGAATCCTCCGTGTTCTCGATGAAATACAGCGGCACATTGTTCGGCCCCTCTACAGCTCCTCAGACACTACAAGATGAACCCATGTGTGCCCTTCCCTTTTTCTCAACGCAGATCAATACATCTCCCGTCAAGTTGGTGAATTATCCTCCTGCATGACAACCGAGAATGTTCCCCCGGTGTTCCTGCTCAACTCTGACTCACCGCTGATGAATGACTTTTACGGAGGATTACGTTCAACTTTGGCTCCTATGGCAGTACAGCATTCGGCATCTTTTTAGGGAAATAGGGAGTTTTAATCAAAAAGCAACAGTCACCTCAGACAAATCTTTTTGGAGCTGGATCAAGCCATACTTTGTGACCTATGATGATTGTAAAATGGAGTGGACAAATTCTATTGAAAAAAATAATAATAATAATTTGTGGGGCATTGGCCACATTCGATAATTACTTGGGATGTATAGCAAAAAGGATTCCAAATGAATGGAATAATAATTTCAGTGAAGAAAAAAAAAAGTATTTTGGAGGCCTACTCATTGGATGTCCAACTCCAATGGTAAACATGGGAATAAAATAATATGAAAAATCTCCCACTTCATCTCTTTCTTTTTTCCTCTGAAGTGGAGAACCAAGTCTCTGACAAACATTACTCTTTTTTTTTCCCTCTCTACAGTTGACAAAATGTTCTGATGCCCAAGGATTTAGCACATTGGCCTGCCCCGGTTCTTCCGTCAGTCCGTTTATCTTAATTAAAAGCTGGGACTGGGCAATCGCACAAAATTAAAAATTATTAAAATAAACAAAGCACGAGTAGCCACCGCGCCAACGAGAAGCAGCACTAAAACAAGACCGTGCATGCCACAACCATGAAAACAGTGAAACTCGCCTGTAACGTTCCCTACGGGCAGCACACGTGGTTTAAGCCTTCAGGCAACAATGCAGCGGCCGTTTCCTGTGTGGCCTTTCCTGCTCAAAAGCTTGCCGCGCTCTCCGGGCACGCGGTGACCGCATTCCACCCTGTGAAACCCAACAGGTCACCCACACCGCGCTGAGTCACCCATTATTCCTTACAGAGGAAGGGTTGGCAGGGAGGGGGGAAGCCTACTGGCTCCTCCAAGATCCCACACGGCAAGGAATCCGATTGGAAAATAACATCCTCCTCTTCACTTTCATAATTGCTTCCACAATGCCCCCCACACTCACCACTTGCCAATATGTACTAGGTGTAATAATAGTTTGAAACGGTTCAGCTTAAAAAAAAACAACAACTGTGTATTCCTTTGTCAACAAGCTTTATCTGAGTAACGTCAGCCAATCTTGTACATGCACAGGTGCAAAAACCCTGAGTCAAGTGTGCTTTTCGTGGAAAGCAGGCCCACGCCTAGCACATTGCGCAATAGTCAAGGAAAGTCAATAAAAAGAAAAGGCACAGTCGCTCCAAGAACTCATGCTCCACGCCGCGTGGAAACGGGTGCAAATGGAAGACGTGCCGTGTGTCAAAACTGGTTCTTCAGCATGCCTCCTCGGTTACTTCACCGTCCCCGGTCCTAAAGCAAACGCTCCATCAACAAACAAGGAATGAGTGGGCATGATGATCTCACTGCTTCAGCACCACCACGGCTTTTTGGGGACTCTGGTGCGCGTGTGGAGAGGGTCGCAGAGGTGGGGTGAAGGGGGTACGCGTGTCTGTCTGTCTGTCTTCTCCAGATGTTTGCCGGTAAATGAGCTGCTTCTTCTTTTATAACTTCTGAGCCGGTTTGTTCGATAGATTACAAAAAGGGCGAGACAAACAAATTACGCAACGTGAAACCTCTCCGTTCACCACCAGCGTAAAAAAAAAAAAAAAAAAAAAACACCAACGGTGACTTGTGCTTGTTTATGCCGAAGTGACACAACACACGAATGCTGCCATTTTTTTGTCGGGAAATGTGTATTTGCGTGGGAATACGAACTCGACACGAGCGGTTGCTTAATAAAAGCCTAGTTTTCGTTCAGCTAGCCAACCTCTTTTGAATATTTAATAAATGATAAACCTGACACATAGCTACGTAACGTTAGCCGTCAACAGCGGTGCGGCCACGGGCGACTTACTTGTTAAAGAAACTACTACACATGTGCCAGCTGTAAATAGAAATTAACTCAAGTCGTGTGGTGTTTGACACGTTTACACGCTACGTTGTGTTACTTTGTACCCGTGCTAACTAAACGCTACCTGGCCGACTAGAGGCGGCTAATGCTAGGCCTACCTGGTTTGCGACTTACCTGAACTCCAGGTAAAGATACATTTCCGCCCGCGTGCCAAAAAAAATTAAAAACTTACTTACAAGAGTTTGAAGGAAGTACCTTTAAGACCAAAACGAAGAGCAACTCACCTTAGAGATTAAAAAAAAAATAACCAGAAGTGCTGCAATATCCTCAAGTATTCTCGTGGAGTTTCGAGGAGGAAGGACAGACCGAGAAGCCGCTGGTCACAACATGTCACATTAACTGAAAGGCGCAGACGCCGGTAAAGTAAATATACATAAATATAAATTTAAAAAAGCACCACCCGCGGGAGAAAGTACTGCGTAAAAGCCTCGAAAACTTCTGGCTTCTCTTGGCGTTTCTTTTCTCTCAGCGAAACAACAAAAACAATCCCCACTCGGGACGCCTCCGTCCCACTCGCGTTCCCCGGAGCTCGTGCGGTCCCGCTGCGGCTCGCTGATGCGCGGCGGTAGGAGAGGAGCAATGGTCGACTTCGGTGGCACCTGAAATACTGGATTGGAGACGTTTTCTTTTCCCGGAGCCGAGATGTCAAACCCCGCCTCCTCGACAGCGTATTTACTGCGGTGTTCCGTGCTACTGTACACCACAGCTACACGCACGCAGACAGACAGACTCACGCACGCACACACACACACGCTCTCGGACACCGATTTGAAAACTGCAAAAGTGCACCTTCAATATTTCTTGACCAAAAAAAAACACTTTAAAAAGACATTTGTATGTTGTATTTTTTTCCTCCTGTTTTCCTTGAACAGCATCTGGGGATGCAATATGTCCCATACTATACCGATAGAATATACGCGTGCAAGTGCGTACGAAGTGCGCATCGCGTCAGTGTGGTGGTCAGTGGCCACAGGGGTGATGAAAACATGAACCTCTGTGGCTGTACTGTGTGTTATGAAAACCATAACCCTGATGATCATGAACAAGTGAGAGCGGAGGAAAGTGATGTAAGGCTCTTGTTACCCAAACACCATCTGCCTGATCCTGTTATATAAAGAAAGCAATGAAAGAGATGTGCAATTAGAGCTTTTTTTTTTAGATGCAAGAGGCGCTGTTGTGTTTCATGGCCCAGGGCCCACAGCAAACTGACCACGTTTTTTTATTTGGAAAGATTTTATTAATTTAAATAAGTAGTTTGGATTGCATCCAAAAGAGGGGGCATAAGGATGCATCATTAGGAGACCATAAATTATTTTGGATGCTTTCATTCATTCATTTCCCTAAACATTTCAACTGTAGGTAATACAATTTAACTTGTGCAAAATGACTTGAATGAATATTAACCTGATTATTAAGAGGAATATACACCCATTAGTTACAGTAGCCACTGTCTATTTTAAGTATCATTATTTTAATATAGCCTACATGACTGATTACTCATGCGAGCGTCCATGTTTTTTTAGATTATCAGGTCGCCATGGTTTTATTAGAGGAAGAACTCTCTTTACACCGGCTTATTTACTTACACATGTCACACTAGCTTAAAAAACTTTTGCTGAAATAGTTTGAAATTCCTTACTGAGTTTAGACCAAATATCAGAAAAGGTGCTGTGTCACCTTCTGAAACCCCCAAAATCTTGTAATTTGTCCAACGTTCAACAAAGAACTTGAAAAAAAAAGTACTCATTGAGGCTGAGGAAATGGTACGCTATGATCAAGTGTGCGGCGAAGGGTCACAATGTACCAGAGTGGTTTAGCCTTTCCCCAGGAAGTACTTGAAAGGGCCCATTGAGGAGACAATGCCATTTCCCTCCACACACATTTCCTTGAGGGATGTATAATGCTTCCTCTTAAAATACAAAAAATTGAGAGTGAGATTGTAATCAGTTTGAGGGATGTAAGCTTTAATGCTCTTTGGTGTAAAACCATATAATAAAACATTCCAGCCAACCGTCCGGCATTCTGGATGGTTGACGTTACATTTTTTTATGACTCGGTTAACAAAAAAAAGTATTTTGTCACCAGAGTGGTGCTGTGAGCTCAAAGGATTCACATTTCAAAGTCGGGGATTCCCAACGTGGCTGTAAGCCTCCTTGCTTTGAAACTCTGCCACTGAATATCTTATAGACCGTCTACATTATGGATCAGACAACTAAAACAGATCAGGTCCAAAAATGTAAACTTTTTCCTTTTGACCTCAGTGGACAGCTTGCAATCCAGCCTGCTTAATTTTGACAATTTCTACGCTGTCAGCATTTCTGCCTTACCCTGAGCCAAAAGTCTAAAAAAAACCCGACTGTTTTATGCAGTTTGAATGATTTCTGCTGAGAAGTAGCTTAATAAAAAGTAATTGACTTTTCCATATGATTTTGGAGAAGATTATTTTTTGCCACTGAGTATGTCTAACTAAAGTGTTCTTACAAAGTAAGTTTCAATCAGATTATTGGTTTAACTTGCTGATAGTACAACATCTCGAGCTCAAATCAGCAAACCGTTGATCCTACACCACTTTAATGCGGTTGTGCGGGGCATTTTAATTGAAGATTAATTAGCGAGACTTTGCCAGCTCTGCAAGGAGGCAGTACACACAGTAAATGTCCCGCTGAGAGCTGGTGCCATTGCCCTGACTTCTCACCTTGAGAGAGAACCATTGAACAGCACGAGGTCTGCTGAACACTGTGGATAAGCACAGCTCACACGGCAAACCCGTGTCCTTTCTACACCTTTGTTGACCTTTTTTTTTTAACACAATCAAGTCAAGTTTCCTTTATTATGTTACTTTGTCTCTCACTCTCACAGCCACTGAGTTGTCCATCCCTGTTTTGTCTGTTAGATACTCTAGATTCATAGAGGAATTTGATTGGGTCACTAGGCAGCTAAAGTCCAATTCACCCCAAATGTGCTGTGCCAGTTAAAGTGAGATATATTTAGCACTGTTGTCTGGCTTTTAAATCTATACTCACTGTACTCAAATGGAAAGTGGGGCAACAACCTTTTTTAAGTCTGTGCTTTCAGGACAAAATGTAAACAAAACAATATTAAAATATATCAGAAATCAAACCCTTTCTGATGGACAGTGGGTATCTGGCATAAGATAATTAATATGTAAATTAAAAAACTACAGTTTTGTGTGTCTGTGTCTATGAAAGTGATAATAAATAATAAATAATAGTAAATGCCCTAGTTATTGTGCATGTTTGTATATGAGCAAGCAAACCCTGGATTGTTTTGTGTCGTGGCAGATGCAAACAATTCCTTTGGATAAACTTGTAGTAATGAAGCGGAATATGAGCACATGATATGTCTTGACGATGCACAAACAAATATGCAACATTTTCCAACACTACATTGCTGTCAATACCAACGGGGAGTAGCTCGGATAAGGTTAGTCAACTTTAATGAAAGTGCCCTTTTTGTCACTGCAAAAAAGTGTAATGACTGAACAAAGCAACGCATAATGTTACCTGTTAACACCATTTGTTGGGCTACTATTAAATCACTGTGACAAACCACACGGTAGTGAATGCCCCGTTGTTATGTAACGAATTAGACATGCTCGAAGGCCACAATGGGGGCCACTGACTCTGGAGCAACTCCTGCTAAATTTAACTGGGGATTCAAATCCAGTGTTGAGTCAAGTTTTTTTTGCAAAAGACCTATCCCCCTTGTTGATCTTCTTGACATATGTTATTCAATGACAACAAGCACAGCAAGATGTCCCAGGACGGGTGCATTTCACACTAAGCCATAGGCACGTGTGAGATTCTTTCAATACAAGTAAACATTTTCTGTGCCTTTCATTTACATTTTTTTATTTGCAGTAATTCACCTTTTTCTGTCAAACTTTATTGTTTTACTGCAGAAAAGTTGATGACATAAGCAACATTTTTTTGGCCATTGACCATGTTACATTAATTCTGGAGCGCAGCCAAAGGGGTGACTGTGATATATTTCACCGCTGTGTTTGCCGTTTCCGTGGTAGCTGCAGCACACCGCAAAGCATGCTGTTGCCTCAATGCTGTATGCTAGGGAAAGTAATACCCTTCATTGAGTAAGATAAGGCACATTAATAATTCCCTCTTCTGGCAGCATCCCCGAAAAAATTGGCTATTTCCTTTGTTGTCAAATTAAGGATTGTTAAATCCATTTATTGTACTTTAGCTATGAAAAAAGTACTTGTCACCCAAAAGTCCTAGTGTTAGTTCGTTTACCTACCAGTTGTGTCAGCTGTTCTAAGTTAATAATTATTCACTGACTACCAACCAAAGAAAAGAGGTTAACAAATATTGACCAGTCAGGATTATAGATTGAGGGCCATAGGGGCTGAGGTAATAGTCGGCAGTTGGATTACTGTGAGCGAGCAAAGCCCTAATTGGTCTCAAGGGCTTTTTTGCAAGTAAACAGGAACCCAGTCCTCAATGTGCATTTGTCCAAACAAGTTCATTACCAACAAAGCGGTGTGCATCCTTCCATAAAGTACTCGAGTCTGTGTGTGATGAAATCCTTCTCTGTAAGGTCATAGAAGCAATTCGATTGATTCTGGCGTTCAACTTGTGATCACATTAAACATCCCCATCAAATTTACAGACAAACGAACAAACAACAAACAGACACAGGCAAACATCTTATCTCATCGTTACCAATGGATAAACGTGCACCAATGCAGCCCCCCCCACCCCCATCCCTCTCTCCATCCTGGCAAACCCTTGCTGTTACTTTTGCTATGAGCAAAACATAGTTCAACTGTGTCATGTCACCTAATTTCGTGAGTGGAATGTGTGCCCCGACACCTTTCACATCCCCTCAGCGGCAACCCAACACCGCCCCACTGACCCTTCAGATGCTTTGTTTCACTCATATTTTTAGATATCCTATTAGGCTTTGCACCACTGTGAGAAGGACCAACAGCTGCGCACATCCATCAGGCTGTGGTCATATCCATCACAGCATCAAAATGAGAAAGCCTAAAATTCTGACAAACCATTATCTTTCCGTTTGGATTATTATCTCAGGAGGTCACCTCAACACAGCCTCACAAGGAGATTCACAGATGTCCTACATGTATTGAAATACTGCATTAAAGCGTTCCATGTGTTAATATGTTTGCTAAAACTTTCTAGGAACTCCTCATGCCTGTGCAGCTTTTGTTTAACAATACTTTTGTTTTCTCACCCCCGATCCGAGCATACTCAGAAAAAAAGCTTCTGGGATATTGGTTGGTCATGTTGTTCAACCTTTAAGCAGTGGTCTGTGTCAGCAGCTGCATGCTGCACACTCAGTGATAGGTGCTGTGTGTGCAGATGGAGACCCGAGAGACCTTAGCTTTAAAACATGACAGTGAATGCAACAGCAGCAGAGGCCATTGGTAACTGCTGATGGAGAATAAGAAGGCCAGCTGCTCAGTCGTAGACTGAGCGGGGTCAGAAAGTACCACACATGCCATTTAGTGAACATTTTCTTATCAGGATTCTGGTTAGATATCCAGCGTGCACTCCACTCACTTACTGCAGTCATTCCCATCAGGTGTTTGTGTGCTGTTTCTTTGTCTCTAAAAGCTATTTCTAAAAGGATGCATTTGAGCTCAGTGAGGCTCGACCATGCTACCCCCTCACTTTCATTGACCTTAACCCTATTTACAAAGACTATAAGCATGTTTAGTTTAGCTCAAGTACGTAACAAGATTTCAAATAGTTTAGTCCAACCACCTTAGCCTACCAGTAGCCCAGCGCCTGCTGCCATCTCGTCCCAAAGTAAACTGGTGCAAATGAGAGACATTCATCTTACAGTCTGGCTACCCAAAGCCCCAGACAATAATATTTCCATTGCTCCTTTTTGGTCATGCCCACAATCAAAGTTCAATCAGAGTTCGTGCCTGCCCTTGCTAAGGACGGCACGATATTTACAGCACTAAGCCGAGCTACTGCTTTGGTCAGATGCCGGTTAGTGCGACGTACACGCTGTGCTCCTGAAGAGGGTGGGCAAGAAGAATTCAACAGGACTCGAAAAAAGGGAGCGGCACCGGGAGCCGCACATTCCAAAGGGTGTCCGACAGAGGCGAGGAATGCTGACGCTGGACCTGATCACATCTGAGAGGCATTTAGCCTACTCGTTCCTTTTTAGAGAAAGGGATGTCAATAACTTTTACAAAATTAAAACACATCCTTGGAAAAACCCTACACATAATAAGAGGCGATGGTTTACAGGATCAACATGCAGCCCAATATGTAATAGAAACACAACACACTCCTACAGTGACAGGCAAAAAGTGATGTCTGACCCATACTATAATAGGTCATCCTAAACAACCTACAGACTGTTCATAATTGAGCATCCCTTACATCATAATGCCATCCATTGGGCTTGAGTGTTGGTTTAGAAGCCGAAAAACAGGTTTTGAAGTGCAGCCACATCATTTCAATAGAAGGAAATTAGTAAGCACATATAAATAACAAGTCTGAATATTGAACTCGGCTCTTCTTTTAGATGAATAAAAAGACGGTACATACACTGCAGCTCTTGTAAAACCTGCAGGTGACTTTCAGTTGCCTCTTTCCGCTGAAGCCTGTTATGTCTTTGATGAATTCCTAAATGCTTTATTAATAAACAGACAGCCAGATAAAGAGTGGGCCCAGTTCATCAGGCGGCCCTCCCATCAATCCCGCCCTTCTTGGCGTGGGCATAGCCAAAAGGTGAGAGACACATCCGTCAAGCCGCTCATCTCAGCGCAGCAGATTTGATTTGTCAGGCAGTGTAACCTTGAGGCATGTTACAGTGGCTCACATGTGTCTTTGGTCTCTCACACGATGCGATAACTGATGGGTTTGCATACAAATTTAACACGGGCACAGCATCATTCACTCAAGTGATCCTTCAGTGTAGCTCAGACGGACTCACTGCGAAATTATCTCAGGGGGGGCATGTTGCGCAATATGTTACAGATTTGCATCCGTGTCCAAACACAAATGCATCTTGAAAACGTGCGTGCGTTTAGGCAACAATTTCAGTGACAGAAACAAAATTTAAGCATGAAAATTAAAAAGAAATTGTCGTCAGACTTTTTGCTTTCTGCACCATTATTATTGAGCAGAAACTTGCACGATAAAAATGATCTCATGCACATTCATTTACAATCAATTCCATTTATTCCAGTAGTGTCTCTGCATACTGTACGGGATGATCAATTCATTTTTTAGGAGCAGTGCAATAGTTAACATCCCTGCAGAACGGAGGGATGCTGCATTCATGGTAGCCTGAAGCTTTCTCTCTCCCTGACTCTGTCCTCACCGAGGCGCTACCCCGCCCACCTTCCCCCCCTGGTGCAACAACTACGTAGACAGCACCTCTGTGTGACCTCATTAGGAGTTCAAAGGTCCTCTGACTCAGGGACGAGCGGAGGCTCAAGGGAAACGGCAATGAGCGGGATTGGACCGCCGTCCGACACCCAACCCAGAGCAGATCTGTTGAAGGAGGGTCGATCGACCGCCGCGTCCCCCCGGAGCTCGGGGTAGTCCGGGAGGGGTTCCTGCAGGAGGGACTTGACGGGAGCAGGTCTAGGTGCTTTGCCAAAACCGCCGAAGGGAGTCGCCACTCTGAAGGTGACGGAGTGACAGCGCGTTAAGAGTCGTTGTCATGTGCTAATGAGAGGGACTGCGGGGACATTTGAAGTGATTAATTAAAGCAAAGCAGAGACTTGGACCAAAGGTCATGTTCTAAGCAACGTCTGCTTTAAGAGAAAAGCATACATTTCAAGTACTTCTTTTGCTGACTCAGCATTTGTCTCTATGATACATTTCAGTTTTCAATAAAAAATATCCCACATTTATGAATTAAACATTTTATAGAATTTTGCTTTACCAGACTTGAACTGGTCTGGTATGATGACCTTCTGTCGGTTTGTTACCTGTTGAAACTTTTGTATCCGGGTAAGTCTGCTCTGGGTTCCGGCTCCGCCATATTGGTAATGAGCTTGTCAGCCAGGGCCTGGTCACCGCTGATGGACTGCGCCCAGGGGGAGTGGTAGGACTTCGGTACAGCTGTACTGTTGAACCTCTCCGGAGGGATGTCTTTCAGAGGACCTCCGTACCCTGGTTGGGTTTACAGAATAGATTATAAGGCTTTTCTAATTCCAGAATAAAGTATTTGTAAATTTGCATTGTGTTTTTTAATTTACTCAATTCTGGAGTTTGAACTTTCCCCGCACGTGGTTGGTATTGAAGTGAAAGTAAATAGCCAAAAGAAATTTCTTAGTAACAAAGAACAGACAGTCAAAAAAGTGCTGATTGATAATCAAAAGTAAGTTTCCTTTGTGTCCCAAGTGAGATGCAGTTGTGCCTGCTGAAAGGAATGTCAGGTCAGGAGGGGGCAAAGTGGGGAGCAGGCCGAATCAGGCACCGAGATCTCGGGGGGTAGAGAGGAAGTTTAGATACACACCAAGCACCATCCAACACACACCGGTCGTAAATATTTACGATAGCAAGGAGTTCACTATATCGAATGTGGTTGGATTAGGTTAAGTTGCCTGAGATTTGGCCAGGTCCGCCTCCGAGCTAGTTTAGGCATTCACTACATTCACGCGCACACACACACACACACACACACACACACACACACACACACACACACACACACACACACACACACACACACACACACACAAACACTGTTGTATAAATACATGTGTGTTTCATTGCAATACCTTCCAATTGGTTTTGCTTTACCCCTGTGATTACTTGTTGGAGCAAAATAAATCAAGGGGCAACACACAATTGTGTGCGTGTGGGTGTGTGTGTTCGTGTTTGTGCATGCCTTCATATGCCTCCCTGCTTAGTCTATGTATCTAGATGGGAGGGGACCATCCAAAGCACTATCCCTCAAACCCAGTGCTTCACTCAGGGGGGCTTGCAAGCCCGGCCATTACATAACACATGGCCTCGTGTCACGTCCCAACGTCTCGCTGTGAACAATCCCCCTTCCTGAGTTTATGTCTTGCCCTGAGGAGGAAGCAAGAGAGACCAAACACACTCGTGGGGAGGTTTACAGATTTGGGGGAAATCTATTACAAAACATTGTGTCAAAGATTTTCGAGGGGCCACGGAATATTGTGCTTTTTGTTTGACATTTAGCTGAGTTAATATTTCTTTTTGATGGAGAGGATTGTCACACACCCAGCTCTGGGCAGGCTACGTCGAGATAAAAGTGTTATCCCAAAAAGCCTTTAAATGCAGGAAAACATTTTTGAAAATGCTCCAGTAACAAAAATACAGATCATATATGTATATGCGTTGTGCTAAAAAACAATTGAAATGCACACAAGTGGCCATTTATCAGCCTCTATGGCACTATGCATCTCATTGTAAAATCCAAATCGTCATAATAAATCAGTATCTTCTTTCTTGTATTTCATGTTTTGTGAATTATCTAAAAGGTTTTATTCAAGCCCAATTAAAATCAAGTGTTCACTGTGCAATACTGCTGCCTGGTTAGGACATTTGCTTGACAGGCATATAGAACATGCACCCTTGAGTAAATGAGTGCTATTTTAAGAGTTCTTACCATTTGATACCTAATGCCCCCTGGCCTGATTTCTGCAAAAGCTGGACTGACTTCATCAAGAGACTGAAGGGTGGTGTCCGGTCCTGAGCTCCAGAAATAACACCCCACCCGTACGCAGACTCACTTGTAACTAAACCAGCAGCGGTTGTGCGTCCACTGGGCAGAATAAAAAAATAAAAAAGGGAGGAAGTGAGCGCACCCCTGATGCTATCTACGGCAAACGGGAAACTCTTTCGCTCAACATTTTGAAAAAAGGATTTTCAAAGCTGATTGGGACGAGAAGGGGTTGAAAAAAATGAACATTCAGAGTGAGAGATTTTGCAACTGTAGAGGAGTAGATATGAAACAGGAGTGGGATGAAGATATAAAAAACAAGGCACAGGCGGAAAGATGTGGAAAGAAGTGTGTAATCATATTTTGCCGGAGGCCAGCACATTCCAAGCAAACAGAAAATATTTTCCCCTCACGATCAAAGTCTGCGAGTGCAGACAATGAAAAAACAGTTGAATCCTTATTAAAACACCAAACGCCACGTTTGCATGTTTTAGTGCAGACTCACACGCTCTATCCACCAGGAGCGGTACAATCTAATGACCAGTGTATCCGGTATGTTAAAATAAACCAACAACTGTAGAGGACATTCAGGTTGGCATAATGTGCCAAACAGTGAAGCAGAAAACCTGGCAGGATATGACATCATTAATTGAAACACAAGGGAATGACGTGGCTGAGCTTTTTCAGTGATCATGCAGCACACAGAAAGCAGAAAGTAGTTGCAGTTAAGGTCACCGACACAAACAATCAGTTGGTCTGTGGAGCGACAGTCTTAGCTGCAGTATGTCCCTGCTGAAATGGTTTGGGGTCCTATGGGTCTTATTGGTACCTACCCGGGGCGATGCTGTCCGGATTTGGCTCCATGCTTGTATCTGGTGTGTCAGACGGCACAGCGGGAGGTTGGTTCTCGCCGCTGTGGTTGTCTGTGGCACTTCCATTCTCGGGTTGAATAACTATCATGGTCTGAAAGGAAGATCCGAGAGGCAAATTGAGCTTTAAAGAAAAGTGAAAGATAAACTGTAAGTAAGAGGTTGAGATTACGATCGGTTGAGATTCAAAAAGTCCATTTTTACCCCGAGGATTATCCGGACTTTTGAATGTCTCCTCAGCAGGAGTTTCCCCATTTTGGCAGATGTTTGAATTTCCATCCTTATTTAGCAGTCGTTCACAAATGTATTTTTTGTAGATCATGTAGCATTATTGAGAGCACAGGGATTGTAGGATTTAGCGACATCTAGCGGTGGAGCTGAAGGTTGCAACCAACTGAAACGTTTCCAATGTGCTTAGCAGAACTACGAAGGTCAAAGCAAAAAATGAAATGTAGCTACAAACATTATATTCAATTTTTGCCGTGTTTACGTGTAATTTACGACGACAACAATCTCATTGCACCCCAGATAAACTTTTTGCCAGATAGAAAGAAATAATAATAATACGATTGGCATGCACAGAAAATCGGTTGCATGGTAGCATTGTTGATTCTTAATGGAACCAAATCCTCCACTAGTGCTTTCTTTCATGGGGAACTCGAAGCAGGAGAAAAGTCTTGATTGTACACAAAGGCAGACAAACTGTCTGTGTCCACTTTTCTTCAACAAGAAACTTTTCTTTGTGGGCAGGGACAAAATGTACTACTGCCTACAGCTTTCATCCTTCTGAGAGATATTTATGATGATTTACTCCAGGACTTCCTCAGGAAATGTTGACAACTTGAAACAGAATCCCTCTGTTGCCTCGAGCAATAAACAAACCAGCGATATAAGAGTCCTTCCTTAGAGCATAACAATTCTTTCATCTGTGGACTTCACGAGGGCAGTACACAAGTCACCACACAAGTAAATGAAAGAGGTTATGACTGCCGCTGCTAATTAAATGGATACAACAAAGTGAAACTTTGTTTATCTTGATTTAATTTTACCGCCAAATTTGCTACATAAAATGCATTACTTGTGACTGAGCCACGCTAAGATAAGCAGTGCTGCGAAAAGACAATGCTGAATTGGCTCACTGCCGATGCATACACAAAAGGGCATTAATAAAGCTACTTATGACTCACTGAAACGATACCATCCTGCGTTCGCCGCACGAGTCAAATAAACATTCAAGTGCTTTATCTTTCCCGTGTATACTTGTCGGAATGTGAGGTATTGTGTTAGTGTTTTTAGCTTCAAGTGACGGAAGGACAAAGCTGTGGAGAAATTTGATTAATGTGCTTGAAGAGAATACTGTCCGACGGCGTTACAATTCAGTTAATCACCAGTGTGAATTAAAGTAAAATCCACATTGATAAACTAAAAAGATTTGCTTCCTGGCTGAGAGATGACACAGCCCTGCTAGCTGCTCCTCCCTGCTTGCAGTCTGTATGCTAAGCTAATTAGCCTCAGGGTCGACGATTCACGCACAGACTTGTGTGTGTGGTATGGATCTTCTCACCTAACTCTCCAGTATTATTTTGTTATTACTCCCCTAAACATCAATGTGGACAGTATTGACGTCATATTTTTTTTCCTGTGCATGTGTGTTTTTGCATGTATTCATTCACATGTGGTTATGGATCACAGTTTCTACTTACATTAAGCTGTTTGTTGTTCTCATTCTGCATGCTCTCAAAAGTGTATTTTTCTGAGCGTCGCTGGCGCATTTTGAAAAGACGGGAGCCCCGGTTTGAGGCGAGAGACAGCTCCTCCAGCATGATGTCCTTTGGCGTGTTAATTTTCTTCCCAAGATCCATCTCTATGTCTGGACCAAAGGAGGACATACAAAACAATGAATGGCTTGACTATACTTGATTGAAACTGATTTGATTTCAGAGAAGAAATACTTATTTTTCCAATTTCCCATAATCCCACCTATCAAACCTCATTGAACGTATATTATATTCACGCTGGGGAGAAGAAGAAAAAAATGGAAAACTGCTGCAACAAAAGCCCTCTACATAGACTGCTGAGTTGGCACTCCTGCCAATATGATGAACGAGCAATTATCTTCTCCCGTATTCCACTTATGTGCATGTTTAGCGGTTAGCACCACGTGCTCGCTACTGCGTGCTGATCATGGAGATGTCGCAGGCCCATATCCAAGTCTGAGGCGCATCATTTGCCAGAATATCTTTCAGCTGTCAGTAGCCTTCAGACGCAGCCACACAGTTGTCCTCCCCCCGGAAATAGCGCGTGTAAAGGACAACGACAAAGGGATTACTTACTTTGGCCCATAAAAGTATTTCATTTACTTATTTATTTATAGTTAGGCTCATAGAAGGGAGGGCTGTCAACTGCTGCACTGGCAAACGGTGCGCTCATACCTTCTATTAAGTGAACGTGGTGGTGTCCAGTACGTCTGGCAACTTGAGCCGGGGTTTGCAGTAAAGTTAATATGACCGAGAGATTAAATGCGTACTGTAGGATGTGGTGTTAAATCCATGTCCGTGTTGATATGTGATACAAAAAGGAGGAAGGAGCAGGACTTGAGGAGAAGAAAACGAGAGCGAAGAGAGAAATGATACGGCTACCTTCCTGGGCTTCAACCTCCCTGCAGATTGCTGCCGCCTGCATTTGCCTCTCCCTGGTTGTCATGGTGGAGAACTGTGACATGGCTGCGCTTGGGGAGTAGGGGGGTGAGGCAAGAAGTCAATGGAGACAAAGCACAGAAGTGCAAACCTGTTCAAAACGTCCAGTGAGACACAAAAGCAAGACAACGCGCCAGCAATGTTGACCATCGATTGGCCCAACATGGAGAACACACACCAAGCACAAAAACCCCGTCGGAGACGATAGAGTTTATTGGTGCGGTGAAAAGGGCAAAGTTAGCTTTAAATAACCTTGGGCTGTTAAACGCCGAGCACATGCTCTTCAGACATGGCGACCAGCTGTGTCAGGGGTCTGGGAATCAATAGGTTTGAAAACACCCAAATGTGCTGAAAGGACACAGATAGAGAACATGTTGCGGTCACTGCAAAACTGGATGAAACAGGCTGAAATTGCCCTGCGGGAGTTACACCAAGCTGTCAGTGAACACAAATGGTTCGTTCCAATCCACATTTCTGTCACAAAAGTCTCTTGGAGGAAATTTCTTCACCAAGCAAATTACCGTTATATATTTTTCAAAACGCTTCAGAGTACTATTAGTTGTATTCATTTTCTTATCATCAGCAAAAATATATATGCCTATTTGCCTCTGTTGAATCAGATTACTCCCCGCATAAAATGGACAAGCAGTAAGACAAAAACACGGATATAAAAAAGGCAAGCAGTTTGATCGACAGGAAAAGCAAGACGGAAGAATTGTAAGTGCTTGAGTCAAAGTGAAAGTGTCGCATTAGAACTGAAGAGCACACCTCAAGAGGCCCGAGTGATGGCTTACCTGTCCTGAAGGACCCCCTTTGTGCGGAGTCCTAACTTGTGCCTGTCTCCTCGGGGTAGGACGCGAGAAAGGTAAGAGGAGAGAAGGTCAGACTGGGTAGTGCAACCCGTGGGTGCTCGTGCTTCCCGACACTGGGGTTTGTCATTGGGAGGGGGAGCGCGGAGGGGGGGTGGGGAAGGGCTGCAGGCCAGACCGACTGACTGGGTGACTGAATGAGCGGGCGGGTGGGTGTCACTTTGACGGTTGTCATTGGTATTTAGTTTGCAAGCGGATGGGTGACTAAATTTAGAGTTCTGCCGCCTCTGCTCGCTGGACCCTCCATCTAGCCATCTATCTTCCTGCCAGTAGCAGGAGGATCAATATTACTGATTTCCAACCAGGAGTACCCCAGCGGGTATGTCCGCACTTTATTAAGTAATAAAAATGATATTAGATTAAAATTAGCATGGTGGTAGAAACGATGACACAGTCAGCATAGCTATAAGTTATGGATGATGATGGATTAGCTACTGAGCTAACAGAAAATCCTGCTCAGAATTTATTCAAATAGACTCTTTTTAAAAATTCTAAAAAGTTGAAACAGTCAGTTTAGCTATGATATAATGACATTGAATCCTGTTTCATAGAATTAATTCAAATAGACTCTTTGAGTATGATGGGTAGAGTCAATAAAGGGGGGACTTTAGTGCTGGGGGGTCCTATTTACAAAAAAAGCCTGTGAATCATTGGTCCACATTGTTCCTGCTTGATTCACTGTGGTTTACCTCTTCTTAAGTCACCTTGACTACCTGACCATGTGTAGACTGTATCTCTGCACAATAAAGGTCAATACAATTCAATCTTTGGTCTAAACTGCGAAGAAAAGACAAATAAGCTGTTGCAACCTAAAGATTTTACACATACAAATTAATTAAAAAGGACCTAAGGGTTTCAAATACTCTTGGAAACCACTGACAAAGCTTTTACATAACAAATTAAGTTGCTTCAGCTGCAGTTGCCTTAGTCAGCGCTCCAGGATTGCAGCTAACAATAATTATATTCTGTGACATATTGCGTGGGAACATTACCCCCATGGGCCTACAGACCATCAGATGCTATTTGTTTAAAATGCCATCATGTGATAAAGGACGAAGACCTAATAAGGTGCGCTGACTCATAATCCAGTCACTATGTTTTTATTTACTTTGCTCGATTTAATTTACCTCCAATATAATTCCTAACTTCATTACAGAGACAAATAAAGGAAGGTAGGTTGGGTTTGCAGCAGACTGCAGGGAAGGGAAAGCATGACGTTGGATTCACTTGAAATATTTCAAAATAACTATTTCATTATAAGTTGTGTGCATTGCGTGTCACCATTTTATTGACATTTGAAATCCTCGCAGTATTTTTGACATTTGAATAATAATTTCTGTTCGTCATCTCCCTCTGTGTCTTTATCTCTCATTCGCCATAGTTCAGCTACAGTAGGTACGCACTGTTATTATGTAACTAGTGGTCACCATAGGAACAAGCCCCCACCAAACCCTCCCTAGAACCCTCGCCTGGATGTGGAGCGAGTGTCTATTCAAGACAACACGTCATACAAATAGCTTCATGGGATGGCACAGCAAGCAACCAATGGCCCAAGGCCAAGCATGGAATAATTGGAATACAGAAAAAAGAATACACAAACACAGTACAATTTGTAAAATAATTCTACTTGGTTGTGTTTATTATCATATCGGAAGTAGTTTGGACCATAAATGAATTACTGGTGTTACATTATGACCATGATAAGTGCTGTCTAAATGGAAGCAATGCAGTATAACCATCTCAGACACTATATGTCAGAAGGCCCAGCCAGTCAGATGAGGCACCACACAACGCCGTGTGCTGAATCTTATTCATGGTCATAAGATTACTTTGGGATATTATTTACTCTGTGGAAACACAAACCGTGCTCTAATATTTGAAGTCTATGCAGAAAGCCCAAACCAAACGCTAGTCACAAGCTCTTTACCTAGCACAAGCAATTCTCCCAGTCCCAAGAAACATACCATCAAGATTTATATTTTATTCTAATCATAATTACGACTAATCAACATTTGTCAATTCAAACCCCCCCTATAGCTATGAGTGTAATGGGCCAATTCATTTCAGGTGCCCAAAATAACAATCGTCTTCTCATCTTCCATAGTTAGCGGTGTGCTAATGCGCTAATTAAAATGCACCTGGTAAATAAGTGTATTAATTAATACAGTTATTAGAGCTTGTGCACCATGCTGAGTTATAGCATTAACCTTTCAAGCCTCATGTGTACTGCATAAATAATTGGAGGATGAAGGTGGAATTATTTGCTGGACTGGAAACACTGCAAACATCCTCATTTGTTTGATTGAAAATCCAACAAAACCAGGAAAAAAGTGTGCAATCACTGCATGCTAAATACACGCTACATCCACGGCACAAACTTAAACCAAGTGAAAGAAAATCTTCGCAAACTCAAAACAATCAGGGTTACAGTTTCTTTCTCCCTTTTAGCATCCTCAGAAACACATTTTCTTGTAATAAACCTGTTTTGAAAAGCTTCACTGAACAGTCAACAGTCGCAGTTGTCTCCAGAAGTCCTGTTACTTTACAATTAATCATCACTTCCTTGTCCCAAACGTGTCTATTCACTCATTATAATCAAGATTCTCGCTGCCTCATCTTATCGGCCAACTTACCAAACTACAAAGGGCTCATTTGTATGTTTTAGAAATTATTTACTAGTAATCAATTTACGAGTAATCATCCCTTTGCGCATTTGATTATGGCATTCATTGGATTTCATCAGCAAAAAGAAGAAAGAATTTTTCTTCTCACTTAGTTTGTTATAATAGGAGTTAAAAAAGGAAATATTCTCCAATTTATTTTGGAATCAGTGAAACTTGGGAGCTTTGTGTTAAAAGGTCACATGGGTTGAGTTGTGTTCTAGCGCCTCCAACTCCAAGTGTTGCTGGAGTACACAGACTTGTACGTTTGTTCTCCCGTGGGCCTCTTAGACTCAGAGGAGGACACTGGGGGCGCCGGGTTTGCCTGTGTAACTGACCTCTGAAGCTGCCACTGTCTGGGCAGAGACCTGTAAGCAACGTGACGAGCCGGAGGCGACCCAAAGAATGGCGGCGGAGCTCGACTCTCACTGCCGCTTTGGCTCGGCCTCCAAGTCTGGCTGTCCGTCTTCGGCCGGGCGTCGTAAGACACCCTGGCCTTCCACTCTGCCGGCAGCTCAGGCAGCATTTTGCGCTGCGCTGCCAAGCGGACATTTGCTGCCAGGCTTTGCTGGAGGTTCTGGAAAGCGAAGGCTTCATCCACAAGGCCCAGGGGATGGCGGGAGGCGGCCTCCCAGGGCATAAGTGGTTTGCGGCCTTTGTGTAGCCAGGATGCGTGTCTTCCTGCGGGAGCAGCGGCCGGAGGCCTGGGAGAAGACGACGGAGAAGCTGTATTCCGGCCCGCGGGTGGTACTGTGACTGGTGGGGAAAGGGAGTAGCTCCTGCCATGTAACTGTAAAGAAAGATTCAGACATGTTTATTTTAGTAAGGATTCACTAGGCTTAAAAAAAACATAGGGAAATAGAAATGTATATTGCTTGCTATACATGTTGTAATTCATTTCATTCTATTTTTTATGGTTGAATGAACTTCCACAAGCTCCAATAAACATCATATTTTAAACTTATTGTTGACCTAGACCATAGTCTTATAGTAAGCCTCCTCAACCCAGTACTTCATTTTGTCCAAACATAGTGGAATGCCCTCTTGTTTCATAGAACAACTGGATTACAGGCTTTCCAGAATAACCCACAGTCATCTTGTTTTCATTGCATCTGCTCAGCAGTACAGCAAAATGTAAGTATTAAAATGACTTTTGGAATGTTTGTACTTGTATTTGGAGATGGTGTAATGTATTAAACTAATACAACAATCAGGATGCATAAACAGCCGCAGGTTATGTAGAATGACAAAGCCCCTCTTTACCCTTCATCATCTCTGACAATACCTTATTTTGGATGAGGCAGATATGCAGAAAAGGCAGTGCTGCCACCATCTGGCAGAAGATGTAAAAGATCAGCAGATGGCAAGAGGTGGCAAAAAAAAGTAGTGTAGTAGTGCCGTCACAGAGAAAGAAGACTAGCGGAATGAGTAAAAGGTAATTAATGACCTGCTGAGTCAGTTATCTGGAAGGCCTAAAAGGCCTCTGGCAGTAGTATCCTGGATTAGAGCTGACCCAAGAGGACGAGCATATTACTAGATTATCTATTATTATTATTTTTTAATTGTAATTCTACTGCTACTAAGGAAATTGACAAAAATACAGTATGCCTTGAATTGTGTATGCAGATTTTAACATGTTTAGAAAGGACATATTTTATGTATGTTTTAATAAGCCTCAGATATCAACCTTTTTTCACATTTCACATGTGCATTATGGTCTGGTCTCTGAACCTTAAACGTTATTTTTTATTAAGATATTAAGATGTTATTGCATGAATTGATACAAGTCTGAAACAAACATTTAGAATTGAAATATGTACTTGTGTGTACTGACAACAAGTACAAGCTGGAATAAAGACCAAAATAAAAGCTCCTATAAAATAAAAACGTCTCCTCCAAATGAAGCTGCAGAAGATCTGCCAACCAAAGACAGATATTAAAACTTCCATTGAACTTACAGCTGCCCTTTCTAAGAATGCAGGACTCAACTAAGCAGTGGCCCACTCAATTTAAAAATTGTCCAATGAGGCTGCCCATATTTCTTGAAGTCACCAGTCAAATAATATCTGCCATGAATTCATTCTGCAGGAATGTGCAAAGTACAAAGTGTGCAAAGTGGGAAAGCCAGATGAAAAGTGCCATGCCAACAGGTCAAAAGAAAGGCAAGTCGACCAAGGATAAAATACATTTTAATGGCAGTGCAGTAAATGATACAGAAAGAGCACTTTGAAGAGAAACACACAAAGGAAAGGGGAAAAGAAAAGACGCAAGAACAAACACAGCCCTGTACTAGCAAATTAACATTTCTGGGCTTGATACTCTTCAAATAGTTCTGGTTTTGTATATAATTGATTGTCTATGTATATAATACAATGGCGGGACACGAGGTATGGAAGAGTGAATCCATATGAAGGAGTGTCCTTAACTATATATGTCTCTGTTATCAGAAAAAAAAACAAGTTCTGAGTATCTTTTACTGGCTTAAGTTGAAATTCAAGCCTACTATCCCTGGACCTCAGCACTCCCCCTCATACGGCAGTTTAAATATAGTACCTAACATGACGCAACAGCTGGTAAGAGGCTTGAAATAAATCTAACCCACTATAATAGGTGCTATGGAGAAGACACTGGGAAGAGAAACACAATCTTCATTTGACGTTTGAAGTTTAAGTTGCTTGTTGTTTTTTAAGAGTTTTTCAGTGCTGGATTCTCTGTGAGTATCCTTACCCCAGAGACAGATTTTTACATCTTATTTTCATGGTCATTCATTGTATGCAAGTCGATTGTATTTCAATTGTTTTGTTTGTTTATCAAATACAATTAAAAGCAGTTGACATTTTCTTTGAAAAGAAAAAGTATTCCTGTCGTCACTGTCCGATACCGTTTACTTCTAATCTTTTTTCTCGCACATACTTCTTTCAATTCTTACTGAGCATCTTTCCCCCCTTACATTCTTATATCGCCAAAACTAAATTTTGGTTCCTTTGTATCTAATAAGATATGCTTACATAACACTTGTTCTTCTTTCTTATTTTTTTATTATGCCATTCCTTCTATCTCTTGTTAACAATTGTTAACACCATACAGCTCCGTCCTGAAACAATAACAGGAGCAGATGGATGTCAATATAGGCTCTGCCTTTAAACGCTCAAATAGTTTGCTTTGCAGTGGACTGCAAGAGCACTAACCATTTGACTCTAGCATGTTACACTTTTACCAGAATCACTCCTTATCAACTGCAGTGGGCTTCCACACCTGAGCTGAGCTCTTTTTAGCAGTGAACCTGGGTTTAGGAGCAGCTGCAGTGTTGCCACCTGCTACAGATTCAGGTCTTGTAGCTATTGGAAAACTAGGAGCAACATAAACACTGGGTGGCTGTGGCTGGTAAGGTACTGAAGGAGGTGTCATGTAGGTAGGGCTATTGGCCGGTTGGTAAAGGGCCTGTGGTGTATGTTGATAGGGAGGGTTTGGAGACTGAGGAGCTTGGTGATGATAAGCAGGTGGGGCAGGTGGCTGATACGTTTGTTGATTATATGCTTGCTGGTATAATCCGCCAGGGGGTTGCTGATAAGGATTGGAGGCAGGATAAACATCGGCCGGGTTTTGCTGGTAGTGGCCATCGTGCATCGTTGGCTGCATTGGCATCCCATAGACTTGCTGGGGGTATGGTGCATTAAATGGTGCAGCTGGCTGATTGAGGGCTATTTGCTCATATATAATTGGTTGGTTTTCAACAGATGGATTAGGAGGTGAACAGTCTGGTTTAGGTTCAGGAGGCTTGGCAGTTTCTGCTGCTGGGCCAAAGGTAAAGAGTGATGAATTGAGCTGATAGGGTTGATGCTTCATGACCTCTAAAACATTAAGGGGTTTAGGGGCAGGCTTCTGCTTCTCTTTGCCTTTTTTATTGGCTTTGGTTAAAGGGCTACTTGGAGGGGGCTGCTTTGTTGCCGCCGGGGGGTAAGAAGGGGACAAAATAGGATTATATGCCCGTGATGGGGGAGCACGTACGTTGGGTGTATATTTCCATTCATTCGGTAATGAAGCTGCTGGCGATTCCGGCCGGCTAGTCTTGTTTGCTTGCACAGTCTCAGAGTCAACAACATATTTCTCCATACGAGACTGCCTCTTTGCGAACATATCGGCTCCTTTCCCTCTGACAGCTGGCATCTCATAAGATGAACCTTGGGATGATGGGTTTAAGACAGTGGCCATTGGGTTGATGAGTGGAGAAACTCTTTGACCAATGGTTAAAGAGTGCATTCGCTGAGGAGGAGGCGGAGGGGTCCTGTTCTGTGGGACATTTTGTGGTGGTTGCCAAGGTTTTGGAGATGGACGAGTGTTCACCATTGACGAGGAAACATTCACAGGCGCTTGCTGTGACTCTGGTGCCCAAGTATTTACAGGAGCTTGAGGTTGTGCCTGAGGTGGAGGCCATGTATTCATTGGTGGCTGTGGTGGAGGCTTTGAAGTGGATTGTTGCCAGTTTGACTGAGGTGAAGGCTGGGGTGGAAGTGGTTGTACCCAAGGTGGCTGAGGTTGGGGCTGATTTTGCTGTGGAGCCCATGCATTTACGGGTTGCTGGGCCCATGATGGTGGGGACTGAGCCTGGGCAGGTACTGGCGCCCATGGGTTTAAAATGGCTTGAGGCTGCGCCAGGGGTTGTGGCTGGGCTGCTTGAATCCAAGGGGGTTGAACTTGGTCTTGAGTCTTTGAAGGAGGCCAAGCATTAATTGACGGCTGCTGTTGATGTTGAGGCTGAGCTGAGACCCACGGTGGTTGGGGCTGACCTGGCGCTTGGGCTTGTGGCCATGTTTGTTGTGGAGTCTGATGGCGTGGTTGAGGAGCCCATGGTGGTTGTGGCTGGGATTCTGGCTGAACAGGTTGAGCCCATGTAGGTTGTGCTTGGGCTTTTTGTTGAGGTTGTTGTACCCATGGTGGTTGATGCTGAGAGTCAGTTTGTGATGGCTGAGCCCATGGGACTTGGGGCTGCTGCTGCATTGATTCTTGAGATTGACCCCAAGTTGGTGGGAATTGCTGCAGATTTGGCTGCTCGTGCAAGTGCGCCCATGGTGGTTGAACTTGTGCTTGAGACTGTGGTTGCTCTTGAGGCTGGGTGCAGCATGGCTGAGCGTGGGTCTGGGCCTGTGCTTGCCCTTGAGTCCAGGAGGGCTGAATTTGAGGGGTCCAAGTATTTGTGGGGGGTTGAGACTGGCCTTGGGGTTGACAATGTAGTCGAGTGATCCAAGGGGGCTGTGGTGGGGACTGGCTATGAGGTAGTTCCTGAGGCTGCGCTTGAGCTGCTTGCCAAGAACTGGTAGATAACTGATGTTGTACTCGGGTTTGTGCTGGAGCCCAGCTAAGATCAGGAGCAGGCTCGGATTGCAGGGTAGAAATGACATGATTATTTTCCTCTTGAGCTGTCAGTTGCAGAGGTTGTTGAGATTCAGGCTCCGGGGGAGTCCATGTGTGCTGTCCCTCTGTGGTAGCGCTAGCCGGATTTGCCTGGGTGATGGCGGGGGTGAAGAGCTTAGGGGCAGGTGTTAGAGTTGGCTCTAGTTCTGGAGCAGGGGTAGTCTCTGTGGTGGGGGCCACAGCAGGTGTGGATACACTATTTTCAGCTCGTTGAGGCATGTCCTCGTTGGTCCCTTCTAACTGTGGTGACCAAGGGGGAGAGTTTGGGTTGATCACAGGCTTTGGGGCTACTGGTGGAGGTGTCTTGTGTTTCATTTTTTGAGACTGCAAAAAATTACAAGCCTCAGCTCCAAGGCTAAGGTAGTCTTCCTCAGGCCCTGACTCAAATCCCTTCTTATCCTTTCTGTTAAGTAGGTTAAGCAGTGCTGGGTTAGGTGATACTTTTGGTGCTTCTTTAAATGTGAACATAGGCTTGCCTGCATTTCGTCTCCTTGAGTCCGACAAAAGACCAGTCCGGCTTGCAGGGGTAGAAATACGCTCATCCCGGGAAGCTATCTGCTCTCCTTGACTCACAAGATCTTGATTGGCCCTACTCATTGCGGGAGAATAAGGGGTAGCGTAGATGTCTTCTACCAAGAATGGCTTTGCGGTACGGTTGTTGAAAGTACTCTGCATTTCACTAGTTTGATGTTGGACTACGCCATTGATGTTTGTAGAATAGTTTTGCGTTTGCTGTTGCTTTTGGTGATACTCTTGCTGCTGCTGCTGCTGCTGCTGCTGATACATTTGCTGTTGTTGATAATGCTGCTGTTCATACTGTTGCTGTTGGTACTGTTGTTGATATTGTTGTTGTTGGTAGTTCTGTTGTTGCTCGTAGTACTGCCGTTCCTGATATTGTTGGTAATTTTGTTGCTCTTGGCCTTGTTGTTGTGTATTTACGTCCATGTAAGCATGGCCCTCTGTTGTGGATTGCATGTAGGAGTGTTCTTCTCTCTTCTTTTCAACTACCGACACGGCTTCCACGGGAATCCCCTGACGCCTGAGCTCGTCATGTTCAGCCGAAATCTCATCCATCCTTTGACGCCGTTGGGCAAACATGGAGGCACCTTTGCCTTTGGTTTCAGGCAAACATTCCATCTGTGCTTGGTTGTTCAGGTTCCTTTCAATCTCAAGGAGACTGTTGTCCCAATTGATAGTTAGCACCCCTTTGGTGGAGTGGGCATTAGTGAGGAAATGCTTGTCTATTTTAGAACCGTTTGGAGCCACAAGGGTAAATTCAACAGCATGCGTTTCTTGGTTTTCTATTTTGTTTTCCTCGTCCTCTTCGTCGCTGTACTCTGGTTCGTCTTCTCCTGTGCCGTAGCTTACAAGTGTGTATTTCTTGGCCCTCTGTCGATGTTTCTTGAACATCAACACCCCTTTATTATTGGGGTTTGGCGGAGCAGCCGTAAGAAGGAGAGCAATGCGTTTACATTTGGACTTGACTTCTTTCACATGCTTCTCAGACAGACTCTCGCTGCGCCTGAGCCCTGTGTAGAAAAAAAGAGTTCAGAGTTTAGAATAAACAATCCTACATAAAGGAGTATTCATGTAATGTGAGTATATCTGTCATTACAGGTATAGATTAAATACAGTGAACTAAAAATAATCGTATATGATGGCTTTTCTATCTCTATTAGAATTTTTTTTGTTGATGTTTTTCATAACGATCCCATTCTGTATATATATATATATATATATATATATATATATATATATATATATATATATATATATATATATATATATATAAAAATGGTAAATGGTTTAACCCCGCTGCTACGAGCTCATACAGATATATTTGTCAGTGTGTCAGTTTAATATATATAATTTTTTTATTACACAACATGTCAATTTGGAGGATGACAAATTAAATTTTTAAACAAGTTGAGTCACCAGCACTTAATCTCAGCATGTAACATAACATTTATTTTTGTCAGTTGAATACAAAATAATATAACATTTTAAGGAATAATTGAACCATCTCACGCATGTCTATTACCTCATTTGTTCACAGACAATAAAATACATGAAATCTGTTTTTTTGTGAAAGCCTGCACGCAATAAAGGACTACACTGTATTTACCAGTCCATATCTGTAAGCTGTCATCTAATAACCGACCTTCTGAAATCTGTCACATTCGCTGAGTCAAGCCAATGCAAAAACAGACATCAGACAACAACAAAGCCTCTCAAGCCATCCAACCATTCAAGGCTGAAATAAAATGATTCATTTTTCATAATCCTGCAAGACTAACCTGACGGTGAAGGAGCCAGTGGGAGTGAGTAGCAGACTCACTTTTCTAGCCCAGTTAAAGCACGCGGTTTGAAAGGATCAGGTAACGGTCTAGGGGAGCACATGCTGGTGTCTGTCAAAAGACCACTTCTGCAGGCATCATCAGGGGGCTCGTGTTATATTTATGTCTTCTACACAGCTCAAAGGAGTGCCTCAGTATGATCATCAAACCTCTTCAAATGAATGGCTGAAAGGTTTTATGAATTGCAGTAGATTTTTGTTTTCATCCTTTTGATTCTTTAAAACAGATTTAGTAAACTGTTGCTTTTCCTTCTTGAGTGTGCCTCAGTATTATGCCTTATGGTCTAATTCAGGTTAGAACCGGAAGCATGTGTGTCCATTCGAAAGAATGAGTACCATCTGCCAACAGCAGTGAGAGACGTGCACTATTTTGAGGAGCGCGCACAGGGCACAGTGGGCAAGAATGCACACATGTCGTTGACAAAAGCCATTTACTGTTCACCTATCAGCATGCGGATGCCCCTTAAAGAGTATGTCATTATTAAGCACACTCAAAGAAAGAATGCACACCAGGAGAAAACCACCTGGTGCAAATGGAAATAGTACATATATACTTACTGGCGTGTCTTGGCCGATGCTTGTTGGGCTTGTCTTGATCCCCCTCAGAATCAGAGTCGTGCTCTTCAGCTGCTGCCGCCTCTTCTGAGGGAATTTCAAAAGAGACAGTGAAAGACCCAGGAACTCCCTCGCCCTGCCCTCCGCCGTCTTCTCCTTCACTTTGGGAACCAACATTTCCACCAACCTCGGGGCCACCCACAGTCGGGAGGCCCCTCCCTGCTCCCGATGCTGCTGGCTGCTGCAATATCAACTCCACCTGGCCCATCCTCGAAGGAGAGCCGAGCACCACCCCATGCTGGCCGAGCGGCTGTCTCAGAGGACACGGCGCATGGTGTGACACTGTGTCGGGGGGGTTCATCTCAACAGCCTCTTTGTTTGAGAGTTCTCCGTCTATCCCGTGAGCACTCCCCAGAGAGGTGAAGCCGACATCGTCCAAAGCTTGGTTGGACAGGGACACCTGGAACTCAACCGCGGCCCCAGGGGAGAAGAGCTGCCCTTCCCCATCATTTTCCAGAAAGTCGCGCACCTTTCCTCTCCCATTACCAGATGATGGAACGTGCAGATTGGCGTAAAGCAGCTGAGGTCCCTTGGGAATCTCTGCGTCGCTGCCCAACTCCCCATAGTAGGCCTCATCCTGAGACTCGGATATGCGGAGTTCCCTTGGGCTTTGTGACCCGTGCTGAGGGGTAAAGATGTGTAGGGTGGTGCTCTTTAACGTCTCATCAGTGGAGTCCCTCCCACCACAGTCCGTCTCTTGTGATTCAGCTTCTTCTGGGAGGATGACGGAGTATCTTTTAGAGAAAAGCAGAGAACGAGGAATGAGTGAAGGGGGAACCATTTCTTTGTTCAGTAACCATTATTGATGACGTGTCACCTTTTTATTTTTTAAGTTATTATAACACAGCACTTGGCTTTTGAGCAAGTGCATTTAAATGCACGTGAATTTGAGCAGATATTAAATATTCTTTTTGCTTTTGGTCCCTTCCATAACAAGTTGTGGTGTCCTCACATTTACAACACCACTTGAATGAGAATGCATCATCACTGGGATGGAAGTAAAGTCTGTCTTCCACTGCTGAAGATATCAAAGTAATCAAGCAGATTTCATCTTCATGCAGTAAGTTAAATGAAAGAGGGTCAGGTCACTCAAGAGGAAAGTAATCACATTTTGTCTTAGCTCTAGTCTAATTTCCACTTTCAAGGGCAGCAAGCAATAGCATAACAGAAGGTCATTACCTCTGACTGCAATTATTACATTCAAGTTGAATTAATCTAAGCGAGTACTCATTTTCTGTGACATGTCATAATGCATTTTGATAGCTACATGTTGAGGTCACTCGGGTTCTACTGTCTTGTAGTCTGAGGAGCAATCTTGCACTGTCATAACAGTCCTGTTATAAAACCGTTTACTGCATGTCCTTCTGCAGTTTAATTGTGGTCACATGAACCTATATGCAGCCATATTTGTAATAAACACGCTTGCATTACCCACTGATGGCTGACTCACTAATGCACATAATACACAGAGAGCCATTGGTTCACTGAGCGATGCAAAAGGCCACGGTGGCACAATAATACTTCTCGCATTGCTTTTGCAAATGTTCGCAGTACGCAGACACTACACGTACAGAGAACCACTTCACTGTTATTCATCTTCCATGTGGCCTAACCTTTTGACAAGAAGCTGCAGACGGCCGAGCGATTTGTCGATGAGTGCAAGGGCTTGTAATAAGGGGAGATCCGCACACGGCTCTCCGTTGAGAGACACCACCTCGTCACCTTCTCGCACTCCGGCTAGAAAGGCACGACCCCCTTCTTCTACCTGCGAATGATAGAATACCGGTCAGCGTCAATCATCACAGGTCAACATCATCTTCGCTCACAGCGTCCTGTAACGGGTAAAAATTACATCAGCTCAATAAGTAAATGTCAAGCAAGAGTTCGCACAATTGCCACCACACTGTACAACCAATCTCAGTGTCAGATAAAGCAAACAATCATTAGCTGAATTCCCACTGCACTCTACAATCACTGATATCAAAGACATAGTAAGGTGAACAATTTATAAAAGGGGCCAGTTCTACCTAGTATTTAACCATGCATCCGCATTTCTTTTGGCAAGCTATTCACAAACACATTTAAAGGGCACCTCTTTGCACAGTTAAACTCATGACTGATGGATTAATTTCCTTGTAATTAGTTCCAGAAGCACATAAATTGGTTCATTAAAAAGCCCCATGAATGCCACCCCAAAAGCTATTAGGTTAAGATACTTTGCATTTACTACAAACAGTTTTTATTGTCTTTTTTTAGACTAACTTAGATTAATTGTAGCAACAGTAGCAGCGTTTTTTTTGTGATTTTTAACACCATGACACCAACATTTATTTTCAATTTTCATTTAATCCCTCTGTGCTTTTTCCATATTTCTTTTCTGTTAAATAAAGGCTAAATATTATACACACACACTCTACTAATGTTGGACACAATTCATTCATCATTCGGAAATCTTGCATTGCAATGAATTCCACAAAATAATTAAATTAGAAATATACATAATGTTACTATCAGAGTCCATACAAGTAACCCCGAACCCAGCTTTGTACATATTGTGAGCAGCATGCACATAAGTAGTATAACTGCTACAGGCTCATTTCAAAACGTGTCCATCTCTGTTTATTTCAACAACATGACCCACAAAGAGTTTATGCAACATTCTAATGCATCGCTGGAATTTTATGCTATAATCATAAAGGCAGGGCTCCAGAAAACAAAACAACAAACACCCCAAACCTCCCTACTTTCTCTATTGACACGCGTCCCCTATGAACTACTCGCAGTGAAACCATCTTGTCACTAGGTGGCAATGCATGCAAATATCCTTTCCATATCTATGTGTCAACATAACATCAGCACGGGGAAAGACTGCGCTCTATATTTCTATTCCTACAGAACCGTAAGACAATAAATCTGAGGTAATGACCTGAGCCTACTTTGCTATACATACAAAGTATTTTATAAGTACATTTAAAGAGATGGCAAAGCCCTCTGACTCCATGCCTGGGTTATTGAGAGTTGTGTGCAAGGAGGCCCTATGAGGCCGCCTGTCGGCCTGTATATTGTCGTTATAAGGAGGACGCGTTGTCTGGAAGGCCACGCACATTTGTCGCAACGCAAAGAAACAAAGTCAGTCACGCGACGTTCACACTATTGTCTCATTGTTTTTTTGCCATGTGCCTGCGGCAGAATTTACTACGGGCATCATGTGGGGCCACAATTAGTAGGCTACATAATACGCCCTTGTTATCCTGGGTTGCCCATTTTCAAAGAATCTATTTAATAGGCATCAATTCAACCAAAAATCACAAACTACAGGGCTGCATAATGTGTCCACATTGCTCCCGGCGGTTCCTGCCCTTCACAGCTTTGAGCAATTACTGTTGTATTTGAGGAAAATATTTTCCAGCTGCCGTACAGGTAGAAAAAATAACATGCAGTGTTTTTAATTCTTTTGTGTATCCTTCTCTTGTTTTGGAGGAGAAACATGTTGAGGGCTAGAGAGTTTAGTTAATTTGCTTTAGTTTATTACATTTGTGTGCAAATGGTTATGGCCTATTTACACTTTCCTGCCAACAATTTCCAACTTGTTGAGAATAAATTGCATGGCATTATGCTGAATTATACTGTAGTAAACTAGAAGGTCATTAGTTTGATAGTGTATTTATTCTTTACTTGTACTGAAAAATTGCCTAGACATTTTTTTGTTTTGGTAATGGGAGTTTTTACCTTTTGAAGCCTACAAGAATATTATCTAAGCACGATTTATAAATGGAACTTCGAACGATCAAATCAAATGTGGATAGGCCTGTTGGCGAGTCACATTGAAGTCCAGCTTTGGCTTCAATGTCACAATAATAACCAATTTCTAGCAGTTAGCAGTTAGCACAATGGTCTTCGTTTGTTTACTCAATAAGAAACAGAATAAGGGGGAAACTAGCTAAGTCATCAACTGAGGTCAATACTTTAATCCAGGACTGGGATGTAAATGGTTTGCTGAAAAACACATTGCCAAAAACACCAGCAATGGAGGGAGCGTTGAAGCACTTTGTTTGCTTTAGGAACTGCATGAATGAGGCAATGTCGTTCTCCTGTTTACTTGGCAGCTTAATATGGTTCCTATGGTAAACAATAGGACTGAAAAGTTGTCAATTAACCCAGTGAGAGGAAGATAATCTGTATCACTAGCTAGATATGTGAGATACGTGATCATATAAACGCAATGGGGATAATATTTGGATTTGTTTATACCAGCATAGTCTCTGATTATAATAACTACGGTTTTCAGACTTTTATTAAGATTACAGTTGCTTAGTCATTCAGTGCTCTGCAACTGATCTGATACATGATGACATCCCACATACCAAGTTGGCATACCTTAGTAATTAGGAGAGCAAAATGTCTCCTATTCAGGTTGAAACTAATCATTTTGGTGTAGCTGTTACACATTAATAGATGAGAAATAAACCTGGTGCTCAGGTGTGTATTTGTGGGTTACATCTCTCACACAATCTTGTGTTGTGCAGTTTCTGTAGCTTTAAAAAAATAAAGTGACCTCATCCACGCTTTACTCCGGGCCAGGACTCCAAAGAAGAAGAAAAACACTGCCTCCCTTATATGGACAGAACCTTTACGGAGTGGATACCCTGTGCTTACTCTCTACTGCCTGTCGGTACACTGAACAATCACTTTCTCCCAGGAAACAAAACACAGTGTACACGGCATTCAACAGAAGCTTTAAAAACACACATTGTATCAAACCGAAAGCTTAAGGCCAAGTATTGTATTTCTAGACTCAAGTATTGTCATGGTGATGGTATGCTTGCTTTTTTGCCTTTTAACTGAAAGAAATGGCTTTCTATCCTTCATCCCTCAAGAGGAGTTTGGAGGTTTATATTCCTTCACTTTTTTTGTTTGGTGGCGCTTTGATGTCGCTGGAATGAAGCTTAACAAAAACATTTACATGCTCACCACATGGAGGACGAGTTGATAGGGATCTGTACAGCTTGAGCCCTTGCAAACGTGCACTGCTCTACCATATATAGAGTCTCAGCACCTCTTCAAAGCACCTTCATGTCTCTCACATTAACATCGGAAAAATACCTAAAAACAGCTGTATGCATTAATTAGACATTTCTTCTTGGAGTCTTAATTAACCACACATTTCTGTTCGAGCAAGTTACGATGGAACTACAGAATGTCACATTATCTACTTGAGGTTTATCTTATGATGCACGTGCTTAAACAAATATAATACATTAGGAGTAGAATGAATATAGCGTGCAAGAAAACTGTAGTCCAGAGGATAGGCCGTTCGTGCAATGAAAGAATACACCACAAAAGCAGATAGAAATCAACAATGTGGGTTGATTAATGAGCACAGGTCATGGTGTGTGAATCATGTCAGCAAAGCTGACTCAGATCTAATCTGTTTATTGGTATAAACCGCTGCACGTACACAACACATAACACTTGTGACAGATGGGCAAAGGTGTGAACAATTGATATGCACAGTCTGCGCAAACAATAGCAGGCAATGAACACTGTGCATCCATCAATATGCCTTCACAAAATGTCACCATGCCTTCATCACAGGAAAAGTAGCTCCATCACAGGTCAGATGAAAAATGATCAGTCATATTTCACCTATGGAGGTTTATTACCATGCTATCAGGCTAAACAAATATTATGGATCCAAAGCAGTTTGAGCACAAGCTACGATTTGCCTATCTCTCTATTTGAATGTTATTCTGAAGGGACCTCAGCTCGTTCGTGCTGACTTGTCTTTGTTTGTTTTCATCGGTATGTGGGCAAAATGTCCACATTTCAGTGTTCAGAGGGTGTCACTCGTCCGGATAATGCTTTGCTTTCTTGCTGAAGTCTTTGAGAGTGATAACAGATCACACTGCCCTGAACTTCACACACTCTCTCTCTCTCTCTCTCTTGGCCTTGACCATATAAGGGTCTCGTAGGAATCTCGCATCAAAACACAGCCAAAGCACAAAAATGCAGCAACACACACTAAAACTCCCTCCCACCAAGGCTTTATCTACAGCATCACTCAACAAAACGTGATTAAAAAAACAGATAAGGCAGGCCACTTGGAGAATTTATGGGATGGATTTCGTGAAAACTTCAGACTAGACTTTCGTTTTTGCAGTGAAAGCGTGGAATTATCAGACAGCAATAACAGAGAAACACAGCTTAACCCTGTTTTCTACCAAATGGAAACTCAAACGGGTCATCAAACAGATTGGCAAGAGAGAAACCAAAAAATCGATTTGATGTATAGCCTACCTGGGAGACTAACAAAGGTCTGTAGGTGTCCCCCTCTCCCTCCCTCAGTGAGAACCCCCAGGGCGCACCGCCACGCAGCGTAACGCAGATGTAATCCCCGGTGCCCATGCTGCTAAAACACCGGGCCGTCAGCCGGACGAGCAGCACTTTGCGAAAACCCACCTCCACCACGGCGCTGTACTGATCCCCATCCTCCGAGTCCAGCCCGCTGAAGAAACGTCACGGCGCGAGGACCCGCCTGCAATAAGCGCGCAGCGCGCAACTGGTGGTTTGAGTTTAGCACTCGTCCGAACGCTCGAGAAATGGGATCCTGACAAGCATGGAGGAACAGCTCCGTGTTATTTTGGAAATAAGGGCATCGTCTGCAGACAGATGTTAATCCAAAGGATAAACCAAAGAATGCCAATGTATTCGATGATCTATTAGGAAAACAGGATAATAGTATTTGTTATTAATGCATACTCATTCGTGACTTTTGCAGAAGATAAGGATGGCACACCTTTTTTTTTAAATTGTTCTTTGTTTATTGCATAACCCGCGTGCCTTTTTGCGTTATATTCCCGCAAATGTTAGGGGTTTTTTTTGCAATTAGATGACTTCACTTCTTTTGCAGGGTGGTTCAAAGTATGCAGAGAAAATGTATAGAAAGGAAGTGTTGCCTATAAGTTCATCTAAGAAAACAGTTGTGTACATTTTCACAGCTTTTGGCAACTCCAAGGAAAACGTTGAATGTTCTCTCGGCTTCCATTAAGTTAAATTTAGTCGCGATAAAGTATGTTTTTATCTTAATAGAGAGTAAGCTGTGACCAGTGTTCGGCATAATTATGGAAGAGCACACGGACTGCACACTTCCACATCGCATCCATAAACTGTGCTGACGTGTATGGGTTCCCTCTCTTCCACGCATGCGTACAGTACCAGACACGGCAGCTCACAGCCGTCACAAGTTAGCTAAAAACACATCGACCTTAGCCGGAAATGAAACTCTTTACCCTTCAGCATAAAAGCCCAATGTAATGTTTGAAAGCCGATATATGGGTAACCAGTGGGTACATTTCGTTGCAATAAACTTAAAAATCCCGATGTCTAGTGGGCAGTGCTATGTTTGTATAATTCACTCTGTAAGAACGTTTACTTGTGGTTAACTGTTTTATTTTGACATGTTTCAACGGAAACATTGAGTTTTTCCTCTTTTTTTTCCGTCGCGTAACCAACGCAGCGACCGGTACTTTGGGGGAGTTTGACGTGGCACTCCGCTTTAACTGAAGGCAATAGACAGGGAACAGGACTCTGCCCTATATTCAGGTAAATACCTTGGCGACGATGTTTACACCCGAAGCCAATACAAATGTGTCTCTTTTTCTTCATTAGATGACATTCATGCCCGAAAGGAATTCCGCGCAGAGGAAAACTTTGTGGCAATTTCCGCGAAGCTAGCAGTTTGTTGTCTATCGATAGGTGAGATTGATCAACGCCGGCTGTGTTGCTATTCTGCCAGGCTACTGAGCTTCTTACGCGATACGCTATAACGTTCAACCTTACGTCGTTAACGTTAACACATGTGACACAATGCGTGTCCGTTTATCCAGATGTTACGTTGAAAGGAGGCAGGGATGCTCATGTCTGTGTAGCTATCATAACGGTCTCTCGACGTGGCAATTCTCGGAAGTGGCAGGCACGTACGGGGCTACGGACTGAACAACCAACCGCGGTTATTTCTGCCTCGTTTGGGTCAAACGTGTCCAGTTGGTTCATTACGTCGTAGTAAACAGGCTTTCGCGCAGTTGCCCTTACGCAGCGGATATTTTTGTTGTCACCAGCTGTGCGGAAGTTCAACTTGTTTTTTTTTTTTTTTTTTATAAATATTTGTCATCCGTGGAAACTGTCCACGTTGGCAGGCTCGTTGCTTGGCTGCATGCGTTGTTTTTTTTTTTTTTTTTTTTTTTAATGGCCTCATTTACAGGGCCGTATTGGTATTCATGTTTCCGGATTCCGAACATAAGGCGCCTGGCTTATCTGTCAGTAAGAAATGTCAAGGTCCATGTTACATGAGTGCGGGTGATTCAATGAGGTCAATTATCAGTCTGTCAGTCCGTGGCCTTTTAAATAGGCTAAATTAATTCATGTGAATGCATAAATACAAATGCTCAACTGTAAATGTACCTCTTTCAATTTGACAGGTCGTCACAACTCATTGATCCTGGAATGAAAAAGCAGTAGCATCCCATAAGAATGAGTCAACAGGGTTATGTTGCTGCACCCCCCTACTCCCAGGCCCAGCCCGGGATGGGGGGCTACCAAGGTGGATTTGGGGGCGGTCCTGCACAGCCCCTCTATGGGCACTATGGGGCACCACCCCAAGCCTTCGCCGCTCCACCCGCAGGTAAGACACTCAGAAATCATTCTAACAAGCCTCCCTAGCGCGATCGACTCGAGCGGTGCTTCTTGTCCATAATTCCAGAAATTACTCGTAATGTCAGTGTTTAAAACTGGAGTTTTTTAAACATTTGTCTGGTCTTTCATTCTATAGTGGACACGCTTCACACATCAATAACATGTATGTTAAGTGCTAGCAAATTAATTTGATTAAAACAATATATTACCCCACACAGCTGCAGGCTCTGTTGTATGATTGAGGTGCAAACAAGATCCTAGATTCTCAGTAGAACTACTGAGTAGAACTCTTTTGAATGGGAGTCAAGGTCTCTTTCTTGGAGTTGCCAAGTTGCCATGAGATCCAATGGTATCACAGTAGACAGTAGGCCGCACTGAAAGCAGGTTTCTATTTGGGACATTCAAAAGCCAAAGACCCACTTTTACTCCTTTACATGATCACCAATCATTGATGACCAAAATCGGACCATCTATGCACTCTGTTCTCGCTTACGTATTTACAGTTAAAAAGTCTAGAAATACAAGTTCTTCTGATGCAGTGAAGACTGTGCAGATCTACTGTTAACAGCTTTTTTGTTACTCATCACAGGTATGATGAAGTCACCAGTTTCCCCGTCTGCCGGCATGCCTCCACCTACAGGGTCCAATCAGTACAATCCAAATGTCCAGCAGAATGGGGCACATCCACAAAGGTAACACCTTTCAGCAAACCGCATCTGTTTAGAAAGCTAATTTCTTCTCTGCTGTGTATGAAGGGTTCTTATATTTTTTTTAGATACCCTGCTCCACCAGCTGCTTCTGCCTATGGACCACCTCAACAGTCGCCATACAACAGCATGGCTTCTATGGCGCCGCCTCTAGCACAACAGCTCACCAATCAGATGAGTTCCATGAACTTGGGCAATTATGGTAAGTTGGCTGTTACTGATTTATACTTATAGATCAAATAGCAATGAGTGGTATAGAGAAAATCAGACAAAAATTCACAATATTAATTAGTCATTTGTACATTTGTAGTATTTCAGTAGAGAAAAGGACTAGAAAAATGACAGCGGTGCCCTCACCAGATTTCTTTGTTTCAATGTATGATGCTTCAGCACCAGGCCCTATGCAGAGCCCACCACCTCCAACAAGCTCTGTCCAGCAGCCTTTCCAAACTTCCCCTCCTCAAGCGATGGGCCAGCCACAGATGTCTCCAGGCCTGCAGTCACCTCACATGTCCCCCCAAATGTCACCACAACAGTCACCTATGGCAGGCCAACAGATGGGAGGGCCACAGTTGGGCGGGCCGCAGTTGGGCGGGCCGCAGATGGGCGGGCCGCATATGGGGGGGCCGCAGTTGGGCGGGCCGCAGATGGGCGGGCCGCATATGGGGGGGCCGCAGATGGGAGGGCCACAAATGGGAGGGCCACAGATGACTGGACCTCCGATGGCAGGCATGGGTAGACCGTTCCCCGGGCCACCTCCTCCTGGCCCTGGAGGTTACCAGCAGCCTGGTCCTGGTGCTGCTGGACCACCAGGATACCAACAGCAAGCAGGTAACCCTGGTACTGTGAAGCAAAATAAAAAGTATACCTAAAGGGATATTAAACATTTATTTTTTTACATGAGATTGTGTTACCAACTGGAAGTGACACCGGTTCGTGGTCAGTCATTGGCTTTGCGTATAGGTTCTGTGGTCAGAGAAACGACATGCTTGACAGAGCGAAAGTAAGAAAAGCTAAAGAGGAAAGTTCAGATTTTGAACCACAACAAAGAAAAAAATGATTATGTTTAATATTTTGACATAGGGTGTCTTTGACGCTTTAATCTCCTCTTAGGTTGCACTGTATCACAGAATATATATTTTTGTGTGTTGAAAAGTTTTGTAATAAATAAGAGTCTGGTAAGAGTATCATTTCATTTCCACATTTCTTTTTTTACTATATAGGTCAGTTTGGGGGAAACCTAGCTGGGCCCCAGCCAGGCATGCCAGGGGCCTTCCCTGGTGCACCAGGCGGAATGGCTGGACCACCTCAGAAGAAACTGGACCCTGACTCCATCCCGAGCATTGTGAGTAGTCGACCACTTACAAATCACATAACCGACATACCACATTTCTGTCTTCGCTTTCTGGCAGCGTATTCATTCTTCAAAAAGTGGTTCGGCAAAGGCATGCATGTGTTCCCTTCTGATCGTGCCGTGACGCGTGACTGTACTTTAGACTCAAGTCATCGAAGATGACCAAGTGAAACGAGGGGGGCAGGTCTACAGCACGAACGTCAGAGGACAGATTCCACCTCTGGTCACCACCGACTTCACAGTGCAGGACCAAGGTGACATTTGAACCTCTCTCCGGTCACAAAATACACTAAACATTTGTAGTCGATGCTAATCTGTAGCAAGTGCAGGTGATAATCCAGTTATACCTGTATACTGTTTTTTAAAGACACTTTACTGATTTTCGACATATGTATACAGCAGGACTATCAGTTGTATGTACCTTTAAGAAGCTTTCACTTTTTAAATGTACACATTGAATATTTCTGGTAATCACAGATAAGATGCGGAGACTAAAATGTCCAAACATCTGTCCAACAGTGGTAACAAAAATATCTGCTCTGTCATAAAAGGGATGTCAATGACCCTACTGTTTGCTTATCCCAGGCAATGCCAGTCCCAGGTTCATGCGCTGCACCACCTACTCCCTACCCTGCACCGCTGATCTGGCCAAACAGTGCCAAGTGCCACTGGCCTCCATCATAAAACCTTTAGCAAATTTGCCAGAGAATGAGGTAAGTCATAACTTAAGGGCAGTTGCTTTATCCAAATAACATGAGCAATACACAATTGCTTGCCAAGATAGACAAAAAAGAGCAAAGGACTGAATACATTTGTAGTGGCTTTGCTTTTCTAAATGTAGGATTTGGTCGTATTCTTCCAATTGAGTCTCATTCAAATGTTAAATGTAGCTGTTCCTAAAGCCCTAATTAAGATAAATGGTCTGTTTATGGTTCCCATTTGTGGCATTTACTTGTAGGATTGACTATTTGCAACATCTACTTTTATTTTTTAGTTGATTATTGAAAAATAAAAGCCAGTTTGGACAGTAGCCTTTTCAACCCACAAACTGTCTTCTCTTTTGAAAGGATGCAGAAGTTAAGTTGTCCTGACAATGACCTCACTTGGATCATACGGGGTCCAACAATCCTGTCCAAGATATTCCCCCCCTCCTCCGACCTTGTCCCAGCCATCCGTTGGCCTTTTTAGGCAATGTTAGCGCTCTGTCATCTGGCTGCAGGCTAATTAACTTATGTCAGATCCACAGGGACTAGATGTAAAATGATCACAGTCTTTTGCTCTTTACATCTTGTACACCATGGAGCATATTCTAATCCAGAGTAAAACCCAATCAATGCTCTGAATTTGTACATTTGGGGAGCATTCTTTTGAAATCGGAAGCTTTATGCGTCTTTTGTTTTCTCATCCACAGCTTTTGTTTTCTCATCTAAACAGCTGAGAGACAATGTTGACAGTTCTCTCCCTCGACCCTGAAGTATCCAGTCTAATAATACACCCACTCGCTACCTTGTCTGCCAGTGTTTTCTGGTAGTAAATTTCACTTTAAGCAAACCTTTCAAAACCTTTTCTGAAGGCAGCAGAGGATAGTCAGGAGCAGTGGTGTGATACGTATTTGAAACAGCTTCATGCTACGCCCTTACATTCCACATCAAAAACAAATGTTCCATGTATGAAAGTGCAATGTGTGATTGTTTGGTTGCCATGGCATCACTGATGCTTGAGCCAAAGCAGAACAGGCAATGGCTTTTTGACCGTAACATCTTTTCTTTTTGTGCGTCCCTGTGTAGACTCCTCTATACGTTGTGAACCATGGTGAGACAGGCCCAATCCGCTGCAACAGATGCAAAGCCTACATGTGTCCCTACATGCAGTTTATTGACGGGGGCCGTCGCTACCAGTGTGGTTTCTGCAACTGCGTCAATGAAGGTAGAGTGCAGAAAAGGCTTTAAGCAGCCAGAAAATACCTCAAAAAGGAAGGTTATCACTGGGAACACACTGTGCAGAGGTCTCTATTTAATCAGATTTCTTGTGTTACCGTAGTGCCAGCCTTTTACTTCCAACATCTGGACCACATGGGCCGGAGGGTGGACTTCTACGAGAGGCCTGAGCTGTCCCTTGGATCCTATGAGTTTGTAGCCACCCTGGACTACTGCAAGGTACGGGGAACATCGTTCAGCACGAGCTGCTTACCGTGACTTGATAACAGGACGATGTGAAACGTTTTGAAAAAGCACGTGAAAGTCGGCGGTGCCAATTAAGTAGATCTCCACGTGGAGGTTGTGGTTGTTGAGACAACAGAGTGAGCTGGCAAAGCTGAGTCACTTCACTGGCCTACTTTTGCTCTGTTTATTAAAACTTATAAACAGTATCTGCACGGCAGTTATTAAACAAAAGCCTTTAAGGGGATTGTCTTGTCATGGGTTGTTACTGCGGAAACATAACGTTGTCTTGCAGAGAATCCCTCTCACAGACACACCGTTGTCTTTAATTCAGAAATTCAACACAACTGATGTATTATAATTACGACCTTAAATTAGAATTCGGTATCTCGAGAACCTTTTTTTCTTCATCCACTTCTGTAATTGGGTCATTTTATCATGCCATGTTAGCTTGAAATAGCATCTCATTTATTTCACCTGCTGCCACCTTCTCACACAGAACAACAAGCCTCCAAATCCTCCCGCCTACATCTTCATGATCGACGTGTCCTATAACAACATTAAGAGCGGACTGGTCAAACTGCTATGTGACGAGCTGAAGGACCTCCTGGAGCATCTGCCCAGGTACGTGCAATACGTCAGGAAACCCCACACAAACATGGTCACACAGTACAGGTAGGAATGTAACATGCAGCACCTGCTATATTAGGTGCTATACAAACTGTTTGTTCGCTGGATATGTCTGCAGGAAGTTGGGTATCGCTTAGGCAGTGCTCGATGGCTCCCAACAAATACTCCATCCTCTTCTTTGAAAGGCCACCTGGAACAAAAGCCTTATGAATACACCGGTTTTGTGGCAAGCATGACTTTGATCACAGAGCAGGGGGTGATGCTCTTCACCTAGTTACTCCTAAAATATGTAACTTTCCCTTTTCTCTGTTTAATTTGCGACAAAAGCAATACATTCACAAATGTCTGCTGCCTTGACATCATCTTTAAAACTAGGTAGAAGCGTTCTCCAGATAAGTCCCCTCTTCAACGCTGATGCTTTCGAACATACATTTATTGTTAGTCTGAAGTTTTTGCCAGATGTTTAATTACCTCATGATACGCTGGAGCACAGTTTGAGTAAATGCAGATGTAGACACACTGTGGGCTTTTATCTCACTGTCTTTTGGTATGAAAAAGAACCAAATAAACTCACCCAATCTGAATGGGTTTTTCTTTCTAAAGCACCAGTGACTTTTGGCCCGTAGTCGACCGGTGGCGTATTTACTTCAAAGGCTTTTGCAGCAACTGTTTCGAGCCACATTACATGTTCCTCAGTGTGTCTGCACGATTTAAACAGAGACACCTGCGAACCTCAGTCGACTGTCATGAAAGAATGCTTTTAAATTACTGTGATGGTGAAAGGTTTTGATGTGTGGTTCGAGTTCAAGAACGCTGCCACAGCCCGACACGCGGTGTTCTGGTACATGTCAGGGTATTGTGAAGTTAGCCGTTATTCACTTATATGAGCTTTGGTTTCAATCATGCAGTTATTTTAAATAAAAGTATAGGTTTCCTATACCCATTGCCAAGATGTAACATAGTTTTTTCCACAAAACCCCTAAGGGAATTTATTTGGTTTTCTATTCTATTGATCCATCCCAAAGATAAACCAGATTTGTGTGTTTCTTTTGCATTTCGTTATGTTATAATGAATATTAGGGGCCTTACGTTAGTGGTAGAAATACAAATATGATCTCAGCAGGGGGGTGAGCGGAACTGCAGGAAGGCGGCTGATTGGAGCAGGACAGCAGCTCCTTTTATGCAATCTTGCTAACATGCAGCTACTGTTAATGAAACTCCACCTGACTCACTGGAGACATCCGGGCATTCACACAGGTCTGTTCCCTTTCTCTCTCCCTTCCCTTACAGTGAGGAAGGTGTGGAGGCATCTGCCATTAAGGTCGGCTTTGTCACCTACAACAAGGTCCTCCACTTCTACAACGTGAAGAGCGCTTTGGCCCAGCCGCAGATGATGGTGGTTTCAGACACGGCGGAGATGTTCGTCCCGCTGCTGGATGGCTTCCTCGTCAACTATCAGGACTCGAGGGCTGTTGTCTCCAAGTAAGATGCAAAGGGTCATGTGCTGGTGGAAGCCCCATACAGTGAGGCTTCCACCAGCAACATTTGGCCGAGACAAAGAACGATCTTTAAAAAAAAAAGAATACACGACAAAGACAAAATGTTGAAACATTTTTGCGTGTTTTACTTGGATACATTTCAACCAGACGTTGTCATGTGAGAACAGTGTGACATGTAAATTATGACCAAACCATAATCCCGTCCCTCTCCTCTACAGCCTCCTGGACCAAATCCCTGACATGTTTGCAGACACCAACGAAAGCGAAACCGTCTTTGTTCCAGTCATTCAGGCCGGCGTGGAGGCATTCAAGGTTACAGTACTCATTACATTAGCAGCCATATGTAGTTCAGCTTGAAGCACATAACTGTGCTTTTCTATTAAAGCCAACCAATTTTAGCTAAACTAAAAAAACATTGCACTGCATCCAACTTTTTCACTTTCCCAAAACCATGTCAGAGGTAGTAGTGCTTGCCCAACTCTATAAAGTCTTTTTTTTTATTTACTCCTGATATGTTTATGTTTCTAGTAATGAGGTCAGTCTTTGGCACCCAGTGAAGGAAAAGTTCACTCACCGCTTTCAATTAGAAACAGTTGTTGCAATAGACAACAACAAAGAGTATGGCTAACATCTTTATCTTTTCCTCATCTGTTTATCTCTTCTAAAAATGAAGTTTATTATTGGGAGAATCTAATCCTCTTCAGAAGTGGAATTTTGCACCCCGTGACCCCCAAGGTGTCATTGTAAAGCTATAAACCACACACCACGAAGGACCACATTACGCACCTTCTTTTAATCTCCTTTTTGAGATCTCACCCATTATTTTCCGTCCTGCAGGCAGCAGAATGCAGCGGAAAGCTCTTCATCTTCCAGTCCTCCATGCCCACTGCCGAGGCTCCCGGCAAACTGAAGAACAGGGACGACAAGAAGCTGGTCAACACGGACAAAGAGAAAGTGAGTCTTTTTCTAAACATGGATTTCAAACACCAAGTGCTGGTAAAGCGAACGGCTTAATCTTAACGCACACTAGGTATTGACACTCTGCTGCATGAGTGGAGTTAGTTGGATGATAGCTTTGGGTTACAAATGCAGTCTTATCCAAATGAAATTGAAATGTGTATCCTCAGACCCTGTTCCAGCCTCAGAAAGGAGTGTACGAGCAGTTGTCGAAGGAGTGTGTGGCACAGGGCTGCTGCGTGGATCTCTTCCTCTTCCCGAGCCAGTACATGGACATCGCAACCATGGCCGACGTGCCGTCGCACACCGGAGGCTCCGTCTACAAATACAACAACTTCCAGGCAAGCGCACCTGTTCACAGTATGTCCAGTCACTGAAAACACACACACACACACACACACAATGCTAAAGACGCTGCGAGCTACATACAAAATAAGGACTAGTATAGGTCTTATTTATTGTCATTACACTAGCAAGACAGAAATGCTCATCAAAGCTGGTTTTATGTTGTAGTCAGTGAGAAAAAAAGAAATTTGGAGTCATGGGTTTAAGTGGTGCCTGTCGCCATCTGCTGGTTACCACAATTAGTACAATTGCTGTTTGCTGCCGTCTCAAACGTTGTTGATTTCGTCAGGTGGAGGCCGACGGGGAGCATTTCCTGAGAGACCTCAGAAAAGACGTGCAGAAGAGCATCGGATTTGACGCGATCATGCGCGTTCGTACCAGCACGGGTGAGTTAAAGCCCCTCAAGGCTTTGCTTACGGGACGCGCCACCGTGTCAAGAGAAAGCTACCTTTCAGTCATTTTCTCAACTGCGCATGTCTTGCCCTCAGGTTTCAGAGCCACCGAGTTCTTCGGTGCCATCCATATGAACAACACCACGGACGTAGAGATGGCAGCTGTGGACTGTGACAAGGCTTTAACCGTCGAGTTCAAGCATGACGACACACTGAGCGAGGAGACGGGAGCACACGTGCAGGTCTGCCTCTGCTTTCGACCCCCATCACCTCTAAGCAAATACTTGCCGTTTACTCGGGAATACATCTCCAAGGTTTGGTCGTAAGCTTATGCTTGGACTCTTGTTTCTCAGTGTGCCTTGCTGTTCACCACCATCAGCGGCCAGAGACGTCTCCGCGTCCACAACCTCAGTCTGAACTGCAGCTCGCAGTTGTCGGAGCTGTACAAGAGCTGCGAGACCGACTCGCTCATCAACTTCTTTTCCAAATCAGGTGAATGCCTTCGATCACTTGTCATTGAAGCCTACAACTGCATAATTAACACAAACGGCACACAATAGCCAGATGCAGAAAAGGTGCCTTTTTCCTCCCTTGATTTACGAGCAGTATTTATTTAATGATGGGGTCACACGGTACAGTCAGCCTTCTTTTCCCGAGGGTGTCACGTGGCGTGATGATGTAGTGCAGCATTAGCCTGACCCCTGTTGTATTTACCCCATGCATCACTCGCTAATCTAATAATGCTCACAGACTTATGGGTGGAATAAAGAATGAGTAATGAAAACTAGGCCCACATGTTTCAAATGAAGCTCCTTCCCTCTTAGATCTTTCTCTCGCTTTCTCTACCCCAGCCCGAATCTTCTCATCTTTCATCCTTTTGGGTTTCCTCTCCTGGCTTTTCACTAACCTTTTCTTATGCACACTCACTCAGCTTGCCGTGCCATATTGAACCAGCCTTTGAAGACCGTGCGGGAGATCCTGGTCAACCAGACGGCTCACATGCTGGCCTGCTACAGGAAGAACTGTGCCAGCCCCTCCGCTGCCAGCCAGGTCAGTGCGGGGCAGCAGCTGGATTCAAAATGGTTGGATTCAGGCAGGGATTTTAGGTTACAGAGAACACTTTTGCATCCGATACAATTAATGTCCGCGACGTCAAGCCTTTATTAAGCGTCCGTCTCTTTCAGAACGTTAACGATGGTGTTTTTATGCCTGTATCCCACATGTAGCTGATCCTGCCTGATGCCATGAAGGTGTTTCCAGTCTACATTAACAGCCTCATGAAAACGGCTCCCATGGTCGGCAGCACGGAGCTCTCCACGGATGACAGAGCCCACCAAAGGCTGTTGATCATGGGCATGGGGGTGGAGGAGACGCAGCTGCTACTCTACCCACGCCTCACCCCACTGGTACAAAAAAAACTACACCCCTTTTCATACTTTTCTTCAATTACACTGTTTGGACGATACTCGTAAATGTAGCGTAGTTTTTAATCCAATCGTTGTTTGGTTGTTTTTGTTTTTTTTAGCACAACATGGATGTTGGCATAAAGACCCATCCTGCACCAGTGCGCTGCTCAGAGGAGCGTCTGACGGACTCTGGGATGTTCCTGCTGGAGAACGGCCACTCCATGTTTCTCTGGCTGGGCCAAGCGATCCCTCCGGATCTCGTCCAGAACATCTTCAACCTGCCGTCCCTCGCCCACCTAGGAAACGTGGTCAGAGAGTTATTACCATTCCCACCACAACATATTTCTAACCAAATGAAATTATGTAATTTTAGAGCTATAAGATGAGTCCTTTCTTACCTTTTTGTTGCATCCATGCTTTACAAACTGGAAAATCTGGATGTTGGGTTGACATTAAGTTTACTTTTGAGACACCTCCCAACTCAAAAGGTTGAATTCATGATAACATCATTGCATCTACCTATTTCAATAGTTTATTGGATTTCATTTAACCAAGGCTTCCTCAAACAAATAGATCATGATGTATTAAGGATGTTTGATACCTCCAAGAAAAGTCTTATCAACCCTAATTTTTTGTATTGTTTTTTTTTCAGTGTGCGTTACCACAGCTGGACAACCCATTGTCAAACAAGGTACGAGCCATCATCAATGACCTGATTGAAAAGAGGCCAAATTCTATGAAGGTAAGCCAGAAACATAGTCCCATGTTTCAAAGAAAAAATGCCCTTACTAACACATTTTCCAACTAATGACAAAAGAAGAAGTACTTTAACTGCCGTTAAGCAGTTATTGATCTCTGTCTCCCTCTAGTGGAGTTAGTATAAAACAGCTCTATGTTTCAATTGAATCCGCTTAATCACAGTATTCCTAGTGGTCGGACTGAAGAAAACTCACACTTTGATTACGTCCCCCCCTCTCCCCTCCCCTCTCAGCTCCATATCGTGAGACAGAAGGACAAACCAGAGATGGTGTTCCGTCAGTTCCTGGTGGAGGACAAAGGCCTGCACGGTGGAGCCTCCTACATGGACTTCCTTTGCTACGTTCACCGAGAGATCAGGCAGCTGCTCACCTAACCACCATCGCCTCCCCCACCGCCCCCCGCACCCCGACATTTGGCCTCGGTGTCTCTTATCCACCGGCCAGGAAGGAACACGCCATGGACAAACCTCACAGGGTCAGTCTCAGTCGGCTCAATCTTAAGGGCGATCCACGGAACGGAACTTTTCGGTTAAGTGTTTCTCAAAGACGGAGAAAGGAGGATGGAACCTGAGGGGAGCCTTTTTGAGATTTAACCTTGAGAGTCCACAGCTGCCTTTTCCAACATGTTCCTGTCACCCTTCAGTGTCCACGCAGTATGATCTTCAAATAACCACTTGTTACTTGAAGAACGTCTAAATAAGACACAGACAATGCGATGTGTGATGAGCAGGGCAGGTCAATTTTACAGGCTCAGACGAGCGGTTATTTGGAGTCCATACTGTAGATGTCGTTTTTGGAACTCAATAAAAGGTGGCCAGTCTTTTATATTCTAAAAATTGTAATCTTTTTTTTTTTTTTTAAACAAGAAACGCTCGTTAGAAGATATTTTACCATATTTAAATGACAGAGGCTTCTTCATTAATGTGCATCACACTTTTACTGCCCTAGTAGAAATACTCTAGTAAGCATACATACGAGCAGGTGACAGGACTAAAATGATTATACTGGTGATGATACAAAGCATTCCATTTGCTCACACCTGCAACCAATAAAAATGATTTCAATAACCAGCGTGCAGGGAAAAAGAAAACCTTTTTGTTTTCTTGCTCTGAAATTACAATGAATGAACGGCATCAGCGGGAAAGAAGTTCAGGGACCAAAAAGCGTTTCACAACAAACAAGAAAAAAATACTATGTTGGGAGTGATTCAATTTGGGAAATACTTTTTAGTAAGCTGCAACAATGCCATGTTATTATGAATAAAATGGGGCAGCTGACAAATCTCACTCTCAGATTTGCGTCCGCTCACTTTCAATGAATTGAAATCTTTTAAAACTAATCTATATTCTGCATTATTGTCAGTAATGATACCTAATATCAGTTTTGTGTACAGCAATGGATTTGTACTGCATTGCATCGCTTTTTATTGAGAAAACTGCTCTGTGTAATTTGTGTATGCATTTAATATGTTGTACGATTCTTTGTATGTGACTTAAAAAAAAAAAAAAAGTCCTTTTTGTACATCAAATACACAATGCGTTTTTTCCTAAATATTACCATCTGCCTTAAGTTGATATGATAGTTGTTAAACCACACACAAAAGTACATGTCTTACACGTCTACAGCTGATTTCAATTATTTTGGTTTGTATGCAAACTTATCTCAGGTAATTTGGGTACCTTATTAAAGTCGGAAGAAGTGATTTTCAAAATTAACTGGAAAGGTGGTCGGTTGTTTTTTAGTACGGGTACTTATGGACCTTCATGTGTTTGATCTGTCATGTACATTTCATTCCAAACCCCCAACATTCTTTCGGGTTGATCGGTCCAAATGTTAAACACAGAAAACACACCAACCTGTTTGTTGCTTTAAACGAAAATATATTCAATGCAAAATGTAATGGACATCATTCAAAGCAAGCCAGAATTACAGTATGTATCTAAGGTAGCACTAATCAAAACATATACATTCAGTCTGCCGATTGGTGATCACAGTCCTATGAGTGAGACGTCGCTGTGCCGCATACAGATTCTCGAAAATGAAGTACATGGACACTAGAATCAATATGCACGCCAAAGTATGTTCCTTTAGTTTCTTATTTCAAGGATCTTATTCCAGTCCATTCGGAAACAAATATTTTTGTACCAGAGTACATCCACATGCCACCACAAGGGGGCATTACATGCATGAACATGCTTATCTGATCCTGAATAGATGTCGGACAATGAAACTACTTCTTACCCTGATGCTGAACCGATCCATAAAACATCCACAAAGCGTGTTACAATATATATCAATGTCAGTATTTTAAATAGAACTCTTTCTCTCAGATATCTAATAGGCAATGCAAATAGTTGTTTCCTGCTGAACTCTGAAATCTGTTCAAATGTATTAAGTCATTTAACACAAATTTGAAAGTTTGAGGTGTATAGTTTATTTTCTTTTCTTCACCTTTGTATGTACAGAAAGAAATGTCGAAACTAGTTAATATTTTCAGAAACATGTCTACATCCACTGGGATGTATTGGAGATATGCGAAGAAGCGGGTGATGTGAATATTTCTTTCCCTCCATTTTATCAGTAGCGTTTTCATATTAAAATGCTGAGAAAAAATAAAAAGTTGTTGCTCATACAGAAAAGGTACGTCTGTACAAACAGTAAGGCACACAAACAAATAAAGGAAGAAACGCAAAGTTCCTAAAGGAGATACACAAATCAAACTTCCTAAACGTATCCCCAGCATGCCTAGTTTGTGACCATACTGAATGAACACTTTGCATGAAAAAACAACATGGTAATCGTCCACCAAAAATACACCCATTCTCAAGTGTATATCAGTTTTCCAGCTGGTTTAATGGATACTTTCTGTATCCCAATATCGTCTTTGGGAAAAAGAAGAAGCAGGGAATAAGATTAGAACTTACTTGCACAATGTCCAGACACGCCAGTGATCCAGTAGATCCCAACGAGCAACAGGAATCCTGTGTCGAGGCTTGTACCCAGCATGCCTTGTGTTCGATCACATTTAAAAGCTTTAATTACATACAGCAGGAACCAATCGGGGTGAACAGGCATGGGGAAATGACAATAAACACAGGGGATGAACAACGGGAAGAGTGTTAGCAGACAACCTCAAAAATACGAATATAACACAAAGTCACACTGTCTGCATCAACAATGTCCCCCGCACTGCAATTTCTTCCTCTTTAACTAAATGATATGAACAAATCCAAAGACCTGAAATTCCCCCCAGAGCAAACTTTCATTTAATAATGTACAACCCGCAATCTTTTTACAATAACATGATACCGTATAAATAATCTCAACCACTCATCATGAACAGGGTTTCAAAAACAACAATAAAAACATTCATAGATGGTTTACTTTACAGAGAATATAAATGCATGGGGGTAAACGGAAATGCAGTGTAATTCTTTCACAACAGAAGGCGTCATCTAACGTTATACTCATGGTAAATACAGCTACCTGTGTGCTTCTGCTGACCACCCTTGTGTTGTCTCCATGTAGCTGGCAAGTAGAATGAAAAAAAGTTTCTTCTGCAATACTTTATGATATATACAATTGAAAATGGTACTATGTATGTGTTCCTCTGACTGCTTTCCTTGAAGGAGCGAAAAGACAGAACCCGATGGTTAACGGAGTCGCGGGGAGAACCCTCTGGAATCAAGAAGCCAGTCGGGGATTTAAGATCAGAGAGGGGACTGAAGTAATTTTAAATGCTATATAAAGTCACAGTGATTTTACGTGGCCGTAAATAAAACGAGTCGAGGCTGCGACAGAGCGAGAGGCATCCTGTTTAAACCTCTTCATCACAAATCTCCCCAGAGTGTTTATAATGTTGGAGGACTAATGCACTTTGCAGCACCCGCTGCTCAGCAAATAGAAAGACACTCCAAAGACAAACGGTGGTAATCAACCTTTAAGTTAAGCTGTTTTTTATTTTAAAAAATGCCTTCTTTTCCTCTCCTTTCGATTCATTTTCGAAAAATGGCGACTCATTCCAGAGGGTTTCGCGGCGCGCCGCCGACTCCGACTCTCGGCCCGCGGTGATGAACAATGTTACATCCATGATCCAAAGTCTGCATAGCACACACTGTACACGGCACGAGCCCGAGCTCAGGGACGATTCTTCTGCTCCGAAAGCCTCCGCGGTCGGCGGCAGAAGTTACAGGACGTTTTCAAAGAGGTGCATTGATCGCATGATGTTTTCGTCCTGCGCGGGAGAAACAGTGCAATGAGAGAAACGCCAGCGAGCGAGCCAACGGCGGCGACACAGACGCGTCGGGGCGTCCGGCTTACGTTTTGGCAGCAGTCGATGAACTCGTCGATGGTTACCACGCCGTCTTTATTCTTGTCCATCTTCTGTTGGAGACGGGGGGGGGAGAGACACAGTTACTGTGAGGGACGTTTGAGGCGCAGCGAGCGCCGCCGGCGATTCACTTGCCTGGAAGAAGACTTCCACGTGCTGACGTGGCGTCTCTTCTTTGAGGACAGGGTAGGTGCATTTTCCCATCATGTCGTAGATAGCCTTCATGATGTCTAGCATCTCCTGCAACACACGACAACAAAGCGTCAATCCAGCCAGATTAAGGGCAAGTGACTTGTACACACACCACTGAGTGGAAGCAATGCAAAGAACTAAAGATGTCTGCAGTGACTCCGTTGCATTTATTGTGAATGGACATTGAGGACCTCAAAGACGAATCAAATATGAACGCCAGACCTCTAGGGATGGTGATGGCTGTAAAATCAGTCCTCAACCCGGGTCCAGGCTGATAAAATAAATATCTAGAATTCTATTTGATGGCTGGCCATGCAGTTTTACACATTTATAGCCCGAGAGGATGAATCTCCGTGACTTTGATTAATTCCTCATTTATTCTTGCAAATGTAGGTTTCTTGGGTGAAATGTCTCCCCAGATATTGGATCCAGTTCCATATATGTAATGAAATTGAATGATACCATCTATTTTGGGGGGGGGAGGGGGGGGGGGGGGGATTAGTTAAAAGCATATAGCCAGAAGCCTTTTGGATTTAGAGCTCATGACCTCATGCAAGCCAACAAGCCAAACCTAAATGCTCAGATGGATAACCTATTAGATACCTCTTTAGTAATGTATCCATCTTTATTGATGTCGTACAGGTTGAAAGCCCAGTTGAGTTTTTCCTGGATGGTGCCACGCAGGAGGATGGACAGGCCCATGACGAAATCCTGCAGCAAGGAAGACAGTACACGGATTCAAGAACAATATTTTTGCAAACAAAACATACTTTAGAACGATAACAAAATATTCACCATGCACAGGGTACGTATATGGCATTTTAGCCAATGCGAGGACATTATGTCACTTAACAATTAAAACAAATCAAAAACAGCTCTGTATCCAAGTTATTAAGAGTGTCGTCATCCGCGTCGTACCTCAGGGGAGCCCGGTACTTTCTAAATGAACGGACTGCACGTTGGCATGATGACAGCTTTTCTGTCCTAATAAGCAAATTTATGCCCGCCATGAATATTAATAATCCTCTCAACACGATATTAATCATGCTGTTGACAGGCTCGGGATGTTTTTTTGTTTTTTGGGGTTGCAGATTAAATAATGCCACGTTTTAAAGCCTTTGGGATTTGCAGTGTCAAATCTTGAATAATGTATAGTTTGATGTGGCTTTGAAGAAAGAAAATACTTCTTTAGTTAAGGAATACAAATGGAACAACGCTTGCCTTACCTCAAAACTCAAAGAGCCGTTGTGATCCGTGTCGAAGGCATTGAACAAGAAATGTGCGTACGTTGAAGATTCTACGGAGAGAACAAATGATATTTAAAGAACGCCTGCCGTGATCACAGCTCAGTCCACAACAGCAGACACGCGGCTGGTTCAAAGGAACGCCTTAAAGCTTTAAATGGACAACTTCAAAGTATCCTAATGTATATTCTTTCAGGAAGTAATCTCTGCATAATAATGAGGACAGTGAGAAACTCCAACCTGCATAAATACAAATGACTTTCTCCCTCCTGCAAATATTTCACTGGATGGAGGTTTAATTGGAAAGTGCTCCGGAATTGGTGCAATTGTTCCAGACGTTAGAGAGTGGCAACTTTAACACACACAAGGTGATAAGAAGCAGCAAAAACAAAGCAGGAGGCTCACATGACACAAACCTCCTTGCGGAAAGAACTGTGCGTAGATGTCTTTGAAGGTTTCTTCGTTGACAATCCCGCTGGGGCATTCCTGAAAGACAAAGGCAAAGGCAAATAAAAAATGATTTGATTATGCCGTGAATCATTTAGGAGCATAAACTAAAGCCAGGCTTGCAATGTGGCTTAACATTACCTCATTGATTTCGTAGTATGCTTTTAAGTTCAATCTAATAAGTGTCTTTCAAAGAGACGTCATTAGATTTTCCCAGAAAACCGTGACCATTTCTCACACAGGATGTAACAGGTAAAGTCTCAAGTCCAATGTGCTGGTATTCAAACTGCAAATCCAGGCCTCGATGGACATCTTGACCGCAGTCATCCGGTGTCAGCGACCGGAGGTATTCTGTCTCTGGGAAAGAGGACCGAACACTCGGACATAACAACTCCAGGAAAGATGCTTTTGTCTGCGCTGGATGAGAAGAGCAAAGCAAAGACTCGGTGGAGGACCTTGCTCAGGGCAGCGCGGTGATAAAGGCTGCTTGCCTTGAGGCTTCACACTGCTGCAGGATATTGAATCCTGGGAACAGAGGAAATGCTGCACCAATATGAACACTGCTCCACAAGGGAAAGTAAACGCCTGTCTGGGTTTAATATACAGGACAATAAACCGCAAATATAAGGGAGCCTGTTTGTTGGAAATCTAAGATCAGGAACAGAATGTGCATCAGAATCAAGAAACAGTCACAAAATAAAAGACAAAAAGATTCACGCCTGGATTTAATGTGCTGTTGTGCTCCATTTTGTTAATGTTAGCAATGAAGGGCACACAGACTTCTCCATGGGGAACAGACCGAGTAGCAGAATATTTATACTGCCGATTGTGAGATGAATTCAAACTATTCAAGCTTCAATACAGCCATTTTTCCCCGTTTGGAAAATATAATGGTGCAAAAAAAGTGCAATTCAAACAAATGCCAGGTGAACGGGTCATCTGTTTGCTTTGTGGCTCAGAGTTGGATAAGAAATGTGATGCTCTGAGATAATTGGCTGCAAATTAGGGTTGAAATAATTCCCCCAGAAACAGTATTTGTGGTGCCGTTAATCAACAGCGCATTGATTGAAGTGTCAGCATAGTCCTTCGTGGTTAGTTAATGGAGCTAGCAGGGGTTGCATGTGATTACATGACGCATTCAAGCTCTATTCATTAAAAACGACTACTGTCTATCTGTCCCGACAAACTTCCATTGTGTTGTTTGAATAATAATAGAAATGCATTTCTGCATTCACAGTCCGCTATTCACTACACTAAAAGAACATAAAGCCCACAATTCTGCTCACGCATATAAAGC